>OX376209.1:5684394-6299364 GCA_947363905.1 Lithophane semibrunnea
TATCTCTATCTCTATCTCTATCTCTATCTCTTTCTCTTTCTCTTTCTCTATCTCTATCTCTATCTCTATCTCTATCTCTATCTCTATCTCTATCTCTATCTCTATCTCTATCTCTATCTCTATCTCTTTCTCTTTCTCTTTCTCTTTCTCTTTCTCTTTGTCTTTCTCTTTCTTTTTCTCTTTCTCTGTCTCTTTCTCTTTTTCTTTCTCTTTCTCTTTCTTTCTTAATCTTTCTTTCCCTTCAAACAGGTAATCCAGACGTAATATTATACATGGAACTTTAAACATAACTGGCGAAATGTGGGTGTACTATAGGTACATCTCTGTCTCACCCTTCGGGAAAAAACGCGTGATGTTTTGTTGATATATATGTTTGATGAATGACTTATTAAAATCAGAGTAAAATCACGTATACAGCAGATTTATTTCCTTCTTTCTTTCTTTCTCTTCCTCTTTCTTTCTCTTTCCTACATTACCAGCAAATAAATGATTTATTTATTTCTTTCTTTCTATCTCTTTCTCTATTTCTATCCTATCTTTATCTCTATCTCTATCTCTTTCTCTTTTCTCTTTCTCTTTCTCTTTCTCTTTCTCTTTCTCTTTCTCTTTCTCTTTCTTTCTTAATCTTTCTTTCCCTTCAAACAGGTAATCCAGACGTAATATAATACATGGAACTTAAACATAACTGGTGAAATGTGGGTGTACTATAGGTACATCTCTGTCTCACCCTTCGGGTATAAACGCGTGATGTTTTGTTGATAAATATGTTTGATGAATGACTTATTAAAAACAGAGTAAAATCACGTTTACAGCAGATTTATTTCCTTCTTTATTTCTTTCTCTTTCTTTCTCTTTCTTTCTCTTTCCTACATTACCAGCAAATAAATGATTTATTTATTTATTTTTATCTCTATCTCTATCTCTATATCTCCTCTATCTCTATCTCTATCTCTATCTCTATCTCTATCTCTATCTCTATCTCTATCTCTATCTCTATCTCTATCTCTATCTCTATCTCTATCTCTATCTCTTTCTCTTTCTCTTTCTCTTTCTCTTTCTCTTTCTGTTTCTCTTTCTCTTTCTCTTTCTTTCTTAATCTTTCTTTCCTTTCAAACAAGTAATCCACTGGCGAAATGTGGGTGTACTATAGGTGTTAGTGCACCCAACAATTGCCCAATAAACCAAATAAAACAAAGTTCCAAGCGAGTACAATATGTATTGAAAAAACGATTCCTTACATCACATTGACGGAAAATCATAACAGCGAGATTTAGAAAATGGTACAACACCATCTATCGAGCTTTGAGGAAGCTCTCACTCAAACATCCCCAGAATGTCCAAAAATGAAATTATTTTAACAATACACAAGAACTTATATAAACCGCCCACCATGAAGCCATACACAAAAAATAGATGGGGGACGAAAGAACATTAGTGGACTGTATTATGTATATACAAATATAAAACCATAGTATGTAATGACATCTTAAATCTAAACGTAAATTAAAAATTAACCACTATTCGTAGTTAATTATCAACAAAAATAAAAAACAACAAAATAAACTATCAAGTAGTGACAGGAAGCAATATTAACTTTGACACAGGTCTTTTTATAATAGAACCCTTATAACGCAATGAAACAACTCGTGTTATATTGTCCGAGCCAGTATGCTTTTCAGTAATGAGACCATATAGCCATCTAGCAGGAGGCAAATCATCCTCTATCACCAAAACCACGTCCCCCACGCTTGGTTCTGCAGTTTGATGAGACCATTTGTTCCTTTGATGGAACTGTACCAGATATTCACGGGACCATTTACGCCAAAAATCTTGGACCATACGTTGAGTCAAATGCCACCTCTTTAAAGTGCTAATATTTGACGTTTCAAAGTTGGATTCCGGCGCAAGCAGCAAAGGCTCGCCTATTAAAAAGTGTCCCGGTGTCAGAGGACATGGGTCTTCCGCATTACTACTTATAGTCGAGATTGGCCTGGAATTCAGACAGGCTTCAATTTGAGCTAAAACTGTCGTTAACTCCTCAAAAGTTAGAGTGCTATTGCCTATCACTCGTTTGAGGTGGTGTTTGCTGGACTTTACTCCAGCCTCCCATAGGCCTCCAAAGTTTGGCGAATGAGGTGGAATAAAGTACCAACTTGTACCATTGGTTGCTAACCACTCTGCAATGTCTGGTGCTACACCAGACCTTTCGTGGGTGAACAATGCTCTTAACTCCCGATTGGCTCCTACAAAGGTAGTGCCGTTGTCGCTCCACATTTCACCACAATGGCCCCTCCTCGCTGTAAAGCGTTTGAAGGCGGCTAAAAAGGCTTGCGATGTCATGTCGCTTACGACTTCTAAATGCACGGCCCTAGTAGCCATGCAAACAAATAAACAAATGTAGCCTTTGGTGGAGTGATAACCGCGACCTTTTGTGGGTCTGATGCTAATAGGACCGGCATAGTCTACGCCACTTTTATAGAATGGTCGGTTAGCATTAACCCTAGCAGATGGCAACTGACCCATTAAAGGTGCTACAGGTCTAGCGGAATGACGGAGGCAAGTCACACACTTGCGTACATATTGTCTTATGACACTCTTCGCACTGATGATCCAGTATTTGGATCTTAAATAATTGAGAACTAACTGAGGTCCACCATGCAACGTACGTTCGTGAGCATCAGCTATCAAAAGATGTGTCAAGTGTGACTTGTGTGGAATGATTATAGGATGTTTCATGTCTTCATGAATGCTTGCTCTATTTAACCTTCCGTCTACTCTCAAAATATCTTCCTGATCTAGGTAAGGATTAAGTGAGGTAAGTATCCCTTTTTTATTTATTTTTGCTTTTCTTTTTAAACTATCTATTTCTTCCTTAAAGTGCTCCCTTTGACATAATTTAATGCATGTAAGTAAAGCTTGATTAATTTCCGAAAAGTTTAAATAAATTGTAGTAGATTCATTGCTTCTTGATTTTAAAAATCTTCTACAATATGCAATGACTCTAGTTAACTTCCTAAGAGATGAATATTTAACCATTATATTATTTTCTTCTTTTTCTTTCACTACAGTATTACAGACAACATCTAACATCTTTCTTTCTTCTAGATTAGTTTTCTCAAACTCTCTTTTGCTATAATCTATAGTTTTGTTTTTCAGCCAACTAGGTCCTTGCATCCACAATTCAAGCTCTGCACACTCGGAAGGGTTTATTCCTCGCGACGCACAATCTGCAGGATTGTCTTTAGACTGAACGTGCGACCATTGATTATTGTCCATGAAGGTGAGTATTTCAGAAACTCTATTTCCGACAAATGTCTTCCATCGACTTGGGTGGCTACTCAACCAAGCGAGTACCACTGAAGAATCAGTCCAGGCATGTACATTCTCTTTCGCAATTTCTAAGGTGTCCGAGACTTCACAAAGAAGTTTTGAGAGTAGCACAGCACCACATAATTCCAAACGAGGTATGGAAACCTGTTTGACAGGGGCCACCTTAGTTTTAGATGCTATTAGACTGTTGTGAACATGACCGTTGGAATCGACAGAACGAATATAGACAACAGCCGCGTAAGCGTTGTTAGAAGCATCGCAAAATCCTTGTAGTTCTCGAAGGGTATCGTGTCGACTTGTGTGAATCCATCGAGGTAATTGAAAATTACTGAGATTATGAAGGTTGTTTCTATAATGAAGCCAATCTTTCAAAAGATGATTTGGAAGTTCGTCATCCCAGTCAATGCCTGCAAGCCATAGACGTTGGATGAACATCTTAGCGGTAATAATAACTGGAGCAAGCCAACCAAGAGGATCGAACAAACGGGCAATGTCAGAAATCACCTTTCGTTTGGTCACTGGAGCTTCAAGTGAAGGAAGATGGACAGTGTATTTAAAATGATCAGTATCTCTATCCCAGGTTAAACCCAAAATTTTCATAACTGTATCAGTTTTAAATTCC
The DNA here is from genome assembly GCA_947363905.1 of Lithophane semibrunnea. NCBI lineage: Eukaryota > Metazoa > Arthropoda > Insecta > Lepidoptera > Noctuidae > Lithophane > Lithophane semibrunnea. Next base: position 5,688,347 of record OX376209.1, read on the forward strand.
AAGTTTTCATTTGATGAACTGTCTTTTATTTTATTAAATAACTCTTCACTATTGCTGGACCATTTCTGAAGCTGGAAACCTCCTCGACTTAACAACTCGTTCATCTGCTGATAAATTTGCTCACCTTCATTAACAGACTCACAACCAGACAAGAAATCGTCGACGTAAAAATCCTTAAGAACACGATCTGATACTAAAGGAAAACCGGTTCCTTCATCACGAGCAACTTGCTGCAAAGAACGTACTGCCAGGTAAGGAGCAGAGGATGTACCAAAAGTGACACGCAACAACTGCAAATGTTGTAACTCCGAATCAGGGTTGTCACGCCACAAAATGCGCTGACAATCAATATCCTCATCATTTACCTTTATCTGGCGGTACATCTTCACAATGTCCGCTACTATACTTATGGGGTGGCGGCGCCACCGCATAATAATCTGACGCAAATCTAATTGTAATCTCGGGCCAACCATTAAATCATCATTCAACGAAACTCCATTGCATCCCGAACAAGAAGCGTCGAAGACGACCCGAACCTTAGTAGTACTTCTATCATTGCGTACTACGGCATGATGCGGCAAATAAACGGCATCCTTTCCTAAATCCTCCTGAGGAACTACTCTAGCATGTCCTAACTGAACGTACTCGTTGATAACAGCAGTATATTGCATTTTAAAGTCAGGATTGTTCATCAGTCTTCTCTCCAGCATGTGAAACCGTTTACGAGCGATAGCCTCTGATCTACCAAACTTACTACTAGGTTGATCAGACTTAAACGGCAATTTGACAATATATCGCCCTGTTTCATCTCTTTTGGTTGTGTTAGAGAAAAAATCTTCACATTTCTGCTCTTCTTCTGTCAACATAGCTTTATGAGCTGACGGCTCTGACTCTAACTCCCAAAATTTCTTCAGTAGAAGGTTTACATCTGAACTGACTATAGCGTTATAACAAACTGGCCTAGAGATAGAGGATGTGTAGATCTCACCAGACAGAATCCATCCTAGTTTAGTCTTCTGAGCGACTGGAGTTCCAGGTGGACCCTTGACTAGACCATCCAATAAAACTTCTCCGACCACACGCGTACTCAACAGCAAATCAATTTTCCCAGGCATATCAAAGGACGGATCTGCTAATTCTAAAGATGAAAATAAAGGCAATACCTTTACGATCTTCCTCTCAGGAAGATGTGATGTGAGCCTATTCAAGACAAAAGCATCGACATATAAAACAAAAATGGGATCTAGGCGTGATTGCAATTTGAATCGAACTATCCACTTAGAGGGCATTGTATTTCCCTCATCATCGCCTAGTCGAAGTATGTCGGTGTGAGCAGGTGTTTTCTTCAATCCAAGCAACTGTACTGTAGCCTCTGTAATAAAAGAGACCTGAGAGCCCTGATCCATCAGAGCTCTTAAAACAAGAGCAGTCCCAGTTCTTGACTCAACGTTGACCAAGGCTGTGGCTAACAGACCCTGGTTGTGAACATCTGCAAAACAACAAATGGGTTTGGTAATCTCGCTTTGATTGGATGAAGTAGCTGCGTTAGCAGCCGCAACATCCTTGTCTGCTGAACTATTAACAATTTCAGCAGAATTGGCAGTTGTTTTTGGGTGAAGTAGTGTGTGGTGCTTCTTTTTACAAAGGTGACATCTGGTAGATTGACGGCAAGAATATACAGAATGATTGGTTCCAAGACAGTTATAACAAAGCTTACTGACTCGGGCAAATTCACGACGTTCCTCACAGTTTTTCTTTGAAAATTCTTTGCAGTGACACAATCTATGATCTCCAGAACATAATACACAATTTAGAGAAGTGACATGAAAAGATTTGACATGATTTTCACGAGCGTTATTCTGCTTATTAGCTTTAGGATCCAAATACTCTAAGGCTCTAAACCTAGACTCCATGAAAGTTTTAAACTCATCAAACGTAGGTAAATCCTCATTAGAACTTGAACTAATTCGTAGTTCCCACAGTTTACGAGACTCGGCATCTAGCTTTTCGGAGCTTAAATAGACCACAATTGCGTCCCAGGAGCTGACATTGATGCCTAGACTGCGTAACCCATGTAAACAATCAACCGTCGTGTCTAACAGCGCTTTAACATTTGTAGACGATTCTTTATTAATTGACGGTTGATGGACAAGCCGCTTGAGTATACAATTCGCTAAATACCTTTTGTTGTCAAATCGTTTATTTAGGATTGACCAACACTCATTATAATTAGACGCAGTCACTGGTATATGTCGAAGCAACTGTTCTGGTTCGCTTGATAGGTGACTCTTTAAATAGTGAAGTTTTTGAACGTCATCCAGTGCATCATTTTTATGGATCAGTGACGTAAATAAATCACGGAACGTAACCCATTCAGAATAGAGACCCGAGAATTTAGGCAAACTAATTTGTGGCAATTTGACATTTGAACTACTTTGATTAGAATGTTTATTGCTACTGGAATTAGCACTATCGCACGGAGTAAGTTGAAGTAAATGCTCCTTTAATTCAGACTTATAGCTTATGTACAAATCTTCAGTTAAATCATAAACTTCTAATGTAAAATAAACATTTTTATTTAAGTCTTCGTCAGTTGCTTTCTCTACAATGCGCCTATGAGTTTCGACAAATTGTTGCCACTGTGACTCTAAAGACTCTAGTCGTGTTTCTATATAACTTAGTGTGATACGATCATTAGGTGATTTTTTTAAATTAATTCTAGCTTTCTCAATTATTGTTTTATTATTAAACTGAAGTTTACGTAAGGATTCCATTGTGTAATAAGCTAGTAAATAAATGCAACTGGTGATAAATTCATAAAATTTTACAAGTCAATGAAAAAATCGAAAAAATTTACAAGTGTTGAAACACTTTTTAAACTTAGAAAAAATCGGACATAGGTTCCCCGTCACAACACTTTTTTCGTGATTATTCTAAGTCTAAAACTAATGCTAAAATTCTACAAGTCCCAAACACTTCTTAAAATTTCACTTCACTGAAAAAATTATAAGTCTAGACTAAAAACTTTTTGGATCGTAACTCACAGTTTTGCTTCAACCAAACCTCTCCAAGTAAGTCACTGATGACGTCGCTGTACAAAGGCCGTCCTTGACGTTACACTCGAAGATGTCACTGCTGACATGTCGTCACATCTATGGCCGACACCGTCTCCGAAGGGGCGAAGTCCTCACGACACTCGTGGCGCCTATTTACGCCAAACTGGTCGCTCCGCTGATCACCACATCGGTGATGAACTAGGCGCTTCAGAGTAATCGACCCTGTTTTCCGCACCACACACTCAAAAAGGCAATAAAAAATCCGGCTCGAAGGACCAAAAATGTTAGTGCACCCAACAATTGCCCAATAAACCAAATAAAACAAAGTTCCAAGCGAGTAAAATATGTATTGAAAAAACGATTCCCAACATCACATTGACGGAAAATCATAACAGCGAGATTTAGAAAATGGTACAACACCATCTATCGAGCTTTGAGGAAGCTCTCACTCAAACAATAGGTACATCTCTGTCTCACCCTTCGGGGTATAAACGCGTGATGTTTTGTTGATAAATATGTTTGATGAATGACTTATTAAAAACATAGAGTAAAATCACGTATACAACAGATTTATTTCCTTCTTTCTTTCTTTCTCTTCCTCTTTCTTTCCTACATTACAAGCAAATAAATGATTTATTTATTTATTTCTATCTCAATCTCAATCTCAATCTCAATCTCAATCTCAATCTCAATCTCAATGTCAATGTCAATGTCAATCTCAATGTCAATCTCAATGTCAATCTCAATGTCAATCTCAATGTCAATGTCAATGTCAATCTCAATCTCAATCTCAATCTCAATCTCTATCTCTATCTCTATCTCTATCTCTATCTCTATCTCTATCTCTATCTCTATCTCTATCTCTATCTCTATCTCTATCTCTATCTCTATCTCTATCTCTATCTCTATCTCTATCTCTATCTCTATCTCTATCTCTATCTCTATCTCTATCTCTATCTCTATCTCTATCTCTATCTCTATCTCTATCTCTATCTCTATCTCTATCTCTATCTCTATCTCTATCTCTATCTCTATCTCTATCTCTATCTCTATCTCTATCTCTATCTCTATCTCTATCTCTTTCTCTTTCTCTTTCTCTTTCTCTTTCTCTTTCTCTTTCTCTTTCTTAATCTTTCTTTCCCTCAAACAGGTAATCCAGACATGAAATATAACACATTACTGGCGAAATGTGGGTGTACTATGGGTACATCTCTGTCTCAAACTTCGGGGAATAAACGCGTGATGTTTTGTTCTTTCTTTCTCTTTCTTTCTCTTTCCTACATTACCAGCAAATAAATGATTTATTTCTTTCTTTCTTTCTATCTCTATCTCTATCTCTATCTCTATCTCTATCTCTATCTCTATCTCTATCTCTATCTCTATCTCTATCTCTATCTCTATCTCTATCTCTATCTCTATCTCTATCTCTATCTCTATCTCTATCTCTATCTCTATCTCTATCTCTTTCTGTTTCTCTTTCTCTTTGTCTTTCTCTTTCTCTTTCTCTTTCTCTGTCTCTTTCTCTTTTTCTTTCTCTTTCTCTTTCTTTCTTAATCTTTCTTTCCCTTCAAACAGGTAATCCAGACGTAATATTATACATGGAACTTAAAACATAACTGGCGAAATGTGGGTGTACTATAGGTACATCTCTGTCTCACCCTTCGGGGAAAAAACGCGTGATGTTTTGTTGATATATATGTTTGATGAATGACTTATTAAAATCAGAGTAAAATCACGTATACAGCAGATTTATTTCCTTCTTTCTTTCTTTCTCTTCCTCTTTCTTTCTCTTTCCTACATTACCAGCAAATAAATGATTTATTTAATTCTTTATTTAATTCTTTCTTTCTATCTCTTTCTCTATTTCTATCCCTATCTCTATCTCTATCTCTATCTCTATCTCTATCTCTATCTCTATCTCTATCTCTATCTCTATCTCTATCTCTATCTCTATCTCTATCTCTATCTCTATCTCTATCTCTATCTCTATCTCTATCTCTATCTCTATCTCTATCTCTATCTCTATCTCTATCTCTATCTCTATCTCTATCTCTATCTCTATCTCTATCTCTATCTCTATCTCTATCTCTATCTCTATCTCTATCTCTATCTCTATCTCTATCTCTATCTCTATCTCTATCTCTATCTCTATCTCTATCTCTATCTCTATCTCTATCTCTATCTCTATCTCTATCTCTATCTCTATCTCTATCTCTTTCTCTTTCTCTTTCTCTTTCTCTTTCTCTTTCTCTTTCTCTTTCTCTTTCTCTTTCTCTTTCTCTTTCTCTTTCTCTTTCTCTTTCTCTTTCTGTTTCTCTTTCTCTTTCTCTTTCTCTTTCTCTTTCTCTTTCTCTTTCTCTTTCTGTTTCTCTTTCTCTTTCTCTTTCTTTCTTAATCTTTCTTTCCCTTCAAACAAGTAATCCACTGGCGAAATGTGGGTGTACTATAGGTACATCTCTGTCTCACCCTTCGGGGTATAAACGCGTGATGTTTTGTTGATAAATATGTTTGATGAATGACTTATTAAAAACAGAGTAAAATCACGTATACAACAGATTTATTTCCTTCTTTCTTTCTTTCTCTTCTCCTTTCTTTCCTACATTACAAGCAAATAAATGATTTATTTATTTATTTCTTTCTTTCTCTATCTCTATCTCTATCTATCTCTATCTCTATCTCTATCTCTATCTCTATCTCTTTCTTTTCTCTTTTTCTTTCTCTTTCTCTGTCTCTTTCTCTTTCTCTTTCTCTTTCTCTTTCTCTTTCTCTTTCTCTTTCTCTTTCTTGAAATGACTTATTAAAAACAGAGTAAAATCACGTTTACAGCAGATTTATTTCCTTCTTTATTTCTTTCTCTTTCTTTCTCTTTCTTTCTCTTTCTTTCTCTTTCCTACATTACCAGCAAATAAACGATTTATTTATTTATTTTTATCTCTATCTCTATCTCTTTATCTATCTCTATCTCTATCTCTATATCTCCTCTATCTCTATCTCTTTCTCTTTCTCCTTCTCCTTCTCTTTCTCTATCTCTATATCTCCTCTATCTCTATCTATATCTCTATCTCTTTCTCTTTCTCTATCTCTTTCTCTTTCTTTTTCTCTTTCTCTTAGTCTTTCTCTTTCTCTTTCTTTCTTAATCTTTCTTTCCCTTCAAACAGGTAATCCAGACATGTAATATAACACATTACTGGCGAAATGTGGGTGTACTATGGGTACATCTCTGTCTTAACCTTCGGGGAATAAACGCGTGATGTTTTGTTCTTTCTTTCTCTTTCCTACATTACCAGCAAATAAATGATTTATTTATTTCTTTCTTTCTATCTCTATCTCTATCTCTATCTCTATCTCTATCTCTATCTCTATCTCTATCTATTTCTCTTTCTCTTTTCTTTCTCTTTTTTTTTCTTTTATTTTCTCTTTCTCTGTCTCTTTTTCTTTCTCTTTCTCATTCTTTATCTTTCTTTCCCTCAAACAGGTAATCCAGACATGAAATATAACACATTACTGGCGAAATGTGGGTGTACTATGGGTACATCTCTGTCTCAACCTTTGGGGAATAAACGCGTGATGTTTTGTTGATAAATATGTTTGATGAATGTCTTATTAAAAACATAGAGTAAAATCACGTATATAACAGATTTATTTCCTTCCTTCTTTCTTTCTCTTTCTCTTTCTTTCTCTTTCCTACATTACCAGCAAATAAATGATTTATTTCTTTCTTTCTTTCTCTATCTCTATCTCTTTCTCTTTCTCTTTCTTTCTTAATCTTTCTTTCTCTTCAAACAGGTAATCCAGACGTAATATAATACATGGAACTTAAAACATAACTGGCGAAATGTGGGTGAACTATAGGTACATCTCTGTCTCACCCTTCGGGGAATAAACGCTTGATGTTTTGTTGATAAATATGTTTGATGAATGACTTATTAAAAACAGAGTAAAATCACGTATACAACAAAGGAGAATGACCAGGAATGTAGGGCACCCTGTACCAAGCGAAAAGTCCGCCTGTCACAACCAAACCTAGTGTATTTAGAGGAGAATTAAATGCTCTTTTTATATTGTTAACTTTTTTTTATGGATTGGATATGGATTCCCGCAATTCGTATTTATTTACCATTTATCTACTTCATATTTTGAGGTTAAGTTCGAGAAAGTGACTGACTCGAAATGGTGAAGTTGATGACAAATGAAGCGGTACCTAATATCGGTTGCTTTTTATTCTTGATTTGGCGCTTGTTTCCTAATGGATGATTATACAATACATCACTGATAGTCAATAATAATTCTTGGTGTCAGGTTTTATATATAATGATAATGGATATCAATAAGTAGGTAGGTACTCATAGTATGTGCAGCTGGTAGTCTGAATAAGTTATCAATTTAGTACTGTGTTTACTGATTTCTAATATCTTGAAATCTTAACATAACAGCAGGCCTGTTTTCCCAGAAGAGTTAGGCAGAGTTGCATTTACTATATAGTACACCCACTTCTCGAACTTCACATGTTAGTAAATAATAATAAGGTGATAATGTTGTTAGTACCTAATAAGGCACTTATATCAAAAATGAAAAATCATATTTACATAACGTATATGACCTCGACCGCTACCAGGACAGAGAAAAGAAATATACAAATAAAACAATAGGTAGGACAATTGGGTGGCACTCGGGAACGCCTTGCAACTGTTGCAACACGTAGCATGGACTGTCCACATCCAAAGCACACATCACTCCACATTGTGACCAAGTGTTAGTTCAGATATCAGTTCGGAATCTCAGGGAGTTTTTCTTGTATCAATGCGAAACATTTGTAAAATTATGAATAGGAACTACCAGGATTGATCTGAAAGCATAAAAACTGTGTTTTAATCCTTAAATTGAATCAATAGTCCCGGAAGTAGGTAGGTACTTTAGAAGCTAACTATAATATACATGCTTCTACTCGGTGAGGTAATACTTACAGGCGTCGCTTCGCGTCGGTACAATCTATGATGTTAAAACACGATCATATCTACGGATATATTTTCTATGTAATATATTCTAAATTGTTCTAACAATACTAGTGAACGGTTAAGGATACGTCGGCGACGCTGACTTGCTGGCCGATGTCTAACTCTAGTTGAGGGCATCGCTAAGGATTATCACACAAAGACTACGTTATGAAAACGCACCTGATCCCCCGTTTTTGTTAATAAGTATTACAAATTATTATTCAAATAGTTCAGATGAAACCAATATTGAAAGTAACGTCATCCGTCTCACCCTTCGGGGAATAAACGCGCGATGTTTTGTTGATAAATATGTTTGATGAATGACTTATTAAAAACATAGAGTAAAATCACGTATACAACAGATTTTTTTCCTTCTTTCTATCTTTCTCTTTCTCTTTCTTTCTCTTTTCTACATTACCAGCAAATAAATGATTTATTTATTTCTTTCTTTCTATTTCTATCTCTTTCTCTTTTCTTTCTTTTTCTCTTTCATTTTCTCTTTCTTTTTCTCTTTCTCTTTCTCTTTCTTTCTTAATCTTTCTTTCTCTTCAAACAGGTAATCCAGACATGTAATATAATACATGGAACTTAAAACATAACTGGCGAAATGTGGGTGTACTATAGGTACCTCTCTGTCTCACCCTTCGGGGAATAAACGCGTGATGTTTTGTTGATAAATATGTTTGATGAATGACTTATTAAAAACAGAGTAAAATCACGTATACAACAAATTTATTCTTTCTTTCTTTCTTTCTCTTTCTTTCTCTTTCTCTTTCTTTCTCTTTCTTTCTCTTTCTTTCTCTTTCTTTCTCTTTCTTTCTCTTTCTTTCTCTTTCCTTCTCTTTCTTTCTCTTTCCTACATTACCAGCAAATAAATGATTTATTTATTTCTTTCTCTCTTTCTCTTTCTCTATCTGTATCTGTATCTGTATCTGTATCTGTATCTCTATCTGTATCTGTATCTGTATCTGTATCTCTATCTGTATCTCTATCTCTATCTGTATCTCTATCTGTATCTCTATCTCTATCTCTATCTCTATCTCTATCTCTATCTCTATCTCTATCTCTATCTCTATCTCTTTCTTTCTTTTTCTTTCTTCCTTTTTCTTTCTCTTTCTTTCTCTTTCTTCAATTGGGTTTTTCCATCTGAAATTTCTCAGTGGTAGCCCGGAGTCTGGATTTATGGCCGGTCAAACAGGTAATCCAACTTAAGGGCCATAGTTTCCTGACTGACCTTGCGCATGTGGGCGGAGCTTAAGTCCCTACTCTAGACACGCGCGGTGGCGCGCTACACTAAAATGTTGATCAAAGAATATGCAGGGGCGCAGAAATGCGCACGTAGGTCGCCATTTTTGCCTACGATTCTTGTGCCTCATTAATGGTAGATGCAAGGCTGATATTTGTATAGATCGATACTTATGTTTGTGCGTATACGTATATTTTTTGTTGTGAACAGGACATTTTTTTTTAGCATATATGTGGAAGAAAACTTTATACAAAAAAAAAAAACAACCGACTTCACAAAAAACAATAAAAAAGTGAAAAATAACTTTAGTTTCGGAAGTCGGTGTCTTTGCTGGTGTATTTTCATAATTGACGGAGTAATCGCGTAACATACATACCAAAAAAAAAACATACAGTCGAATTGAGAACCTCCTCCTTTTTGAAGAAGTCGGTTAAAAATATATTTACAATGCATGTACTCGAAAAGAGCGTTTTCCAGGCAGCCAAATTATGCGGAAAGAGCCACTTTTTCGCAATGGTGCTTTTTACTTTTCAGTTTTTAGGGTTCCGTAGTCAACAAGGAACCCTTATAGTTTCGCCATATCGGTCCGTCTGTCTCTCCGCGGCTTAGCTCAGAGACTCTTAGTACTGGAAAGCTGTAATTTGGTATGGGTATACAAATAAATCACGCCGACAAAATGTTACCATTTTGTCGGCGTGATTTATTTGTACCAAAATGAAAAAAAAAAAATTGTTTATGGTGTCTATGCCGATAGTGACATTAAAATGTAAATCCGGGATGGCGGCTGGGAAAATTTTGTTTTGTTTTAAATCGTACGTGAGAAGGAACTTCGTTCCTGACGGGGGTTCCCGACCGCACACGTTGATGTTATTACCTACTTTCCACATAATGTGATCTAGATTTTCTAGAACAATTCGTAATTATTTAACTTCAAATATGAAAGAATGAATAAACAATCGCTCACCAGATGATTATAATAGTACATTACTATTACTGTCGCAGCCTGCAACTGACGCATTGATGGACGATCGTGAAAATGTGGACCGAGGCACACATAAGTGAGTTCATCAATGCTTGGTTGCTGCCAAGACTTAAATAGAACTTTTCTCAAATATGCGCAGAAATTCAAACAGAGTAAATTATAAATTCCAGAATCAATGTCGGACCAATGTTTTAGGGAAGGTGCGTATTTACGCGACCAGGTTTTTTACACCAGGTTTTTACTTGTAAGTAGGTACTTACGCCGACCAAGTGCCGACCCGAAATACTCGCAAGACTTCAAAGTATTTTGCTCCGTCGACTCTCGACGCGATTCTGCTCCTTATTTATATGAAATGTGTGTAAATATAAAAATAAAAAATAATTGATAAGTTTAGCAAATCCTAACTGTTCTAAATGCGAAAGTGAGTTTGTGTGTTTGTTACGCTTTCACGCTAAAACGGCTGAACGGATTTGGATGAAATTTGGCATAGGGGTAGACCATGACCGGGAATAGGACACAGAATACTTTTTATTGCGATATTCCCACGGAATCGAGACTTACGCGGGTGAAACCGCGGGGCACAGATAGTAATAAAATAAAAGCTATTCTAAAAATACCACACTTTCCTAACAAAATAAAACATAATTCAATTCACACAACAAGAAGAATATCTTTGAAACTTGAATCCCGATCACGTATGAGTGTGATTGGCATCCATAAGATACATTTATTTCACTGGCGTTGCTTCAGAGAACTCAGAAATGAATTCTTCGATAAAATACTATTTGGTCTGGTCTAGTCTCTTCAAATATTGTTATTTCTGTTATTCTTAGAGTCGCAAAAAAAATAATTCTCACTTTATGAGTTGTATTGTCAGATTTTTCACGTGTGCGAAATTAATGGCTGGAAAAGACCGAAGAAGTATGGGAGAGACCTTTGCCTATCATTGAGATAACACAGGTTGAGAAAGGAATTAAAAACTATTTTACTTTGTCTCGAATTGCAAGTCTCAGTTCTATTCAGTCGCATTGCATCGCGGTCAAACTCTATTTCGACTAACTTTCACATCAAAATCACAAAAATGGAAACCACAAAATATATTTTCTGTGATAATTCCGTCCCATCTTCCAGCCACGTACAAATGTGATAACCAGAAGATAACATTTATTTAATCTCATGTCTGGGTGAAAGGTGAAAGAATTCCTCTAGCGTTATAATGACGTTTTCTATAAATTAGAAAAAAAAAACATTAATTATTTTTAAAGCTTTTTATTCTTATAAGGATAAGATTATTAAATATTTATTTTGTCAAACATGAGTGCAGTATGGTAATATGAGGTAATTAATTATTTTTCCATATAAGGCGTACAAAATTAGTTGCACAAGACAAAAAAAAATCCAATTTCAAAATTTTAATTAAATTTAAATGGCATGCAAAATTACAATATTAAAATTCAATTCACCTTAACCCTTAATCTGGCAAGAGAAAAAAATCTTGAAATTTTATTTTTTTTATACATTTTTGCCATCGTTAGATGTTCCTAAAACCAGGAAAAATAATTAAAAAAATCTAGTATTTCTCGATTTTGAGAAAATGCATGTCCAGTATACAGGACATTGCCAGGTTCTCCATAAAGTAACTGTAAATATCGATGTCCGAATTAAGGAATTGTTCGAGAATTTTTATAAAAACTTTATTTATGCAATTATGAAATAAACAAAAATAAAATGCATGTGTATAATGAAAATATTTATAGTTGTACAATTTTAAAATTTAAAATGACATTATTGTTACTTATTTGGCTATCGCATTAGGCATGTCAAAACAAAAAAGCATAAGACAACCAATTACAATTGGAAAAAAGGCAAGTTCTTGCACAAGGCTGAAATTAAGGATTGTGAATTTGTTTTTGACATGCCTAACGACGACTCACCTATAGTTTATTTTCATAAATATATTTTCCTGTGGATACACTCTAAGATATAGTCCATAACACAAACCTCTACGCAGTGCAAAGAACTGGACGGTCAATAAATCTTACCTATTTATAATTAGGTGCCGGTGATATGTCCATCACAGACTGGATTGATGATAAGGTCAGGGAATAACATCTTAGTTTACCTGGCTGGTAAATGCTAACACTTCCCTCATAATTGGTCTTAGAGGCACTGATAGTTATTTTTCGACTTCTGGCTCGCTATTGGGTATTTCGTCGGAGAAGAATCGTCACTGCCATTGTTGCTGTCGAAAATATTCAGGTTTTCCAATGACGATGGTATGGATGGTGCATCTGACGAGAGATCATCAATTTCCTGGCCATTTTGCAAATCTGGTTTTCATCTGAACTGGTCCGGCCTTCTACGTCCGATAGAGCGTTATATGGCGGCACTAAAGCTAATAATTTTGAGGCACGATGTTTTTTTGAAGACCTGTAAATATTAATATTGTTAGGTATCATAAATAACATATAACATACATAATATAGATATTAGTTCAATATATTATACTAATTGTTAGTTGTCTGTCTATTGGCAATGTCCAGTATACTGCACATCACAAAACCATACTAAACCGGCAATGGGAAGTATACTGGACACGCAAGTTTCGCAGAGAATAACGAAAAATCTATAAGACATATTATGATTTTAGTATACACGTACATATAAAAATACGTTACGGAATATACAGAAAAGAAATAACTATTTATTTTAGAACAAAAAAAATAAAAAAATCGGGACTTACTGAGAGCGGTCGTGACTCGCTTAAGGCTCTTACATACTGGCGCGATTCGCCGCGCGACGCGAATTTTAACAAAACAATTTCTGAGAAAACTTCACGGCGGCGGCGTCGCGTCGCGCGGCATATCGCGCCAGTATGTAAGAGCCTTTATTTATCCTCCCTGACGTTGCGGCGTCGACAGACCGGCCGATCGCACGTGCTCATTGACAGTTATTTTTTATGTAATAATGTAGGATAGAACAAAGTTACTCCATAAATATTAAAAAATATATATTGTTAAAAAAAAATGCTGCAGATTTTTTCAAAGTTGATGTCCAGTATACTTCCCACTGTCGAATTAAGGGTTTAAAACTTAATTTGAGTAAGAGATATGTACAGAAAAAGCTTCTAACACCAAAACAACTAGAGTGCATCACTAAATATCGTGGGAAAGGTGTATAAAACTAAACCGCATCTTAACCGCAAAAAAAGCGAGTCAGAAACACAAAAATCTATACTTCTCAAAATCACAGCTTTAGCAATACCGTCCAAAGTCCCAGTCACGTATAAGCATGATTGCCATCCACAAGATACATTAATTTCACTCGTCCCAACTCCGAAGGGCTGAGAAAGAAATCCCTCGGAAAAATATAATGAAATAGTCCCCCTAATCTCACGCTTGTGTTGGGCAGATAATGATGTCACAAGACCCTAAGCTGGTGGCGCAATTGAGGGAAATTAATCTTAAAGAAAGAGGAAAGAGGTTAGATGGAGGATAGTTTTTTTTTTTTTCGAAATAGGTATCGTATTGTTTCGAAAGAAGATAGATTGTGTTGAAAGGAATTTCAAAAAGAGAACACTAAAAAAGAATTTCAAAATCCTAAAATCAAAAGTATGGATGCCAAAGCATAATAAATGAAAAAACAACCTTTTTTTTTGCTTCAGTTATTAATTTTACTTTCTAAAACATAGGAGATAAATAATAATTACGCTACTAAAAAGATTAATAATTCATAGGAAGTAGCGCCAAAAGACAAATAAGGAAAATAATTTAAATATAAATTGCTACTTAAACAACTAAGTAGCAATTAAATAAATGCAACGTTCAATGACAACCATTTCTGGCAGTTATTTAAAACTGGACACACCATAAAAATTATAATGAGATATCGCAGCGACTTTCCCCAAGCTATGTTTATTTGCTGCCAGATTGCAAAGAAATTCTCCTTCTGGGGCAGTCAGGTTATCAAACAAGGAGCTTTGCTGATCGACAGATTAATAGCGAAATTACTTCTGGGCCCTATTAAATATAACTGACAGTTCAAAGAATGATTGTCAAAAAATTACAAAATTTACACATTTTCACGACATTTCGGAAAGCAGAAAATATATTAAACTTGCAAAATTGTCGGATTTTCAGGTTTTCGTCCGTCACCGATCAACTTTATTAATATTGATATTTTAACCAGGACGTTTAAATAACAAATATTTGATCACTATTTATACTTTGTGACTTTTCAGAGATCTAAAGCTGTGGTCAGTCCTATTTATATTGGTACTACCTTTATAGATAAAAAAAATATCGTAGCCGACCGCAGGCGGTTGCAGGAGGCGACGGCAACGTGTCGTCACGACATGACTGGTTTCAACGTATTTCTATGAAATACCTTCCGTGTAGTAACAAGTTGGTTTCATGCAAATAGTAGACCATATTTTGGCCACGGCGATGGCCAATCTCAACGGAGACTACCCTTCGGCGTGGGAGATATTATAGTGCACAAGAGTGTGCGCAGACACAAGTGCACTCTCTCTTCCCTGACTCTCAAAGTCCGATGAGACGGCAATCCGACACGACTAGAGAGACCGTTGGTCCTGCACCTGATCTCTTCATACATACAATCCAATCGTGTCTTGGCGACGCGTCGCCCGCTGCCTGGGCCTGTGTCGCCTGAAATAAATGGTATTATTATTATTTAAAGAGGAGGTGGCTTAGTAACTAAGTACTTAAATTCACCAAAATCGATCCGATGGCCGATCCGTTTTGTAACTTCTCCATATCTCGGTATCGGCTGGTAACCGAATCCTTTTGGAATTCATTCATTAAAATCTGGCAACCGATTTGACATTAGAATATTGTTTTGCTGGGATTTTTAGTTTTTAGTTATGACCAAACTATGAGATTTATCTTCATTGGGCTGGTACCCAAAATATCTGAACAAAGACTAGCCAGGACAGAGGAATTATGAAAAAGGCTGGCAGTCATCATCATCCGCCTAACTTTTTCCCAACTATGTTGGGGTCGGCTTCCAGTCTAACCGGATGTAGCCGAATACCAGTATTTTTAACATGGAGCAACTGCTCTATCCTCTATAATCCAGTTATTGAAAATGCAGCCAGTAACCAGTAAAAAACAGTCTTTGGGGACTGCCGATAAAAGTAAACTAAGTAACTTTTGAATACACAGAATACATAAAGTTCATGGGAAGCGTGCCGTGACGATGACGCGAGTTTCACGCTTTTTGTTCACCCAAAAAGTACACATATATACACAGTATACATATAGCTCATGGAAAACGTTCGGTGACGATGACGCGAGTTCCATGATTTTTATTCACCCAAAAAGTGCTCAACGCGCCTAAAAAAGTATTCACTTCAAAAAAACGCCATTTCTTATAACATTAACCGTGGTCTAGATTTTACTCAAGTCGTTTACCAAGGGATGCTCTCTCGGTAATATCATTTCGTTGATTATGACCTCCTCTTGCTCTCTTAGTACAATGGACCTCGTTTTACGGCGTCTTACTAAATTGCACTATTGCTATTAATTTTTTTATGTCGTTTGTCGGAGCAATGGAAGAGTCCTTGACTGTGGAAGACATGATTTGTGTTTTGTTAAGTGATATTGTTTAGATTTATAAAATTTCGTCGTGATTTTCAGGACATTTTTTTTTTTAACTTACTACCTACTACGTACTTAGCTAACGCACTACAAGTTGTAGATGTTGCCACTGTTCCATTGACGTCATGTTCCGTCCTTCATACAACGCGCAAACAATATTTGGAGTAAAGTAATAACTTTAAAATCCTCGACGTGAATACTACAATAAATAAAATAAAATCCATTTATTTCAAGTCCTTGACCCATATTAAATACAAAAACAATACACATATTTGCCAATTTTGTGTCACAATTTTGAATTACGTAAGTGTTAAAAAATCATGTTAATAAATGTCTGATCAAATCAATTAATGTCAAAACAAAATACAAAATCCCTTCAGAGAATTTCAACCTCCAGCATTCATCGGAAATACATCACACCTCTTTCTCCTCTTTCTTCCACTTCCAATCTGGTCACCCACGAGATCATCAGTCCAAACTGGTGACGAAAATCCGATCATCGGTCCAAACGTGCATTTTGAAAGCGTATTTAAATTAAAAATGGATAATTAAAAAGATCTTCATAAGATCTGAATGCACTATCTGATTTATTTGGCACTGTTTTCATTCACATATTACCCGAATATTAAACATTTATACAATAGGACTGCTCTACTAATTGTATGAATCAGCTGAGAAATGATTTAGGGTTGCCAGCTGTAATGTCAGATTAAGCAAGCTGAGTAATAGGTACGTTACAATAATCCATCGTCCATACAGGATTCATTTTTATTACTAAGGCTCCGCTGTCTGTCTATCTGTCAATCTGTCACCAGGCTGTATATATCATGAACCGTGATAGCTAGACTGTTGAAATTTTCACAGATGATGTACCTATATCTATTGCCGCTATAACAACAAATACCAGAATAAAATAAATATTTAAGGGGGCTCCCATACAACAATCGTGATTTTTTGCTCGTTTTTGCTCGATATTGAAGACGACAACAGGTAGACGCGACAGAATACTTAGTTACATAATTATAAATAATTAAATTAAAATAAAATAAATATTTAAGGGGGGCTCCCATACAACAAACTTGATTTTTTTGCCGTTTTTATAGATAACCGCCGGATTTAAACATTTTGTATCCTCAAGGACAACTCTGCAATTCCAAATTCGACACGTTTTTCCAGGCTTTTCCTTATTAAATGCAAAGGATGAAAGGCGTACCCTACAATAGCCTCGTAAGCGTACTAATTCGGGCTTAGTCGGATGTTTCCCAGTTCGGGCCCGCGCCAGACCAACGTAATTAGTTTGTCTTGTTAGGTAAGTTATTAATTAATGTCTAGAAATCATTTCTAACAATGCCGCAGTTTTGGAACTGGCTATTAGCTTCTGCAACTACATTGAGTAATGTTCGTAGTTTATTGGTGAAGTTTTGTGCTATTACGTCATTATAATGTACTTGCGTAGAATGTTAATAAGTCTATGTACAGTGAGGAACCGAATATCGCTGGATATTGAGGTGTAACTTTGGAAATGTATTTGTTTAACTTTACGCAGATTTGTACCCATGATATTGCCTTCTTCTCTTAATAAACTTGGTATACACGGGCCAGACATACAAGCATTCGTTCGACAATTCTTCTTCTACTTTTTATGACCTAACGGATTCCGAAAATAATGACCCCGAATTTGTCTTCTTCTTCTCGAATTTGTTTATGTCAATGATTTAGCAAATATAATTCCGAATCTGAATCGAATATTGATGACAAAGATGATGATGAGGAGGATGATTAAAATTTGATTTTGAAATGTTCTTAAATCATCCCTTGCTTAGTTATCAAATGCCTTCAATACTTGTGCTGACAAATTTCTTTCTACCTCTCGTATTTCGGGAGTTAATTGAGAAAATGAGAAATTTTACTATGAAAATGACTGTATCGAGCTCTCTGCCGTCTGATTCCGGTCTCGTTTCAAGTTGTGGTCCTCACTATCATAATACACATACCAAGAGCTGCATTTAGTGCTAAGACACATGATGCGCCAAACGTGCACCTTCTGAGATACAGGTTGTCATCAATATTCGATTCAGATTCTGAATTATATTTGTTAAATCAGTAGCATCAACTACAACAGTACAACTTGAAACAGGACCCAGATTTAGGAGGCAAAAAGCTCGATTCAGTAAAATAATACATCACCCTATAATTCAGAAGGTGTACGTTTGGCGCACCAGATGTCTTAACACTAAATGCAGCTCTTGGTATGTGTATTATTATAGTAAAGACTACAACTTAAAATAGGATCAGATTTAGGAGGTAGAAAGCTCGATACAATTAAAAAATAGATCACCCATTATGTCAGAAGGTGCACGTTTGGCGCACCATGTGTCTTAGCAGTAAATGTAGCTTTTGCTATGCGTAATACGATAGTAAATCCCACAACTTGAAACGAGACCGGAATCAGACGGCAGAGAGCTCGATACAGTCATTTTCATAGTAAAATTTCACATTTTCTCAATTAACTCCCGTAATACGAGAGGTAGAAAGAAATTTGTTAGCACAAGTATTGAAGGCATTTGATAACTTAATACGATGGCATTATTCGTTTACCAAAATTAGACTTTTTTTCTCAGAAATGCCTAAGTCCAACCTCTCCCATACATTCGTTCCACTGTGCGGCGTCGCGTCGCGCGACGAATCGCGCCAGTATGTAAAGCGTGGGTCGCTTCGTGAGATAAAATACTGTTAAAAGAATAGTCTTAAATAAGAAATACATCTCAGATACACGTTTAACCCATAGAGGAAACGTTAAATAAATGTTTCATTACTAGTATTTATATTACGATCGCCAGCTAACGTGACTGACCCGTAGGTAATGCCTAGGTTTAACGAGCGGTTAACGCTAGGAATCGAAGTGGATTTTATTTTACTTTTAGTATAGCTTGTATTCCACGCATGTTTGTGTTTCAATTGGTTTGTTAATGAGATAGTAGAATAACATAGATAGATATTTGTTGTCATAGTCATTTAAGTAGTTACCAAGGGGTATCGTATTGCCCAGTTACTAGGTTGTGGAAATGTGAAGGTCAGACAGGCAGTTGCTCCATGTAAAATACTGGTATTCAGCTGCATCCGATTAGACTGGAAGCTGACCCCAGTATAGTTGGTAAAAAGCTAGTCAGATTGATTGAGTCATTGAAGTAGATGTACCTTACCTAGGTTGTATTTAGAAAATGCTACATGTGTCGTGTTTTGGGTCAAATTGTATAATCTGAATGAATAACTTTGTAAAAAAGTGAAAACAAATGTCATCTTCATAAAAATAAAATAAAAACATATTAAGGTCCATTAAAAAAGGTCATAACATCATCCATAAACCTACACAGTACACATACAAAGTGAGAATAAGATGTTACATAACCTAAAGAAAGAAAGAAAAATTGTTTATTCTGCACAAACACAACGCACAATCTTCTTTAAAGTTTCTTTGCAACACCAATATCGAACAAAAATGGCGCGGTACGACGTGAATTCGATTTTTTCTAATTCGAATGTATGTTTTGTTTTTAAATTACGGTACTTTGTTAGAGAAATGCTCGTGAATGACAATGTTTCTTTTTTTAAATGAGTTGCATTATGAAATTCAATACAATATTATAACACCCGTACACACCGTTTGGATGATATTATGGTTACTATGACACTGGTTGTTTTAATGTTGGCAATAAAGTAACTGTTTCAGAAACTTTTAGAGATGATTTATAGCATGGGTGTAGATAAATTCTTATACCGTACCTTCTTATAATTTGACACCACGGTAGATAATTTTTCATACACCGACTGTATTACAAAACCTAGCCTGCAATAAAAACAACAAAAAAATTCCCCTATTTTCCCCTCAGCCTTTTACCTGAACGAACTCTTAAGTGGAACACAGCACAGAATGCATTATGTAACGGTCAAGGCTGCCTTGTTTTCATTGCTAACTCTTGGCGCCGTTCAACTTATAGCGAAGGTCATAAATAAGAATTTAAATTACATTCTTTTCAGCGGTTTTAGTTTATGAGTTAGCTTTGAAAGTAGGTAAGAATAATTTATTGAAACTTTTATTTTGTTCAAAAGACAACTCGATTTTATGGCTTCATCAACATAGAAGACACATACAGTCTGGCCGTTAAGAGAATGCATTCCTGACGCCCGTCAGTTGGACAATTTCTAGTAGTAATAAGGATCAAATTTGCACATAATCGTTAGTATGAAACACCTTACGCGCGGTTTGCATGAGCAAGCTGCGTGATCAACTCGTCATCGACAAGCTGAGGCGCGGCGCGGCAGCGACACGGCTCGGCCCGATTTACACCCGCTTCCACTTACTCCACCGCGACGGACGATATTCCTCTCTAACCTAATATTTAATTGTTTGTCCGGGACAGTTTCTATCTTGTAAAGATCAGACGGCAATAACCCATTGCCTATAAAATACAGTCCACTCTTTCATTGCTCCCCGCGCTAACATTGGTCCTTCGAGCCGGATACAGGTGTAAAGAACGCATTCTCTCGACGGCTGGATTTTAATCTTAACTTAATATTTAATATGCGAAAGTGTGTTTGTTTTATTGTTACACTTTCATGCTAAAACGACTGAACGGATTTGGATGGATGGGTAGACCATGACCTGGATTAGGACATAGGATACTTTTATCCCGATATTCCCACGGGATCGAAACTTATGCGGGTGAAACAGCGGGGCGCAGCTGGTTATAACTAAACATAGATAAACCTCGCACACCCTGCAAAACAGCTGACTACTACAACCCACCCTTCACACTATCTACTCCACTAAGTGCATGTAAAACCTTCAGAAGCGTTCCTTCTTCACACGAACTTTTATACCGAACGAAACCACAACGCAAGCATTCTGTCGACACCTTAATTGCCTTCATCGGGTGTTTATCACGCTACCAAACTGCGTACTACGTATAAATTGTGTTCTATGTAGTTAGTCGGTGATCTATCGCTTGTTTGTGTGGAGTAGACTTTATTGCTGAAGGCCATATTTTTAGTTTTTGAATTTGGAACTATGTTTAGTGATACATGTTGTTATTGCAAAGATCATTCATAATTATATCAGTATCGCGCGTGTTATTTTCTATAGCCTAGAATACATAAAATATACAAGCTATGTAGTAGGAAAAAAAGTTATAAAACTAAAACCCAACTACGATAAAAAAGTCTGTGGTTTTAGTTTTATAACTTTTTTCCTACTTTTATTTTTATTTAATATTCTTTGCTAGTTAGCTTATTGCCAACATTAAAACAAACAGTCATAGTAACCATAATATCATCCAAACGGGTGTTATGATGTTGTAATGAATTTCATAATGCAACATTTCAAAAAAAGAACACTGTCATTCACGAGCGTTTCACTAACAAAGCACCGTAATTTAAAAACAAAACACATTCGAATTCGAAAAATTCGAATTCACGTCGTACCGCGCCATTTTTGTTCGATATTGGTATTGCAAAGGGTGCGTTCCGAGTTACGCTGTAATCGATTTGAGCGTGCTAAAACCCGTTCCGTATTAGCCTGAGCACGATAACGATGTACGCCATCTTGCGATAACGCCGACCATGCCTTAAAATAATATCACCGTGAGCGCTGTCAATGTGGCTGTCAAACTGACAGTTGTTCTGTGTTGTTTTAAATCATAATAAAAGTTTTTTTTTTTAAATGATGAATATTCTTGAATTTGATTTGTTTTTTGAATTTGATGTGTTTAACACAGACGCACTATCAAATAAGAATATCAGCAATAATAACAATGCAAGATTTGAGGTTATGTTTATGTTACGAGGACTGTGAGCATGTTCACAAGCGTTCCGAATTGTTGACAGCCTAATTCGGTACGCAAGTTATCGCTGTGAGCGCCGTGAGCGATTATTTTCTAATTCGGAAAGCAGCCAAAGAAACTGTAATAGAAGATTCATATCATGGGTGTAGATAAAATCTTATATGCACCTGTAAATATGGGTTTTAATACCTCTTATTATATAACATTTGCATAAATAACAATTTTTTTTTTAATATGCTAATGAAGCCCTTTCATTTGAAAACCAACAAGGCATCATTGAAAAAAAAAATGTTCATGACTTTATGTCCGATATAGGGCGCCACATTCAATTTAATGTGAGGTCACATAGCCTATAACCAGGCAGCGGACGATGAAGCCGCTTCCAACGATACCTCATTCGTCAAATTGTGATGAGCAGTATAGAAGTTATCAGTAGGTATCGATCCCCAATTATTTTTAAAAGAGTAACCATGGAGTTTCTTGCCGGCTCTTCTCCATAGGAAACGACCAATTGGAACCGTGCAACTAGCTTCTGACGTTTCATAAGTGCCCATGTATATTATGTGCTTCATAAGTGCATGTTATGTGAAACAAAATATTTTGATTTTGATGAAAATGACAAGCTACGCTTGCCGGGGTTGTCCGTGGATGTGTGACCATCTTTGCATATCGAGACTCCTCCGTGCCTCGAAAAGCTCGTGGCTAAGTAATAACAGCCGCACGGGTCAATCGATGAGGTTATGCTACGCTTGCCGGGGTTGGGTGACCATCTTTAAATACCGAGAGTCCTCCGTGCCTCGGAAAGCACGTTAAGCCGTTGGTTCCGGCTGTCATTCGTGGATCTTTGACAGTCGTTACGGGTCGTCAGAAGCCCGAAAGTCTGACAACCTGTCTTACCAGGGGTATCGTATTACCCAGTTACTGAGTTGTGGAGGTTAGATAGGGAGTCGCTCTATGTAAAATACTGGTATTCAGCTGCATCCGGTTAGACTGGAAGTCGACCCCAACATAGTTGGGAAAAGGCTAGCAAGATTGATTGCACCATGAAAATGAGAACTTTTGTTTTCCCTTAGAACTGCAAATCCTCATTCCCCTTTTACTACCATCACAAAAGATCCGACAGTAAAATACATAATAACTTAATCGAGATTCCACCATATGTGCCTGAAAACAAAGTTGTATTTAATACATTACACTAACATGCAAATAAAACGAAAACTTTCCAAAGCTTGTGAGGAACAAAGAAGTTTGCAAGTATGCTCATACGCTTCATACTGCTGCAACTTTGGACAAACTTGCGAACACGCTTATACCTAAAGGCGCCGTTTCACAGCACCCCACGGCTGAGTTTCACCCGTGTACTTAAGTTCGCTTTGTATGAAAATGTTGGCAGGACCTACGGCTACGCTACGAACGTTACGAATGTGTCAGAAGAGGCGGTAAGCATTATAAGTATTTATATAGGTATTACCCAAACTAGTAAGACTTTTATTGTCAGAATGATTACTGGTTACTTTTGTGTATGAAAGTTCTGTTTAATATGTTTTGTAGGGAAAGGATTTCATAAATTAAAGCACAGACAGACAAGGCTGGACATTTATTTAATTAGACTTGTCAGTATTTTATCAGAAAGCTACTTGTCCGTTCACAAAACTAGTCAAAATCTCTACTTTTGTCGTTTTTTTAATGTTAAGTTCGTTATAATCCTCATGAAGGGACGTTTTCATAAAAATAGAATATAATCTAGCTTTTTCAATCTTTATTTCCTTTGCCAGCAGCCAGTTTAGTTTACTTCAAACGTATTTTTTTATAAACGTCAGCTTTGGCTATATAATAGCGGTATACATTCAGCATCAGATGATATAGGGCACTGTTATGTTTGGGTGGAAGGTGAAGCCGGAAGAGGCGCTCAGGAAGTAGGATCATGCCTTGCCAAATATATTGAAAACAAACAGTGATTGTTGCGGTGGACAGAACCGAAACATAAAAATTGTTTTAATGTTGAAGGTTATCTTAGACTCCCATTCTACATTAAAAACGATAACTTTTCGGTATCTTGAGTCAGGGCATAGTTTCTTACCAAACAATACCGATTTTTCAAAAATTGAAACTGCGCTTAAAAAGCAACAACGTGTTTATACAGTTGACGAATATATAGAAATTATGAAAAATGCTAGAAGAAAAAAACCATTTCAAGTATATAGAATGGACAAAAATGACTTTTATGGCACTGAAGATATTGACAAAAACATAGTAAATCGTAAGAAATATACACAGATAAAAGTAAACTAAACTGGCTGCTGGCAAAGGAGATAAAGATTGAAAAAGCTAGATTATATTCTATTTTTATGAAAACGTCCCTTCATGAGGATTATAACGAACTTAACATTAAAAAAACGACAAAAGTAGAGATTTTGACTATACATAGATCTGATCTGAAACAGTTATGTCCTAACGGGAAACCCATTGCTCCAGCTAAATTGGCTGATTTACGATCTGTTTACAAGTTTATTCCAGCAGATTGCCTTAGTTTTTATAAAACATTGAAAGCGTCTAATGACGCCATTGACGATGTCGATGGATTTGGTAAGGAGCTGGATTTCGATCTGGATGATGAATAAATTGTGATGATTTTCCATGCTTTGATACAACTATTTCTTAATAAATATTATTTTAATAATGTTGTTTCATTGCTATACTTATGTTTTAAGAAAAATATGTATTAACTACCAAAATATACCAATTTTCAGATATTGGATCGTTTTTGCAAATTAAGTTAAAAGCTACTTCCATACAAAAAGCCTTTTTTCAAAAACGTTTCAAGTGCATTTTTTTCAAAATTTGTATGAGAAATATTAATAAATTTTAATGACAAGTATATAATAAAATAATGTTTATTTATTTAGTTGAAGTGATACATACTACTTAGTTGTACTCGCTACCAAAAAAAAGCGTACCACAAAATTACAAAAACGCGATTTACTCAGTTCGACCTGCGTGTGGATTGGAATGTTGTAGCATAACTACGTCCAATTGCAAATAAAAGACGACGGAAACTACCTCTTCCACGACGTTTGTTTCAATAATGACCGTTGCGAATTCAAATAAGATTCAATGTCAAAAAAAAATACTCTGTCTCGCTTGCACTAGTAAAAAGTTATTGAAAGATGCGTTCCCGGTTGGGCATAACTTCGGATTAATGTCGTTAGTATTTTTTTTTGTCTATGATATTAAAAGTTTCAAGTAATATTTTATTGGTAAATAACTACAAAGAAAATAAACTTTTTCTTTATGTGTTATAAATATTTATTTTTAGTGGTCGTGTATGCAAACAGTTAAGGATGAAGCTAATAAAAGCGTGTTAAAAATGAACCCTTTAAAGTTGAAACATTTTTTTTTCGAAACAGGTTTTTTATTTAGGTAAATAATAGTACAAAATTCATGAAACCTTTTAAGTTTTCAAATTATGGTATTTAGGTCTGAAACATAACGTTCCACAAATTTTGGAACGTTTATGCCTCGCTATTGTAATTTTGCAAAAACGTTCCAAATATACATGGAATATTTGTTCCAAAATAAAATGGTTTAACATGGTTTTGCTAAAACGTTACAAGATTGTTGTGGCGTTTTAACAAAATAAATATACTGTTTCGTAAAACATTAAATGTTCCTGTCCTCATAGTACGTTCTAGTTAATTTACACAAGTTATTATTTGATAAAGGTTGTGGGTTGGAACGTAAGTGAAAAAAATATTTTCTGTTATAAGACTTAAAACTTGGAACCTTATTGCAAATCTGACTCTAAGTGTCATAAAAGGTAGTTTGATCACATTATCTCGATTTCGGGTGACTTGTGGGTTGGAACATTTCTGCATAACTACGTCCACATTATCAGTATTAAACCATAGACAACAACATAATAACAAACAATCAGCAATAATTACAGTATAATATCAAATTACTTAACTTACGTGACACCTGCCGGTCTATTCCAAACAACAACGGCACTAGAACCAACCAACTGGACTTCTACCGAGCAACTGACCCGATAACGTCCTTACAATTCTTTTTATATCCTACAAACGTCACTTTATGTCAAACATCTACCGTCATTTTATACTAATCATAGATGATCATATATTTCGGTTTAATAACTTCCATTAAAGATAATAATAAACAAATCTAATGTATTATAATAGTTTTAAAACATCATAAGGTAATGAGGCAATTTAATAAAAGTTAATTCGTTATTCTTAAATAAAATTCAATAGAATATCAACATCAACTGACAGTATTGTGACAAACGTTGAAACGGTTTATTATATCAAAATAGCAATACAAAATCTAAGGTATGCTACAAGTATCATTAAATATTTCGTAATAATTTATAGTTTATTTAACATCTATATTATTTTTAGGTAAATACAATACTTAGTCAAATTAGATACTTCTACATTGGTCCCAAGCTTCGTAAATGTGACAGATGTCAAAATCGAACAACAATATTTTACCATTAACATAGCCTCACAAAGAATAATCTAACAAATGCGTGATGGCAAACAAATGCTCCGCGCAGCTAACGTAGCAAATCTCTCCGCGCAAATCCTACGTAGCAGTGGACCATCGACTTTAAATCGCTTATGAGTCTACACTACCTCAGTTCAAATTCACTTTTTATCTTGCTCGCACCATACTACTCGGGCTAGACGAGAGCGAGACGGAGTGGGGTGCTGGAGGCTCCAAGCCTCGAATAGTTTAGGTAATTGCTTTTTTTACGGTCAAAATAATGGTAACTAAAAAAAATCAAATACATAAAACCTGCTTTATAGTTATTTCAACAATTATGCAACGTTTCATGATCTAATTTGAAGTATTTTTTTAATACGAGCGGTTTATAGTTCGTTTTAGAGGTAACTTTTGTTTTTTTTTTCTGTAGTTAAAATTTTATGTTATCGTGTTTTCGTCAAACATAGTACCCAGCATCAATCCTCAACCTTAACATTATATATTTATTTCAAAATTAATACTGCAATATTTTCGACATAACGGAGTATCATGCTAAGGAACTTGAGGTTGTATAGGCTATTAATCTAGTAAAACTGACTAGTAAACTAGTAACTAGTTGACTAGCTAGTTCTAGTTCGTCCTCACTTGAGAACTGTTTCCTTATTTGCCGTAAATTCAATAGAAACTTGTACAAAGTGAGTTATGGTATAAATGTTAGAACTGCGGGTTCTAAGTTGATTGAGATTAGTTTGTTCTATCATTTATTAGGAAGAGTAGTGACAATTTAGTTTTATGACTTGGTGCATCTCTGGTGTTAGGTATGTTGGCAATCGTCATCCAATGATGATGGGTTTCCGTGAAAATTCACGCCGCCAGATGGTGCCACTTTGACAAGAAGTCTTCCATTTCGGCAATGAACATAGAGTGCGTTTCTTCAAATAGTTCATAAGCCGTAATGTTGGATCAACTGTTGAAGGACTAATTCGAATACGCTACGCCGCTACGGCGCTACCTAAAAGGCCCGTTTTAAAAAATTTACAGTGGAGCCAACAACATCTTGACTATTTGATGATAATTATGCACTCTAAAACATAATATGATGACGTTCGATCGATTCGTTGGATTGAATCGATTCGTTCATCATTTAGTCACGACTAAAGAGAATGTAGCCGCTTCACACATATCTGAACATGAATGTAAACGACGCAAAAGGAGTATGTAAGGCCTGAATTCCTCTTACACTGACGTCGGTCGCGTACGCGTAGCAACGTAGTACGCGTCGCGGACTATTTATTTATTTAAACTTTTCGCACAAAAAAAGGTACAAAGGCGGACTTAATGCCTGAGGCATTCTCTACCAGTCAACCAAGGGTGGTGAAGAGATTAGATGGCAGGTGCTCTAATTGAGAGGAACAAAGAGAAAAAATATATAATATATCGTATTGCAATAAAGATAAAACAGGTTTACAGTACATAAATAAGCTATAAACTTATGATACATATACTTACATACATATTTACTATAATAAATACTATATATATATATATAAAACATACAAATTCAAGGGAGAGAGGTGATGACATGACTACTCTATTTATTTTGAAAAAAAACTCTGCAGTTTCCGCTTAAATGCATAACGACTGGTGGCCGTTCTGATATCAAGAGGAAGCGCCTATATTTGAATGTATCCAATCATTGCCGAAAGAGGCAATATTGTAGTTCGCAGAATACGGAAGCGTTCAAAGCGCACATGTGCTACCATTTCACTTTTCACTGCAACTACCAATCCGCCTGTATAGCGTGCCGATTATGTAAATGTCAAGACCGTTTGTCGAAACTGTGATACCGTGGCATTTGCACACTGCTAGCACATCTGCTAGGATTAGTATTACGTAGTTCAAAGTTTTTGCAATCCTGACTTTAAGTAAACCGTCCAACAATATAATAAATATGCAGATACTTATTAATATTACACTGATCTACAATAGGTACCCTCCAATGATATTAAATTAACAGATATGTTATAAGCGCGCAATCATGAAGACTCGAAAACATTCCAATTGTAACGTTTTTACTTGTAGTGCAATATAAAAATGAATGAAACATGGGTATGTGTGCAGCTGCTGCGCGGAACGCTTTTTTCGGTTGTTTTGTGAGTGTACAACATATTATCTGTTAATATAATATCATTGGTACCCTCCAATTTTTTCTAAAAAAACCATTTTGTGTTTATCGTAAAAACATTGTGCCGGTGTCATTTTGAGAAAAATGTACTTACAGAAGTTTAATATAATGGCTGGCTGAGTAATGAATACCTATCCTTTATTCTGACTTCGGTCTTTCTAGCGGCAGTTCCCATTCTGACTGAATTAATTAAACTACATACTTACCTACACATTAAGTAGATATTAATTTCATCCGTATTAATTAAATATCTAAATCCCCCAACACTGCTCAGAATCACCTGCAGGCGTAGCATGAGCACCGCTTTGTCGACGGAAGAGTAGACAAAAATGACTTTTCCTTTAGACAGTAGACAGTACAAGACGGCAGCAAAGTAGAAAGAGTCAACTGCACTTTTTACGAAATTCACTCTTCTACTTAATTCGACTCAGAATTCTTTGTTTTATCATAGGATTTATCGGTTGTCAGTGCGATTTTGACAGTAAGGATAGAAAACTTTCTTCCGAAATATTCTACATATAAAAAGACCTAGACAAAGATCGTTAGAAATGAAAGACAAAATGACAGATTGTAGAAAGATTTCTACAGTGGATGTCAAAAATGAAGAAACGAACTGTCACTTTGTATAGAAAAAGCTATGTCTATTCTTCGTAGAGATAGAAAGCGCCATGCTACGCCTACTGCTCCCAACACCCGACAATCCAGAAACTCCTGTATTACTTTACCGGTATTTGCTTAACCCTATTTGCCCGTATGACCTTCGGGGCCGGATCGGGACAAATATTTATTTGTGCAATCCGGAAGGACGTCCTTTATTGCCATCCCCTTAGATAGAACGGTGATTGTAATAGTAAAAGTTCCATTAATGGGCAAGGGGAATGCCAAACGATTCCACCCGGAGTTATGGGAATACGATATATCAATTTGTGGCAATTTAGAATGAAAATAGACGAAAGTATAATATGATTTAATACCAATACCTACAAACGGCGGCTACAAATAGCCGCGTGTTGACGTCTTTTCGGCTGAAATTATGATAATGATAAGGTTTTCTTCCGCATCACTATATTATAGGTACGTACACACGGCTACACATCAACCTATACATTTCCAGTATAAGTTGACCTCGCATTGTACGGAAATCATATACAATGCGAGATCAGCATAAACTGGAAAGTTATATATAGCTTGATGTGTAGCCGTGTGTACATACGTGTTTCTTCCAACATACTTCGTAAAACACAAAATAAAGCAACACTATAAAGAAAGAAAGAATAACTTTTATTTGGACACAGTTCGTGAAATACAAAAATACAAATTTATTTATTTATTTACTAGACCAAAAAGAATAAACATGTTACACAATTTGTCTTAGCTACTTAGAATTATGCTTAAGTAAAACAGTTACAATTTGTGTCTAATTATTAGCATCTGCTGCCGAACTAGGTTTAAAGCCTGTGTTTCAGCATGCAGCGCCTCAAAGTCCTCGGACTGGGTATGCAAGTATGAGACTAAATATCAAAAAAAAAAAAAGTTTTTACAACAATAGTGTGTGCTTGTGTGTGTATATTAGTACCTGCTTTATATAAAAAATTAAATTAAAAATTTAAAAAACCCCCGACAAAAACAAAGCGTCTAAAAAGTAAAAAAATAATATCATAAAAGTTGTAGGTAATATTTTGATCCAAGCGTCGTCGTGTCGGGGGACGGCTAATGCAAACGCCAACACACACTAGGCATAATGAATGTATGCTGTTGTAGAAAGGATAGCTGCTGTTAACTTCCTATTTTCATTACGCTACGATCAAGACGCAGCTCGCCAAAATCTGCGTAGCTGTACGTTTTTTGCCACAGTGAAGCTTGTTACCTACTAATTCACTCTCATTTATCTTTCCTACTCCATCATCAGACTTTGATCACCATCTATCTGTAACCTATTTGTTGAGACCTTTCCAATGAGTACAAACACGATACCTCTGCTGTAAGTTCTTGAGGGAGTTGGGTATCCTGCAAATTCCAGGTGATGCTGCAGCATCAGCTCAAGGTTACTACATAATATATTCTTTTCATATCATTGCAATAAGAGAATTCTAAATTTCCAATCGATTAGACCTGTGGAAGATGCTCACATCCATTCATCAACTAGAAAAGAGCTGATAATTTTCAAACGGCTGAACCGATTTTCTTGAATCATAGCTAAGAACACTCTCGATTAAGTCACCTTTCAAACAAAACCAAAAAAATCAAAATCGGTTCAGCCGTTTGGCAGCTACGATGGCGCAGACAGACACACAGATACACAGATACACAGATACACACGTTAAACTTATAACACCCCTCTTTTTCCGTCGGGGGTTAATTTTTTACTTTTTAGACGCTTTGTTTTTGTCGGGGGTTTTTTAAATATTAAACTTAATTTTTATTTCCAGCTTTTTAAATTTTATATTATATCACTAGTAGAAACGCTACGATCAAGACGCAGCTCGCCAAAATCTGCGTAGCTGTACGTTTTTTGCCACAGTGAAGCTTGTTACCTACTAATTCACTCTCATTTATCTTTCCTACTCCATCATCAGACTTTGATCACCATCTATCTGTAACCTATTTGTTGAGACCTTTCCAATGAGTACAAACACGATACCTCTGCTGTAAGTTCTTGAGGGAGTTGGGTATCCTGCAAATTCCAGGTGATGCTGCAGCATCAGCTCAAGGTTACTACATATATTCTTTTCATATCATTGAAATAAGAGAATTCTAAATTTCCAATCGATTAGACCTGTGGAAGATGCTCACATCCATTCATCAACTAGAAAAGAGCTGATAATTTTCAAACGGCTGAACCGATTTTCTTGAATCATAGCTAAGAACACTCTCGATTAAGTCACCTTTCAAACAAAACCAAAAAAATCAAAATCGGTTCAGCCGTTTGGCAGCTACGATGGCGCAGACAGACACACAGATACACAGATACACACGTTAAACTTATAACACCCCTCTTTTTCCGTCGGGGGTTAAAAAATAAATACATCGACGTTCGTACAAGAAACAACCTACTCAAAAATTCACGTTACCGAATTTATTTATTCCAGTATACAATATGCCAAAAGCCGATTTTCTTTGTAAAAGTAAATAATAATTGCGTGTAGATAATGTGTTCGCAATATTGTGAATCATTTATAACCTTTTTATATGAAAAGAAAATAAGTAAGTGAAGTGTGGCAAGATAAGTGTTTATTCGGCTGAAGATGTTTCTTTCACCATAATTTTTTTTTTTTTGGGAGCGATTAAGGAGATTTTGTATTCAATAGAAAGATATATATACTATATTTGTAATGAATACAAATAAAAAGGTGCATAACCAAAGGAAAACCACTATCAGAATCAAAAGTATATAATAATAAAGACCGCGTTTACACTGTAGGTAACTTTCACTCAGTCAGCCGTCACAACCAGCAGTCAGACGCTCAGTAGGCGACTGACTATAGGTTTGGTGTGAACGCGGCCTAAGTCACGTTTGACATTAATCTACAACTAAAGTCTGTTTTTTCTCGTAGACTAATTTGACATTTCAAGTGATTGTTGTATGTTTTTTTCAATTTGGACTTTGACATTTGAACCTGTCAAATTAATCTACACTCCTACCAACTTATCTGTGAAATAGCGAAAATTGTAACTACGGCCGTCATGTTTAAAGTCATTCGATTGTTAGTGTCTACTACATTCAGTGCACAATAAAATTATTATCATTATTAGAATGTAGATGAATTCATTCATTCTGATGTTAGAATGTTAGAATTAATTTGTATAATCAATCAATTAGCAACACTGAATCAACGGTGCCGTCCTCTTTCAGTTCACAGATAAGTTGGTAGGACTGTACGAGTTAAAAAAACAGACTCTACATACAATAAAGATACACTACAAAAAAAAAAACGTATAACCGATGACCTATTTTCACTACTGCAATATAATTCACTTTTCCTATACGGGTACCTAATTATAAGAAAAAGAAACTAGTTAAGCTTTTATTCTTGATTCAAAGCAAAGAAAGAAGTCGACTTATCAAAAGCAGACAATGAATACAATAGGAAACATTTTATAATATTGTTTCATTTAAGTTAGTTAGGTTTTAATAAAAACTTTTGCCTAGCATAGGTATTTAAATAACTTTAGTAAAGTTATAGTCAAGAGCAAATCTTCGTTTATAAATCTCTTTTTTTTTGTTGAGAATCTAATTAACTTAGTATTGAAAATTGAAAATGAGCTACCAAATTGTCAAACGCATGTAAACTGCTGTGATTGGTTGGCTGAATTATACACAACAGACCAGCACCCGAACTGCGTAACAGGCGATCAATCATAATTTGAATCATTTTGAAGGAATCCATTGCTTCACAAGTTCGAAAAATTTATCTGCTCACCAACGTAAATAACGCAATGGATGTTGTTGCACTGTCAAAATGAAATCGCGTGTGTGTTACGCAATTAGGGTGCAGATCACTTAATAATCGTTAACTTTCGTGACAGAAACCTGCAACCAGCGGTGTAAGATACGCTGTCAGGCTTGCTGACTGGCTTGTCGTTTTACCATAGCACAATGTTGTTTTCATAAATACCTGATTAAACACAAAAGGAGAACAAGACAGGGTTACGTGTGACCCCGGATTTTTAATTTGTCTGTCTGTGGTGTTTTGTTTATACCTTTTTTAGTCGTAGTTGGGTTTTAGTTTTTATATCCTTTTTTTTAAATTGGGTTTATAATATTATAATATTAAGCTCTTTCATTTGATACACAACATGGTATAATTTTTTTTTTCAGTTCCTGTCTTTATGTCTTCTAGAGGGCCATTTTTAATTTAATGTGACGTCACATAGCCTATAACCAGCGGACGATCAAGACGCTTCCAACTATACCTCATTTGTCAAATTATGATGAGTCGTTTAGAAGATATGAGGGAACAGATGAACATACATACCGGTCAAAATCATAACCCTCCTTTATTCTTCGCCGTAGTCGGGTAAACAGTTACTAAGTAACTGAGGAGAGAGGCTCACTGGTCGCCTCTCTTGTCGGTTTATTAGCTGATATCAATCCATGTAGGTATTCCTCTTTGTCAATATCCATACACTACCTACTCTGCATTAAATTACACTGACATAAAATACAGTGCTATTCTAAAAGATTCACCATAGTAACAGTCGGGTAAGTGTGCCTCAAAAAGCACGTAAAAGTCCAACCAGCTAGAAGCCCGAAATGTCAATTTAATTAAGTTAAGTACATTGGTTTTTGCACCAAGCCAATTGCAGTTTGCAGTAAAAGTTTTTTCGTAAAAGCCGCAAACTAGAACAAGTGCGAGTCAGACTCGCAAATGAAGGGTTCCATATCAACGTACAATATTTGGAAAAAATGACGAAAAAAAATGATATTTTTTTATTCGTTTATTTATTTATTTTCTTATTTGTTTACATTTTTAAATATTTCATAAATTCAAATAAAAATATAAAAAAACATTTAAAAATATAAAAAATAGATGGCCGCCGGTGTCGGGAGCAGGGTCCAAGCTACCGGTGGTTAGGGCTGCAGAGACAGGAACCTCCTCACAATGCGAGCCGTATCAAGGAGTACTGCCTTCTGAATCAGGCCCTTGATCCAACCGCCTAACGAGAGCCTCGAGAGATGTTGGTCGAGGCTTTCGGCTATCAGGCCATTGGCCGTTACGACAATCGGCACAATGATAGCCGAGCTCACATTCCACATGTCGACAACCTCGTGTGCTAAGTCGAGATATTTTATTTGTTTCTCTTTCTCAGCTTTCACGAGGTTCACGTCATGTGGGATGGTAACATCGACTATCATTGCGCGGCGCGCTAATCGGTCTATCACTACGATATCAGGTTTATTGGCAACAATAGTCCTGTCAGTAATGATAGACCGATCCCAGTACAACGTGACATGGTCATTTTCGAGAACTGGGTCGGGCACATACTTGTAGTACGGTACCTCAGAGTCCACAAGTTTATATTTCAACGCAAGTTGCTGGTGAATAATCCTGGCCACTTGATTATGCCTGTGCAAGTACTCGCCGTTAGCTAGACGAGAACAACCAGAGATAATATGTCTGATGGACTCACCCGGACGGTGGCATGCCCGACACACGTCAACCGTCCCGTCCTTCATAATATGTCTCCGGTAGTTATTCGTCAGGATAACTTCGTCCATAATTGCACAGACGAAACTTTCAGTTTCCCCGAAAAGGTCACCAAAACGTAGCCAGGATACGGACGCTAAGAAATCTACACCGGGCTCATGAAGAGCCCGATAGAAGCGCCCGTGAAGCTCCTTGCTTTGCCATACCTCCTTGCGGTCTTCCGTAGTAAGCACCACAGGTTTGCGCCAGTTCTCTTTAGCCATGGAGAGCGGGGTGAGTCCTTTGTCCACTGCCACCACATCGCGGTGCATACCCACTTCGGCTTTTAAAAAATATTCTCTGAGATTGCACACCTCGCGATTGTGGAGGGTCTTCGCATTTAAAAAGCCTCGACCCCCGCACTTCCGCGGGATGTACAATCTCATCACCGATGATCGTGGGTGATGCATATTTTTATTATTATCTAATTAATATTATCAACGCGAAAGTTTGTAAGTATAGATGGATGGATGGATGGATGTTTGTTACTCTTTCACGTACTAACTACTGAATGGATTTGGATGAAATTTGGCAAATAGATAGTTTATAACCTGGATTAACACATAGGATACTTTTTATCTCGATATTCCTACGGGATCGCGACTAACACGGGTGAAACCGCGGGGCAAAGCTAGTTATTTCATGTTACAGCGGCAATAGAAATCACAATCTGTTAACTATCTACCTATTACGGTTCATAAGATACAGCCCGCTGACAGATAAACGGACAGACGGACGAACAGCGGAGGCTTAGTAATAGGGTTTCATTTGGCAACCTTCGGGTACGGAACCCTAAAATATATACATAGCTCTCTAGTAGATGAACTACAGACTATATTGGAAAACTACAAAAAGCTCAATACGATCGAGACCAAACCGTTCGTTACAGCAATTTACGGTTCGTTCCCTACAAAAGCAAGTAGGTTTTTTTTACTTTAGAAGGTCTGGTAGATGTTTTTCAAAAGCTCTAAGGCATTTATCAATAGTCTAGCTATAACCGCGACTTCGTCTGCGTGAAATTTCTTGTTACGACATTATAAAATGACAAACTGTACTACCAATTCGCTTTGACCAAAAAAAGGAAGTATTCCCGTTTGAGCACCTATTTTTGAGCACCAATGCATTGAGTACCAAAGGTATTTCAATGTGAATACTCTCAATACTCAAAAAATTGGTGCGCAAACGGGAATACTTTCAAAAAAGGCATGGTTATCTTTTTACAACCCCATGCCTGATGCCTACAGTTATGCAAATGGCCGATATGGCTATTGATATTGCAACATGTGCCACAATCCTATTCCCGCATCACGTTCCCATGGACCTATTTGATTCGGATTTGAGCACGGAGCTCTCAGCTCAGTGCTCAAATCAGTGTGTAAAAAAAAATACTTCCTTGTCAGTCTAGTGAACACAATTGCGAATGCTGTGTTCTGGTGGTACTGGGTTCGACGCCTGAGTCTGGTAAAGTGCGATTGGAATTTCTCAAAAGCACCCAGGAATCTGGATTTTTGACTGTTATTATATACTAAAACCGTCCTCGAGAACCACTGTATCCATTGGTGAAAACAGCATGAAAATCGGTGCAGTTTTTGAGTTTATCGCGAACAGACAGACAAACAGACGCGGTGGAAGACTTAATGAAATAAATGAAATGAAATAAAATTTATTTGCTTTGAATGCAGGTATTTACAATTTGGTGTTAGAATATTATTTACAGGGCCTTGTACATTCTGCCTATTAGGCATGCAAATTTTAAACTTAATTTACTTAATCTAGACTTTAAAATTAAACATCCGATAATTTACTTAAGCTAAACTAGGTATAGAAGATATAAATTAAGCTATCGCTACACAAGTTAAATTTTATAGTACTCTATTATTTATTATTGACGGATCATTCAGGAAATCATTGATGGAATAATAACACTTTTCCACAAGTAGAGCAAAGAGCTTCTTTTTGAAAATTCTTATTGGCTGTGCTTTTATACAGTATCTTATTACAAATTTGAGGTGCCATGCCAAAAACACTCTTTTTTAACAGAACTTAGTTTTATAATATGTAGGATAATGTGATTGTAATACACTTCTGTCTGTCCCTTCGAAAAAAGCAAGCGTGAGACATGATCTTCAGCCGAAGCATTTAAAATAAAGGAAGCGCTCTTAAAACAAATGTTCATTGGAGCAATTTTATCTATCTCGCACGAACAGAATTAAGTAGGTAGGTAGGGTATCTACCCCAATGATTTACTGGCATTCGGTGTTTCAGCTGAAAATCGTAGTACAGGGCATTAATAGCTTTGCATTTTCTGAAGGTAGATATTGAATTCGTGGGATTTGGAATCTGGATTCCTGATTTTGAGAAAAGGTTGACTCGGAATTCTTTAATTACTTAGGTAGTAATTTTATTTCTAACTAGTTTTAAACTCAAAATTGAATCTGAAAGCATTAATTTCAATATTAAACCATCTACTTTTGAATTGTCAAGGAGTCGGTCAGTTGGACAGAAAGATGATTAGATACCCATTCTAAAACGAAGACCTCTATGAAAAATAACGGGCAAAAAACTCCAAGGACGCTCTTTTAAATCATGTTTTATCTTTGGGGATATACTGGTGTAAATAAAGCACGGAAATTGCAATATTACAATTGTTATTTTACGAGGGTCGAGTTTACAAAGCTTTACGTTCAGGTATTGGCGGGAAAAATAACCACAGATAAACTACAAACTAACAACGCGGTATTAACGTCACTATGACATTAAAAGCGAACACAATTTTGCCAAAATAACAATAATTACTTAAAAAAAGTTTTATTCAGTACAGAAAAAAAACACGGTACAATATGAAAAAAAAAACGAGTAGGTAACAAATTACGTAGAAGCTTTAAGTGCTAGATTTGTACAAATTCCGTGTGTCGTGGGGTCCAGTCTCTTCCCAAGTAAAGCAAACAATTATTTATTCAGTTGAATGAATTAATTTGGAAAAAACATAAAAAAAAAAAAAAAAATGAAAAATGAAACGAAACACATAAAATGTTGCCACTTTTGAAGGCTTTGTAAAGCCTGAACAATCAAGTTATTACAAAATACTGCGTACATTCTTGTTGGTTCTTACAAAAAATTAAGTAGTAGGTAAATAAGTAAACATGCTGAAAATAATTTCGTGAATAGAATAGGTAGGTGGACAAATAATGCTGCTTTATATGGCATTTGTATAAAGACTAGATGCTGAGAAAACACAGAAATACCTTCAACCTTTCCAATTCGTAGTACACCAATCTATATCTATACTAATCTATATTAATATTATAAAGCTGAAGAGTTTGTTTGTTTGTGTGTTTGTTTGTTTGAACGCGCTAATCTCAGGAACTACTGGTTGGAATTGAAAAATTCTTTTTGTGTTGGAAAGTCCATTTATCGAGGAAGGCTATAGGCTATATAACATCACGCTACGACCAATAGGAGCGGAGCATAAATGAAAAATGTTCCAAAAACTGGAAAACTATTCCTTTTTTAGAGCTTCCGTTGCGTGCGCTGCGTAAACGGTTTAAGTTACGCAAATATCATGTATAATGGAATTGTTCCTCTTTAAAAGTTCTAATTAAAAGTCCGCAAAAGCATATATCTTTTAAGATTGACTCACTATAACCATTGTTATGGCAATCAAATTAGTTCGAAATTCATGCATTATTTGCGAAGGAGTTTTATCAACATAATATTAATTCTTATTCAAATAAATAGTTTTAACATGAAGGGTATTTATGTAGCAGTAAAATACTTTTTAATTCATTCGAATCGGATATATAATTTCGAAGTAATCATGAATATAAAAATGCAATACGCGAACCGTTCGACGCCGGCGCGACGTTCCCTACTCTAGAGAGGAGAGGATGGGCACACGGGTAGACCATGAACTGTAATAGGACATAGGATCCGTTTAATCCCTATATTCCCACGGGATCGAGATCTACGCGTGTGGAACCGCGGGGCACAGCTAGTATTATATATTTTGTATCATTTTTATTAGTCTC
Source organism: Lithophane semibrunnea (assembly GCA_947363905.1). Lineage (NCBI taxonomy): Eukaryota > Metazoa > Arthropoda > Insecta > Lepidoptera > Noctuidae > Lithophane > Lithophane semibrunnea. The sequence goes on from OX376209.1 coordinate 5,726,990, forward strand.
AGAGGAAGGAATACACACATACAATTCACACCCAAGGAATCTCGAACCAATACACAAATACTTATTGAAAAAGGTCTGATATTATAAACGTTGTCATGTTTACAATAAATTGTTGTTATTATTTTGACGACACGGTTGGCGCAGTGGCTGAGCGATGGACTGCTGCGCAACGTGTCGCGGGTGCAAGTAGTTGTTCCGGGTCTGGGTGTTAGTGTATGTGAGTTTCTATGTTTGTAAACGCACCCTCGATACAGGAAGAAATTCCTAGTGTGGAGCAACCTGTTTAAAAAAAAAATGTTGTATTAGTAGATATCAATTATTTGTAATTACCTACCTAAGCTTAGAGGTCATTTTATTTTTTGTAAAGTGTAGATAGACATTGTGACATAAAGCATCGCCTTGGATTGTTCTGTTAAGATGTTATAATTATTGTGGTTTACATAAATAAATAAAAAAGAATGTATTCTATAAAATAAAATAATATTTATAAGGTAAAAAGAATCACTTCGCTTCATTCAAAGATGCTGTGGAGAAAACTGCTGCAGTCGTATTTGTAATTTTCACTCATCTTTTAGCTCGAAATGTCCACTGGTAACCACGAAAATATACACTCAAAGAAGGCTCACTCTGTAAAATACTCCAAGAAAAATTGATCCTTCTAATTCCATTATTCGAAACTGTATCGATGAATGTTAAGACGAATTAACATTAGGCATTGTAAAGCTAAGCGCATAGTACAGCGCACATCCCATTTGAATACAAACAAGACAGTCATGTGTATCGGACAACGCACAATGAAGGGTTCCGTAGTTGGAATGAATTTATCCCTAGATTAAACTTAACACTGCAGTTGAAAAATGTCGCCATACATTCCAATTACAAATGTAAGTTTTTACGCACAATATTAAGAGATTTGCTATGTTATTTTAAAACCATAGACTTCATAATAGGTTTTCCTGTACTCTATGATATAAGAACTATTTTCTGTTTTTTTTTTTCAATATTTTAAGCTCAGTAGTTTTGGAGATAATGTGGGGGAGGGGAATGGACAATTTTCATATATTTTCTTAAATAACCATAAAACCATTTGTTTTATTTATTAAAAAAAATATGATTGATACTCTCACGGTAACCTCTCATTTTAATATAAAATCACACGGTACAGTTTGCAAGATTTATATTTTTCTTTTTCTTTTTACCCCCAAAAGTGACCCTTGTATTCAAAGTTAATTTATTTACGTGACAAGTCCGTGTTTGGGTCACAAGATTATTCATATGTTTACCACATTTTAGCTCATTCGGTCTATTAGATTCAAAGCAAATTGGCTGTGACAGACGGACAGATACACGAGTGATCCTATAAGGGTTCCCTACTTTCATTAGGACGAACCCTAAAAGCGTGTTGCGGCCGGCCTGTGATTTTTTGTTCCGTATGAACTAAATGTTCGAAAGTGTAGGGGGATTTTTGCCATGCGGCTCGGCTCATGCTTTTTAAGCTAAGACATCGAACAACATGGAAACCACCATCTTAACTTTGGTTTCTACATTTACCTTGTACTTGTTTTAATGATTGTGTTAGTTTAATGTTTGATTTTATTCTATTTTTATTTCCAGTGCGTGTCCCAAATAAAATATTTTTCTTTCTTTATTTATAGAAATTCTCCTTCTGTATATTTTATTTGGTGTCATGGATTCCAAAGAATTCGCTTTTACCGCACATTTTCGAGTAAGCGACGCGAAAACTCGGAAGTGATATCGTGCGACAGTTTTATTTCAGCTGTTTTGTACTTCCCCTTGATATTTCGTTGCACTTTTGTGGTTTTTAATAATACGTCTTTCTTACGCTTTGAGGAATGTGATTTTTTTTCAAAGAAAAAAAAACAAATAAAAACTGATATGACGAAAGTTGTGAGAAGTATCATCTTTATGGGATGTCTGAGTGGTCGTTTGAATCATCAACATTCTCCCTAGCTTTTCCCGACTATGTTGGGGTCAGTTTCCAGTCTAACTGGATGCATTTGATGAATACATCAAAAGCATTATTTTATTTACTTCTTATTTGTTAAATCCAATAGTTTTTTATTTAAAAGACAATTCAAAATTTTCACAACAGATTTCATGAAAATACACACACACAACAACACAGACTACAGATGAAAACTATCGCTTTCCAAGCATTTCGAACAAAGAGAAAACATAATGAAAATAGTATCAAAGAAATGCTCTTCACATTGCTGGCTGTACAAACAAACAGTAAGGTACCAAGCAGTGTACTTAGTTACTACAAAGAACTCAAAAATAGTTCACCAAGGTATTCAAAATAAAATTTAGACCTTTGCCTGTTGGAGCAGAAACTTATAATGAGTTCCTCGGACTTGAAGGTAGGACCTAGTCAAATTGAGTATCAAAGACTTTGATACACATCGTGTTGTTTGAAAGTAAACTCTATGCCTGTACCGTAGGGTTTAAAATGATGTGGACAGGTAGAAGTAACAGCCGGTGCAGTGTTGGTTGTAAAATAAACTTTTATTTTGTTCGTGTTATTTTATTTTCTTATTGTTATTTTACGTAGGCGTTTGATGCGTGTGGATTTCATTGTAGTATTCCGTATATGGGGCACTGCTTGGTGGTATGAGAAAAGATAAACAGGTTATTGTATCAGGGTGAGTGGCAGTATCTTTGGACACAAGCGAGTTAGGGTTACCTACCAATAACTACTTTTCAATTCAAAGGAAAATAATGAAAGTGCTTGGTTGTCTTTAAATATCGCTTTTAGCGATAACCGCTCATTGTGTTCCGCTTTGTAAAATTTATATATTAATATCTGTTAATTTATAATTATCCTTATCCGTTACATATTATAAAACAAAGTCCTCCGCCGCGACTGTCTGTCGTCCTGTTTGCGATAAACTCAAAAACATTTTCATGCTGTTTTCACCAATGACTAGAGTGGTTCTCGAGGAAGGTTTTAGTATATAATAACTAACGTCCACGCGGGCGAAGCTGCGGGCATCCGCTAGTGGTGTATATACTAAAGAGTATTCTATATTTCTTACTTAAATGGAAAATCCCCTAAAGATCTATTGTAGTCGTATTTTTAAGTTATTGAAATAAACACATTTTTATTTATTTATTTTTATACGTACCTATTTTATACCGACTAGATAGTCATTGGCTCGCTCCCCTATTACACGGGATTTAAGGCCCTCAGATATAAGCGATATCGCTGCCGCGCTTGGTAGCGATACTGTGTCACCTTCAGAGGGCCTACGACAAGTGTCAATCGCTTCCAAACTGTTTCTTATTTTCTACAATGACGTTCAACAGGATTGACATAAGGTTTTCGATAGCTTTATGTCAGTCCTATACATATTTGCCTTTTCCATAATCGTTAGCGCTGATAGAATGTAATTTTGTCTAGAGCCTCTGAGGGCCTAGACAAGTGACAATCGCTTCCAAAGCGTTTCGTATTTCTACAACGACGTTCAACAGGATTGACATAAGCTTTTCAATAGCTTATGTCAGTCCTACATTTTTGCCTTTTCCATCATCGTTATCGCTGATGGAATGTCACTTTGTATAGGCCCTCTGCAGGCGTAGCATGAGCACCGTTTTGTCGACAGAAGAGTAGACAAAAATGACTTCCCATGTAGACAGTCCGACAGCAGCAAAGTAGAAAGAGTCAACTGCACTTTTTACGAAATTCACTCTTCTACATAATTCGACTCAGAATTCTTTGTTTTGTCATAATGATATTTTTTCTGATGGTGATTTTGACAGTTGGGATAGAAAACTTTCTTCCGAAATTGTCTACATATAAAAAGACCTAGACAAAGATCTTTACAAATGAAAGACAAAATGACAGATTATAGAAGGAATTCTACGGTGCGATGTCAAAAATTAAGAAACGAAATGTCACTTTGTATAGAAAAAGCTATGTCTATTCTTCGTAGAAAAAGAAAGCGTCATGCTACGCCGGCTGGTCAGTTACTGGTATTGTTACCAAGCGCGACAGCGATATCGCTTATATCTGAATAGGCCTTATAGTATAACTCGCGAAATGGAAGTGTTTTTCTTTGTCTAACCCTTCGGGAATACAGTCATAATGCTATGTATGAATGTTTGTTGTTCTCACATTAAGGGCGAATTTCACCAAACTTTTATACCGAGTGTAAGTCTTATCCTGCGAATAAATTTTGAATTTTTGACAGTTTTTCCATACAAAAACTGTCAGAAGACATTTTTATTCCACGAATAAAAGATTTTGGCAAACACTTTGGTAAAATCAGCCCTAAGAAAAATAAATCTTTGACTATTTCAAATCTTTGACAATAAAACTTTATGGAACCTTTCCCCCCGGTAAATACATTTTTTCAATAACCCATCCACTCCAAATCCGTAACAAAATAAAACATCAAATTACGTATTGTAACACAAAACATTTTGTTTATGCCACTTGGAATTTAACGACGCCATTTTGTAAACAGTACGTAAAGGACCGTAAAATCTAAGAGGTTATGTTCAGGAAACGGACCGGGCGGCGTCAGCGCGAAAGCGGACGGCCACTGGCTTTAAAAACTGGGTTGCACTGCATATATATTTAAGGTTTTTAAAGATAAAGAAAAGTACAATATTTTTTTCCTGAGTACTCGTATGTATCGTACTCGTGTGTTTTAAATTCGGTTCTGGGAGTATAAAATAAGCCAGAATAAACAGCGATTTTTTTATTTTTCTGTAAGAATATTTTCAGTAGCGGTCTTGGGGTTTGTTTGTTTAGTAAATGGCACTAAGCCGTTACTTTTTCAAAATTTGGGATAACATATTCGTACAGATTCGGAGGAACTCGTCACTAATTAATAACAGCCGCATGGGTCGATCCATCAGGTTTAGCTACGCTTGCCAGGGTTGGTCTGTGGATGGGTTACCATCTTTACCTACCGAGACTCTATTAATGCTTTTTATTGAAAGTAATATTAAATAATTACTTTCAATAAAAAGCATTAATATAAATATTATTTAATAATCTACCTAATTTCCAATTTACTTTAGGCTTATGGAATAAAATGGTTTAAATAATAAAAATGCACACATTAAACAAAATATAACTGGAATATAACAATATTACAAATTACAAATAGATAGAACAAAAAAACGAATGGTATAATCAAATATATTAATTAATTTCTATGATAGAATTACATTACAATAAAAATAAAAAGAAGTCTTCCTAATTTAATTGTTATAGGGTAAGGGAAAGTTTATAAAAGCGCTCTTCCTCTCTCCTACCTATTTTTCTAATTTTGCTGTGCCCGAACAGGGTCCATAATTGTTTCTTTTAATTATATTTTACCACCTGTATATGTACATTATGGATTGCAATAAATAAATTGAAATTGAAATTGAAATTGAAATTGAGACTCCTCCCCGCTTCGGAAAGCACGTTAAGCAGTTGGTCACGGCTGTCATTTGTAGATCTTTGATAGTCGTTACGGGACGTCAGAAGCCCGAAAGTCTGACAGTCTTGCCAAGGGGTATGGTATTACCCAGTTACTGTTTGTGTTTGTTACAGTTGTAGAGGTCAGATAGGCAGTCGCTCGATATAAATTACTGGTATTCAGCTGCATCCGGTTAGACTGGAAGCCGACCCCAACTTGGTTGGAAAACGGCTAGGCAGATGATGACATATTCGTACACTGTCGCAAACCCAAAAGGGCATTTTTTTTATAAATCATTCCTTCCCCACAGTATCTATTACATGCGGTATTTTAGCTGTACAATTTTGCGGGCACAAACATACCAAGCGTAGTGCAAGCAAAAATATACCTTAAAGGGTTTACACCATGCACAATTTGGTTGAACCACGAAACTTCTTCAGTACCCTCTACTGTTTCACCCAAATCGCTTCAAAAGCAAATTCAAAATATTATCTTTATTGTTATAATTATAATATGTTTGTTACAGGTCTTAACAAAAAAATATAGTTCCAATATGTCCTGCCTACTAGGCATACAATACTATCAATCAATAATTCAAGAAATCTTGGATCGTGTACTATGCTTTAATAAATAAAAAGTTTCGTAATTTATTTTTAAATACTGGAAGTTCCTTAGTGCTCAGAATGTCAATAGGTATTTTGTTGTATATTTTTGATAAAATGCCAAAGAATATTCTGGTAAATAGAACCGTTTTATGTACAGTCACGGACTTTAATTGATGAGCCACCTGGCACTGTTCGTATTTTAGCCGTGTAATGCAAATCGGGTTGTCGGTTCCCGACACGCAAAGTCGTATGTCTTCGTATTAGAAGAAGAAAATTATATTTCATATCTTTACCGGTTGGCTAACCTGCCTGAGAGCAGAACTACAAACTTGACAGCAGTGACTACTCAAAGTCAACCAATTGCAGGTCTAGCAACAGTAACCTAGCAACGATAAACATTTGTTGCTAGGTTACTGTTGCGATAGTGACGTTAACGTACGGAGAAATTCTCTGACATCGATATTTCAACTGTCACTGTCTTCAGTTATGTTTTCTTAATTATCGAGTTAATGAGCTATGATTCAAAGGAGGTCGGTATCAAATAGATTGGATAAACTTAATGCAACATTGTATTTATTTTTATCATTGAGAACTTATTAGTCAACCTCTATGGATATTTCCGATTAAAAGTAATTTATTTGTCATCTCGATATTTCAACTGTCACTGTCTTCAGTTGTGTTTTCATAATTATCGAGTTAATGAGCTATGATTAAGGAGGTCGGTATCAAATAGATTGGATAAACTTAATGCAACATTGTATTTATGTTTATCATTAAGAACTTATTAGTCAACCTCTATGGATAAGACTATTTCCGATTAAAAGTAATTTATTTGTCATCTTGATATTTCAACTGTCACTGTCTTCAGTTATGTTTTCATAATTATCGAGTTAATGAGCTATGATTCAAAGGAGGTCGGTATCAAATAGATTGGTTTAAACTGAATGCAACATTGTATTTATTTTTATCATTGAGAACTTATTAGTCAACCTCTATGGATATTTCCGATTAAAAGTAATTTATTTGTCATCTTGTTTACGAGCTTGCGATTTGAGTTCGTGTTTAATCGTGTAATCTCGTGAATGTATGAAACTGCAAAATTGAAAAGTTTGAAGGTGGCTCATCAATTAAAGTCCGTGACTGTACATTAGAAATTTTGAACATAATTATGTCTTTTCGATTTGAGTTTATCAAATAGATTTTCATTTGTTTTTATAAATACGGCTACTTCATAAATGTAAATTGCAGGAATGGTAAATATTTTAAAATCTTTGAAATATGGTTCACAAGAATACGGATACCAGCAATAGCACGTACACATCTTTTTTGCGCTTTTAAACACTAAAACCCTATGTGGCATTGCCCCAATTTAGGTGACTGTAAATCTCAGTGTATACATACATAGTAAAATAATATCTCAGAATGTTGGGCAGGAGCCTTTCCCAAAAACCCGTACCCCTAATATCGTTCTCCACCATAAACTTTCATGAGTCTACCCTTTAAGGTCATACCAATGGAAATCAATAAATAATACATAAAACCCCTGTCGGGAACATTTCGTCCTATTAATAAAACGGCAGTTTTATTGCCCAATATACTGTAATTACCAATTCTGTTGTGTTAAGGACTTGACATTGTTTGACTGGTACCTACTCTGTGCGATGTGATGGTCAATTAAAACATTGTTGAATGGTTGAAGTGTCAGTATAACGGGATATTGTAGGTTTTTTTTACCTTAAACGTCTATGTTTAAAGGACTTCTTCTTCACCCGGTTTTTCACCATTTTTTAATTATCTGCGATTTCGAAATATCCCTAAGGTTTTCGCGAAAATACGAATCGAATCACCCTGCGACATATAAATCACATACTTGCTTGATACACATGCAAGGTATAACACAATTAACCCGTACACTCACTAATTGATAGCTCGTGGAGCTCGTGGCTAAGTAATAACAGCCGCACGGGTCGATCCATCAGGTTAAGCTACGCTTGCCGGGGTTGGTCCGTGATGATGAGGATGGGTGACCATCTTTACATACCGAGACACCTCTGTGCCTCGGAAACGATAAGCCGATAAGCCGTTGGTCCCTGCTGTCAATTGTGGATATTTGACAGTCGTTGCGGATCGTCAGAAGCTCGAAAGTCTGACAACCAGTCTTACCAAGGGGTATCGTATTACCCAGTTATTGGGCTGTGGAGGTCAGATAGGCAGTCGCTCCATGTAAAATACTGGTATTCAGCTGCATCCGGTTAGACTGGAAGCCGACCCCAACATAGTTGGGAAAAGGCTAGGCAAATGATGACTTGCTTGACACACATGCAAGTTATACCAACACAATTAACCCGTACACTCACTAATTGATAGCTCTAAGCTAACAATGTTAAATATGCATAGATAGTCACAAAAACAAGCTAACTTCCATAGGTGCAACTAATGGACAGAAACTCTCTCCATACGTACCATACCGTGACCTATTTACACTACAAGGCAGGAATACAGACGATGCACTTAGTGCATGCATTATCGCATACTGTTCAAATAAACTTTGCACGAGGTGTGTTTACATTTGGTGGCAGATGTCGGGAAAGTATTTAATTAGCTTGGGACTGTCCAAGGAATGATTACCCAGTTTGCTCACAACATTCTGTAGCCGACTGCAGACAGCAGCAGCAGGTGACGTCGTGACAGTACTGGTTTCTATGTATTTCTATGAAATCGACGTGTCGCTACAGATGGTATTTATACTTTTTCCCGTTGCCTACATCTTTGTGATACAACACTTTTTATTCGTGTATTTTTTAAAACAAAGTAATCAGCAGATGACTCTTCAAGAAACATAATATCAAACCAAAAACCCATTGTATGATTCTAAATTCTAATATAAATGAGTACCTAAGTGAGTTTGTTTGTTTTTAACGTTTTCACGCTAAAACGGATTCGGATGAAAGGCATTATAACTTGGGGGCCTATTACGAACTTTTAAAAAACCTGGCAAGTTCCAGGCAATTCATATCCCTGCATGGTTAAACTTCGTATTATAACATTCATAATTCTGACCGACTTCACGATGGGTAGTTTATCTATGGCTGGCTTGTAATTCTCTGCCGTATCATTCAGAAACACAATGTGATATTTATCGGTAAGTTACGATTTTATTTAAATCACGTATTATATGAAAAATACTAAATAAAAATAATTCTAGTTACTAAAATTAGGTGAAAATATGAACGCAATGTATATTGTGCTACTTATATAATTAATTCATTAATAATTTTGTGTGTTTGCAAATTGTAACGCGAGATTAAGTTTCCGAACGTACTCCATTTGAAGTTCAGCGGGGAATTTGACAACTTCATGGACGTTATTGTTGTCATTGTTGCACAAAGAAGAAATTATTTTTATATAATTTTAAGTACCTACCTACTAGATTCGAAGTATAAACAAAAATATAGTTAGGGATGAATATGGTGGTGGATGAATATACTTACACCACACCACCGTGTGGTGGTTTTCAAGTGTTTTTTAAATCAGTTTTCATTATGATAATATTATTATTAAAAGGCAGTTGTTGACATGCAGAATATGAGTTCGGCTATCATTGCATTGTGCCGATTGTTGGAACGGCCAATGGCCTGGCTGATGACCGAAAGCCTCGACCAGCAGCTCTCGAAGCTCTCGTTAGGCAGTTGGATCAAGGGCCTGATTCAGAAGGCTGATAAGCCTCGCATTGTGAGGAGGTTCCTGTCTCTGCAAGTGTGCAACCCTTACCACTGGTAGCTTGGACCCTGCTCCCGATACCGGCGGACCTATTTTTTTATTTTCAAATTATGTTTAATGACTTTTACAAAATATTTAAAAATGTATAATTAAGTATGAAAATAAATAAACGAGATATTAAAATGCAATTGTTATTATTATACATAGTTCAGTGGATGAGTTTTCGCCCTCGTCGGCCCCTAACTTATGTTCTGTTGGAAAAATTGTGGGAGTTTTACAATTTATCGTTTTTTCGCCGTGTTGTTTCGGTATTTTTATCACAGGAGTGCCACTTTCTAGTTTCCAGAAACTCAAACGGTACATATTCGTCACACCTGATATTTTTTTATGTTAACTGGATAACGATCGAATAATTACGCCAAATAAATCCAAAACAATTCACAATCCATTCAATAAAAGTTGCTTCAGAGGAGCTTTAATTGAATAGATTATGAGGTTACATAATAACAGTTTTCATTTGTCAAGAAATGTCAAACGAAGGTTCGTAGTACGGTATTGCTAGGCAATATTCGGGCAGAAGGCCGCCAGGGTGTCACGTGACCGCTGACTGGCTTGTTTGACGGTTCATAATACGACATTGCAAGGCAGTTCTGTTTACGCCGTAAACTGCCTGGAAATAAGAGTTCATAATAGGGCCCCTGGACTAGATCATAGGATACTTTTATGCCGGCGTCGGCGGTGGTACTTTCCCGTTGGATAATTTCTGGCGTCCACGCGGGCGAAGCCGCTCGCGGAAACTAGTCCTAACTAATATTATAAAATGCGAAAGTTAGTTTATCTTTGTTTATTTGTTACGCTTTCACTCTAAAACGGTTGAACGGATTTGGATGAAATTTAGCACATGGATAGACCATGACCTGGAAAAGGACATAGACTACTTTTCAACCTGGATTGCAAACGAAGTCGCGGGCAACTAGTAACTTATAAAAATGAAGCTTGTAACGGGTGATTTTTTTGCTGGTATCTTTTTGGCAACTCTGTTTTTGACAGATCACGCGTGAATCGTGTCTTGTGTCATTGTCAAACTTGTTCAGTTTGGTCTATAATTTAACCATGAATCGACTTACGAACGAACAACGCTTGCATCATCGGGCCGTACTTTTTCAAAGACGACAATGGCCGAAACGTTACTGTGAATGGCGAGCGCTACCGTGTGATGATTGGCGATTTTCTTTTGCCCAAAATAGAAGAATTGGACATGCCTGACATGTGGTTTCAACAAGACGGTGCCACATGCCACACGGCACGCGAAACAATGGCCCAATTGAGAGCCGCCTTCGGTGAACAGTTTATCTCACGTTTTGGGCCCGTCAATTGGCCGCCTAGATCGTGTGATCTAACGCCTTTGGACTATTTCTTGTGGGGCCATGTTAAGGCTCATGTCTACAGGGATAAACCAGCAACAATTGACGCACTGGGAGCCAATATTGAAGCATTTATTCGTGATATACCGGCTGATATGTTGGAGAGAGTGTGCCGAAATTGGGCCTTGCGAATGGGCCATCTAAACCGGAGCCGCGGCTAGCATTTGCATGAAATCATCTTCAAACATTAAATTATATTGATCGTTCTATCGATTCCAATAAAGATTTCATCAAATTTTTCAAATTTTTTGTGTTTTTTTTGAAAATCAAATCCTCTTAAAAAATCACCCGTTAGTTCCTCCTAATTGCATTCTCCCATTTCGTACAGCCTCTTTCCTACCTTAAGGGCGAAGATAAAATAAATTGCCCCAATTAGCGCCTGTGCTAAGTTTTTATTAACGCCGTTGTGCTATAAATAGCCTGTAGCTTTGTAGCGATATATTTAAGCGGCGTTATATAGCGTTTTTAATTCCACTGTGCATTTGGCAAGAAATAAGAGTTAAGATTTAGAAATATAAGATACTAGCTGCGCCCCGCGACTTCATCGTGAAAGCGAAACAAACAAACAAACTCACTTTCGCATTTATAATATTAATAAAGTTAGGCTTCATTTTTTTTTTCTTCGGTCTTTTCGTCAATTGTGGACCGATTTTGAAAATTCTTTTTTTTATTTTGTAGAGAAAACATGCGCGCTGGTCCCATTATAAATTTGCTTGGGTGCTTGGGTAGGTCGGTCGATAATAACTTATAATCAGTGATCGGATAATCGGATGCATATTTACCTAAAGTTCCTTTTTGGTTAGGAAATTATGGAAGCGGCTTCTTAAAACATATTTAAAAAAATATAAATCCCGGGATCCCAGAAAATTCGGGAATGCGAAACTAGTCTGTAACATGATGAGGAAACGTCGTCTTTAGCAAGTAGCTTTAGTTTAAAAGAATAACAGGGGGATTACATACTTATTAATGTGTATTTACTTGAAGTTAATTTTAAGCTCCCCATCAATTTATGACTATGTTGAGTGTCAGAGACGAATGTCTTAAAATGAACATCATTGATTCCGAAATCCCGGGATTTTTTCGATACAAAAGTGCATTCCATAATAGTAGCCAACACCTTAAACTAAAACATTCCTACACCCGATTTGATTCTATAGTAAAAAAAAACTAAATTTGTTGATTCCGAATTCCCGGGATTTTTTCGATACAAAAGTACATTCCATAATAGTAGCCACCACCTACGCTTTAGGTAAATATGCATCCGATTATCCGATCACTGCTTATAATACTTCCCGTCACTGTAGTTTACACTAGCTTTCGCCCGCGGCTTCGCCCGCGTGGTATGTCAATAAAAAGTACCCTATTTCCTTCCCCAGAATGCCATCTATCTCCTTACCAAATTCAGTGGTTTAGGCGTGAAAAGGTAACATACAGACAGAGCTACTTTCGAATTTATAATATTAGTATAGATGGTCTGGGTTAGAACACAAAATTCTTTTTACCCAGATATTTCCTCGAGATCGAGATTTATGTGGGTGAAACCGCGGCGCGGGAAAAGCTGGCTAGTAGTATTTTTATTTATTTATTTTATTATTTATGTACACACAGTAAAATACAAAAAAGATACGACATAATTAAAATATGAGTACAAAGGTACTGCTTATTTCTTAAGATATTTCTTCCAGCAGACCTGCGAAAGGAGAAATGAGAAAGAAATGTAGACAATAGTGTGTGAGAACAAGGAGGGAAAATACATGAATATGCAAAGTCTTAACACATATACGCAAGAAAATTAACATATACTTAAATAAACCGCAAATAAAAGTATTTTCTTTCTTTCTTTCTTTTCCCTTTGAACCCCAAAAAATCGTCAGTAACAACACACTAATAAAAAACAAAACAAATTCCGCTTCACCGCTTCCGAACATATAAAAACACGACTCCCCATTGACTCACACGGACTATAAAAGTTTCTCACTGCCGTGAAATTTCTAGTTTCAAATTGAATTATATGTCTCAAAGGGCCTGTCGCTTTGACGTTTTTATATTGACCTGATTCAATTCGCCTCTCAGACGGTAGGTTCGTCCTATTTCAGAGGAGAGCTATACGTGTACATGTGTTTCAGTGTTAGTTACATTCATAGGTACTAGGTATGAATAAATCCATACTTCCATACTAATACTTACTACTAATATTATACATTCGAAAGTAACTCTAACTGTCTGTCTGTATGTTACCATTTCACGCCTAAACTACTGAACGGATTTCGATAAAATTTGGCATGGAGATAGATAGCATCCCTACATTTTGTCTCAAAAATAACCCTAAGGGGGGCCCAAAGGGGTGAAAGCTGTTTATATGGGAAATTACCATTTCTTCAATTAGTGCTACGAACATTAGAATTTATGCTTTTGGTAACAAATAAAGAGTTACGTGTTTTTGTGTTTTTATCGACATACCACGCAGGTGAAGCCGCGGGTGGAAGCTAGTGGTAAATAAATTATTTATGCCCGTTTACACTAACATCGGACGACACCTAATTAAAATGCCTAAATAATATTCCACTGTTGGATTTAAGTCTCGGTGCTGAACTAACCGCGCCGAAAAAAAAGTCCAAAAGTCTAGTTAATGAAAATGGGTATTAACACGTCGTGTACATATTTAGCCAAACAGCTGAAGACATACGTGAAAATCAAGTCTTTTTTCCATACAAAAAGTCATAATTCGAAGTTCAACTCTCGGCTATTTCCTCCTCCAATATTGGACCAATTTGAAAGATATTTTATAAATTGAATAAGAAGGATATTTACTGTGCCCATTATGTTTTTCTTTTTCATTAATAGTTGTTAAAGTATAATAGGCCTCTGGTGACAGCGGTCTAAACAGGCAATTTTGAGCATTTTCTGAGGGTTCTAGTGCTTCTACAGATAATGTATCATCAAAACGGAAAACATAGGGGCATAGAACTAGTTGATATTTATTTTACTGTAAAAAATCATAAACCAGAGAGAAAACAGCGCGAGAGCGTTTGTATGGGGAGGGGACCGACCCTATTTCCTCTTAAGGTGCTAAAGATATTTCTAAAGCGCTAATGTGCCATAAAATAAGCAAGGTAATAATATGCCTCTTTAGGAAAATTTGAGAATTGCGTATATTATACTTTATGTGCTCGTGTATTACATTTCTTAGTAGCTCTACCTACGATAGAATTTTCACGTGGGAAATTGTGAGTGTTGTTCACCTCTGCCTACTTACACATTTGGGAAATCTTCTTCTTCTTTTCGTGTAGTTAGTGACTAACCTGGTACCCTGGGCCTCTGACTTGGCTTCACATGAGAAATATCTCTCAGGCATGCCGATTTCCTCACGATGTTTATCTTCACCGTTTTTGAAGCAAGCTATAATTACTACATAGTATAACACAAAGTCGCTTTCTCTGTCCCTATATCCCTATGTATGCTTAAATCTTTAAAACAACGCAACGGATTTTGATGCTCTTTTTTTTAATAGCTAGAGTGATTGAAGAGGAAGGTTTATATGTATAATAACAAGCCCGTGAGAAGCCGAGGCGGGTCGCCAGTTATACAATAAAGAAGAAAAGAGAAGAGTATTCTATTCTATATAATACGCACATGAATCCAAAAAGTCAGAGGTGCGTGGCTTGGGTTGGAACTCGAGACCTATGAAGCCTTTGAGAAATACATACCTGCGTATACTATTTCGGTGTTCCTTGACATGCATACCACGGTATCTCAGTTTCATTTAGTTGGCTGATCCATCTCGTTATAGGCGTATAATTACTACTTAGTGTTTTCTGATTCGCGTTATTCACTCAAAAACTCATCTAACTCAATGCAGGTATATAAATCTACTATTTAGCTCACCGTCAAACAACTATACAGTTTTTTTGTGATTTTAGTTCTATCTAGAGTCCAGATATTGCACCATGATTTTGCGACAAGTCCAGCAGTTAATTGTCATATGGCTACGTTTCGATCAGAAATGCACGGAAGACGCTACTGCTCATACTCACGATTATAATCCATTGATTTCCTTTTGCAAAAACCCACAAGCAAAGATTCGGTGGCTTCTAATACCCCTTATCCATAACATAACATAATATTACGCCTGTTTTCCCCTAAGGGTCGCGCAGAGGTGTACCTATAATACACCTACGGTACATCCCTCACTTATATGGTATCTATTAATATCATATTCAATTCATCAAGAGCAACTACTCGATAAATATACATAACAAAGCCCTGTAAATTGACACAGGGTACACCCCAGAGGTTGTAACCATGGCAACTGTGGCACAAGAGGATTAGTGACCACAACACGTAAATATACCTACGAACTATTGTTGAAAGATGTCACTGAATAGATAGGTACAGTGCGTTCATTTTAACTTGATGAGTAGCGCGATTGATAGCACTGAATTTTGCAGTCTTAGTTTCAATACTATTACAGTACAAAATAGTAACTGACAGAACATTACTTCCAATCAAATTTCTGCAAAATTCAGTGCTATCAATCGCGTTACGCGTTAAGAGGAAATAGGGTAGGTCTCCTCTACATATAAATGCTCTCGCCTGTTTTCTCTCTGGTTTATGACGCATGAGCAAAGATTTTTTACAGTAAAATAAATATCAAACAGTTCTATGCCCCTATGTTTTCCGTTTTGATGATACATTATCTGTAGAAGCACTAAAACCCTCAGAAAATGCTCAAAATTTCCTGCTTAGACTGCTGTCATCAGAGGCCTATTGTACAAAGTTGACAACTATTAATGAAAAAGGAACATACGGGCACAGTAAATATCCTCCTTAATCAATTTATAAAATATCATTAAAATTGGTCAATTATTGGAGGAGGAAATAGACGAGAGCCGAACCTCGAATTATGACTTTTTGTATGCAGAAAATACCGACCCTATTTACTCCTAAGATAATGAACGCACTGTACAGAAGGCCGGCTCCATACAACTAGTGAAATGAGCACTTATACCACGACACCATTTTTCCAGTGCTAGTGAGAGTCGGAGCTATACAAGGCCGCTAGCACCATCCTTTTTTCGCAGTAGAATAATGATGGCATTCATACTTCATAGTCCGCCCCCTGGCATCTCAAACAAATGCCAGTCTGGTCGCGAGTACGCTTGCACTCGCTGTACGTAAAGCGTGTATGTGTGCGTGCGTTTTCCAACGTTGTATGGAGCCGACTTTCTGTAAATTTTATTTTGTGTAGATGTTGCTGCCCATTGAATGTATTTGTAGGTACCTATTAGATAGTATTGAACGAATCATTTCTGTCTCTTTGTTGTTTTGAGATGGTTTTAACTGTTGTTGAAAATGTTGTGGTATTTAGATTATTTTAAATGGAAAACTTTAAACTCTAAGTAGATATTTTATGCCCTAGAAATAGGTACCATTGTCATTGATTTGAGACCAACACGTTTGTTTTTTTTTTTTACCCAATTGCGAATCAAATAAGGTGACAAAGCGACTATCACACCTCAAATGCCGCGTCCCATTTAAAAACGATCATCGCGCGAATACGTGATCGGTCGCGTGCATATGACACTTTTTGTTCGGAGAGCGCCGTCGAGCTCTGTCGGCCTGACCATGCGTTCAGTTTCACCGAACAAAAAATACGACCGATCTTGTATTCGCGCAACGATCGCTTTAAATAGGACGCGGGTTAATAACAAATAAATAACGGAAACGTAAACGACGGAACAATAAAACCTCGTTTTGCCATCGTTGGTAAATTTTTCCATAAATCAACACCTGTACACCATGCTTTTATCTTTTACAATGGCCAGACAGCCCATGGGTCCTATCATATTCCCTGAAGTCCCATTTACCAAAAACCCGGACGGCACTGCCCAGCTTTCAGTGCTGCAAAATAAACCGTATGGCGATGAAATAAGGTATGTTTTGAAGTGTGGTCATTGATGTGATTGCGTGTTTTTGGTGTAAAGTTTTGGTAAAAATATTTTTCGCGAAAATTTATAGGGCTCGTTGACCAGTACCTAATGTTCATGGTTGCCTGTGTTAAGATTTTGATAGAATTTTGAACGGTTTTATACGTAGCTTAGAAATAAAATTAAATACATATTGACAATCAAAAATGAATATGAAAGTCAAAATGACTCATATCAGTTTACTAAAGCACCAAAAGCAGAATTAATTAATTTACTGGATAAACACTATCTTCATTTAAATGTGCTAGAATGATTTGCTGCTATCTAAATAATACAATAATATTTACAAAGTTTTAGTGAAATTTACTGTTTCAAATATTCTAGCTAATAAATCTCATCTAAATGCATCGTTTTGCTCTTACATACTATAAAGGCTCTTGTAAAGGCTCTTACATACTGGCGTGATACGCCGCGCGACGCGAATTTTAACAAAACAATTTCTGAGGAAACTTCACGGCGAACAATGCGGCGGCTTCGCGTCGCGCGGCGAATCGCGCCAGTAGGTATGTAAGAGCCTTTACTCCGTTACAATTATCTCACGAAGCGACGCGCGCTTACCTTGTGGTAAGCAAGGGTGCACACGCTGTGAATTTTTATATCTAAGCGCAGGGAGCTCTCGGTACCTAGGTTAGGTTAGACATTATCATCATCATCATCATCTGCCTAGCCTTTTTCCCAACTATGTTGGGGTCGGCTTCCAGTCTCACCGGATGCAGCTGAATATCAGTATTTTACATGGAGCGACCGCCTATCTGACCTCCACAACCCAGTAACTGGGTAATACGATACCTCTTGGTAAGACTGGTTGTCAGACTTTCGGGCTTCTGACGACCCGTAACGACTGTCAAAGATCCACAAATGACAGTTAGGTTAGACATTATATGTATAATTATGTTCATCGTCCCAGTAGTACGTTCTCGTGGGATAATTTATTATTTCAAGCACACAAATATACAGAGGCGGTCTTAATGCCAAATGCATTTTCTACCAGTCAACCTTTCCACTGTAAAATAAAATTAATCTGGTTCTGACTATTTCTCCATTTAATATTTTTAATGCAGCTACAAAACGCCACTGACCATTCCGACTTACCTGCATAAATCTAGATTTGAGTAAAAAATTCAACACAGGAACTACATATTCCCTTTATGAAAGAACATCCAACCAGTTTTTCATCCCTTGAGTGTGGGAGTAACTGAGATTTACAAGATAATAATTTTGGTGCTGGCTGATGTGAATTTACCTCTAATATACATTATTACTATGAATTCTCTCTAGGAAGATGAGATGAAAATTTTCATGATAGTGGCCATCTATTTGTCTGTAGGTTATTATAAAGGTGTATTGTCTTACCAACCCGCACTGAGCCCGCTGCGTGGTAGATTACACAGCCCACTCCCTCTCGAAGAGAAGAGGCCTGTGTACAAGCAGTGGGAACATTATAGGGCAATTAATGATCTTGCTTCTAAGTGAAAGTGCGCAGTATGAGTTTTGACCTTATTACAGTGAAGACTTCAAGAGTGGGAAAGAGACCAAATAAAGATAGATGGATTGTGAGGGATCAAAATAAAAATATTTTATTTTACATAAGCTTACATGGGCACTTATGAAACGTCAGAAGCTAGGTGCACGGTTCCAATTGATCGTTTCCTATGAAGAAGAGCCGGCAAGAAACTTCATGGTTACTCTTTTAAAAGATAATTGGCTTTTACATTTTTGAATTACAGTGTTAATAGTTATGGGAGGACGGTGTAGGTCTTTCAAAAAGTTTCAGGTAAAAAAAGTCTACAGCTCACTAAGCCTATAACGTTCTCACATTCACAAAACGCAATGAACGGATGTTTTAAATGAAAAGGGAGTGAATGATATCATGACGGCAAGAGTGCAAGGAGAAGCCATTTTACGAGGCTAAAAGTGGGGCTAACGACCCAGTGTAGTTACGACGGTACCTACACTTTACTTTTTAGACGTTTTGACGACGTAGTATCAGAGGGCCTAGACAAGTGACAATCGCTTCGAAAGCGTTTCGTATTTCTACAACGACTTTCAACAGGATTGACATAAGCTTTTCGATAGCTTATGTCAGTCCCATACATTTTTGCATTTTCCATCATCGTTATCGCTGATAGAATGTCACTTTGTCTAGGGCCTCTGGTATTATTATTCGGGTTGAGTTGACACGGGCCCAGTTGTCACTGACTCCACCGTACCTAGGTACAGTCAACGTACTGTATAATAGGGTGGAGCGTCAATGCATGGAGCATGTTGCATTTGGCTAAATTGAATATATTTTTGTTTATTTTTTTGGACATATATTTAAGCCCTCTACTTTAGCTCAAACTTGCCATAATTTAAGGAAATTAGGCATATCTTTAAGCTACTGTATAACACATTAGAAATGCATAAAATACCTTTAACTTAACGAGTAGCTTAGTTAGGAGTCAGATCAGCGGGGTTCATTGCGTAACACACTAACAGTAGCAATGGGTATCATTTTGACAGTTCAAAAACATTCATTGCATTATTTACGTTGTTGAGCAGACAAATATTTCGAAAATAATAATGAATAAATATCCTTCAAATTCAAAGATCAGAGGATCAATTCCCGTATTTTTAGAAACGTTCGCATTCTAATCTCAGTCTCAATCTGTCAAGAATACCTATAATAATAAATGCGAAAGTGAGTGTGTTTGTTTGTTACGTTTTCACGCTGAAACGGCTAAACGGATTTGGATGGAATTTGGCACAGGGGTAGACCATGAACTAGAATAGGACATAGGATACTTTTTATCCCGATATTTCCACGGGATCGAGACTCACTATTAACTTTATAACTATATGACTTACTATTAACTATTAACTTACTATTTTGAACGTTTTTAAATAAGGGAATTTGCCTTCACCAACTGCTTTTTATCACCAAACATTCTGACTTCCATCTCTGAATCGGTGTAGGGTGTACTTTTTGAAAAACACTACACCCTACACCTCAGTCACCATTTCACAGAGTATCGATTTAAAAGTGAAATTTTCCAGCAAATGATAATGTATCAAAGCGGCTGGTGCGATCGTCGGCATCCGCTGCTGTTCAAAATATACAAATTGTTTTGCGTGAGGCATTCGATAGTTCAGTGCTACTATTGTTTCCATACTCATTTGTTTTGGGCCTACCAAAAGTGACATTCGGTTTACCGTTAGTCAAAAATGTATTGAATTGACATAAGCTACCGAAAAGCTTTGTGTCAATCCTGCACGCGTAGCATGACAAAAATAGAAACGGGTTTTCCGGTTTTCTACGGTTTTGTTGACGGAATAACAGACAAAATGACAGATTGTGATTGTTTATCAATCATTTTGTCTATTTTCCCGTCGACAAAACCAGTAGAAAACCCGGAAAACCTGGTAGTAAATAATGGTTTACTACCAGGTCACCTCTGTCAGGGATCCGGTTGGCAACCGTGTAGCAGGCACTTTAAGATGTGAATTGAGAAAACGTAGGCCTGCCATTTCTTATTCTATGGCTTTCGTTACAGGCATCCATGGGCTGGCAGGCAGTCTCCAGTTCGCGCTAAAGACTGAACTTTGCGAACAGAAATCGAAATAAGATAAGCCTATGGGTTGAAAACAACATGGACTTTCCGAAGATTTGATGAACAGCTACTGAAAAAATATCTTGTCAAATATTATGGTCTGTCTAGATCATAATTATATCTATCAATTTCGAAAATACTAATATTTAAATCATAATTAACACTTTGTAAACGCCCTTAGCTATTACCTCGCTCAAGTGTCCTTGAATGCGTTAAGATTTCAAGCAAGCAAGCACTGGCGAACAAAAGGTCACACTAAACATAAATCTAAAGTGGGTGATAAATGTGCGTACTTAAAGTACGCGGTCTTTAAGTTTTTACTCGGCTCGCCGTGGGTGACACACGTGACGCTTTCTCAGAGTTTCATAGTTAAATTGTCAAATGGGCTCGCGGCTCGCGGCGATGACAGGCGGCCGAGTAAGCTCGCCGAGCCATAAGTACGCATACTTGCTCGCACGTCTATCACCCGTTTTAGACTCGGAAACAAATATTTTGCTTCCAAACTCATAGTAGGGCCACACGTGTTAGGAATTCAGTTTATAACGCGGCCGCTCTTCGAAAATATTTGTGCGAATACTTTGAAAAATATCCCATCCAATCCGGGCGCGGCATTTGTGCAGTATGCACTACCCTCCGGCGGGAATGATATTATAATTTGTGCTACCTACTTTACTTTAGCTTGAAGCTGCGCTGCCGGGTAGATGTTGTTTACCTCTGATGTTATTCAGGGAAGTTTTGTTTATGGAGCTCTCTTTGTTTTATTTTTTTTCTTTTTGGTAGCAAGGCTTCTTTTGTTTTTATAAATGAGACATAGCAGATACGCGACTATTTTTTTATTTTGGCGATCACTTTTTGTTTGTCAAGTATCGTTGTATCGAGCTTCTAAAAATCTACTGGTTGATGATGCTAAGAGTATCAATGTCTCTTAGGGCCCAAAGGTAAAACCTTAGATTTTTTTTTCATCAATTTTCTTTCTGATAAGATTTACACACGAGGTACTTTTTTTAACCGACTTCTTCAAAAAGGAGGAGATTCTCAATTCGTCTGTATGTTTTTATTTTTTTTTACGATATCTTGGTTGTCTCCGTCACTGTTATTTACATAGCAGCAGGCGTAGCATGAGCACCGTTATGTCGACGGAAGAGTAGACAAAAATGACGTTTTCTGTAGACAGTACGAGACGGCAGCAAAATAGAAAGATACGTACGATACTGCACTTTTTACGAAATTCACTCTTTTACATAATTCGACTCAGAATTCTTTGTTTTATCATAGGATTTATCGGTTGTCAGTGTGATTTTGACAATAAGGATAGAAAACTTTCTTCCGAAATAGTCTACATATAAAAAGACCTAGACAAAGATCGTTAGAAGTGAAAGACAAAATGACAGATTGTAGAAAGATTTCTACGGTGGATGTCAAAAATGAACACACTTTGTATAGAAAAAGCTATGTCTATTCTTCGTAGAGATAGAAAGCGCTATGCTACGCCTGCTGATAGTGGTATTCGAATTTGTGTGGAGTAGATACCACAAAAAAAAAAGAAAACTAAAAACTTTTTACAAAAAAACCGAATTCCAAAAAAAACACTTAAAGAGTGAAAAATAACTTTCATTTCGGAAGTCGGTGGCAAAAAACGTAAATTGAAAAGCAAAGACACCGACTTCCGAAATTAAAGTTATTTTTACTTTTTTTGTGTTGTTTTGGTCGTTCTTTATTTTCATTGTACTGCAAGTTAACTATTTATTCAAAGAAAAATGCTCTAATCATAAACAACCAACCTACATTAAACTTTAAAGTTATTCTGACGGATCAACTTAGCGTACTTGATTACATGATCTGACATAGATGGAACGAACACTCGCGGATTCTAATTAACGTAGCAGAATGAGTTGTAAGCTTGCCGGGTAAGAATGGGAGTGCTCCATCACTTTAGTAAAGCGTGATTAGGTTATAGTAGGAAGCAAGGCAGATTGGTAAACCACTATGTGGGAGAAACTAGAACTACTACAACTTTTGGCTAACAATGAAAATTATCAATTTGACCCATTGAGCCATTCAAATGACATTGAGAGAATGTTTTTGCATAGGTAAATGAATTTTCTTATTCATAATTGCACATTGACAAGTTAACCAGACTCATTTTAAATCTCTCATAACAAAACCTTTGTCCGCATGATTTTTTATCGCTCACTTGCTTTGTTTAAAACTGTATTTAAGAGGAAATAAGGTCGGCCTTTTCTCCATACAAAAGACATAATTCGAGGTTCGGCTCTTGTCTATTTCCTCCTCCAATATTGGACCAATTTGAAAGATATTTTATAAATTGAATAAAAAGTATATTTACCGTGTCCCTATGATTTTCTTTTTTCATTAATAGTTGTCAAATTTATACAATAGGCCTCTGATGACAGCGGTCTAAACAGGCAATTTTGAGCATTTTCTGAGGGTTTTAGTGCTTCTACAGATAATGTATCATCAAAACGGAAAACATAGGGGCATAGAACTAGTCCATATTTATTTGATTGTTAAGAATCATTGCTCTAAGATCATAGATCGATCGATCATAGATAGATCAAGATCTCTAAGATAAACCAGAGAGAAAACTGGCGAGAGCGTTAGTATGGAGAGGGGACCCACCCTATTTCCTCTTAAAACTGACATTTCCTTCAACATTTTCTACTTCAATGAAATATACCTCCACTATCCCAAATACAACCTTAAACTCTGCCTACCCACTAACCATGACAGATAATTGCAGCCTACCCTCAAAGGTGACGAGTACCACACGGCGGTACGTGCCCCCGCATAGATCGAGCGACCCGGTTCCAATTAACGTGGAGTACCCGCTATTACCGGTGCCGAGAGAAGCCTATAGTTTCTGTGAGATTTATTTAGGTAGCGGTTCCTATATTGTGAAACGGATCGTTTGAGTTACCAATCGTTAGATCTTTTAAACGTGAAACCAGACCTTTGAAAATATTTTTTATCGTGATGTAAACATTAACCAATGCGGACCAATTTTTCGATTTTAATTCCGTACTACGGTGTCCATATGGACACACTAGGCATTACTGGGTTAAGAGGGATGCCCTCAGGTAGTCCGCAAAATTAAAATCTTCTTACGTTTTTATGCAGTTTGCAGGTCAGTGTCAGGTCGTATGTTGATTAAAATATGATTCGCAAACCGTAACAAATGTGGCTTTACAGAATTATAATCATTAGAATCAGCAATACAACTCTTTATGTTCATATAAGTGCCAAATGTCATGATTTCATGAAATAGTCCTTCAATACACTTTTATGAACTTAGAGAGCTTTTGTCCGTGGTTTAACCCGCTCCACGCGCTAGTAAATGCTAAATAATTTTTGATATTCACTGTTCAAATGACTTTGAAATTTATTTATTAATTTTAATAATTTTTTAAAATAAATTTGTGAAGACATGAGAGGACTATAATGTATGATAATTAATATCAGTCTGAATTTCACATTAATCTCTATGATATGATATATCTTTCAAACAATTAACACTTGATCCAAGTGTCATGCTGATTAAACAAATATTATTTCAATGAGCACATATCACCACGCTTGGATTCCTTTGCGGGTTGAACTGAAATAATATATTACTGTCTTAAATTGTAAAGAGATACATTAGGATTCATTAGAATAAATATTATTTAGGCCTTCTTTAGTACTTAAGTGCTATTGTTGAATAATATTTTTAACTAGCTGCCCGCGGCTTCGCACGTGTGGAGCCTAATGATTTTTCTAAAATAAAAGTAGCCCAAATTACTCCTTAAAACATCAGCTATCCATGCCCGCCAAAATCAGTCCAGCCGTTTTGGAGATAAGCCTGAAAAAAACAGACAAAAGATTTTCTTTTACAAGTAAGAAACTGTTATTTTGACATTAAAGACACTTCAATTTCATTTATTTGTATAGATATTAGATGTATAGTCAAGTCTTTTATATCTTTCTCTATTTCCGTTGCCACACAATATACCGTTTGAAGCTACGGCACTAAGCAACTTAATGCATAGAAAACTATACTTAATTTCTTGAGAACAAAGATCAAAATACTTTGACCAATGTCGAGTTGTCATCAATCTAAAACCTTTTTAATAGCCTGGCCGTTCTATGAAATATAAATCCATTTTCCTTTTTAAATTTACTTTCAGAGTCTGTTCCGCGCATTATTTGAGGAAAGTACTATACGTACGGGGTGAGGTACTATACGTACGTACTTTTAACGCTAAAGTGGGAGTACAGAATTGCAGCGAATCGGTAGTAGGATCCTACGGGTTTGGCAGTCGGAATCATAGGGGGCAAATGCTTGTCAACTTCTTTGAAAGGTAGGGGCTTTTCTTGATGAATTCCTTCTTTAAGAAACAGCCCCAAAGGAAGTGGACGTGGCGAAGTCCCGACACTATGACGAAAAATGAGATTGACTTCATCATAACGGATAAAAAGCATATATTCAGGGATGTCTCGGTGATCAACAGGTTCAATACCGGCAGTGATCACAGACTTGTTCGAGGCTCTCTGAACATCAACTTCAAGCTCGAGCGAACTCGTTTGATGAAGTCTAGGCTCCGTCCAAATATGCACCAAACTATGTTGGGATCTGAAGCGTTTCAGTCAGACCTGGAGAACCGATTCGCTGCCGTGGAATCCACAAATGACGTCGACCAGGCGCTCGACCAAATGGTGGCAATTCTCATTGAGGAAGGTACAGGATTTTGCAAAATGCGGCGTAAGGGCAGGAAGTCGAAACTTTCGGAAGAGACTCTGAAGCTTATGACGGAACGACGTGAAAACCCACCTATCACTTCGTCAGAACAACGGGCACTCAACAAAAATATTAGAAAATTGGTACGACGTGACCTCCGATGCTGCAATACACGCTCTATAGAGAAAGCGATTGAGCAAAATCGGGGGTCGAAAGTGTTCGTCCAATCACTCGGGAGGAGCCACCTGACGAAGCTGACCACTCTAGTGGGGATACCGTCGTTTCGAAGCCGGAGATCCTTTCAGAGGTCGAAAACTTCTACGGCCAATTGTACGCATCGCATGCATCTCGACCTGATCCCGAAAATGAGGATTCCAGAGCCACCTTCACTCGCCATTTCACGGAAGATCCGCCAGAAGTCAGCCAAGATGAAATCGAGGTTAAGAGCTCTTAAACAGCTTAAAAATGGAAAAACCCCTGGTGAGGACGGGATTACGACTGAGCTCCTGAAAGCGGGAGGAAGTCCTGTACTGAAGGAGCTTCGGGAGCTTTTCAACTCTGTCTTGTTCTCTGGGAGAACTCCAGAAGCGTGGCGAAGGAGCGTGGTCGTTCTCTTCTTTAAAAAGGGTGATAAGACCCTTTTAAAGAATTACAGACCCATTTCGCTCCTAAGCCATGTATATATGCTGTTTTCAAGAGTCGTCACGAATCGTCTAGCGCGAAGACTCGACGAGTTTCAGCCGCCAGAGCAGGCCGGGTTTCGAGGAGAATACAGCACCATAGACCACATGCACACAGTGCGGCAAATTATATAGAAGTCCGAAGAGTATAATCGGCCCCTATGTCTTGCTTTTGTGGACTATGAGAAGGCTTTTGACTCTATCGAGACCTGGTCAGTTTTGGAGTCTCTGCAGCGATGCCAAGTTGACTGGCGATACATCCAAGTGCTGAGATGTCTTTATGAAAATCGCGACAATGACCGTCCAAACTCAGAACCAGCAAACTAAACATATCCCCCTGCATCGAGGTGTGAGGCAAGGGGACGTAATTTCCCCGAAATTGTTCTCTAACGCATTGGAGTATGTGTTTAATACGCTGAACTGGGAAGGACGCGGCATTAACATCAACGGCGAGTACATCTCACACTTGAGATTTACAGATAACATCGTCATAATGGCTGAGTCGCTGCATGACTTGCAACAGATGCTGGACGGCCTAGTTGATTCTTCTGTACGCATTGGTCTCCGGATGAACTTGGACAAAACCCAAGTTATGTTCAACGACCACGTTAGTCCGGGACCGATTGCTGTCAATGGCGGTGCTCTCGAAGTTCTTCGTGAATACGTTTACCTCGGGCAAACTCTGCAGTTTGGTAAAAACAACTTTGAGAAGGAGGCTAACAGAAGAATTCAGCTGGGCTGGGCAGCTTTTGGGAAGCTCAGTCGAGTCTTCTCGTCGCGTATTCCGCAGAGCCTAAAGACTAAAGTCTTCAATCAGTGCGTCCTGCCTGTCATGACTTACGGAGCCGAAACGTGGACACTCACGGTACGGCTGGTCCATAAATTCAAGGTCGCTCAGCGAGCTATGGAACGAGCTATGCTTGGAGTATCTCTGAGAGATACAATCCGGAATGAGGTAATCTGGCAGAGAACCAAAGTTGTTGACATAGCTCACAGAATAAGCAAGCTGAAGTGGCAATGGGCCGGCCCTATTAGCCGTAGAACCGATGACCTTTGGGGTAGACGTGTGCCGAGTGGAGACCGCGAATCGGCAAACGTAAGGTAGGACGCCCTCAGGCTAGGTGGAGCGACGATCTTTGCAGGGTGGCTGGTAGCAGCTGGATAAGAGCTGCCGAGAATCGAGCTGAATGGCGTGCAATTGGCCTATGTCCAGCAGTGGACTGCTATAGGCTGATGATGATGATGATGACTATACGTACAAGCATTGGCCGCAATAAGGCATTGATGGACTCACGTATGTGTGCCTCGGCCCACATTTTCACGACCCTCCATCAATGGCCTATTGCTGGCCGCGACAGTAATGTACTATTCAACGTTTCCTCATTTATTTGTGCTATTTGTGCCTACCTATAAAATAATATGACTCAATCCAGTCTTTAAAAACGAAAGTGATGCACATTTTGGAAATTAATTTTGACTGTGACAAGGTAAGCCGGTAAACACTCGTATATAGCATTATACTTATTCATTAAGAAAACAGCTGCTCGTTGGCCATGCTGGTGCCGGGTTCGATTCCCAGGTCAGAAAAGTGTTATTGGATTTTTCCATCTGGAATTTCTCAGTAGTAGCCCGGAGTTTGGATTTATGCCTGGTTGATGGCAATAGGCTCGCCCCGAAATGTCAGTTGTACTGTAGATACACCTCTGTCTTACCCTTCGGGGAAATATAGGCGTGATGTTATGTTTAGTTCTAAAAAAATACAGCTTCGTAAATTCGTAGTTTCTATTTATTACTTCAGACCAATAAAAAAGTATTTTTTTATTGGTCTGAAATTATAAATAGAAACTACGAATTTACGAAGCGAATAACATTTTTCTTTTTTTTTGTTTGAGTTTATAACAGATTCAATGCCTAAAGCAATTCCAAACATAGACTTCTGAAAACTTATAAAACCTAGATTCTAAAAACTACGAAACGAAATTAAATAGGGGTGAACGTATGAACGTTATCTCTCACCCGTGAATATTGTCTGAAGGTGAATTTACATTTTTTTTTCAATGAATTATTTTCTTCGATAATCATATTATCAACTTGCAACCTGACACTGACCTGCAAATTGTAAAAAACGTAAGAAAATTTGAATTTCGACTCTCTCTCGGACTACCTTAGCGCAACCCCCTTAATATTATTAATGCGAAAGTGAGCTTGTTTGATTGTTATTTATTTGTTTGCTAAAACGGCTGAACGGATTAGGATAAAATTTGCCACATACATGGGTAGACCATGATGACTTGGAGAAGGACATAAGATACCTTTTATCTCGATATTCCCACGAGATCAAGACTTATGCGTGTAAAATCGCGTGGCGCAGCTAGTCAATTAATAGGGCAAAATCTAGTATTTAATCCATATATAAATACAGCTTAAACTGCACTTTCATTGATATTATAACCTGTTTTAACAAAAAATAAATTATTTGAAGCAATTTAGGGGAGTTCCATTGAATGCAATCAAGGCGTCAGCAAAGAAAAACTAGATCATAACTTTATAACTGGCTTAGTGTAAACCACAGAGTACGGAACCGCCCGCGCTGTCATCGACAGCATCTAGATACGACAGTACACACGGCTACACATCAAGCTATAAATTTCTGGTTTATGGTGATCTCGCATTGTTTATGATTTCCGTACAATGCGAGGTCTGCTTATGCTGGAAAGTGCCGCAAAAAGTAGTACCTACCTACAGGGTGGCAGGGACATTGACCCGCTAGCAGCTGTTACCATGGATTCAGTACATGATGCTGAAACCCTTGTGTTGAAATTTCTACACGGTTATTTAAAAAAGAAAATTCGACTTTCATTTACTTTTCATCCAATACCTTTCGAGCCATTATTTCTTTTTAACTAATTCATAGAGATGTTTAACTATATGATATAAAAAGCATAATGTATTTCCACAGTTAAACTCTTGTTTTGAAGATTCCTCAGTACAGACTGAGGGTCCCAATTAAACCGTCATAAATCTGTAACGTCTTATTCTAGCGAGTTGGAAATTTCTTAAAAGATTTAAGAAATTCTTAACTAAATTCTAAAATAAAAATTATTAAATACAGAGATAGTAGTCTCTAGTAGTAGTTTTTTTTTCTTTTTGAGATTTATGCCATGCCACGTTATGCAAGCGTCTGGATTGAGAGCCGAAGTCATTTGTTCATAAAGGTTTTAATTAACATTTAAGAAATTTATGAACCTTTGCTTGAAGTTTTTACTACTTTTAACTAATTTCCCTGTGAGTGTCAACATGTTTCGAAAGAAAAAAAAACGGGCCCTCAGTCCAGATGCTCATGTTTATTGCAGTAGAAAAGCATTAGTGCAAGCATTAGTATCGTAGTGCGAGTGGTTTGTATGGAAAATGTTGACAATGCCGTCTCTAGCAGCGGCCGCCGTCTCCACTCTCCGTGCTCTATGGTGTAAACTTCAATAACTGAGAAACAAGTAAAAAGAAGCGAGATACTTCATCAAAGGGAACTATGAACTTTGAGTTGATAAGGAACGGAAAAGATATTTTGTTACAAAGACGAGGGACGGTATGAACTTTGATAGAAAACTATTTGAGTAGCTTTAAATGTCAATGAAGTTAAATTACGTGGGTTTCATAAAGTCTACATAAACAAGAGTCAAAGGGAAAATTTTACTGATTTGTTTATAGTTAATTAAAATGGTACAACACTCATTACATTAATTATTATCATAGAAACATTAAAAAAGCGGCCAACTGCAAGTCGGACTCACGAAGGGTTCCGTATTTTAATACTAGGTACGTTGTTTTTCAACACGTTTCGTGTATTGGACTTAAATTTTTAACTTTTTAAAATATATTTGTTTATATTTAAATAAATGGTATATATTATAGTTCATATATATAAACATGTATACGTTTTCATACATTTATTGCGTAAAATTCGAATTGCGAATTGTCGATACTCCCACAAATAAATTCGTACGAATCGCCTCAAGAAAAAAATATTATTATTATTTAAAAGTGTTGTGTAAATTCGTGCGAATCAACCAACAAGCCGACTTGTTACATCAGCACTATCGATATCAGAAGGCTGTACCATTATTGTATTACAGTATGGTTAAATGCACCGGTATATTTCTCAACGCCATACCCAGCCAGCCGCATTTACTGCAGATTAGTTTAAGAGCCTTATCACACTGGCGATTTGCGAGCGTGTTTCCAGTGAGGTAATTGTTAAACGCGCTCTCTGCATGTGCGTAGCGCTCACGCCACGTGTTCGTCGCGTTTGCCTAACAAGAGCGATTGACCTGAGTGTACAAGAGAATGTGAATCAAGCAATCAATCTGCTTAGCCTTTTTCCAACTATGTTGGGGTTGGCTTGCAGTGTAATCGGATGCAGCTGAATACCAGTAACTGGGTAATAAGATACCCCTTAGTAAGACAGGTTGTCAGACTTTCGGGCTACTGACGACCCGTACCGACTGTCAAGGATCCACGAATAACAGCCAGGACCAACGGCTTAACGTGTTTTCCGAGCCATGGAGGAGTAAGCGTAGTGCTTCGCGGCCGCGCTGAGCACGTTCACAAATCGCCTGCCTGGAAATTCGCTGGTAAATCGTCAGTGTGTTGAAGCTCTAACAGTACAAAGCTAGGTAACACATTAATCGTAGTTACGTCTGTTCCACGGGTTTAATTGAACTCAACGCTCACTCGCTGTCCAGCCATCTGTACTCAAAAGCTTTCGTACTTCGATTGTACTTATTGTGATTAATAAAGCCTGATCGCTTTGATATTGACGATGGTATAATTGTAAAGTCAGGAAAATTAATTGTTTATCAAATCGACACACTACGTCAATGTGCCGTGTTATAATAATTTCATACAATTGTCAAAAACTGACAGTTGTGATTTGAATATACGAACAATAAAAGTTGGTCGTTTTTTTATTTTTATTTATTACTAGCTGATGCCCGCGGCTTCGCCCGCGTGGATGTCGGTTATTATATACCAAAACCTTTCTCGAGAACCACTCTTTCCATTGGTGAAAACCGCATCAAAATCCGTTGCGTAGTTTTAAAGATTTAAGCATAGGTACATAGGGATATAGGGACAGAGAAAGCGACTTTGTTTTATACTATGTAGTGAAACCCTGACTTTGCAACAAGGCTTTCTACAATACTGTGTTAGTCTTCATCCTGTATTTATTTATTTTAAGTTAATTAAAACGGTAAGTACGAGTACAAACACATTAATGAACAAACAAACATAAAAAGTCATAACAATGTTTTCAATATTGTTGTATTTCTTTTTTTTTCTATGTTGTTTTTAAAAACTAACATGAAACAGTTGATTCCCTCGCATAATTTCTCTCACATAACAGCTGATATTTACGCATAATTTTGCTCCGTTCATCCGCAAACACATCACATTCAGGGTCGCCGGTCGGCATTCGGAAGAGCGTTGAGCATCTCTAAAGTACGACACACTGGGGAGTCGACTCTGGCGTCGGTTTTTGATGAAGGTTTATTATCCAACTCGTGAGCATGTTTCCATAATCCTCAGACCAAATAAAAAACCAAGACAGAGCGCTGTCAACAGTGACGTGAGCTCGGTTTCGTAAACATTGTGTGCACTTAGTGAGGTGTAGTTTGATTGTAAATGTGTGCGTGTGAGCGGTTATGCACAGAGCAGAGGTGTAGTTTAGGCATGATTCACTGTATTGTTCGCAGCGCTCTGTCTAGGTTTTTTATTTGGTCTGAGTTAGAGTCATTGTATTTTATTGTTAAAACTCAGCTTAATGGAGTCACCTGCTAAACAAAGATACATGCTAAGTTTTGAGTTCTACTCAAAGATCTTGAACTTTTACAAACTACAATAGTACAGGCCTTCATTCGAACATTTCACGTTCCAAATATAAAATTTTCACGTTAACCGAAAGTCTATACAGGCTACGATAGATTTACGCTGCCCAATAGATCTTGGCACAATAGAAACAGCAACAGTACGGCCAAAGATTTATCCCTATTGTTTCCCAATCTCCCCCGCTTAGAGGCAAAACGGGCAAAGCGAAGCAGTCCAGTCGAAATGAGGTCAATCACTTTTTGTCGTAACGTTCACTTGTCTTAGATTATACTGCTTCAATATCAAATACGTACTTAGCTACATCTGGATTTCATTTACCAGGCTTGCAGATCGATAGGGGACTGTGTTAAATAGGCAAGGAATATTGAACTCTATCGTGTAAGGAATAAGGTGGAGATTTGGGTGGTATGTTTAAATGAGAAAAACAATGTATCAGCTGGTTATCTGCCGCGTAAATCCTAAGGCTTGACTGGAACGGGTTATGGGCTCGAAGGCGTTGGCCCGGCAACCTATAAGTATATTTGGGATAATAATAATCTTTGGTTCTAGTCACTTTCTACAAGACCAATAGTACCTATTAAGCGTAAGAAAATTAATAAACATTATATAAACTATTATACAACAACTATATTTATACTAGATATTAATTTAAATTACCAACTAAATTAACCAGACGCTAGCTGTAGTTATGCCAGTGATCATAAATTGACCTCTGAAAAGAAAACAAACCGCATTAAAAGATATACATCCCAAAGATTCAAACGGTTATGTATGGGTACCGTATTCGATTATTTAATAAAATTAGCTTAAGGCTGGAAGTCTTAAAATATACTCCGGATACAGGTAGCTCGAAGAAGGGATTACCTGCTCAGGGAGACTCACATATGACTCCGCCTTGGAGTGTAAATGTGGTGCCACTCGTAGCTAAATTCGAGGCTGACTATAATCGACACGCTTAATAAAAGAATAACATTTGAAAAAGCTAGGTAATACTAAATTATGAGAATTATCATAAACAAATTAAAAGACTTCGAAGTTTTAAAATAATGAAAAACTCGATAAATATCACAATACAAAGTCTTCTTTCACAATGGTACACGCAGTGCATGGCATAATCAAATGATAATGTTCCCACTGCTGGGACACAGGCCTCCTTTCTACTGGGCCACCACTGCTCTCAACACATACTATTCAACACGCATTCATACACACATCGTTACTACTGGGCCACCATGACTGCTCTCAACACATGCTATTCAACACGCATTCATACACACAGTGCAACAGATACTATTCAACAAAATAATGAATACAAAATGACTGATTCTCATCCAATATCCCTAGGTAAATTAAAGTCAGAATTTAGTTACCTAAATATTCATACCAACACTGTTTATAAGGAGATTTATTTTTATGAGGAGCTCGTTGCTTAAAAAGAACAGCCGCACTGTTCGTTCCATCAAGTTAAGCCGGGGTTGGTCCGTGGATGGGTGACCATCTTTTCATACCGAGACTCCTACGTTTTTCGGAAAGCACGTTAAGCCGTTGGTCCCGGCTGTCATTCGTGGATCTTTGACAGTCGTTACGGGTCGTCAGAAGCCCGAAAGTCTAACAACCAGTCTCACCAAGGGGTAAATATCGTATTACCCAGTTACAGGGTTTTGGAGGTCAGATAGACAGTCGCTTCATATAAAATACTGGTTTCAGCTATTCAGCTGCATCCGGTTAGACTGAAAGCCGACCCCAACATAGTTGGGAAAAGGCTAGGCAGATTGATTGGCTGTTTATAGAACAACGAAGGCACATCTCGATCAATCCATTTCAGATAATAATATTATGATCATAGCTGAATGTCATGCTGTCAAAGATCTCCTTTAGCCACATAAATATTATAACAGCACCGTAATGTGCAGTAATGTACTCACTATTACATTATTAAACACATCTAACTCCGCATCAATACCTACTAATGTGAATAATTTTGATGTTATAAATAACTAAGGAATATTCTCCTAAGTGAAAACTTACTAGCTGCGCACCGCGGTTTGTATAAATCTCGATCCCGTGGGAAAATAGTGGGATAAAAAGTACCCCAAGTGCCTTTCATCCAAATCCGTTCAGCCGTTTTAGCGTGAAAGCGTAACAAACAAACAGATTCACTTTTGCATTTATTATTAGTTATCCTACTAATATTATAAATGTGAAAGTTTGTGTGTTTGTGTGTTTGGATGTTTGTTACTCAATCACGCAAAAACGGCTGAATGGATTTGGATGTAATTTGGCAAACAGATATTTTATAACCTGCATTAACACATAGGATACTTTTTATCCGGATATTCGCACGGGATCGTCCTACTAATATTATAAATGTGAAAGTTTGTGTGTTTGGATGTTTGTTACTCAATCACGCAAAAACGGGTGAATGGATTTGGATGTAATTTGGCAAACAGATCGTTTATAACCTGGATTAACACATAGGATACTTTTTATCCCGATATTCCCACGGGATCGAGACTTACGCGGGTGAAACCGCGGTGCACAGCTAGTTTAGGATAAAATGAAAATTTTATTTGGATTTGAATCCTGTTTCACAAACTTATATTATCTTCCAAAACCTAATGTGAGTTTAAAATTAAGGATGATAGTTATTTGAAAGACCTTTCAAATTATTCATTCATCAGGAGGCCTAGAGACGGGGCAATCTCTTTCAAAGCAACCTGACTTTCAACAGGATTGATTTCTATCGATTATAGGTTATAGGTATGTCAAAAATTGATTTTGTCTTTTGTTCTCGCTGATGGAATGTCGCTTTGCCTAGACCCTCAGATTTTTCTACCCTATTTTCTTATTTGTCTCTCAAAAGCACGTCTACTCAATGGTCATCAGTGATGAAAATATATAATCAATATTTCAACCGCCTCTGTGGTCTAGTGGTTAGACCAACTGTTTCAAACCCAGAGGCCCGCGTTCGATACACAGTGGGTGCAAAAATTTTGCCAGGTTTGGCTTGTTCTTAGTCCGGCTAACTACCACCATATTATCAAAGTCTGTCGCCATATCAACGATTTCAACAGCATAGTTGTGTTTCGGCAGTTAGAGGTAAGGTAGCCAGTTCCTTTGTGGTTGAGGATTCTGGATGAATCTTGAAGCGAGTACTTACCATCACGTGGGATGCATACACAGAACTGGTGGAAAAAAAAACATTTTTTTTTTTTTTTTTTACCTGGCATAAAACCAAATGCACTCACACACTGCAATAACTCTTCATCAACATCATTCCATATCAAAAATCGTACAAAAGTTCAAAAACGTACATGTTGCTTAGACTTTTTTGATGTGTGTATATATTATATTATAATATTTATTTATTTCAGATCACATGAACCATAAGTTGTTAGTAAAGGTCTTAAACTAATGTTAGTAAAAAACCACACTATATATAAAATTGTAACGACTGACACCTACGTGTGCAGCCGTATCCATACAATGTTGTCAACTCCCATCAATACCTAATGTCTTACAAAAACCATTCATATTTCAGCAATGCGAAATGCAACCTCCCCTATTAAACGGGTTAAACCCTAGAAGAGAAAGCCGTTAAACCTCTTAACGTCTTCATGGTGGCTGAATAAATAATATTCTTACTGCTTAGTTACTGAACCTACACATTACTGTATAGATTGTCTGACTTGTTTGTCAAGTTTTCAGGGCAGACGCCCCCAGGTCATGAAATAGAGAGATGACGGACCGCTTTGGACGCGTTCCGTATATCTAAAAGCACTTTCAATAGGATTGACATTAAATTGTCGGTAGCTTATGTCAGTCCCATACATTTTTGAATTTTTCCGCCAATCCTGTCTATTTCTGAACAAAACCTGCCCACAAGAATGGCAGCACCCATTAGCTGCATCCAGCAAATTATTAGATGAAGATTTCTGAAAATAAAAATGGTTATGGAAATATGAACACTGAACTGTTCTTACAAAACTACTCATAACCTGTTTTGTAAACATCTCCGATACAAAACTTAACACTTATAGTAGTTATAATCGCAAGTGGTCCCACTGGGTATCAGGTGACAGACCACCCAGAAGTGACCTTGACATCTGACTATCTGACAGATTTCGCCGTCATTATGGTGACGACACATACCTACTTAACTCGTCTGTGATCCGAACCGGTCGTATGTCACAAGCCCAAAGGAGTTCTCGCGATTTTATAGCTTGTCTCAGAAGGCCTATACACCCCGGTGCCGACCCGAAGACATCTTTATAGACTTCGCCAACAACTATATTTTGCACATTGTGCTGTGTTGGGTAAACGAATTTTTGATCAAGATTTCGTTCAAGTAAAGACAGTGTTGCGTTCTTAGTAAGAATGTTTGTTGTTGGCCTAATCCTCTTTTACCTAAAAATTTAAATCGTTAGATTTGCCCTCAGGGAACTTTTGTCACGAAAGTGTGCACACTGAGAAGAGTGCGCTCAAACATTCCGTATATGGCGTTTCTATGGCGACTGCGACATTGTGTGTGTCAGAGGTGTCAAAATGAAACAGAAACGCCACCATAATTTTGACGCGGTAGGGTGAATCTAACGATTTAAATCCTCGTTTTTAAAGAAATCTATCTATTTCTATAAGGTCTCGAAAACTTCTGAAATTTCTGTTTTAGCAAGACTGCTAGCTGCAGCCAATGAAACCGAAAAGTACCAAGAGTGAGAACGTCAAACGAATAATTTCAACTTCTGTATGATCATCATCATCATCATTTCAGCCGAAAGACGTCCACTGCTGGACATAGGCCTCCCCCAAAGACCGGAAAAGCATCAAAGATACATACATACAAATTCACGCCTTCTTCCCATGGGGGTAGGTAGCAACTACAGAACGCCATCTGCTACCATCCTTGCATACTCTTTTTTCTTCGTTTACGTTCATACATCTGGTCATACACGCACGCCAGTTGCGAGTACTAGGCACCTGACCTTACTGAAGAACATCACCAATAAGGTCTCTAAGAGCAGTGGTGGCCCAGTGGTAACGGCCGCGACTTACGAGTTGAAGGTCGTAGGTTCGAACCCCGACAGGCGCTTTACTTTGTGTAAATAATTTCATCACCACTGCTCTCAAAACGGTGAAGGAAAACATCGTGAGGAAACCGGCATGTCTTAGAACCAAAAATTCGAAGACATGTGACATCTACCAACCCGCACTGGGCCCGCGTGGTGGATTACGGCTCACTCCCTCTCATAGAGAGGAGGCCTGTGTCCCAGCAGTGGGAACATTATAGGCTGATTATGTTATGTTATGTAAGGTCTCTATATTATGTCTCTCTAGGGCGTCCCCTCACCACTGACATCTGCCTTGTGTTCGTCATCGTTAATCTTGAATAATATCTGGTTTAACATATTTTATGGTTTCTTTCATTCTCAACAAAGGTTCCAATCAAAAGAGTTGATGATAAAAATCAATCATTTTAATGTTCTGTGGATATAGTATTTTAATATTGAAAGAAGGTTGCAGGAAGTGGTGCTTTCAATATTAAAATACTATAGAAAATCGAAAAAAAAAAATCTTGCAGTACTCCTTTGTGAAAATACATCCGAATTTTATTTTATGGCGAAGAAATTTTGATGAATTGATTTCATTTAAAATAATTTCGCTGACCCTAACTTTCTTTTGTCGAATTATTTCTGATTTAAAAAATATTTTAGGCCACTAAAACCTTGAACCTTCAGGCTGTTATTTCTTAGCCGTATAATAGT
This sequence comes from Lithophane semibrunnea, assembly GCA_947363905.1. Classification (NCBI taxonomy): domain Eukaryota; kingdom Metazoa; phylum Arthropoda; class Insecta; order Lepidoptera; family Noctuidae; genus Lithophane; species Lithophane semibrunnea. The sequence continues at coordinate 5,764,808 of OX376209.1, forward strand.
TTAGTCAAACTACAATACTAAATGACGAATTTGGCGTGGTAACCGGAGAGAATATTTATCATACACTCCTTTGCAAAAAAACGGGCGGTTTTGATTTTTCTACATTATTGGTAATCATTTAGTTTTTAAAGAGGTTTTAATAGCCAAACTATGTTACTGGCACTTAATAAAGAGTCTGGGTATGAAAAAAGGTAATTCCAAATTCGAAACTTTTGTTTATAAAAAGAATAATCCCTTTTTCAATTTGTGACTTTTTACTTACTTTTTGCGGGTTTGTAACCAAAACTAACTTCTCGTCATTTTTAGTAGAATAATTTATGTCTATCGCATAATCCAGGCTTATTGTGACTTAAAACAGATATCTTTGTGTCGATTGTAATGGCAGAAAAAGCAATAAGAGCTAGTAAATTTATAGCGCTGCTGGAAGAGGGGTGTAGCCAAAACACTATATTCTCATAATAAGAAATTACTAGTCATTTATGCTAATGACATCGTTAAAATATTAATATTATCCATAGAAAAGCCAATGACTGTAAGGTGCCCGTTTTTTTTGCAAAGGATTTTCTTTGTAATTCGAAATAATAATTTGAGAAAAACCATTCATAGAATAATTACATTAACGGTACTATACTATAAACTATGTATTTCATTAACGGTAAATAGAGAGCGGTTTTTAACGAGCAAAATATTTTAACGAGGTTCTAATTTCTATTGGATACCAAATTAAGTTTTTTATTTATAAATACATTCTCCAAAAATCTTTAGAATGCCTATGAAATTAATTCGTTATGAAAAACTTTCTTTACATAATATTTTTATGGTTTTAATGAAGCCCGAATGTCTGACAACCATTTAATCAAGGGTAGGTATAGTATTACGCACGGAGGGTATGCTTCAGAGCATGTTAAGGCTTCGGAGATCCGCCCAGGTGTGGCTGGTTTTAGGTCTACAGTGGTCAGTTGTCCGGTATCAGCGGCCAATAAAATAGTTAAAGGTCGCAGAATGCTTGTGGGTTGGGTGTCGGCGCAAGTGAAATTGCTTGCCGCCAGACCATTGAGGTGTTATCGGTGTCTTGAAGATGGACACGTTGCAGCGCAATGCACCTCGACGGTTGATCGCAGCAACCTATGCTACCGTTGCGGTCAGTCCGGACACATAGCCAGGAGTTGTGAGGCCACGCCGCACTGCTTTATTTGTGCCGCAGCGGGGAATCCAGCGGTACATAGGGCAGGCAGTAAGAACTGTGTGGCGCCCAAAGGCAACGCCATGGGTCGAGCAAGAGGCAAGACGGTAATATCTGCTTCACAGTCTTTGTCGCAGCAGGCAGCTACAACGAGGGCCACGCAAATGGCCGTTGGGGAGGAGAGTACACATATTGTCTGCGTATAATGGCTCAATATTTAAGTGTCCTCCAGAGTAATATCAACCACTGTGCTAGGGCTCAAGACTTACTTCTCCAGAGCATGGCACAGTGGTCGATCCATGTTGCTGTGGTTGCAGAGCCATACTTTGTTCTACCCAGGGATGACTGGGTGAGTGACTCAAGTGGCTTGGTAGCTCTCGAACTACGGGCTTCCATTGGATTTCTGTCCTTCGAAAACGTAACCCGGGGGCGGGGATATGTGGCAGCACACCTTGGCGATTTGGTAGTGATTGGGGTGTACCATTCCCCAAACAGGTCTATTGCCGACTTCGGAGTCTTGTCGTCGGAGTCTGCCCTGGTGTTGCATAAGAGAAGCACTTGTGTATCATCGTGTGCCTGTCTACCTCCGTCGCATTATCGGGGACTATTTGGCGGAGAGAGCCGTTATTTACCCAGGTCGGGAAGGGTGGAGACGGCGAGAGACGTCGTGCGGTGTTCCACAGGGCTCGGTCCTGGGGCCGCTGCTGTGGAACATTGGGTATAACTGGGTGCTGCGCGGTGCACTTCCCCAAGGTGTTGACGTTATCTGCTACGCTGTCATGACACATGGGTGATAGCTCGGGGGCAAACGCATCGGCAATCAGCCATACTGGCCACAGCAGGGGTTGCGCAGGTCGTTGGAAGGATCCGGCGTTTGGGTCTCGAGGTGGCTTTGCACAAGTCTGAGGCTCTCTGTTTCCATGGGCCTCGGAACAAGCCACCCCGGGATTTACACATAGTGGTGGGGGGCGTCCGCATCGGTGTCGAGTCGACGATGAAATACCTGGGACTCATCCTCGATAGCCGGTGGGACTTCGGGCCGCACATTCAGCGGTTAGTCCCTAGGTTAATGAGCGTTGCAGCTGGGCTTTCGCGACTGTTACCCAATTTGGGGGGGCCCAACGCCTCCTGTCGGAGGCTGTACGTGGGGATCGTGCGGTCCATGGCTCGTGGATCATGGAAAGTGGAGCTAACGAGGGGTCAGCGTCCGGTTCCCCGGGAATTCGAGACACGAAGGATTGAGCTGCGGCAGATGCTAGTGGCTGAATGGAGGGAGCGGCTTGCGCAACCCAGGTGGGGGCTCGCCACAATAATGGCGGTAAGGCCTGTTATGGAGGAATGGCTGGAGAGGCAGCATGGAGCCCTCAGTTTCCGGCTGACGCAGGTACTTAGTGGCCATGGATGTTTTGGGAAGTCCCTGCGTCGCATAGGTCGGGAGCGGACGGCCGCTTGTCATCACTGCGTGGACTGCTCCGAGGACACGGCCCAACATACGCTTGAGGAGTGCTCAGCTTGGGCCCAACAGCGCTGTGCCCTCGTCTCAACACTTGGTACGGGTGATCTTTCGCTTCCGGTTGTGATTCAGTTCATGGTCGGAAGCGAAAACGCGTGGGATGCTGTCGACTCTTTTTGCGAGGAGGTGATGCATGTAAAGGAGGCAGCGGAGAGGGAGAGAGAGCATACCTCTCATTCCACCCGCACCAGAACAGCAGCCGGGCGTCGAAGGGCGCTTAACGATCTCCGGCCACCATAAGGAGGGGCCTGCGGGCGGCGAAATTGGAGGCTCTGTCGTCGCCCGAACAGTCAGGTCCAAAGAGGTGGCACGCAAAACATCATGCGTGCCTTTATAGGAGGACGTGCGGTCGTGGGATCGGCCGCACTTTGTAATGAGGCCCGCTAGGCATGGCGGGCTGATACCAGTCGGGGGTGCGGCGCATGTATAAGTATCTCCCGGGCCCCCGACTCATGGTAGAAGTAGGAACAGTGGGGTTTTAGTCGGTAGGAGTCCGACATAACATCCATGAGGATTTCCCCACAGAGAAAAAAAAAAAAAGGTATAGTATTACGCAATAACTAGGGTGTGGAGGTCAGATTGGCAGTCGCTCCATGTAAAATACTTACTGGAATTCAGCTGCATAATCAGGTTAGACTGAAAGCCGACCCTAACATAGTTGGGAAATGGCTAGGCAGATTGATTTGAAGCCAGCCGTAAATCCATCTTTACGAAGAATCATGGACAAGCTGCGCCCCGCGGTTTCACCCGCATAACTCTCGATACCGTGGGAATATCGGGATAAATTGTATTTTACATGGAGCGACTGCCTATCTGACCTTCACAACCCAGTAACTGGGCAATACGATACCCCTTGGTAAGACTGGTTGTCAGAGTTTCGGGCTTCTGACGACCCGTAAAGACTGTCAAAGATCCACGAATGACAGCCGGGACCAACAACGGCTTAACGTGCTGTCCGAGGCGGAGGAGTCTCGGTATGTAAAGATGGTCACCCATCCACAGACCAACCCTGGCAAGCGTAGCTTAACCTGATGGATCGACCCGTGTGGCTGTTATTACTTAGCCACGAGCTCCTCAAACAACACTCAAAATAACACAAAACACCTCAAAATGGCTGGCTTCAAATAAAACCTCAAAATTAATTTGTCAAAAAGCAAAGCCCAAGTTTGAAACATGAGCCTAAACAATTCACCTCAAAATTACGTAATAAAGACGTTTATTACTCATTTAGAAGATAATATAACACCTTTTACCGAGTTAGTGGTAAGGACTAAATCTATGTAAATCCTCTAAACTCCGTTATTCAATGTAACATGTCCAAGCTCGCCAAACTTGTAGAGGGAGTTTGTAATTAAAACTATTCGTCAACGGGGCAGGCGGACCAAGTTTATAATGCACTGCATTTTGATATAGTATGTCTAGTTACACTGATATCAACTTAATGAGTTTGCTGTTCCAATAGAGGAAGTAATATTCTGGTTTTGTTGAAGAACATCTTTATGCAATTAAGTCATTTTCACTCAGACGGGGGGCCTAACCCGGCCACATTAGCAATTCCTCTAAAAGCAGTTCATTTCCTGAATCCCAGCTGTCATTAGCAATTCCTCTAATTTGACATAAAAGCAATTCATAATTTGTGAACCATTTTACGAATCTCCATAGAAAACTGTCAAACAGATGAATTATTTCGTAATACGAATTACACGCAGATCATTATTATGAATAGTCAGTTTGTGACATTTTACGATGATCTATAATCTACACTTAGGTATATAATAATAACCGCCGTATCTCTACGTTAACATCGTGGTGGGGCTTGCGCGCTCCGAACTCTAGGTCTCCGGCAAAGTAAACTCTGCCGGCACAGGTCTAGGATGGAGCCAGACCAAGAGAGATAATAAAACCCGCAGGGCAGCTTGTGGCGAGCTGTTGGGCAGTAGCGTCCCCACGGACCCTACCTCCCGGGAGAAGTCTTGTTCCTCATCTCTGGCTTGCCTTTATTGGCCGGCTTAGAGTGAACACTGACCAGGAACAGAGCTCCCACCTCATTCTTGCTCTTTATTGGCCGACTTGAGTGGAGATTCGCAAGAGCAAACGTGCTCGGAGGAAGGAAGTATTCCAGTAAGATGCTGGTAGGGATTTTGACCGTACTTCGGGGATTGTCCTGATAGCCGTGGAATACCTCTCCCGTACGACAAGGGATACGACATGGATGTCAACTGTTGATTGGCCTTTAGAAGGCCGATAACAATTAAAATTCTATTGTGTCTCGTTAGTAACAGTTGGAGGTCTAATTTCATGATCTTTGATTTGATTTCAACAACACAAACAATGCGATGCATTATCTAGTGTATAAAAAATAAAAAATTGAATAACAGGAAAAATATTAAAGATAGATCCCCCTTTTAAAGTTGATTTTCGATAATTTTCCATGAATATTCAAAAAAATACGGGCTCAAATAAGTGAAATCCTTGTAAATTCTTATTGAGAAATTTTCTTTATACATAAATATTTGTTTTTTTCCTGACAAAAGATCTATTGAGTCAGTTTTCATCATCTTTTTCCTTAAGGAAAAAAAGTAGTCGTATTTACCTGAATTATTATTACTGTCATTGTCTTCACTGTAAGCTTATAGACTGCCATTTCGTAGATACCTACTATGTCATGTCTGACAGAAGGTTTATATACCCAGGCAGCGGGTTCTATACTTGGCATGTTCTTGTAAGGGCGATATTGTATGGAAACAACATTAAAAATACAACACAAATTAGATAATTCAAATCTTTATTCAATCAGAATTAGCTCATATTCATGTAAAACATTATGTGACATCACCTCATAATGGGAATGTATTCGTATTAAAACCATTAGTTAGTCATTGCAATGTAAATTTTATAAAGAGAGAAACACGTACGTCCGCAGGGGGCCTAAAACGACCACATTAGCAATTGCTAATAAGGCCTCTAAAAGCAATTCATTCCCTGAATTCCCAGCTGTCACTAGCAATTCCTCTAATTTGATACAAAAGCGATTCATATTTTGTGGACCATTTTACGATACGGATACGGATTTTTGACAAACAGACAACAACAACAGTGTCAACTGACAGTGTTTCGTAATATGAATTGCACGCAAATCATTATGAATTCTCAGTTTGTGACATTTCACGATGATTCATAATATTTTCGTATTCTGCCAAAGTGGCTGCTTTAATCCCCCTGTTCTTTACTCATCTTTGCATACAAACAGGTACAAAAAGCGAGGTGCATGAACAAAAATTTCAGTTGTACCGCAAATGTAATGAACACGCCAAATGAGAAAACACACGCAATTGGCGAAAATAAGCCTAATTCCCTCCCTAAACCATTTACTACCTTATTTGAAAGCAGTAAGGTTGTTATTGATGTAACATAGGATACAAGAGTTATAAATTTTGATTGGGTTAGATACGCTGGTAGAGATAATAACAGCAGGAAACGTGAGGTTATTTTTAGGGATATTAATGAAAATTACCGAAGGAAAAGATCTTGTGTGCTAAAAAATAATAGAATGTTATCTTTTTCGATAAAAGATAATTTGGTTAACTCGGCACGTTCTAAGTAATTTGAAAATTTGAAAACCAGTTGACTGTGAAAATTGTCGTATAGACAGTTTCTACATAGAACTAATGTGCAAAACCTGAACCAAAAATTGTATGACTATTTAGAAAAAAACTGTTTTTCTCAAACATGCTTGGAAATTCGAGCATTTTTTTTGACAACCTTCTTCGATATAAATCGAAATTGCCGTACTGTTCAAAAACAAATGACGATGCGGCCGGCAAAGTAAGTATGAAAATCCATATCTGTCGCTATTATTATTACCGCTATAACAACAAACAGGTAATAATGCCATTCAAGAAAAGTGTTTTCGTTTTACTGAAGTATTTATAAAAAATATATAAGTAGTTTTCAATAAAATATGTAGGGTTGCACACTTCTTTTGCGAGTCCGACTCGCACTTGACCGGTTTTTTTTTCTGTCTTTCTTTCTTTTATTTCGTTTTTATTTAATTTTACGATTATTCTTACAAGTTTTCAATGAATTACATCTCCTAGTCTCCTAGAGTAGTTCACGTGATCTAAAACTTCAATAACAGATACAGTAGGTATATAGCATTTTATCCTATCTGGGGCGCACCTTACTAAAGGCTTCGTGGCTAATGACTGAAATAAAAAAACAACTGCGAGTGAAATCTCGACCTCTCACAGACAGCATTGGTAAATGTCTGGATTTTTTTCTCGCATTTGTTGTCCCGTATTAGGCTTTAGCAATTAAGACCTTTACGTTTAATCCCTTTTGAAAAAGTTTTTAATGTTAAAATACAATAGACGTAGATATATTTAGTAACCTATTTCGCTTGACTATTCTTCAAGAGGCATAAAAACCCTGTAAGAAATCGACACGTGTTTCACCTCTCAACGAGGCATCCTCAGGATAACGATTGACCAATTGCAAACCAAAACGCGACGTGTTATCACACCGAGCGCTGGACGCTGTGTTTTTTAATGTTTTCAGATTACATTACACCTGACTCTTTTGGTTTTTATCCTTTAGTTCAAACGTAAAATCAATTTTATATTCTACTAGCTGTGGCCCGCGTCGTTGGCTGCGATCCAGGATAAAAAGTAGTGTATGACATTCTCCAGATCAAGGTCTAACCATGTGCCAAATTTCATAAAAAATCAGTTCAGCCGTTTTAGCGTGAAAGTGTAACAAACAAACTTTTGCATTTTATATTAGTTATATAAGGATTCAAAAGCAAACTGGCTATATCCAAATCACGAAACCCACCTTACATAAAATATTCATCCTTCAATCGCCAAACTCTTTTTTACCTCTCGATTTAATGAACAAAAAAAAATCTTGAAATACGGTGTAAAAATATACACCCCAGCGGTCCGATAATTGCCTTCCCTCAAGGGTAGGTACCCCCTGCCCATAACTTTATGTGATTTATTTTTGGGCGGACATATTTTTATCCAAAATTACACGCATTCAGCCTTGGGCCTATAGGAGCCTAGAATTGGGGCACTTGGGAACATATTTATGAAGTTAGATGGTTTTGCATAGGTTATAATTGTTTTGAGCTACCTAAGTCTTGTGTGAATCAATAAATACTTTTTCTTTTATTTTGAACTAGCACTTTGCCAGCGGCTTCGCCCGCGTGTATGTCTGTTATTCTTATTATATACTAAAACCTTCCTCGAGAACCACTCTATAGTGAAAACAGTATGAAAATTGGTGCAGTAGTTTTTGAGTTTATCGCAAACAGGACGACAGACAGACGCGGCGGAGGACTTGTTTTATATTAATATATGTAAGGATTTATTAACCTTTTTTAGATCTTACACTTACGCAAAATCCAAAAATGGATTGTCTCCTGAAATAACGATTGCAACTTTGAGAAAAGACGTATTGTAGTAATAAATGCGAAAGTGAGTTTGTATGTTTGCTACGCTTTCATGCTAAACGGATTTGGATGAAATTTGACACATGGGTTTATATAAAGACCTTGACCTAGGTGACAGCATACTTTTTATCCCGGTAGTACGTTTCCGTGGGATAATCCACGCGGGGGAAACTAGTTTGATAAAACTGTAAATACCAAAATTACCAACATATTACCTATGATTTGCTGAAATCAACCAAATATTAGTTTATCTTTGATCAACTAACACGGAAGTCTACACTTTACATACAGATTTACATCAAACATTGCTGAAATAACCTCAAAACTAATTTAAGTTTCTCGATTAATTAACGTTTTATCGCCTCAGCATCGAACTTTGCTTTGATTGATTAAATTATAAAATAAAACTTTTTAGGTACCTACTTACCTTAGGGTATGAACAGACTACCGACTGTTATCGGTCGACTTTGACAGAAGATTGGCCGACTTCATGGTGGTCGGTAAAGCCATAACGATCAACTAGAAGAGCGGTGGCCGTTACATTATAACGGCCATCATATTTATAATTTCCACCAGTATTTGACATTCAGGTGTCAAAAAACGATCTGTATTTGTATAGCCTTCATTGTTTGCGTTCACTGCTTGCTTAGGACACCAAAGCATAAAGGTATGTCCAAACATTGAGCGGCAATCGTGCGCGGCTGCCGCGCGCGCCTTGGCGTGTTGTGTTTGGACAACTGCCGCGCGCGAACGCTTCTGTCTACCTGCCGCGCAAAAAACATTTCTAGAATACATTCTTCCGTAATTTTCTTTGGACGAGTTATAAGCAGAGCTCCGACACGCGCCACCACTTTCATGCCAACTGTAGTACGCGGCGTGTCTCGGATATGCCGCGCAGTACTGCCGCGCAAACATTCGTAGGTTTAGTCCACACTAGAGCGCGGCAGAAATGTGTCCTGCAAACGCCGCGTGTTGTTGCCGCACTCTTGCCGCGCAATGTTTGGAATGCTTTACAGGAATCGTGACATCTAGGCCGATAAAAATGATGAAGTTCCTCAAAAGTCACACATTTTTGGACGCAGTCGGTCGTCTGCTCTCTAAGTCGCGAAGCTATCTCCATCACTTGATGGGCGATTCGGGAGATTTTAATCTGAGTAAATAATGGACGGAATTAATCAGTCCGCCATTATCTCAGTTCAGAATGAGACGTTACTAATGGATCTGGAAGATTTTAATTCGGATTATGAGAGAGTTTTATAAAGCAATTTGTTTTTTTATGAAACTTACCTATCATTAGCTAAGATTATTAGGATTTTTTTCAATAATCCTTTTGGGCTATTATTTACAAAGTTTTCAGGGTAAGATTCACAGATCTAATTTTGATTTTACTTAATAACGTCTGCGTTCCATATGCATTATGAACCATACAAATAATATTCATACATTCGAATATGAACATTAATACTATATAAATAATGTTCACATTCATAAGCGATGCTTACTTAGCAAAGTCAAAATAGGGTATATCTAGATACGCGGCAGCGTTTCAAGCCAAGTTCATTCATCTTACCCGAGCTTCTAACTTAAAGCTCAATATTATCAAATAAAGTCATTAGGATGAGACAGCTATTTTTATAAGAAAGGAAGGTTCTTCCATAAAAATTTTTTTTTACTCTCGTAATAATATCCATACGTCGATTTCTTTGAAACGATGCGAATAAATAATGAGCAGAATATAAAATGAAATCGGATCATCTATTATTATCATTCAAGCTTTAGTACTTTTCCTCGAGCCCCGCTTCATGGAAGGTATTATTAGGATTGTTAGGATTATAATCCAAAAAATTAAGATGTTGTCGCACAAATGACAATATAGGGTTTCCATGACAGTTAGTCAGACCATGTTGAGTAAAACCCGTGAGTACCTACTATAAATAGTACAAGGGACATACACAAGAGGCTAGGGGCGCATGCGAGGGGACGACGATACGGCGCAGGCGTTGCGCCGCTTCTTTCATATTTCATACAAAATGTTAAGGAGCGCTGACTTGGCAGTCCGGTGGTCACACCACTAGGCTAGCACTGCTTAGTGCTTATTACTATCGTGCTTATTATTATTGCTTTCGTTTTGATGAAGAAGAATATATTTTTAAGCAACTCCTAAAATAATATTAGCAATGTCCTTCCTAGTAGGGGCAATAAAAGCTTTTGCTTGTCGCCATAACGGTGAAAAAGCTACATGAATCTTTCAATCACTTCAGCGGGGAGTTTATTTTCATTATACTGTTCGTCCATCCGGAGTCGCCAATTTGATAAATTTCCAAACGAAACAAATTAAAGGGGAATTTATGCAAAATGTAAAAGAGGAATGGCAACGCAGTGAATTTATTTACATGACGGTAAAGTTACGGAAATTAATTGTGTAGCAAATTATCTACCAACTAATTACGTTCGGCTGCACTCGAGGATGCAAAAAAAAACGATATAATTTACTTAAAGAATGTAATTAATATTTCTTTATTTCATTTTTCATACACATAAATAATATTTTTAAATATTAGAATAAAAAAATATATAAAAACATTTAAAAATATAAAAAATAGTAGCCCACCGGTATCGGGAACAGGGTCCAAGCTACCGGCGCGCGGCGGTCAGGGCTCCATTAATATAATTGTTACAATTAGATCGGTAAAACTAAGATGCGTGACAAATGTTCAATATTAGAAACAAGAGTGATCTACCAATACAATAAATCAATATTACACAATCTTCGATCCCACGCCATCGGATTGCTGAGAAAGCGAATCACACGGTGCAAAGCGGTAGGTATTATTAAGAATTTAGGGTTCCGCAACTAGTGACATAACGAACTTAACAACAACAACGCAAAAGTAGTATTGTTTACATTATGTTAAAACAATGATCTTTACGATATATTTGGTGGTTTAATTTTAATTTGGTGTATGTAACTTGGCTATCGCATTAGGCTAAGACCTGTAATGGTAGTTTTAAGGCATAAATAGAAAAAAAAATTGCCAACCAACCAACCAATCCCGAACTTTTCCTTTTTGTGTTTGATGAAAGACATGGAGATCAATTTTTCATTTTATTTAAGTTACGTAAATACCTCACTGGCGAAGGACATAGGCAACTTTTCGTCGTGAATCATCATCTGCCTAGCCTTTTCCCAAATATGTTGGGGTCGGCTTCCAGTTAACCGGATGCAGCTGAACACCAGTATTTTACATGGAGTGACTGCCTATCTGACCTCCACAACTCAGTAACTGGGTAATACGATACCCCTTGGTAAGACTGGTTGTCAGACTTTCGGGCTTCTGACGACCCGTAACGACTGTCAAAGATCCACAAATGACAGCCGGGACCAGCGGCTTAACGTGCTTTCCGAGGCACGGAGTCTCGATATGTAAAGATGGTCACCCATCACGGACCCACCCCGGCAAGCGTAGCTTAACCTGATGGATTGACCCGTGCGGCTGCTATTACTTAGCCACGAGCTCCTCGAACTTTTCGTCGTGAATATTTGTATCAAGTCATGATGAAATATAAAATACCCGCAGACGAAGTTGCGGGCAACAACTAGTTCTAAAATTATTCTTCAAGTTTTGATGTTCGACAACTTTCATCACAATAATTTTCTCACAACTTGACGTTACAGACCTCTTTGATGCCTTTAACTATATTACTTTAAACAAACTCCATTTTAATCCTTTTATGGCGAATCTTTGTTAATTAATAATTATTAATTAGCGAGTGGGATCATCTTAAGGCAACTGCCCCACTGCAGAGGAGCGAGTGACTAGCTAACACGAGCTATCAAAGGGAGTACTCTCTCAGCGACCCTGGCTTGGCTAGCAGAACACTCGCTAAAAGTAAAGTAATGTATTTTCTGGTGTACAATAAAGTATATATAAATAAATAAATAAATATAAATAAAAGACTTCTGCTTTGTATAACCCGATGTTTCTAACTGTGCGCCTATCAACGTCAAAATATTACATTGTATGTAGGTTTAAATATTAAGAATAACAACATAACGAATAATGAGGAGCTCATAGCTCATAGGTTTAAGCTACGCTTGCCGGGGTTGGTCCGTGGATGGGTGACCATCTGTACATATTGAAACTCCTCCGTGCCTCGGAAAGCAAGTTAAGCTATTGGTCCCGGCTGTCATTTGTGGATCTTTGACAGTCGTTTCGGGTCGTCAGAATGCCGAAAGTCTGACAACCAGTCTTGCCAAGGGTTATCATATAGCCCAGTTACTGGGTTGTGGGGGTCAGATAGGCAGTCACTCCATGTAAAATACTGGTATTCAGCTGCATCCGGTTAGACTGGAAGCCGAGCCCAACACAGTTGGGAAAAGGCTAGGCACATGATGAACAACATAACGAATAATATGACAGAACTGTGGAGACGACACGAGTTGTGTAGACCGTATTAAGAGGCATCGGGGCACTGAGGAGGTAACCGAGCGGGTGAATTCAATACTAGCAACCTACGACTTTGGCAGCTCTAAGCACAGTTAGAAAAATCGAGTTATACGAGCGAGTAATCGCTCGTCGCCGGCGCGCACTCACTGCTCGTTGCCCACCAACTCGTTTTTAGGGTCCCGTACCCAAAGGGTAAAACGGGACCCTATAACTAAGACTCCGCTGTCTGTCTGTCTGTCCGTTTGTCACCCAGCTGTATCTCGTGAACCGCGATAGTAAGACAGTTGAAATTTTCACAGATGATTTGTATTTCTGTTGCCGCTTTAATAACAAATACTAAAAAACAGAATACAATAAATATTTAAGGGGGCTCCCATACAACAAACGTGATTTTTTTGCTCATTTTTGTAGATATCGGTTCGGAACCTTTCGTGCGCGAGTCCGACTCGCACTTGGCGGTTTTAATTGCTAGCTCTACTCGCTTCACGTAATCGCGGGCGGTAGGAGAGGTGCCTTATTAAGTTGGTGCCTGTCTTCGTTATGCTATCAAAATTCTGATTTTGTTATATTATACAAGCGTAATAAAGTTTTGAAGATACGATATACTTTGAGGTCTTTTGGTGAATGAAGTGGTTTGCTAATTGGATTCGACGGTAAAGTATATCTAATATAATTTTGAGAAACGTATTAAAATGACATGGAATAAGTTCTGGAGCCACAAGGAAGTCCTTAAATCTGATCTACCTTTAATATTAAATAAGAAAGTCCTAGACTCATGTCTTTTACCTTGCCTCTCATATGCAAGTCAAACTTGGATTTATAATACGCACACGAAAGAAAGAATTGAAAAATGACAAAGAGCCATGGAGAGAAGCATTCTTAACTTGAAACTCAGAGACAAAAAACGACACAGCGAAATAAGAGAAAGAACAAAAGTTATTGATGCGTTAACCCACTGCAAGAAACTTAAATGGAAGAGGGCTGTATTTCGTTTATTCACCCCAAAAAATCCACCCTAAGGTGGATGCTCGGACACGTATGTGTGAGAATCCACCCTTTTTTTTTGTGGGTGGGAAATCATCCATTGACTTCTCCCGCTCTGGGCGGAGCGGAAGGGCGTGTCAGACTTTTACTGACTAAAACCCACCCGTGTTCCTTCAGTTGCCTGTTGCCAAGGTCCCAGTATCCCTTTCGGACTTTCCCGCAACCCTGGCAGGTGAGAATACACCCTAAGCCTATAAATTCCGTTTATTCAACTAGGCTTAGGGTGGATTCTTGGACATACGTGTCCTAGTATCCACCTTAGGGTGGATTTTTTGGGGTGGATAAACGGAACAACCCCATATTCTTTGGCAACTCTTTAAGTCATGAGCTATCTGAATATTAAAAAATATTTGACCTAGGTCTCAAGGCGGAGGCGTGAAAATTGATACAATAAAATCCCTTGAGAACAATAAATCTGTAATAAAAAATCTCGTCGAGGACAATACTTAATAAAGCATTGTCGTTCAATTTGAGTATCCTCCGAAGGTTTAACTTGTTGAAGTGAGATATAACAATATTTAGAAATATAGACACAGATTCTTGGCTGTTGGAGGCACCGATAGTTAACTGTAGTTTAAAAATCTTTTTAGTACTGAAATTAAACTGATACAATTGTCGTCATTAATCAACTGAATAGCTTTCTCGTTCGTTAGATGGTATGTATAACACCCTTAAATATGACATGTCTGTTACCCGCTTTATTTATATCTAAGGTGAGACATTGATTCCAAAAAAAAAAATAATGTAGTGGAAATAAAATACTGACATAGGTTTTATTCTTGTGATGTGCAGTGTACACAAACAAAAGACATGAAAATATAGTGTACACCACACTATATTTTCATTTGGTGCAGGTTTATTATGTAAATGTATTCAATAAAAAAAACAATCGGTGTTCAATTAAAATTTCCACCCGAATAATTTGCTGATTTATTGATACGTGACGTCGTCGGATGTCGTATTTTAATGAATACAGCAGACACTGCTACGCAATTAATTATTTACATGACCTGCCCCAATAAAATAAATATTGGGTCGATGACGATAACAATATGTATCATTTAAAAAACTTAGTACTTAATTGAAATCAGAGAAAGTCTCATCTCTAAACTTCAGTTAGACAGTAAAACTAATCCTTAATAACGACACATCAGCCGAAATTCATCATCATCATTATCATTTCAACCGAAAAACGTCCACTAACTGGATATAGGCCTTCCCCAAGCACCGCCACTGCAACCGGTTCTGTGCTTCCCGCATCCAGCGGATTGCTGCAGCCTTCACAAGGTCATCGGTCCACCTTGTGGGAGGCCTGCCAACGCTACGTCTCGTCGGTGGTCGCCACTCCAGAACCTTTCGGCCCCAACGGCCATCTGTTCTGCGAGCAATGTGCGCTGCCCACTGCCTCTTGCTGCCCACTTCAACTTACGGAAAATACGGTATTTTCCGTAAGTTGAAGTGCCCTTAGAATTTATTACAATAAAACCGATCGTTGCAATAAAGAATCGACATTCCAAGACAAAGATAAAAATCGAACGAAAGTTTAACAAATGGTGCCGTCGATCAATAGGTAGGTATCGTTGCAAAGTAAAATAAAGATAACAAGCAACTACCTCAGGGACCCAAGAATAATGAGTTGGTTCGGCGTTCGACAAACTTGATACAAAACCAAACATAATGGAAGAAAGATTAGTTATTGAAACCTGGGAATTGAATGACGAAAAATTAATCAATTGTGACAAAAGAAAATTACGAGTAAATATTTTTGGGATTAGGTCTGAGAGAGAATTTTGATAAATCAATGAGTAAATTGCTGGAGGAGCTAAGTAAGGGTCGATCCATCAGGTTAAGCTATGCTGGCCGGGGTTGGTCCGTGGGGGGTGACGATCATACCGAGACTCCTCCGTGTCTCGGAAATTTGGTCCCGGCTGTCATTAGTGGAACTTTGACAGTCGTTACGGGTCGTCAGAAGCCCGAAAGGCTGACAACCAGCCTTACAAGGGGTATCGTATCCCAGTTACTGAGTTGTGGAGGTTAGATAGGCAGTCGCTCCATGTAAAATATTAGTATTCAGCTGCATCCGGTTAGACTGGAAGCCAACCCCAACATAGTTGGGAAAAGGCTAGGCAGATTGAATGAGTAAGTTACTGAGAATGGGGGTGAATACTGAGATGATGGCTGATGGACAAAAAAGAAGATATGCTGTCCCGACCCCTAATTAATTGTGCAGGACGATAATTAATTAATAAAATGCCTACTGACATTAAACCTGTCAGATAAGATTCTATTGTCCTCGCCAACTTAAACGGAGAAAGGAAAATTCTAGAGTAGTAATGGTCGTAGAGCGTTAATGAGATCAAAAATACTTTATTCAACTAAAAAGGAATTACCAAGATATTAGTTACAATTTACTTTAAAGTGAAATTTCTTGTTTCTGTTGAGTTACTCATTAAAGAATCTAAATTAGAAACAGCAATCGCCACTCAATAGCAATAAGGTGAATATAAAATATTTCCAGCGCACCAATTTGCTCGAATTTCCATTCAGTCCTTTTGATTTTAAAATAAATATCTTATGAGCAATCTAAAGCGAAATATTTCTTATGGCGAAAAAAAAAAAAAACATATTTCTAGAATATTTTCAAAAGTCGTTTTTCAGTATTTATTGTACACACGGCTACACATCAAGCTATACATTTCCAGTATAAGCTGACCTCGCATCGTACGAAAATCCTATACAATACGGGATCAGCATAAACTGGAAATGTATAGCTTGATGTGTAGCCGTGTGTACATGCTGGGACAAAATATGTTTTTATTGTGAGTAAAATACTTTAGAAGATTATAAAAATGTAATGTATGTTCGTCGAGTAAGAAATAAGTAATGTTTTTAAGTTAAGACCCTTCATAGGTCTGGTTTATATTATTATAAAACTAGCAACTCGCCCCGGCTTCGCACGGGTAGCAGAGCATAATATACCTCTATTTATCATCACGTACTGTTTGCCTTGCTGGGGAGGGACAACAAAAATAAAATTTTTAGAACTTAAGAGGGCGCAGAGAACTTTGCTTAAGGTCATGTTCTTTAAACCCTATAGATTCCTTACCCATAGCCTCTACCTATTATCTGATCTTCTGTCTGTAAGACAACTATATTTGCTTTAACTCATACTAAAAAAACACACATCCCTTCCGTATGATCCCATCTAAGCCTAGAAACAGAAGGAGCTACTTAGTCGCTCCAACTGTCAGGGTTAGATCTACTTTCGCTAAAAGACAGTACTCCAGGCAATCATCCTTTCTATACAATTTGCTGAATAAAGAACTTCGTATATTTTCCATGAAGCTCCGAGACTGTAAGAAAGTTGTAACTGATTGGCTTAGGACTAAAACTTACGACGATGTTGAGTCTATTGTATCTACGGTTCAATGACCAAAATAACCACACTCGGATTGTAGTGTGTGTGTATAAGCTAATTATATGTCACACACTACACACCCTCACTCTTCACACTCTCACCCATACTCACACATATCACACGTATTCGCGCGTTTTGGCCCTGTTCTAGGCATATCAATCATTCATTTGCTGTGCTGTTTGTATAATTTTAAGTTATTTTTTACCCGACTACGGCGAAGAAAAAAGGAGGGTTATGATTTTGACCGGTATGTATGTATGTATGTATGTATGTATGTATGTATGTATGTTCATCTGTTCCCTCCTATCTTCCAAACCACTGATCACAATTTGACAAATGAGGTATCGTTAGAAGCGTCGTGATTGTCCGCTGGTTATAGGCTATGTGAAGTCACATTAAATTAAAAATGGCGCCCTCTAGAGGACATAAAATGAGAAACTTAAAAAAAAAAATGGTTTTATCGTACCATGTTGGGTATCAAATGAAAGGGCTTAATGAGCACATTTCAAAAATATATATATTATAACCCCAAAAGAATTAAAAAAAAAATCAAGTAACAAAAAATCTAGTAATAAAAACTAAAACCCAACTACGACTTAAAAGGTATAAACAAGACACCACAGACAGACAAATGAAAAATCCGGAGTCACACGTGTTAGGGCATAAATCGAACAGATTACGTGTGACTCCGGATTTTTAATTTGTCTGTCTGTGGTGTCTTGTTTATACCTTTTAAGTCGTAGTTGGGTTTTAGTTTTTATTACTAGATTTTTTGTTACTTGATTTTTTTTTTAATTCTTTTGGGGTTATAATATATATATTTTTTTACCTTTTATTTTTAATTTTGCATAGTACATTGTCTACATTTCAATTGCATATAAGATAATGATAAGCGGATAATGGAAGCGCGGAGTCTCCTAACACAAGCAATTCCTCGCTTAAAAGGTGATCTCCAACAACACATAATTGAAATAAACATTTTTTTTTTTTTTTTTTTCTCTCTCGTAATGTCGTATGAGCCTGTTACGTCAAGCATATAATATTATGGGTTAGATTAAAATGTAACTGTGTGCTAGTACTACTTCGAGTATTATATTTTATTTCCAATTCTGCAAATATTTGAAAAAGTAAAGAATAGATACCCAACAAACATTTTTGTCATATAATCAAACTTTTATATGACCTTAAGTCTTTTTAAAGTTATTTTATAGTCATTATTTTAACTCTTCGTCATGTACTGGTGTATTATATGTCCGAATAGTCATAAACATTTTTTGTCGTATAATAATGTCATATGACGTTATTTCGACATTTATAAAACTTACTTATACAACTTTTCGTCCTCTAAACGTTTTCGTAGTATAAACGTCATAAAACTGTACATTTTGTCATATAATTACCTTTTAAACATCTGCTAAACGGATAATAATTGTATACACGTAGTATTTGTTACCATTATATATAAGTCGAATAAGTATTACGAGTGCGACCTGTATACATCCTAAAGTATCACAAACATGATAATACGACCGCTACTTAATTAATACTCATATTAAAGGTTTATAATTACCTTGTATACAATTTTCGCGTACTTTAATACAAAGTAATAGAGCTCAAGCTAAGAGTGAGCAAAATAAGAAAGGTTCCGTATCACATTTAAATGCAAATTTAACTAATTTAATGCGGATACATTAAATATCGTTTATTACAATAAACTTAGGTACTAGAAATACACAAACAAACTTATAACATCGCGAGAGTCGCGGAGGATGCGTGGTATATAGTACGTGGGCACGTCTTTAGGTCTATTCCCGTCGGTGATCAGAACTTAAACTTCCGCTAGCAACAGTGACGGGCCATTTATAATGCCTCGAAAGTAGGTACTTCCACAGATTCGTTACTTTTGGTGTTGTAGCCTGACGACGTGATGTCCAACATCCCCCACCCGACCAACGAACCAATGGGCGATTTTCTTATCTCGCGAGCGGTCTCCATAAGTAGGTGAGACAATGGGAGCGAGCGAGATAGAGAGTATTAGAGAGTCGTGCTCTTTCTAGGCGGTGGTAAGGCTCGGGGAACAACTTTATTTAATTTATTTATTTTCTTCAAGTTCTCGCGTTACATTCTCCCCCTCTAGCCTAACTAAGTGTCCCACAGTTTGGCTAGTCTAAATACCGCCGTGGCCTACCCCGTTTACGCTTCTCTCTAACTGGTGGTTCTACCTGACCGGCGAAAGGCGTGAGGTGCGAAACGTGATATTTCCCTACGTTTCTCTCAGTCTGTATATTCTCCAGACCGTACGTGGTTGGGCTTATAACCTTCCCTATCTTGTATGGGCCGTCGCGACGTGGGATAAACTTCGCGATTTGTCCGCGTCCTGCGTCGTTCGGTCCTTGTGTCTTAACCCAAGGTCTCCCCCTAGAGGGTTCGTCGGACTCCATGTCCTCAATGCGTGGGAGTGGGTGTCGATCCGGCTCAATTATCGCGTTATGCTTCCGGTAATCAACACATGTCCGTAAACTTCCACCTTTTTTACCTACCAGTACCACGTTGGAGGCCCAAGGGGACTCGCACTCCTCGATAACGTCATCTTGCAGCAGCTTATTGGGCTCCTTCTGGAAGGCTTCTCTTCTATTCTGTGACATCCTGTAAGGTGGACAAGTAATAGGTTCCTGGTGTGGACTCACCTTTATTCGATGCGTAGCGTACTCAGTGGCCGGTCCGCTGCGCGCGAACTGTGACGCGCATTATTCGATAAAGATGTTGAGCGTACGACGCTGCTCGGGGTTTAATTTAGTACCTTCATCCGGCCCCAACGGTAACTCCGTGGATGCAGCTTGCATGATGTTCGCACCCATCGGGGTAAGCGTGTAAGAGTACACAAAATCATAAAATTGCTCGGGGCTATCCGAGAATGTCCAGATTCCCTGGGCAACATCTATTATCATTCCAGCTCGTGCTAAAAAGTCTACACCTAAAAGCGTCCTATTATCACTGCCAGGTAACACTAACAGCTGACACGTCACCTTACGATTTTCAATAATAATACCTACCTCGGCTGTCAACAGGTTTCTCCAACCTTGTGTTCCATCAGCCAGGTGTATAAAACGTTTAGTCTCTCTAAACTTAACTCCGGAGTCTACCAAGACTCGGTATAACAGCGGGCTCGCAATGCTATGCGACGCGCCGGTATCTACAATCGCCACGCCGCTACGGCCCATAACATTAATATTTACCATTGGGTAGGATTTGCGTGTACATATGTTTGCTATCCGTACGCACGAAGTACCACCCATACTAATGTTATCGTTACAACAAAAATCTAAACCTAAATGCATACTATTGAATGAAGTCTTATCGTCTGATTTCGACGATGTCGTCGCGCAAACATCACATTTTGACCTCACTACACCCTCTTTACCACAACCGTAACATCGCAAAACATTTTGCGTATTTTCGATTTTCGCGCCTTCGTTACTATTACTACTGGCTTTATCGCGATTACGACACTCGTCGCTAACATGCCCAAATATTTTACAATAACTACAGCGCGGTCTATTCTTATTATTACTACGCCCCGTAGTCGACGCTCTCGTGGTAGGGGAAGTTGATCGTGTGGGTTTGTCGTCATTGATCACATTGTTATTATTATTGATAAAAGAATGTTTTACCTTACTTTCTTTGTATGCATCCTCTGCGATCCTTGTTTTACACATTAGATCATCTAAACTACGAATGGTATCACGCGGCACTCTTTTTAGCACTCGTCTGTGTAACAACCCGTAACAGACGTCGATTTGTAACACTTCATCAAGCTTATAAGGTAGCTTGGCTATTAATGCGCGCACTTTACACAAAAATGTCTCGGCACGTTCGTCGTCGCGTTGCTCGGCGGCGTAGATCTCACGCAGAACCTTGTAGGCGGGCTGCGCCCTGCCGTACATTGCGCGGAGGCTGGCGACCGCGTCGGACCACGTAGTCACCGACGCTTTGATGCCGCGCCACCATACTGCTGCGTCACCTTCCAGCAACATTGGCAATCCTCGGAGGGCATGCTCGTCTCTTACGGATGCGCACTCTTTGAAGATCTCGACGGCGTCCAGGAAAGCTTCCAGGACCTCGGCGTCCTGGGATGACCCGTTGAATCTCGCCGTGCACTTTATAAAGTTTGCACTCGAGCTAGCGCTAGCGGCACTTCCGCTGTTCGCGCTCGTCGATGGAGGCACCCTGACTGGGGTGGAAGTACCAAAATCACCGTTAGACGTCATCAGCGAATTTATAAGACATCTGTTCGCTTCTGCTTGCGTGCGCATGATCGTCTCGATCAGCGTGGACAGGAACTGTTCTGTGGGGAGCTGGAACGCTGGTTGTTGTGTCGACCTCGAGTCGACACTCGCAGGTTCGTCGGCGCGGTCGCGCTCGACAACGCTGGCCTCCGCTTCGGTGAACGTAACGTCGTCATCCTCTTCTTGCTGTTCATGGATCGCTTCTCCTTGTCTCCTCGTTATCGGCATATTCACACGTGTGATGATAACGAGTAGGTACGGTAGGTAGAATGTCCGCGGTTTTCGAGCAAGGTAGATACGTACAGTTCGTCACGAAAACACCGGTTTACAGTTCGTACTATCACTCGTTACGCGGTTCGAGCCCCACGTTGGGCGCCAGTTTAATGCGGATACATTAAATATCGTTTATTACAATAAACTTAGGTACTAGAAATACACAAACAAACTTATAACATCGCGAGAGTTGCGGAGGATGCGTGGTATATAGTACGTGGGCACGTCTTTAGGTCTATTCCCGTCGGTGATCAGAACTTAAACTTCCGCTAGCAACAGTGACGGGCCATTTATAATGCCTCGAAAGTAGGTACTTCCACAGATTCGTTACTTTTGGTGTTGTAGCCTGACGACGTGATGTCCAACATCCCCCACCCGACCAACGAACCAATGGGCGATTTTCTTATCTCGCGAGCGGTCTCCATAAGTAGGTGAGACAATGGGAGCGAGCGAGATAGAGAGTATTAGAGAGTCGTGCTCTTTCTAGGCGGTGGTAAGGCTCGGGGAACAACTTTATTTAATTTATTTATTTTCTTCAAGTTCTCGCGTTACACTAATCAATTTAACCAAAATACTACAAGTGTGCCCCGCAGTTCATTTTCCAAAGTTCAGGACTCTTGTTGATTTTTCGAAGTTGAAGTCATCCGAAAATGAAGATAATGTTGATAAAGAAGACACTTCAACCAACAATGATGACTTCAGAGACGATTAAAAAAGTGGGCTATTGATTTTAATATTCCACAAGTTGCATTAAAGCCAAATAAATCTATATGAAGGAGGTAATAAAAAAAGGCGGTCAAGTCAGGTCAAGTCAGGTCAAGTCAGGTCAAGTCAGGTCAAGTCAGGTCAAGTCAGGTCAAGTCAGGTCAAGTCAGGTCAAGTCAGGTCAAGTCAGGTCAAGTCAGGTCAAGTCAGGTCAAGTCAGGTCAAGTCAGGTCAAGTCAGGTCAAGTCAGGTCAAGTCAGGTCAAGTCAGGTCAAGTCAGGTCAAGTCAGGTCAAGTCAGGTCAAGTCAGGTCAAGTCAGGTCAAGTCTTTTTTTTTTTTTTTTTTTTTTTTTTTCTTTTATTGGCAGGAGTGGGAAATCCTCATGGACGCCCAGACTGACTCACTTATGACCCAGTCTGGGCAGTGCCGGACTCCTACCGGCTAAAACCACACTCCTGCCCTTGCTCAGTGTCCCTCTGACATAATCAGAGACCTTGTTTGGCAATGATTGTTAGTTTTAGTCGTTCTTCTTTCGTATGTACCTATCTACTAATATCTTAAAGCTAACATTTTACATAACGAATTACTTCTCTAGACGTATTATTTTTGTGTTTTCTTTGTTTTTCCATGTTATGAGTCTACCTTTTCTAATTCCTAAAATTTAAAAATAAAATTTTACTATACCTATTTATTAATCTATGCTATCAACAGTATGGCTATGCTAATATATATACAATATATTGTATAGACATAGTTTCTTATCGAACTTTTTTATATTTATTACCTATCCTATAAATGTTTATACCTAGTTTGTTATACCTTTCCTTTATGCATTTTTTTATCATTTCTGGCACCTCAGACTCATTATTAATTCTGTTTTTGGGATAATGATCGATTGCCTGTGCACTCCGGAATTGTTCAGTGCCGCAAATGCTGCTTTCTAGAGTGTAGACCTCGTATTTCGCATCAATGAGCTTGTTTGGCCACAACGGTAAATTAATTTTGATGCTAGTTTTGATTATTTTAATTGTGTTGTTTATAATGTGTAAGCTGACTTCTGAATGAATTGTATGTTTGAAAGTGTATATGTGTAATGAAATTAATTTGGAGTCGACTTTTAATTGTGCCAATTTCTCATGAAGTTGGCTCCAATTTGCGTGTCTTGAGGTAAGATAATTTACGGTTTTAATATTAAATGTAATTTTAACTTTGTGAAAACTTATTTCGGAAAAAGTACCGTTGTGGTCCGATCGATTGTTACTTCCGGGAAGAACTGACTGCACCTTAGCAATACGCCACCGATAGGCGTGCTAACGCATCCCATTTTAGGCGCATCGGGCACTCGTTGTCGAAGGCGCTATGACCAGTCTTCTCCATCTTTGCCAAAAAACAGTTGTGGCACTTAGGTACTTCCTCTGCTAGCCGTGACGGACAGTCGGCCCGCATGTGGGGGTCACCACAATGAATGCAGAGGTCTGCGGGCTGCGTGCACAGTTTTCGACTGTGGCCGAAGCGCAGACAGCGGGTGCACTGCACCAGTGGGGACTGATCCTGCACTCGCACCCGCTGTAGGTCGATGTGCACGCGACCCGCCATGGTCAGCCTCTGCCACACTGAGGGGGACACCTGCAGGATGATATGGCACATGTGGGGGTTCCTAGTCTTACGACGGTACTTCACCCCCATCCTCAAATCTTCCGCAGGTATGTCCCCGATCAGGTGGATGTTTTGCCGCTGTAGGGCCTGGGTAACCTCCACATCGGAGTGGCAGGAGAGGACATCCTTGATTATGACTAGGGGGTCTTTGTTTTTGACCTCTTCTACCACCAGACCGCCCGTCTTTCTAATCCGCTCTGTGACTCTATTTAGCTCTTCCCTGGTCCTGAAGCCGACCACAACTTTTTGATCCCTCACTTTGCGCAGCCGTTCCACTCGGGTCCCTTCATTCCTGGCATCCACCGCCGTCCTGAGCTTCTCAACAACCTCTTCACCGGTGTCCTGATCATTAACGGATGATACTACAACCGAGTGAAGAGGCTGTTGGATGTTCTGCTTAGGTACGACGGCAGCCATCTCTGCGAAGGTCGGACCTTGGCCTGCGACATAGCGAGGGGCCTGCTGGAGATGCTCCGACAGAGCCTGGGTGTGGTGTTGGCACTCCTGCAATGCCTGTTTGTGCTGTCTGAGGCCTTCCACAAGGCTCTGCATCAGCTCTGTCGGCTCGTCTGTGTTCAGCTTCAGTGGAGCGGCTGTCGATATGGCTGCAGCTATGACCGTAGGTGCTGGTGTGACTGGGACTTTACTACGCTCTGACTCCTTTACCAACTCATAGAGCCGGTTAATTGCCTTCAGTACCTCCTCCTTGATCTCAGTCTTGAGGTTGCGAGAGTTGCCCAAATGAAGCTTCGCTTTATTTAGGCAAGCTCTCGCCTCCCCAACGAGATTGGGGTAGCCAGACTCGGACTTTTTTGTCGGTTTTGCGCAATCCGTGGGTACTCGGCGCGTCTCCAAAGTGCTGGGAGCTGGTGTGTCGTCACGCTTTGTGTGGGCCAGAGACTTGGCCTGAGGCTCGGCTTTCCCGGCCTCCCATTCCCCGATGCTACGCCTCACACAGGGCAGCGAGGGTCCAGCCTTCTCTGCCGAACGCGGCGAACCCCTGGCGCCCGGTGAGCTCGCGTTTGTCTTGGCCGGTGTGCGGAACATAGTGGCGGTCTGTGTGAAGGTGAGATTCATGAACTTAAAACGTCAGAGGACACTAGCGATACTTCTGCGTCCCTGTAAATGGGGGAAAGGCACAGAAGTAGCTTAAAGATTAAGTCTTCCACAGCCGAAAGACCGTGGGGTCAATATTCTAAATTAAAAAGGTAAAAAGATTAATTTGAAGGACTTAGAAGTAGCTTGAAGGGCTAAATATCGAAAAATAATTTTTCGGCAAATTCAAAAGTTTACCTGGCTAGACACAAAAGGGTGGGTGGGAGGGCAATTTTTTGAAGTTCTATGTTCGCTAGACGATTTTTTGAAGTTCTATGTTCGCTAGACGCACGTGCGAAGTGTCAAAAGACGCGTCTCGGCGCGGGCTAGCGATCTACGAGGTTATTGGAATTTATCTGGAATAAAAATTTTGTGTTTTTGTCGAAAAACGTGTTTTTCGACTGAAAAACCTGAAATTACACCACCAGACAGGACTCGAGTTCGCGGAACGCGCACAGGAATACAGGTAAGGCAGGTAAGTAACTATTGTAACTACTAGAAAAATGATTTTTGGAAGGAATTTCGAGATAAAAATTTATTAAGGGTTGAAAATTTGGAAGATTTTTCTAAGTCCCAGAACGGAAAATGATTCCCGTTTTTGTCAAAAATTATTAGTCAAATAGTAGGGCGGAGCCTATTAAAAATCAAAATAGCTGAAAACAGCTTCAAATTGCGTCACCGGGATGCAAAGTTATAAGGGTTTAATGATTTGACTATGAAACTACGTTCCTCCTAAGGTGGATTTCGTAGGTATTTAAAATAACAGATGTGGAAATTTTTTGAAGTTCTATGTTCGCTAGACGCACGTGCGAAGTGTCAAAAGACGCGTCTCGGCGCGGGCTAGCGATCTACGAGGTTATTGGAATTTATCTGGAATAAAAATTTTGTGTTTTTGTCGAAAAACGTGTTTTTCGACTGAAAAACCTGAAATTACACCACCAGACAGGACTCGAGTTCGCGGAACGCGCACAGGAATACAGGTAAGGCAGGTAAGTAACTATTGTAACTACTAGAAAAATGATTTTTGGAAGGAATTTCGAGATAAAAATTTATTAAGGGTTGAAAATTTGGAAGATTTTTCTAAGTCCCAGAACGGAAAATGATTCCCGTTTTTGTCAAAAATTATTAGTCAAATAGTAGGGCGGAGCCTATTAAAAATCAAAATAGCTGAAAACAGCTTCAAATTGCGTCACCGGGATGCAAAGTTATAAGGGTTTAATGATTTTAGTCAGGTCAAGTCAGGTCAAGTCAGGTCAAGTCAGGTCAAGTCAGGTCAAGTCAGGTCAAGTCAGGTCAAGTCAGGTCAAGTCAGGTCAAGTCAGGTCAAGTCAGGTCAAGTCAGGTCAAGTCAGGTCAAGTCAGGTCAAGTCAGGTCAAGTCAGGTCAAGTCAGGTCAAGTCAGGTCAAGTCAGGTCACGTCAGGTCAAGTCAGGTCAAGTCAGGTCAAGTCAGGTCAAGTCAGGTCAAGTCAGGTCAAGTCAGGTCAAGTCAGGTCACGTCAGGTCAAGTCAGGTCAAATCAAGGCATTTTAAACGGTTTTTATCCATTTGTATTAACCAGTCAGGTGAAGTCAGGTCTGTCAGTGATTAATGATAACATTACCACAGATATTATAATACTACACAGATAACATTACTATGTAGTTAAAAGAAAAAATTGTTTCATTTTTTTAATTATCCCAGGAACGTAATTAACATTTCAAGTTTTCCATTTCAAATGTGCGCATATCATTTCAATGAGGTCCATCTTTGATAAAAACTTATCAACATCCGCATAATTAGAGATCACTGTGGGGTTTACCTAAAACAAAAATATTATTTAGACTTAACCGCTTGAGTCCTAATGATGCACGCGATGCATCAATCGGAAATATCCTTCAAGCCCCACTGATGAATAAAATGCATCAGTCGATGCCACGCAACTTAGGTCTCTATTTCTACTGGAATACGGGTTAATAGTGTCTATGGGTAGTAGCACTCTAGAGTTGGATGATATTCACGTCAAATTAATCTACTAAATGCATAATCTGTGCATGGAACGTTTGACAGTGTCATCTGTCAGAGCGCCTGCGCGGGTGTGCGCGGACGGTCTCCGTGCATATTTTAATAATTATTTCGTGTTTTTACTGCCGTAATCGTCGTGAAGTGATATTAAATCAAATTAATAGTAGTTTATACATCGTGTGTGATAATAATATTACCAAAATACATAAGTTGAGTGTGCAAAATTAGCGTATCATAAAAATGCCGTGAAAGTACTGAGTGTGGTGGTGATTATGTGAATAGTGTTTGTTTTATGATGTTTACAGCGTGGGAAGCTACTATAAAATATTAATTAGTGTAATTGAATCAATTTGTAAGTGATTTTCACTACTATAACGTCATAATAACAACATTTTGTCGTCAAAACACGATCCTTGAAATCAAGGTCAAGATGACCTCTAGTTACGTAATAATTTTGTTTTTTATTTTCTGTTATTATCTCAAACAGTTATTTTTTTTAGATTCGTTATCTATTCATAATACTGCCTGTAAAATTTTATAACAATAGAAACAGTATTTTTAACAGAAATCGTCAAAACATAAGAACAAATAAACTACCACGCACTTTACGATAATATTGTAAATCCTATTGTATTCATCCGTTCACCGTATATAGATAAGTATGTGGTCTGTTTATTCAAGAATCCAAATTACTTTACGTTATCGAGCTACGATAAGTATAACTCAAGATATTGAGGTTTTACCCGGAGCCGCTGACACGCGGCGGGCCTCCGGGGCGCGATGTCGGGCGAGCAGCGGGCCCTAAAAGAATTACGCGTTCCAGCAAGGAACCTGAGTTAACTAAGTTATAAGTCACGCAAACAAATATTCTATTTTTTAATATAAATTCTTTGAACTAAGTTAGCTAAGCGTTTTTAATTTTATCACTGATCCCTAAATCAACTGTAATGGCGTAAACATTTACAATGAACACGCAGTTTATAGGTCGGGAAGTTATGTAGTTGTCATTTAACGCAGTCACTTAATAAAATTATTAATAAAATATGTGAAAACGTTAGAGTTTTAAAAGCGCATAAAGAAATTGTTCCAAACCTACCTCACATTAATCAGTAAACTTGATTGCACAATGGTTTACGACTGATGAAATGGTTTTATCACCTCAAATAACAAAGAAAAAATGCAATATTAACTCAGCTGTCAAAAACACCGCCATATTAAATTAACGTGATATAATCTGTTACAATATAATTTCGTTCAATATGAGCATCATCTTTAAATGACAATAACACAACGATTACATTATATAAAAGTCGTATTGTGTACCATAAGTCGACCCGAAGTCGAATACACGCCGCGACAGCTATCATTACATGATATTTAGTCAAATCGCCGACGTGTATATGACTACTATGCGACTAAGTAGGTATTTATATGACTGTTACACGAAACTCTTAGCAACTTAAGTTGAATAAAATGGGCCCTAATGCCGTAGAGTAAACGTCCTTATGACATTTATACGATTATACTGAATAACATTAAGTTGCCACCAAAACGTCTACTCAACGTCGTAAATGTTTGTTGGGTATTGTTTTCATATAAGTCTATTGATTTACACGGCGCAAACTAATAAAGCTCTCAGTTGGCATGATATTTTCCGACATCTTCAACAATTATCGTCATATTTCAGTCAATTTACCCCAAACTATAATGAATTATACACCTA
Source organism: Lithophane semibrunnea (assembly GCA_947363905.1). Taxonomy (NCBI): domain Eukaryota; kingdom Metazoa; phylum Arthropoda; class Insecta; order Lepidoptera; family Noctuidae; genus Lithophane; species Lithophane semibrunnea. The sequence continues at coordinate 5,793,608 of OX376209.1, forward strand.
AACCTTCCATCATGAATCACTCCATCTATTGGTGAAAACCGTATGAAAATATGTTCTGTAGATTTTAAGATTATCGTTTACTAGCTTTCGTGAATAAAAGTTGGAACTTTGACATTCAATATCTCCGTAACTAGATAAAGTTCCTAGGCATGGAACAGTAAAAAAAAAAAAAAACACAATTCTGGTGAGTACAAGTGACTCTGAGGCTCTAGATAAAGTGACATTCTATCAGCGATAACGTTGATGGAAAAGGCAAAAATGTATAGGACTGACATAAGCTATCGAAAACCTTATGTTAATCCTGTTGAAAGTCGTTGTAGAAATACGAAACGTGTCGAAGCGATTGTCACTTGTTTAGGCCCTCTGGATTTCGTAAGCGTTTTTTTACACCCGTTATAATAGGGAGTAGCGAGTAGTCACTCGTGGTCTATTTTAATCCTCCGGATGACAAGTATTAAATAGTTTAAAAATCGGCCAAGTGCGAGTCGGACTCGCGCACGAAGGGTTTCGTACTATTGTATAAAAGCGGCAAAAAAATCATGCTTGTTTTATGGGAGCCTTAAATTGTTTTATTCTAATTTAATTATTTATTTTTAAATTGAATATATAACTAAATATTCTGTGAATATTTCAAGCATCTACCTGTTGCCATTATCAACATCGAGCAAAAAACACGTTTGCTGTATGGGAGCCCCCTTAAATACTTATTTTATTCTGTTTTTTAGTATTTGTTGTTATAGCGGCAACAGAAATACATCATCTGTAAAAAATTCAACTGTCTAACTATAACAGTTCATGAGATACAGCCTGGTGACAGATGGACAGACAGACAGACAGACAGCGGAGTCTTAGTAATAGGGTCCCGTTTTACCCTTTGGGTACGGAACCCTAAAAACCAACCTGTCTATCCAACATGCAGTCTATAATATTCCCAATAATTATCAGTTCAACAAATCTATATGAAGAACCCCAAAGCGATCGTGATTAATTGAGGAAAGTTAGTTATATCGACTCGTACAAACTTCAGAAGAATAAGTAAGTAGTTGATAGAGCAAAATAATAATTAAAACTTGCCGAGAGATTAATTATTGCTTTGAGACGAGATATCGCAACTTTGTCGTAGTTATTCGACTGATGTCGTAATTAGAAATCTTTGATGTGAAGGATTACAAAGAAGTGTATTGAAAGTTGTTCGTTCGTCATAATTGGTTTGGTGGAATGTTTGATTATATCAAACGCGAAATCGTTTAAGAGTTACTAGCTTCCGCCCGCGGCTACGCCCGCGTGGTATGTCGATAAAAAGTAGCCTATGTCCTTCCCCGGGATGCCATCCATCTCCTTGCCAAATATAGAAATCCGTTCAGTGGTTTAGGCGTGAAAAGGTAACATACAGACAGACAGAGTTACTTTCGAATTTATAATAATTAGTATGGATGAATTTAATTAGCCTATAATAATGTTCCTACTGTTGGGGCACAGGCCTCCTCTCAATGAGACGGAGTGGGCCGTAATCCACCACGCGGGCCCGGTACTACGAAGAAGCTACGTAACGTACAGCATCGTAACGTACAGCATCGTAACGTACAGCATTCCTGTAACGTACAGCATCAGGACACAAAATTAAATGTCCCTTCGTTTATGGAAAAGCACCTCATTTTTATTTTCTATATTTCTCGGAAACCCACGTCATTTAAACATTCTCCATTCAGTTTCAAACGCGATTTAGCTAAGAAAATAGTCCCGCATAACCTTATGAACCTCTCAATTTACTCTCAAAAGATAATCATTGAATATAATATGTCGTTTAATGAACATCGTTTAGACATCCCGCAGTTTCCAAAACCGTGCCACGTAAGTGTATTATACAATTTGCATGCTTTAAATATCTTGTAAGGGGAACGAGGGAGTTATTCTGATAGAGGTGAGTGAACGTGGGATATCGTGTGAAGATATGTTTTATTTAAATCCGATGAAAGATTTTATGAACCGATTGAAGTGGCAGTGCTTGGCCTATGTCCAGCAGTGGACATCTTTCGACTGAAATGAAAATGATGATGAAATCATTCCTGCGGGGCAGTTCTCACATTCGCGTCTCATTCGCAATCTATCAAAAAAACCCTTCAATTTACCAACATTGTTGACAAGTTTGACAGATTGCAACAGTTTGACTGTTTGTGCAAAAACCTACTTATAGATAAGAAGCACACATTTGTCAGTAATTGTGTAGGTCAACTCAAACCTTTACTTATTTATGACTAGCTGCGCCCCGCGGTTTCACCCACGTAAGTCTCGATTCCGTGGGAATATCGGGATAAAAAAGTATCTATGTCCTATTACAGGTCATTGTCTACCCCTGTGCCAAATTTCATCTAAATCCGTTCAGCCGTTTTAGCGTGAAAGCATAACAAACAAACTCACTTTCGCATTTATAATATTAAGTTAGGATTCCGTGGGATATAAAGCAAAAACGTAGCACATCCTCTAGAGACGATAGATTAAACGAAGCTGTATAACACCATTGAAGAAGTGAACCCACTTACTGATAAGCTCCTTAAGTCAAGCCAACGTTCTCAAGTCGGTTGAAGCAATATTGATGAAGCTCACATTCTATAGCACATTATTGGAAAAAGATTTGGAGCTATAAAACCTAACGCTCCCTTGCATTAAATTGACTTGTGTTACAAATACTGCTGGCACTTGAAATTTTATAGACAGAACGTTAGAAGTTTGACTGGAAAGTTTAATATGGAAAAGTGTTTTTGCTCCCTTTGCCTATGTGGTAGGTACTTTATGCTCAAAGGAGTACGATAGGTAAGGAATTTTTTGTAGGCCTAAAACGGCCACATTAGCAATTCCTCTTAAAAGCAATTCATTTGCTCAATTTCCAGCTGTAATGAGCAATTCCTCTAATTTGACACAAAAGCAATTCATACTGTGTAGACCATTTTACGAATCTCCATAGAAAACTTTCAAACAGATGAATTATTTGGTAATATGAATCGCACGCAGATCATATTATGAATTGTCAGTTAGTGACATTTTATGATGATTCATAATATTTTCCTATTATGTTTCTGCCAAAGTGACTGTTTTAAGCTCCCTGGTACTCGTAATTCTTTAATTACCAAAAAATTGCCTTGGTAGGTTATCATATTTCTAAACAGGCAAAAAATTGGTCTTTAGAGGTATGAGGAACAGGGTGTAAAGTTCACTCATCCTCTATAGAAAAGGAAGGAACCTCCGACCAGACGGGTGTACCATTCAAACTCAAACTCAAACTCAAAGCATTTATTTCAATTAAACCATTTACAGGCACTTTTGAATTGTCAAGGAGTCGGTCAGTCAGAAATATGAAGCTAGTTGCCCATTCCAAAGCGTAGTAGGTACCTATGGAGAAGAACGGGCAAGAAACTCCACGGACACTCTTTTAATTAAATCAAAATATTGTTACAAAATATTGGTTACATCATTCATGTTGAAATTATACATGTGAGAACAATGTAGAAAGCACGTTAAAAGCGACCGCAATTATAACATAAAAACAAATCAAAAATTAAAATAGCCATGGCAGCCAAGAGATGACCAGTCACAACTGACGGCGCCCGTTCACGAACATGACGCATGGATCAGCACCATTCAGCTCAACCATTTTGAAGGGAGCTAGCTAGCATTCTTTTCCCTTTTTGCTCTAGTGGTCGCAAGCGCTACTGCTGGGCATGATTGTCCTGGATTCATTCGGACAAATGTTATTGGGTTTTTCCATCTGGGCATTTTTCACTAGCAGCCACTTTTTTTTTGGGGTTGGGAAATCATCCAATGACTTCTCCCGCTCTGGGTGGAGCGGAAGGGGAATGTCAAACTTTTACTGACTAAAACCCACTCGTGTTCCTTCAGTTGCCTGTTGCCAAGGTCCCGGTATCCCTTTCGGACTAACCCGCATTCACTAGCAGCTCCGAATCTTGGATTTGTGCCCGGTTGACGGCAATAGGCTCGCCCCTGATACATGGGACTTAAAAATAACTGGCAAAATGTGGGTGTACTTTGGGTGCACCTCTGCTTAACCCGTCGGGGAAAACAGGCGTGATGTTGTGTTTTTTTTATAAAAAACCTACCTTTCAACCATTGGACTGCCGCATAATAAAAACCTAAAATAATACATAGCTACTTACATCTGTCTTCATGTTTGGAGTAAATAAATAATAGATAGTAGTCTACAGGTACCTTATAAGATAATTTAGAGTGGATAGTCATACTATCCAGACCCTCATTATTTTCGTGGCTCGGGTCGGATCTATTTTTTACATTTTTAAATTCCATTTGTAGACGAAAGTTGTAAAGGAGGCAATGAACAATCCGCCTCCCAGATGTGTCTGATTATTTCTTGACAACCACATTTTACATAAATGAGGAAAAACAGTTAAACTATCCACGAACAGTTATAGGTGGCTGGGACAGACTGGATGCGTAAGGTGGAGGACAGAGTGTTGTGGCGCAACCTGGGAGAGGCCTATGTCCAGCAGTGGACTGCGGTAGGCTGAGTTGACAGTTAAACAATTAAAATAAAGAAGACTACCAAACGAGTTTTGACACGCTGATTTGTGTCAAACCCCATAACAACATGGCCTAAAATTAAGTAACAATTATTTAAAAAGACTACCCAAAACATTTTCAAGCTATTTTAAATCCCTAACGACCTGTCAATCGCCTTGAAAGCACCAGAATAAGTCCGCAAGACTATATAGCGTCTCATTGAAACGCAAATTGGATCCGACGCCGGAGCAAGTGTCCCTTTTCCTGAGATTTGCATAAGAAACTCGTGTTGTGACGTCATCGGCTCAGTTCCATCAATGCCAACCTAAGGACAGTGTTCCTCAAGTGACACGCCTGCTGCCATGATAGTATGGACTCCCAGTTTTACGATCAAGGGAATTTGTAATGGTGTGCGATGTTGAGATGGTTTCGGGTTTATTCGGGGCACATCGTTGGACGATTGTCGTTTGTACACACTGGAACATAAAATCAACCAAATATTAAACACTGCAATATCATTTCAGATGACAGTTTATCGTGCTGTCTTTTCCCAACTATGTTGGGGTCGGCTTCCAGTCTAACCGGATGCTGCTGAATACCTCTATTTTTACATGGAGCGACTGCCCATCTGACGCTGTTACAGGCGTCTCAGGCGGAGCTGAGGAGTTTATCTTGCCGTGTCGTAATATTATTTCAAAAACTCTATTTTTTTTTTATCATTGTATTTATCTGCCAGCAACGACACTAACATGACGGCTATTTACTCCTGTTACGACTGTTAATTACAACACTGTGAGAACTCACGGTAAGTTTAAGAACCAGACCTCACCGGGACGCCATGGTGACGTCGATGCCTGGACGCGCTGCCATCTAAATGTATACAGTTATATAGTGGGTGGCTCACCTGGCGTCCACTTGGTTACGCTGCCAACCATTTTGTTGGTGACGCGACCTGAGTGCGTCGTCGTGACCTCCCTGTGAGGTATGGCTCTTATAAACAAGGGATCACGACCTTTTCTTATTGCTAAATTGCGAGTCTAGCTTCCAGGATTAGCCGTATTGTTATTATTTTATAAAAGTAACATGTACCGGCTGCTTTCGTGACCCAAACATGGACGTCAGTTTTAGGGGGCAAATAACAAAAAAAAAATGCAAGCTGTAGTGTGACATATTAAATGAACCGTACCGTGAGGGTCTCAAACAAATTTTTGTAATAATTTTAATATAAATTGTTTTATAGTTATCTAAGAAAATAAATATGAAAATTGACCACCTTATCTCCGAAACTACGGAGCTTAAAATTTTGAAAAAAATACATAAAATAGTTCTATACTTATAGATTACATATAAGAAGTCTATGGTTGTAAAATGACGTGGCAAATATCTCAATATTCTGCATACAAACTTACATTTGCAAGATGAGAGAACATGTTTTTCAAATACAATGTTAAGTTTGTTCTCGGGATAAATTCATCCCAACTACGGAACCCCTACATTGTGGGTGGTCCGACATGCCCTTGGCGCGTTTAAATTAAAATTACTTTTATTAGTGCAAAGTTTTTTCACATTTTGAATAAAGAAACATTGAGATCCACTGAACTAAACGAATGTAAAGGCTGATCGAGACATTTGCGAGACACCTTTGATTTGGGTTAAGTTTGAAAGAAAAATGCGTGCGCATATTCTTTTGGATTTAATCCCAGAGGTTGGCAATGATTGGATAAATCGAAACAATTTATTTCGTTAGAGTTTGATAAATTAGTTGTCATTGAAAAGCTAATTTTTGGTTTGTTCATATTCAATTCATATGTACTTTCTGAGTTTATCTTGGACATAAATCGGTGCATCATAGCTTGCGCTTACTCCACTATTACTGACATAATATGCTTGCACTGACTGGACAGGTCCACTCAAATCTGTGTGGTTCTTTCCTCAAAAGACCATTTCAGATGCAGATCTACATGGTCCGCCTATGGCCCGACCAGATTATGTCTGGACTTTAAAAGAGACTGCGACCTCTGAGTTTGTTTTGACCTTTCTTCTCAGAGTAGTCAGATAGAAAACGCCGACTTCATCTAGCTTATTTTTAATATTAAATTTATTAATATGACGTCTAAAAGTGATTCCTATATCCTATTTACAGAATAAACAATTTCATTTCATTTCATTTCATTTCTCAAGACGGACAGTAAGAAGCTGGTATTATTATTATTTTCTTTTTATTTCTTTTTAAATACATATTTGTTACATTTTTAAATATTTTTTTATAAAAAACCTGAAAACAAAACATTTAAAAATTTAAAAAAAGTAGCCCATCGGCATCAGGATCAGGGTCCAAGCTGCCGGTGGTCAGGGCTCTAGAGAAAGGAACCTCCTCACTATGCGTGCCGTGTCCAGGAGTACTGCTTTCTGAATGAAACCCTTGACCCAGCCGTGCAATGAGAGCCTCCTGAGATGTTGGTCGAGGCTCTTCGCTATTAGGCCATTGACCGTAACGATTATCGGTACAATGATTGCAGAGTCCACGTCCCACAATGTCGACAACCTCGTGTGCTAAATCAAGATACTTGATTTTTTTATCTTTCTCAGCTTTCACGAGATTCTCGTCATGAGGGACAGAGATATCAACAATCATTGCACGGCGCTCTCGTCGATCTATCACCACAATATCAGGCTTATTGACTACAATAGTCCTGTCAGTGATGATAGATCGATCCCAGTACAATGTGGCGTCACCATTTTCGAGAACTGGGTCGGGCACATACCTGTAGTATGGTACTTCATACTCCACAAGGTTGTACTGCAAGGCAAGTTGCTGGTGGATAATCCTAGCTACTAGATTGTGTCTGTGCAAGTATTCGCCATTAGCAAGACGAGAACAACCGGAAACAATATGTCGGATCGATTCACCGGGACAGTGGCATGCCCGACAGATGTCAACCGTCTTTGACAATGTATTTCCGGTAATTATTCGTCATGATGACTTCGTCCATTATCGCACAGACAAAACCTTCGGTTTCCCCGAAGAGGTCACCGAAACGTAGCCAGGATACAGAAGCCAGAAAGTCTACTTCAGGCCCATGGAGGGCCCGGAAAAAGCGTCCGTGTAGCTCTTTGCCTTGCCATACTTTCTTACGATCGTTAGTATCAAGTACTGTAGGTTTGCGCCAGTTCTCTTTCGCCAAGGAGAGCGGAGTAAGGCCCGTCGCCTTATTATTATATTTATTAAGCTTTTTTTAATGTCATATAGTATACCTAGTTTATTTACTTACTTATTGTGATAACCTCATTGCCAACCCGTATATTTCTTTGCTTGCCTTTCAGCCAGTTTGTTCATCAAAAACTGGCTGTTAAATTAGCTGTTACTTTCGCTTGTAACAGCCAAAGTAAAGTAAAAGTAACAGGCAACTGTTCAGAACAGTTGACTGTTACTTTTGATGAAAAAACTGGCTGTTTGACTATAATAATGTAAGGCGTAAGTTTTGGTAGTAATAGATTTAAAAAAACAAGAGAACCCTATTTCATAATCATTCGTTATATTTCATTTTCTATAATTTGATGATAACTTATTACAAATAACATAACGTAGTCCACATTCAATATTTTACAAAATATAATACTGTCAAACATCACGATATATTATTATTATTTCATTTAATATTAAAGAAGAATTAGCAATGTGCGATGCATTACTAATAGGTATTGTTTGCTCTTTCAATTACACTGTTTGTTCACCGTACCGTGAATGAGAACTCACCGAGAAACGAGATTACGTGGTCATAGTAAATGTAATGTCGCTACTAAGGCGTCGTCGTCATCTCGTTCTCGTTGACGTCCCTATTCCCGGTGCGGTGGACAAACGCCCTTAGGATTTGGTGGGTATAAACCACAGTAATTAAATAGTACTTAATGAAATAAAACTATTATTAGGAAAAAAATGGACTAATTCGCACGTTTAGATTAGAACAACACACGGAAGAAAAAATCTAACAGAAGACTGAGCAGTAAACTGAGACTTTAGTAAAGTCAGAGAAATAAATTGTTAAGCAAATAACAACTAGGTACTACCAACTTGTGTCCGTATATTCAAGTCACAACTGTCATTCATTTGCAGTTGTATGAAATGGCTATAACACGGCAAATTGATGTAGGGTGTCAATTGCTTAACAATTAATTTCCCTGAAGGTAAAATCTGGGAAAAAATTAAGTATAAAAGTCCACCTTTTGCTGGCTAGAATTTGGCATAGATGCGCAGGTATTTAAACAGAGACAGAAATACTAAGGCCCATTTTTTTTCGTTCGGAGTTATCATCTAAAGAATAATTATATAACGGCTTCACACACGTATTTTTCTATATAAGGTGATACCCACACGGCACCGCGCACCGCGCGGTCGAATTGGCAGAGACCGCGGTCGTGCGCGGAGCCGTGTGTAAACAGCCTAAAAGCCGTTGAAACTATTCCCCAGTTAACTGACGATCGAAAAATCGGCCTTAAGATTTTAAGTTACTCGCTGACATGCCATCGTAATAATTTTGTTCTAACATCCAATGTACAGACCTCATTATAAAAATATAATTAAGTACAAAATAATATATAAAACACTTTCTTGTTTGTATTGTTGTTGTAGGACTTGTATTGTAGGACTCACGTAAGTAATAATAAAAAAAAGTATCAAACATTCTTTTACCTGCATTACTACCCAAAAGTATAAATCAACGATAATATCCTTAAAATACCAGAGCGATTAATTTAACCACTCTTACTCATATTTTATCATTAATACTAATTTAAATTAATTTATATTTACAATATACATGCTATTATCACATGGATAAAAATTCTTAAAATATAAAACGATAATTTTTATCGATTTTCCAACATTTTTAATAACATTCTCTTAGGGCGTTTGTCCACCGCAGCCGTCACCTAGTACGAGATGACGGCACCAAAGTAGAGATACATACATTTACTATGGCTGCGTGTCTATCGTGTCTATACGTCGGTAACGCGAGCGCCGTCATCCCGTTCGCCGAAGTTGACAAACGCACTGACTCTTTCTTTCTTGTCTGATTAATATCTATTAATTGACATATTTGGAGTACCTATACTATTGCTACTTTGTTCTTTTATTTTTTTATTTCATCGGAAATAAAAAATTGATTACTTTAAAGGCAAGACAAGCATTTGAACGATTATCAGTTGGAGAGTCAATAATATTAATTTATGTTAGGGCCGATTTTTCAATCGTCGATAACTTTTATCTTTGGAATATATTTGACGTTTCGACAGCTTTAGGGTTGATTTTATCATCTTTTATCCGTGGAATAACATTGTCGTCTGACCGGTTTTGTATGGAAAACCTGTCGAAAATTCAAAATGTATTTGCAGGATAAGACTTATAATCGGTATCAAAGTTTAGTGAAATTCGCCCTAAGTACAGAAAATATGTCAGACCTCCATATTTATTCCTCAGATAAAAGTTATCTGACGACTGAAAAATCGGCCCTTATACCTACAACAGCTTCTTCTTAAGTACTGTGTCCAATAACTTTGCATATGCTTTGATTTCCTATAAAAGCGGTTCCGTCATATTATAACGGCCGTCATGAAAATCTGTCATCTTCACCACTACTTGACATTTTGTCAAAAAACGCTCTGAATTTGATAATTTTTCAAAAAACGCTCTGAATTTCGACAGCCGTTTCGTGTGACCGTTCACCGCTTTCTTAGAAAACCAAAACTTTACAGAAGAGCATAAAATACTAGTTCGAAACTATTCATCACAACTTTAATTTTCACAATGAATTCTTATTCAGACAATTTTAACGATTAAATCCGCCTCAATTCCCAATAAATTATGACTTTTAGGGCTGTTTTTTATAGTCAAATAACTTTTATTTACAGAATAAACTAATTGAATATTAATTTTATTAAAACTTTAAGCACGAGTAAAAAAAATACCGTGCAAAGGACTACATGGCTGAGGCATTTTCGACTAGTCAAACTAAATAGTACAGCTTGAAATATTATTTTCTTTTTTTTTTTAAGGCTATCACACCGCAATGTTTATTCCTCAGAAAGAAGTTATCTGACTATTGAAAAATCAGCGTTGAGAAACGAAAAGAGAAACGGGAACAAAAATTAAAAAAATTGAATAAAATGGTAAATCATTAAAATTATCTGAATATTTTTTGATCATCTACTAAAAGAAGATTAAAACTATTAAATGCCTAACGCCTAAGCCCTGTATCCTCATATTGCTTCACAACATGATTTTTTGCTTTCCAAATCTTCTTATCTAATTTTATTAGCTTACTCATCATCAGCTGCCTAGCCTTCACAAATATGCTGGGGACGGCTTCCAGTCTAACCAGATGCAGCTGAATACCAGTATTTTACATAGAGCGACTGCCTACCTGACCTCCACAACCCAGTTACTGCTATTTTATAAGCTAACTTCCAATTAATAATTATTATATTGGAGACGTTTCAGACCAAAAAAAAATGTAAGGTCAAGTCTTCAATTTTATTAAGAATTTGCTACAAGTTCTTTTGTTTTATTAACCATTTTGTATACGCTAGTAAATATAATTATAAAATTTTAAATTTTAAAAATGTATCAATTATTTCAACTCAACTATTCAGTATCGAACCCTCCTTCTTCGATACAATTGATCCCACCTATAATTGCTAACTCTATTCGAAAGCAAATGACACCTATATTAACTTTAATAATGATTTGATGAGCCTCCATTTTACTAAAGTTATCAAAATTATTGTCTACCATATACGCATTTCAATCATACACACATAAGCAGTCATCCCTTAGACTATTGATTGCATTAAACAAAACTTTAACTGCAGTCAAACAATCCATGTTTATGCTAAAATGGCACTTAAGTGCACTATGAATAAGGCTCTAAAATCTTAACTAAGAAATCACAACCGCGTTCTGCTCCTACCAAGCGAAGGCGTTGGTGATCCTCTGACGTCATAGACATCAAATAATCGACTACCAGTAGTTACAAAAACTGTTGGTTTTGGATCTAAAGTCCCATTAAGCGTTGTGTCAGTAACCGTTTCATCAGTTTTCTCTGAAGAATCTTTTTCAGCTTTTTTCTCTTCAGCAGAAGATGGTTTCTCAGTAGTGAAAAACCGTTTAGGTCCTGGCAGCTTTCTTGCAAGTTTTGCTACTAAAGGATGTAGAAGTCTTTCGTCGAAAGCGTCACTTTTGCTGCCCGTTATGAGGCCGATGATGTTACCCAGGGTCACGCAGATTACGGTGCCAATGACTGCGTACCACATGTAGGATATTGAGTAGAATTTGTGGAGTTCCGACATTCTGTAAAAGAAATATGATAATATTATGAGCAGTTTTATAAATAGCAATAACGTTAGTTTGAACCAAAAAACAACACGGCTATTTTTTGGAGACGTTTTAGTAACCTTGTTTCAGATGGATCATCTAAGCATACAAGTAAAAGAATATTGTAGCTATAATGCAGAAAATATATCACATTTAAACATTTTTTAAACGAAGAAGAAAGAGGTGTACACGAGATTGGTTTTCATGAGAAAAGTCAATGCAAGACTTTTCAATCGTATCGAGTCTTAGGAACTTAAGTAACTTCAAGTATTTACAAATAATATAAATGAGTTATTAATACGTACACAGGAGACATGGTCGGTGCAGTAGCGGTAAAATTGATGGACTGTAGCAATGGCGCGAGGTGTGCCAACGTCACGTTCACTTCTACTGGCAGAGCTTGATGGTTCATCGCCGATAGAGTAGCGTTAGAACATTGCTGGAAAAGTAAAATACTTGTCATAAATTGTGAAGTAAATCCAGGATGTGTACATTAATAAAATTATACGACTTTCAAAGTTTGCAAGATTATGTTCTTATAACGTTTTTGAATGAACTTATTCCAAATGTAACAAAATTTTCAATACTAATATCTGTTCCAAAACTATCTGATTTATCGGTAAACAATTTCTGTTGAGATTAAATTCTTACGAAATCTGTATAAGGTAAGGTTAAAGTTTCAACTTCTATATTTTCCCACTTTTCCAAACAATAATTGTTTGAATAACATTATTACATACAAAATTAAACAAACAAAAGTAGTTTCCAAATGAAAAACATCTATAAGGTGATTTAAGTATTCGAATTATCAAATCAAAGCACTCAATATGTATCTAATAGTGGCATCCACCCCACTCCGCTCCGCTCCGTACTAAAGTACAGCTTACAGTACAGTAATCGCGGAGGACGCATCTTCGTGGATCTACAGGTAAGTTTTCTGATCCATTTGTATACAGTATTATTATTTGCTAAACTCTTATAGCATATTGATACAACTACAATAGAAGGAAGACGTTCTATTGTAGGTATAATATCTTCACCTCTATCAAAGAATAATTTCTGGTTTCTACACTTTTTATACTTTTCTATGATCGCCAACATTTTTAACTTATCAATTACTAGAAACACGGGTTCGAACTTTGACAGGCGCTTTACTTTGTGTAAATTATTTCATCACCACTGTCTTAGAACTTAGCAATTCGAAGACATGTGATATCCACCAACCAGCACTGGGCCCGCGTGGTATATTACAGCCCATCCCCTCTCGAAGAGAGGAGGCCTGTGTGCCAGTAGTGAGAACATTATAGGCTGATATATGTATATAGAAACAAAACTAAATACTAACCTCAATAGACATAGGCAGCATAGCAACACCCTTGTTCACATACATAAGCCTGCCAGCCGCCATCCACGTAGTGACCACGTGAGACGCTATCATTCCCCATAAGGCTCCTTTTCCATTGGCTATAGGACAAAGAGCTGCTAAGATGAAGACTCCCAGTAAGGCGCCTGATGTTGCTGAAGTGACCAGTAAGGACCCCTCGACGACTCCGCCCACAATACCCACGCAGAGGGAAAGGCACATGATGATGAGAGCTGGAAAGAAAATTTGCTATTGAGTATATCGGCTATGATTTGGATCGTTTCGGGTTAATCTTTCTTAAAATACAATAGACGCAGATATATTTAGTAACCTATTCAAGAGTCATAAAAACACTGTAAGAAATCGACACGTGTTTCACCTCTCAACGAGGCATCTTCAGGATGACGATTGACTAACTGCAAACCAGAACGTGACCCGTTACCACTGAGCACTGGTCGCAAAGCGTCGACTTCACGCTACTACTACTCTTACTACTTCACTTCACTGCTGAATGCAATGGTCGCAACATGTGACAATAACTAAAAGGATGAGGGACAACAAAAAAAAAAAAAAAAAAAAAAACAAACAACAACAAAGTTACCGTCCTTGTACTATGTTTCTACCTAAGTACTTAGATATGTTTAATTAGATCGTGTAAACCAAATGTTTTTAAGACGAGCGCTAATCCTGCCGACAAACTGCCGCGCAGTTTGGCAGGTTTATAAAATGTGTACAATGTTTGGTCAAAATAAATGATTTTTTTTATTTATTTTTTTATTTTACTTCACTTTAGCGTTCACTTTGCGTCGCTAAATATATCTGCGTCTATTGTATTTTATAATGGATTTCCGCAAAGTAATGCCTGAATCAATTAACTATAATCTTTCTTGTCGTTCTGTTTACCAACCAGTTTTTACACTTATAGGAAAGTTGTAAATTCTAATTATGTACAAATTGGATAGAGATAATATGAAAATTATTATACAATAGACTGCGAATTAGACACTCCGGGAAAAAAAGACGTTTGAAACTGAAAAAACGCAGGTGTGAACCAAGAACGCCAGAAATGCCGTTGGGTGTGGTAGTAATAATAATTATAAAGAGCATTAATCACCACCAAACCACAATTAGTGAACTCATTAGGCAATGTTCCACTACCTGAGTCATTGATAATACGTCGAATAATTAGTTTCTTAAATATATGATGGTGTAGTAATGCGTCATAGCTATGTAACAAGGGAAGGAAATGACACACTATTTTCATGTAATCTTGAGACTACTTAAAATTACAAAGGTGCTTATTGGGTTGCAGACCAAAGAAAAAAACGAGACGATTGTTTTAATGATCATACAGCAAGAAAAAATATGTAGGTACCACTAGCTGCGCCCCGCGGTTTCACTCGCGTAAGTCTCGATCCCGCGGGAATATCGGGATAAAAAGTATCCTATGTCCTATTCCAGATCATGGTCTACCCCTGTGCCAAATTTCATCCAAATCCGTTCAGCCGTTTTAGCGTGAAAGCGTAACAAACAAACTCACTTTCACATTTATAATATTAGTTAGGATTAGTTAGGATGTATAGAGATAAAGAAAATACATGTTTCGTTTGGTCCAAATAAATTGAGAATGATGTTGATATCCAAACGCTATTAAAAGTAAGTAGAAACATACCATAAATAACTCCAATAATCTTGATAACAGTCAGCTGTTGCTTATCACTGATGCCTTTGAAGGCAGGTGTGAAGGAAACGAAGTCTTCCCATGTCACCGTCGATAGGGAGTTCACATTTGATACCAGGAAGCTGGAATATGAAAAATAAAAAAATTAAATTCAATTGATTGAAAATGAAAATGTCCTACAATTAATAATGCTAATGAAACGAATTATTCATAAGAATGAGTGAGAAATGATTATATAACCATAATAACTATACTGTGATTAGCAATCTGCCTAAACCACATTTTGAACTCAATGTTATGTCGTCAAATATAATAATTATAGACTGTTTTCAAGACAAGTCTAAATAAATTTTCAATGAGGATGAGATTATCTTACAACACCTACATGCATTAGATTGGCGTTATTACTAACCTCAAGGCCCCATTGAAAAGACTCCCCAAAAACAATCCCAGCATTCCAGGCAGAAAACTGAACTGATCTTGCACGTAGAACGGCAAAACCTCATCGGGGGCTGCAATTTGACCCGAAGCCAACGGATCGCAGTACTTGTACATGGCATATAGGGTCATACCGACGACCCAAGAGAGACTGAACAGAACAGCTACTGCAGGAACGTTAGCTAGCAAGGTTCTCCTGACCCTGGCTTCACTGGACATGGAACAGTAGCGTTGGACGAAGGTCTGTTGGCAACCGTAGATGGAGACCGACATGAAGAGCTGGCCGATGATGGCTGAGAGTGTGTCGACACGGACGGTTGGGTCTCCGGTTATTCTGGAAATAGTAATGGTTTTGTTAGAACTTTTCTGCTTGGAACCACGAGCCGTGTCATTAATTTTCAAATTTTTGGTTAATACATATATAGCTGTATAATAATGTCCACCGTATACCCAAGAACATCGCTTTCATTGTCCAATTTGCGTGATTTGTTAAGGCCTGAATCCCTCTTACTCTGATGTCGGTCGCGTACGTATATCGCGGGCGCTTGCGTATATACATTGTGTTCTATATAGCAACATACTGCGACACTGACGATGACGTCCGCGGCGCGTACTACGTTGCTCGCTTACGTTGTACGCGACTGTCATCAACGTAAGAGGAATTCAGGCCTTATGATTCCAAAACATTAACTTTTTAGGTTTTTAATATAAGGCTTTTGGCCCTTTGAATAGTAGTTGTTAATACTTACTGGAAGAATTTTAGCCTTCCTCCGTCAATATTATCGTTCACTACTTTATGTGGTCCACCTGCCATGATAGTGGCTTGGATGATGAATGCGCCGCTTACTAATATCATCGTTAGAGTTTGAATCACGTCAGCCCTGGAAAAGACAATACATTTGATTAGTAGTTTTTATTGACGATTCATTCATTCATCTTAATTGTTTTTGAACCAATTTCAAAAAAAGGACCAGGTTCTCATTTCTTTGGAACTTTTCGACATCCTTTTTTTATATATTTATTATACAGCATGTACTTAATAAAAACCCAGACCGATCCGAAAGGAGGCGCATGGGTACCGCAATAACATTACGAAAAAGTTTTTTTTTAAGTTCACGTTTTACTTAAAGTTCACGTTTTTAATACCAAAATTACCCCAATTTCATAAAAAATTTGCAAATGTTATACAGAGGTCAAAGTATATTATGACTTGTAGGCACCTGCTAAACCACGGCAAGTTACATGCGGGAATTTATATGCGATTTTTTTTCCTGGAAATTACCACATAATATGTATTCAGAACTGAGTTAGCTCTATCTAATACTAATTAATGTTGCTAGAAAAACTAACATTTTATTTTTCCTGAAATGTTGTTGTTATCAAGGTTTTTGTAAAATAGTGGATGCATTAAATTAGTTTAGCAATTAGGTGTTTTTTAAATATGTTGTTTTAAATTAATTGGATGTACTTTCTATTACTCGGTGAAAAATTTCGGAACTGTCAAAAAAATAAAAAAATACAGGGTGGAGAGATATGACACCAGCATCCGTCAAGGGGATGATTCTGCCTGCCAGGGTTGCGGGAAAGTCCGAAAGGGATACCGGAACCTTGGCAACAGGCAACTGAAGGAGCAAGGGTGGGTTTTACTCAGTAAAAGTCTGACACGCCCTTCCGCTCCGCCAGGAGCGAGTGAATTCATATGACGATTTCCCACCATCAAAAAAACAAAAAAAATGGAATGATTCTTCCTGTCATGCCAAACAACATTCACCATGAAACTGATATCCGATTCGTGAAAAAAAAATACTAATTCCTAATACACAGCGTAGTAGACAGACTTTTAGTTTTTTTTTCCATTCCTGTAATAATGTGTTTCATCGCAAAAGTTGTATAGTATGACAGGTAAATGACCCTTGACGGATGCAGGTCACTAAATGGCCACCCTGCATATTTAATCGCACCTCCAAGAATTCCTTAAAATACTAATAGGTACACTAATATTTTATACTCGATCGTATTATTACGGTGTGCCAATCTACCCGTGACCAACTAGTAGATCCCTACTTAGCGCAGTTGGAGACACGTCAAACCTAACTCATTTTTAGTCGGGATGGATTAGCTTAGATACTGCGACCAACTTTTTAAAAAACATCGTGAGAAAATGCCTGAGAGATATTCCTCAACGGCATGTGAAGGCAAGTCAGAGGCCCATGGGCGGCTTTAAAAACTCTCAACACCAAGTTAGTCGCTACTAACCACACGAAAAGACTTTAAAAAAAGGCCCTAAACAAAAAAAGGATTTTCAGAAGGCGATCACCATTAGATGATCAATATTTTTTTTAGAGGATCAATATTTACCTGATAGCCGCAGCCAGCCCTCCGAGTAAATTGAACACTATTCCCACAATAGTCAGAGCTGCTGCTGATGCCCAATGAGGTAATGCCAGTACAGCGTGAAGGGCCACTGTAGGGGTGTAAACTGTTACTGACAAGTTTAGGACCTGACGCACGAGGAAGGTCGCGGCTGCCATACGACGCACCCATCGGGATCCGAAGCGCATCTGAAATTTATTGAAGCTGAAGTAAAGAACAATGTTTTGTTAAAGGAGTTTGACCCTAACCATAGGTACCTATATAATATACATATAATTATGTTACGGCGTCACCGTATAATTATGTACTTCGTTAAACTGAACTGAACTGTCGAAAAAATGGGAAACCGGCAAATTGTGAACTGGTATCAAACTAGCAGGCGCCGCGTCGCAAGCGACTTATATAAACCTGTCTAGCTGCGAGCAACTTGGAAGTAGGTTGGACACATATTTAACCTTACCTAACCCATTTCATCCAGTTCATAATTGTTACGTAGTTTATAATCTAAGGGAAATAATACCAATAGATTATAAATGACTTTTATAATCTGTATTACACCTTTAGGTTCTCAAAATCTTACGGTGACATATATTATGTATAGATGCTGCGGCACAGGTGATTGCCTTACGGACGTATTAAAACAATAGATGAATTAACTGAGCCTTATTAGTCAAGGCTTGACAGGCAAAAGGCGTACCTGTAAATACTCATACACTGAGTTAGTATGTAGCCTGTAGTACACGGGCACAAAGATCCAGCACACCAGAGGGAACGCGATAATGATGCCATACAGAGTCTCCCACATCGCAGACCCATAGTACACCAGCTCGGATGGGAAGCCTGAAATATAACAAAATGGTTTATTAGTATGGACGTTAGGGTATCGTGTTACCCAGTAACTGGGTTGAGTCGCGCCATGTAAAAATACTGGTATTCAGCTGCAGTCGATTAGACTGGGAGCCGACCTCAACATAGTTGGGACAAGTCTACGCAGATGATGAGTACTAGAGTTTGTGAAAATAGTCATTATTCCTAGTCATAAATAGTTTTCCGACTGTACCTACAGCCTACAGGTATAGTCCGAAAATGTCTAGGAGCGATAAGGAAACCAAAAACTCAATAACATTAAAATACTATGTAAGCTAACATAGTATTTTGTTATTGAGTTTTTGGGTTTATCAAACCCTGGTCAATGTGTTTATTTATAACTTGCTTTTGCATGAGAAGATTCATCCATCATCCAGCAGCTTTCTATTTTGGCACAGAAATCCACTGTTTTCTGCCCTTGGTCATTTACATAGAAAGATGATCAATCATTGAGATCACTAATAGCATGACAAATAGTGTTATTATCCAATTTTAGACTCATGTCAACTTTTTGGACGAAAATCGTAAGTAGACAGTTTTAGTTTTTTTTGTTTTTAACAAAAACAGATCGATCCTACTTCAACACTTGCACTATAGTCTTTGTCTTTCTAACTCATAAAATAATATTATTTTTTACTATCCGAGCCCGCCCTTACCACTTGACTGAAATCTTTACTTTCTCATAGAGACTGTACACACACTGTAGATCACACGTCTCTCATAATACTATCAAGTTACAAATTTATCGAAAAAAAATTAAGTTTTCATTAATCAGTTTTGGTATTACGGAACACATCCAATTTTCAATAACTAGTAGTGCTGTCGCGTCAAGCAAATGTCATGTCAATGAAATGTGTGCGTGTTCGTACAGTTCACGGTAGCTGAGTGTATCGCTCCGACAGACACACTAGCGCAACATTTGTAGCACTCGATTCGTAGTTGTGACCGATGCTCCGCCGGCCTCTTATCCCTAACAGGTTAAAAAAGTCCTTAATGCGTTTCGTTGCGGCCCTCTGGTAATATGCGCCAGGCTTTATGGAACCATACTGTTCAGTTTCAATTCAACCACAAGACAAGTGCGTAAGGTTTAGAGGCCAAACAAAGTTAAGCACGTGTTCAGAAGATCACAGTTTGAACCTTGTAATTACTTTAATGTAATTCTAATCACTAATCGTGACATTAGCAGTCACATAAAGAGGAATATTTTAACACGGCGTCTATTCTAAATCATTCTCTATCTTCATACAGTCATACTTATGCATAATAGATATTATTTAGTGGACATTTTACATCACACGCACGATTTGTATATAAAAGTGTGAGTCAAGTTTATTTTATTAGGTACTTTCAACATAGATGAGATGAGAGAATGCAGATGGTTCACTCCGCAAAATCATTTAAACAACAAAAAAAACACTAAAAAGTGAAAAATAACTTTAATTTCGGAAGTCGGTGTCTTTGCTTTTCAATTTTCGTTTTTTGCCACCGACTTCCGAAATTGAAGTTATTTTTCACTTTTTAGTGTTTTTTTTTAAGTATTTATTTTTCACGTTTTAGTTGTGGTACCCACCCCACACAAATTCGAATACCACTACCTGCTACGTAAATAACAGTGAAGGAGTAAATTAAGATATCATCTAATCTAGATAAACTAACTGGAAAAAATACGTAATATTGAAGCTAACTCAAAAACTATGCAAGCATAGTTAATAAAAAAAATATGGGACCACCTCGGAAGCATGACCTACTAAACAAAAAATCGATTCATAATTGGCGGAGTAATCGCGTAACAAACTTAAAACAAAAAAAAAAACATACAGACGAATTGAGAACTCATCCTCCTTTTTGAAGAAGTCGGTTAAAAAGTGACACTTGCTACGATGCAATAAAGTCGCACAGCTCCAATTACCTACAGTTATATTCACCAAGAAGTTGATTTTTTTTCTATCGCGTAACTGTTTTAATATCTTCTGACTCCGTTACGCCCATTGAATTCGAAAATTCACTTTACACACCACAAGACAATTTAGTACCAAATGGACTACCCGCTTAAATGGTCCGCATATTCAAATCACAACTGTCGTTGTATGTAATGGCTATAACGCGGCAAATTAACGTAGTGTGTCAATTTGAAAAGCAATCCATTTTCTTCGCTGTACTTATATGAATAAATGTCAATCATCGGAGTCATTTGTTGGCAATCAATGGGAACTCACGCCGACAAATATCTGGGATGACAAGGGGCGCCTCTTACGTCGCTTTGGAGATAATAATATTTATAAAATACTAGCCGTCTCGATTCCGTGGGTATAACGGGATGAAAGTATTCGATGTGCTATTCCAGGTCCTGGTCTACCCCTATGCCAAATTTCATCCAAATCCGTTTAGCCGTTTTAACGTGAAAGCGTAAGAAACAAACAAACTCACTTTCACATTTAAATATTAATATAATTAGGTTAATATGGTTAGGATGATCTCAAAGTATATTTCTGGTGATGTGCCATCCTGTCTTCCTTGGTCAGCGTAACACACGATCCATGATAATCTGACCCATTTTGAAGCTAATCCGCAATGGGTTTATATTCGAAAAATTTGTCTGCTCAAAAACGTTAATAACGCAGTGAATGTTATTGAACTGTCAAAATGAAACAGATTGTAATTTAAAAAGAAAAATGTTTATTTTCTAGATTGTTTTACAATTTTTTTTACAAATTAAACCTAGGCTAGTTTTGAGTAAAAATGAGTTAAGCATCTGTAGCCGAACTTGGCAAAACTTGTACTGCGGCTATCAGCGCCAATCCCCTTGAATAATTTTACATTTATCATAGCCATTAACATTATTTTTTACAGGAGAATATCATTGTGTGGACTGAAGTGTAAGTGTCTGTAGTCCATGAGAAGTTAAATTTTTGGAAGTTTATGCGTGTGATATAAGTGAATTTTGTAAGTGAGTAAGTAGCAATAGAACAAGTTGATGCGAACGCGTTCATTGTGCTATATCTAGTAGAAGTTCAGTGTCTTTTTAATTTAGTTTTTGTAAATATTCAGACACTTTTTTGTTGCATTGAATTTTTGTTACTTAGTGGGTATAATGTCTCTTTAATCTATTGTAAAGAATGGGACCAATAAAATTCGTGAAGCGTTGGCTAAATTTACTTTTAAATAAAGTCATTCTGCCGCATACCAAGTCTGCTCTTCGTTTTTGAAGGATTCGTGGATCATATACCTGTTTGCTATGCTGTAGCAGAGTGATACTTATTCTAAAACTAGCTGTTCGTGCCCGGCGTCGCCCGGGTGTAATTCCGACTTTTCCGGTGGATTATCAAAAAAATATTTCATATCTTTTGATTCTGCGGGTCGATTTTGATGAAATAAAGACTATATGTTACACACAATAAAGCTTCTTATTGTTCAGTAATTCAATTTGGAATACAATGTGTCGATTTTACGTGATGCGCTCACAAACGTAGAAACAAACAGACAAAAATTTTAAAAAAAAAAAAACTTTTTATTACTTATTTCTCACGGCTTCCAGTACTTTTTTTGCAAGACAAGGACCGTTTACGATTTTATTATATGTATAGATAGATAACTGTCTAAAGGTCATGACTCCACAAAGCTGATTGATCGTGTGTTACGCAATTCGGGTGCAGGTCCTTTTGGGGTTTACGATAGTTACACTATTTTTGTTCTTCTTTATGGATCAGTGCATCGTGTGAATTTGTTTTAATTTTAAATGAATACCTGTAAATTAATTACCTACGTGAAGCTAATTATCGAATGTTTAATTAAACTAATGCAAATTTCAAATTTATAACCACTGACCTCGAAATATCTTTTAAGGCGCTTGCTTACGTTTAGAATTAAATACTGCAAATTAGGTACCTACTTGGCTAAATAATAATGTATAACAAAAGCAGATCACTAAGAACGCCTGACAAGGAACTAATTAGCATACATTCAAGAAAAAACCGATACGTCAACAAAAATGTACGAAACAGAGATAGTTTAGGTATAAGAGTTGGTTCCATGTTGGTTCCGTAGTATATTGGTTAAGGGTTGAGCAGTTCCGTTCCCCCTCGAAATGACATTATTATTTAGCGACGCGCGTTTTACTTGTGGTGACCAAGTGTACAAACACGCTGTGAATGGCCCTCTGCCTTTTCGGATTCATGTGCGTATTGAATAATTATCACTTGCTTCAAAAACGATGAAGGCAAACATCGTGATGAAACCTGAGAGATATTTCTCGACGGAATGTGAAGCCGAGTCAAATATCATAGGCGGCATAAAAACTCTGAAAAATAAAGAACTAGAGCTACGGCTGGAGGAGATTAATCTAGCATAATACTCTACTCTTTTATAATATTTATCAATTTAATGATCTCCTAGCTAGAGTGAAGTCGACTAGGTACTCCAAAGAACTCGCTCTGACGCGGAGGATATTACCTATCTTGACATTATAACGATTGTAGCTAATGTCATTTATATTGCAAAAGTCACTCTTGTTTTATTGACTTAGGTTGACCGATCCAATTAGCACTATTACGATGGACGACTGCCTGAGCCATGATTATCCTCTGTCTTGAGTTGATAAGTCATTGGGCTCCGGTCGTGTCGGATTGCCGTCCCATCGGACTATGAGAGTGAGGGAACAGAGAGTGCACCTGTGTCTGCGCACACACATGTGCATTATAATATCTGCCGCGCTGATGGCTAGTCTCCGTTGAGATTGGCCACTATGATGGCCTCCCCCAAGCACTGCCACTTCAACCGGTTCTGTACTTCCCGCATCCAGCGGATTTCTGCGGCCTACACAAGGTCATCGGCCATCGGGAGGCCTTCCAACGCTACGTCTTTCAGTACGCGGCCGCCACTTCAGAACCTTTCGGCCCCATCAGCCATCTGTTCTGTGCCCTGCCCACTGCCACTTAAGTTTCGCAATAAGTACTACTGAAAATGTTAGCAAATTTTGCATATTTGACAGTTAATTGACATTTAACCAAACCCCACCCTACCCTACAATCACACCCTATAAGTTTAACCAACATTTTTGTTATTATGGAACTCGGTTATCTTACGCTCCTGGGTTGGGCGCTAATAACTTACGAAACTAACGCAGTATTAACATACACAAAAATTGTATCAAGTTTTTTTTGTTCCAATAAAATATTTGGATATTTTGTATTTGTATTTCTCTGTAGAGGCGTCAATGTAATTTGTAGTGCTGTATTGTTTAGTTCATATTGGTAATGAACTTGGACTCGATGGCCGTGACTTAGGTAATGGTCGCATGCTAAAAGTAATTACGGCCCAGTTGCTACTCGTAGAAAATAATTACGTAGATTTACTATTTTTGTTTACAATTTCCTCGTGCTTTTGAGTTATAAAATAATTATATGTTATATAATAAGCAGTGATAGCCTAGTGGTGTGATTGTCGGACTGCCAAGTCATAGGTCTCGAGTACGGACCCAAGCCAAGCAAATCTGACTTTTCGGATTCATGTGCGTATTGTATAATTATCACTTGCTTTAAAAACGGTAAAGGAAATCATCGTGAGAAAACCGGCTTGCCTGAGAGATATTTCTCAACGGCATGTGAAGCCAAGTCAGAGGCCCTTTGGCGGCTTTAAAACTCTGACACCAGGATAGTTACTAACTACACGAAAAGAATATCACGAGCAGTGATGGCCCAGTGGTAACGGCCCCAAATTACGAGTTTTAGGTCGTAGGTTCGAACCCAGAGGCGCTTAACTTCGTGTAAATGATTTTATCACCACTGCTCTCAGAACGGTGAAGGAAAACTTCGTTAGTAAAACGGCAGCTCCTCGAACCAAAAATGCGAAGGAATTTTTCCCATATTTCGAAAGGTATCCGAAGGCTGGTGGGTGGTGGTAGACCACCACCCACCAGCCTTCGGTCACCTTTCGGGCCCTAAAGACCAAAATGTCTTGTGTATTTTCACGATGACTGTAGCTACACCAACTCATTCATTTTCACACGATTTTCTTTAGAACATAACTGCTAAAAAAATGTTAAACACACCATGTTTTGTTTCCTCTAAAGTTGAATGATGTCATTATTGTAATAAATATTAAATTACGTCGTCTTCCTTTTTTTATAGGTTTTTGTTCATAATATTAGGGTATTATTATTTTGTTTAAATTTTACCTTCATTAGTGAAAATTATGATTGAAAAACTGTAAACTAAATAAAAAAGCGACAAAGTAAGAGTTGGACTCACACACGCAGGGTTCCGTAGCAATTTTTACATTTCCGTACTTTAACACTACATTTTCATTTTTAATAATTATTGTATTTATTTATTTTTGTTTGTTTTTATAACGGCCATATACACACTCTGTGAATATTTCAAGTGTCTACCCGCCACGGTTCAGAAGATACAGGCCGCTGACAGATAAACGGACGGACAGCAGAGCCTTAGTAAATTAGCACCCCGCGTTGGCACCCTTTGGATACAGAACCCAAAAATGTTTTGTTGACTGTTTGTTCGTAAGTAATGAGTATATTTTTTTAAGAAGATAAGTAGATAACACATTAGGCAGTTGACATACTAACCGTGAGGACTGATAATGATAACTGAAATTGTAGACCTGACCTGGTACGGTTTTAAGTAAATCTTAGGTTAAGTGAATCATAATAAAATTATGATAGATCACGTTGTTTTTTGTGTTCAGACAATTAATCTTTTAACTTTTGATTATGGGCCTTATTTCACATGTAATTAGGATATAGGAAATGGTAGAATTTCCTTGACGAAACTTTTGATCAACGATGAACATTCAGAAACCATGACTATGTTTATATTCTTTATATATTATTATTATTATTGTAGTTCGTCTACAATTACAGTAACATTATAGTATAAAGTTTGTTATTACATTTTTAGGGGTTCTGTAGTGGATAACAAATTCTCTAACTCATAATGCATTACTTTTTGCCTTATTTTTGACTGCCTCGTTGGTCTATTTAGTCGCAAGCGCTATTGCTGAGCATGAGGTCTTGGGTTCAATTCCCAGGTCGGGCAGCAGTATTATTGGGTTTTTCCAACAGGATTTTCTCAGTAACAGCCTTGAGTGGCAATAGGCTCGCCCCCTATTACATGGGACTTCAAAATACCTGGCGAAATGTGAGTGTACTATAGGTATACGTCTGCCTAACCCTTCGAGGAATATAGGCGTGATTTTATGTTATTTTTTGTCTCTCTACTGTCTGTTTACAAACTTTTCAACATATTTATGCACCTTTCAAAAACTGAAAAGAATGGATGGGGAAATTGTAAAAAAGCTAATTTTGTAAAAGGATTCTTCTCCGTAATTTTTGGTTAAAAAAAAGTTTATGATTGTAGGGATATTTCGTACCAAAACTGGTTGACACGCGGTTGAAAATCGGTTACTGAAAGTCAAAATAGTTTTCTACAAGCGGGAGTCTCAGGATTTTAACTAGGTTGCACCTTAACCCATGCTCTTCAACTAAATGTCAGAT
This sequence comes from Lithophane semibrunnea, assembly GCA_947363905.1. Lineage (NCBI taxonomy): Eukaryota > Metazoa > Arthropoda > Insecta > Lepidoptera > Noctuidae > Lithophane > Lithophane semibrunnea. The sequence goes on from OX376209.1 coordinate 5,819,736, forward strand.
TAAAAAAAAACATGCGGGCAGTCTCTGGGGACTGCCGATAGAAGTGAAAACTAAGTAACATTCATTCATTTCTTCAAGCGTAACGATGACGCGAGTTCCATGATTTTTGTTCACCCAAAAAGTGTTCTACGCGCCTAAAGAAGTTTTCACTTTAAAATGTGTTCCAGAGGGGCTCGTGGCTAAGGTAATAACAGCCGCACAGGTCGGTCGAAGGTTAAGCTACGGATGCCGCGGTCAGTTCGTGGATGTGTATCCGTCCCTTACAAATCGAGAACGTGCTTTCTGAGACACGGAGGGATGTCTCGGAAAGCATGTAAAACCGTTGGTCCCGGCTGTCATTCGTACATCTTGGCGCAGCTGTGAGGCGCACACTATTGTTGTCAAAACATTTTTTTATTTTGTTACTCGTATTTGTATTTTGTGTTTCACGAACTGTGTCCAAATAAACGTTATTCTTTCTTTATTTATCTTTGACAGTCAAAAGCATAAAAGTCTGACAACCAGTCTTACCAAGAGGTATGGTGTCACCCAGTACCTGGGTTGTGGAAGATAGGCAGTCGCTCTATTGAAAATACCGGTATTCAGCTGCATCTGGTTAGACCCCAACATCGTTGGCAGAAAGCTAGCCAGAATGTTTAAAAACGTTTTCGTATATATCCGGAAATCCTACCTACGGAACACACCACAGACTTGTCCAGTTTTTTTTTTTAATATACATTATAATGCATAAAAATAAGCGTGTTATGTATTTCACAGTCCAGTGTCCACAATAATAGTACATATACGCTTTTATTACAATGGCATTATTTTAATAATGACGATTATTTATTTATTTGATGCGATTGTTCGTTGACGTTTGAATCTTACTGTTTTTATTATAATAGAGTCATTATTGTAGTATGTGGATAGATGTTATGGAATTCATTCTAGCAGTCATAGTTATGTGAAAGAAATGCAGAATAATGACATTTATTTTACTCTTGTATCGGAATTAACAATATGATAAATAGGGGAGTGATTGCCTATCCAACCTCAACGACCCAGTAACTGTGTAATACGATACCCCTTTGGTAAGACTGGTTGTCCGACTTTCGGGCTTCTGACAACCCGTAACGACTGTCAAAGATCCAGGAATGACAGCCGGGTTCAACGGCTTAATGTGCTTTCCGAGGCACAGAGGAGTCTCGGAATGTAAAGATGGTCACCCATCCTCGGACCAACCTCGGCAAGCTTAGCTTAAACTGATTGATCGACCCGTGCGGCTGTTATTACTTAGCCACGAGCTGCTCTCAGAAAGAAACAAAAATGGTTAATTAAATCTTTCCAACCAAATCATTAAAAAAAACACAACAGCTTAAAGGCCCAAACGGTTTAATAACAATCTTGAACCCCGCCATTCATTCTGAAGTCCCATTATTGTAACTATTGTACCTAATATGAACAAAGAAAAGTGTGCAAAATGATTCAAAGGGCTAAATCTTAACCTACAATGATAATAACCTGGGGAACATTGACCACAATTTTATTGAAGGGTTACATTTAACCTTTAACCCTCTGACAAGTCAATGTGTCATCTATTGTCTTAGTAACCTAGTTATCCCTTTTAAAGGTTCGTATTACTAGTACTAAATTGTTGGGTTTTCCAAATGACTTGGTTCCGATTGGTTTTAGATGAGGTTTAGGTACAATGGAGACGACAATACGGCATTAAATTAAAATTCGTATATTTATTGTAATGTCGTTCGCAGTCTGCATACAAAAATTCAACAAAATACTGATATCCAATAGCTAGTCAAAGACTAAAACCCATGGTCGGCCATCGATCCATCACTACTATTTTGTTTGTTTGAAAAAATGACTTTTTTAATTTCGTAGTTGCGATTTATTTTTTAACTCCTCATCATCTGCCTTGCCTTTGCCCAACTTTGTTGGGGTCAGCTTCCAGTCTAACAGGATGCAGTTGAATACCAGTATTTTACATGGAGCGACTGCCTATCTGACGTCCACAACCCAGTAACTGGGTAATACGATACCCCTTGGTAAGACTGGTTGTCAGACTTTCGAGCTTCTGACGACCCGTAACGATTGTCAAAGATCCACAAATGACAGCCGCGACCAACGGCTTAACGTGCTTTCCTAGGTACGGAGGAGTCTCGGTATGTAAAGATGGTCACCCATCCACGGACCAACCCCGGCAAGCGTAGCTTAAACTGATGGATCGACCCGTGCGGCTGTTATCACTTAGCCACGAGCTCCTCATTTATTTTTTTACTTCTATGCATTAATATTGGCAGAGTTTTCATGTCATATTTTCGTAGTGTCTCTACTTTGTATAGGTACCTATTTCTAGAGAACACCAATAAAACAAATTATGCACAAAACATGCCCGTGACTGCAGGTACATTTTTTTTTGTTTGGGTGGGAAATTATCAAATAACTTCTCCCGCTCTGGGCGGAGCTGGAGGGCGTGTCAGACTCTATCTGACTAAAACCCACCCGTGTTCCTTCAGTTGCCTGTAAGTTGCCAGAGGCAACGGTATATTCCAATCGATTGTCGACTTTTCAGAATCTTATTGTTAAATCGAAGCTTACGACATTATCGAATCATTACAATATGGTAATGATTTTGTAATCGGTTCGATAACGATAACTCCTAAGCGGTTACATTATCAAAGAAAACTATTTACTTCTGACCAATAAAGGCTCTTACATACTGGCGCGATTCGCCGCGCGACGCGATTCCGCCGCATTGTTCGCCGTGAAGTTTTCTCAGAAATTGTTTTGTTCAAATTCGCGTCGCGCGGCGAATCGCGCCAGTATGTAAAAGCCTTTTTACTGCTTGCTTTTTCCCAAATCTGTCGCGATCAGCTTCCAGTCTAATCGGATGCAGCTGAATACCAGTATTTCACATGGAGCGACCGCCTATCTGACCACAGAACACAAATTAGTAGTTATTAGTGATAACATAGCGATCATATGTCTCAATGACATATTAATTTAATTTTTATACTATCGTCAATTTACAATTAAATATTTAATTAATAGATCGATAGTGGCATGTGGTCGATACTTTCAAAAACGTTAATACATTCAATGAGTGTGTTCATAGAAACAGACAATCTATTTATAGTCGAAACTAATAGCTTTTAATAGGACGATCGATATTACGAGAGACGATCGACTTATACATAAAGGCCGAATGATACATAATCTGATTTCTTATAATATATGTTCTGGGTTTTATTGCTAAATAAAATTATATTTTTATCTTAATCGATAAATTGAAAATCGCATTTCCATAAAACTTACAATAAATCGACATTCAAGGCTCGCAATGCTCTGAGACGCATAAAGAAATTCTTAGGAACGCTCTCCACAAAAAAAAATCAATCTGCCTAGCCTTTTCCCAACTATGTTGGGGTCGGCTTCCAGTCTCACCGGATGCAGTTTAATACCAGTATTTTACATGGAGCGACTGCCTATCTGACCTCCACAACCCAGTAACTGGGTAATACGATACCCCTTGGTTAGACTGGTTGTCAGACTTTCGTGCTTCTGACGACTCGTAACGACTGTCAAAGATTCACAAATGACAGCCGGAACGCTCTCCACAAAAAAAATATTATATTATTCTTCACTTACCCAAGAATGACCTAACTCCTAAGGTCCCCCTGGCTACCGACAGGATCATAGCCAGGGTAGACACGCCGCCTCCAGCGAAGATATAGGCTTGTTTGGCGCTCCCCCCCGCAGCATTCACGTCCTTTCTCCGCCTCCAGAGAGGGGCACAGGATGAGGCGCACACAAAGATGCCGAACACTATGCATTCCCACGCTAGCCACCCAGAATTCATAATTCTGCAAATAAAGAAAAATTAAAATTAAGCTTATGTTCCAAAACAGGATGTGGTCTGGTATTCCAGACTGGTGCTTTCTTAATTGTATTATACTAGCTTCCACCCGCGGCTTCGCCCGCGTTGTAGGTAGGTATGTCGATAAAAAGTAGTGTCCTTTCCCGGGATGCCATCTATCTCCTTGGCAAATTTTATCGAAATCCGTTTAGTGGTTTAGGCGTGAAAAGGTAACATATAGACATACAGTGTTACTTTCGAATTTATAATATGAGTATTGATAAATTATGCAACATCATATGAAAAGGTTGTTGTATTTTCTTTAATTAATGTAAACGTAAAGAAAGGTCAACTTTTCCAACACCTTGTGACCTTAGCTGCTGAATGAATAAACGTTGGTGCATATGTACCGATTGCCTTGTTTACAAGCTAAACATAATTTAGGCTATTTCCATTTTATTTTCATAAAATATCTTGCAAAATAAGAAAGGACGGACATTATCACAAATAAGAGCTGTTTTTAGTTAAGTTATAGTTCCTTAAATAAAGTTAACATTTCAGAACGCATCAACCAACGGCGATATCCATGCAATTTATTTAACATCTCTAACGGTGCTCTTACACGAGCCTCTAAACTGCGCAATTCTTGGCAATTTTGTATTGCTGTAAATTGAGCAATTTGCAGCAATTCCAAGAAGAAGAGTCCAGAATTTGTCGAGACTTGTGCAATTTAAGTTGCCCGTGTAAGAGTAGTTCCTTGCTGTCACAGTCCTTTTCTCGATCTGTCTGTCCGTCAGAAATCTCAACACTCTAATTTTAAAGTTGTACAAGGATCTTCTTGCACGAGGCCAAAATCGGAACTAACACCGCCATCTTGTTTTTTCAATATAATTTCACTTAACAATTTCATAAATGTTTACCAGCGACGCCCTCCTATCAATTTCATGCAAGCGCCAAAAGATCAGTGTAGTCGAGTGTAGTTGATATCTATTTACATGCCTTTCTCGACTTTGTACCCCCTTCAACTTGACCCGAAAAGCTGAACACATGTTCTTAGTTCAAATATCAAAGATGGCGGCGTTTCGCTATGTGTCATGTGTTATTGTACAAATTAATGTTCTCAACAATAGTAATTATAGCGCCCTCTATAATGGGTATGTACAGCGATTATTGTCATAATTATATGTTGTGAATAAACTTGTGTCCAGATTATCTGAAAAATACGTGTAACATACAGTTGATATGTTTAAATATTTATAAATATATAAAACACAGACAGTTGTTTATCTACGTCACGATTCCAAATAACAAACAATTATCTACATTATTAATTAATTACTTCACCACTTCCTTCACCATTTTTTATTTTGGTTTTAATTTATTTATTTTATTATTTATGTACACACAATAAAATACATAGAGATACGACATAATTATAATTTGAGTACAAAGGTACTGCTTATTTCTTTAAAGAAATAATCATTTCTTATTTTGTCCAAGAGTCAAAACTTCGAAGTAATGTGACATCCACCAACACGCACTGGGACCGCGTAGTGGATTACGGCCCACTCACTCTTAAGCCGCGGTCCCACACAGCCACAGGCCAGAGCCTGGGGAAAAGCGGGCTAATCATAATATTACTATCTTCTTGAATGTGTACGACTGCTTTCATAACATTTCTCTATGTTATTTAAATATCTGTCATTATTGTAGTTTTCCAAATAAAAGAGATAAAGAGATTTTATTATTGTTTAACTCTTTTCAGATTTTTTTTGTTCTACTGGTAGGTACTAATTCGCACTATGTAAAGTAGTTTATAAAACATCATGTAATTTTACAAAAATAAAGTCTACATTGTAATATTTTGTAACAATATTTTGATTTAAAAGAGTGTCTGTCTTGCCCGTTCTTCTCCATATGGACCTACTACGCTTTGGAATGGGCAACTTCTTGCCAATTCAAAAGTGCCTGTAATTGTTTTTTTTTAGATAATCTTTAGTGTCTGATTTGATTCTAATGTTTATAATTCTGTAAACCCATATTTGTTGCGGTCGCGAATCAAATTTTATCAACACACAACCTGATACTAAAAAAGGTAGGAAAATTTGAATTTCGTGGGCTACCCGGAAGCTTTCGCCCTCCATACAAACGCTCTCGCCTGTTTTCTCACAGGTTTATAACCTTAGAGCAATGTTTTTTTACAGTAAAATAAATATCAACCAGTTCTATGCCCCTATGTTTCCCGTTTTTATTATAAATTATCTGTAGAAGCACTAGAACCCCCATAAAATGCTTAAAATTGCCTGTTTAGACCGCTGTCATCAGAGGCCTATTGTAAAAATTATAATAACTATTAATGAAAAAAGAAAAACATAGCGGCACAGTAAATATCCTTCTAATTCAATTTATAAAATATCTTTCTAAGGGCTAATTTTATCAAAGTCAGATATCTTTTATCCGTGGAATAAAATTGTCGTCTGACAGTTTTTGTATGGAAAAACTGTCAAAAATTCAAAATATATTCGCAGGATAAGACTTATCCTCGGTATAAAAGTTTGGTGAAATTCGCCCTAATTGGTCCAATATTGGAGGAGGAAATAAACGAGGGCCGAATGTCGAATTATGACTTTTTGTATGGACAAAAAATCGACCCTATTTCCTCTTAAGTTTGATAGGTTGTATGACAGTCTCCCCGTCTACCGCACGCCTCTGGGAACAGTTTCGCTTTAACAGCGCGTTTGTATCGTAGCAGTAGGTTTTCTTAATTCATTACTTAGGTAAGTATGAGTAGGTATACTTAGTCACTATGAGTGAAACTCGCACGTAATTGTCATTGTTCTAATTAAATTCACACTAACATCAACATTTTCCTTCATAGACGAGAAGTAGCCAAGTGCCTACCTATGATTGACGTACTTAGGTGGCTCGGCTCCTACAAACAACGTTATCACACATTATGGTGATCCAAACACAGGGTGACAGGTCTCTGCCAGGGTTGCGGGAAAGTCCCAAAGGGATACCGGGACCTTGGCAACAGGTAACTGAAGCAACACGGGTGGGTTTTATTCAGTAAAAGTTTGATACGCCCTTCCGCTCCATCCAGAGCGGAAGAAGTCATTTGATGATTTCCCAACCTCAAAAAAAAAAAAACGTGTGTCAGGTCAACCAAATTCATTCATTTTGGATGAAAGGTGTAAAAAAAAGTTGTAATTATTTTTCCAACGGCTTTATTTTTATTTTCAACCTTTTAGAGTGTAGTTTTTTTATAATCCCCTACATGTATATGGCAATAAAAAATTTATTTTCAAGACCAAATTTTTGACGTCTAAAATCCGCCATTTTTATTTTAATAAAACAAACCTTAGCCTTTAACTTACAATTAAAATTCATACAGCCGTAGGATGCTGCGAGGGTATATAAAATCCCACATAGGTAGCTACAAAGATACGCGTGAAAAACATAACCCCAGTCTTTTCTGTGGCGCGGTCGGGTAATAAAAAGTATCGCCGACATCGAATGATGTACTAATCGAGTCATCATCAGCCTAGCCTTTTCCCAACCAAGTTGGGATCCTTCCAGTCTAACCGAATGCAGCTGAATACTTTTTTTTTAAATTACTTACTTACTTAAGATGTACTAATCGAGTAACGATTATATTTAGTTGATTCATCGAAATTGATATAATAATAATCGTTTATTGGGAACAAAAACATAAACATACAAAGACAAACAATGTTAAACGATGATAGCTGTAAAAATTAAAAACTGTGGCGCAACTACCAACGCCCGACTCCTAGTGAGAGGGTAGGTTGTTCCTAGACTAACATAACAAAGGTATTTAAACTAGAATATAAGAAGATTATAATAAAAAGATACAAAATAAATTATATAAAAATACATTTGAGAAAATATGCAAAAGTGAGCCGTTTTCGTTTGGCAACCACCACCATCGTATCGTGCTTTATAATAGATTCACGCCTTATAACACAAAGAAATAACTCATGAACATATTATAATGGATATAGTTTATCCTCATGTTCCATGAACTAATAATAGGTAAACGGTAGGAAATATACGGAAGTACATGCATATTCTTACAATATGATTGAAAAGGTCTTTGTTTTACAGAACTATTAGAAATGGTAATGCAGATAATCCTAACTATTATTATAAATGCGAAAGTGAGTTTGTTTGTTTGTAACGCTTTCCCGCTAAAACGGCTGAACGGATTTGTATAAAATTTCGCACAGGGGCAGACCTTGACCTGGAGAAGGAAATAAGCTACTTTGCTACTATTCATCCTGCAGGCGTAGCATGAACACCGTTTTGTCGACGGAAGAGTAGACAAAAATGACGTTTCCTAGAGACAGTAGACAGAACGAGACGGCAGCAAAATAGAAAGAGTCAACTGCACTTTTTACGAAATTCACTCTTTTACATAATTCGACTCAGAATTCTTTGTTTTATCATAGGATTTATCGGTTGTCAGTTTGATTTTGACAGTAAGGATAGAAAACTTTCTTCCGAAATAGTCTACATATAAAAATACCTAGACAAAGATCGTTAGAAATGATAGACAAAATGACAGATTGTAGAAAGATTTCTACGGTGGATGTCAAAAATGAAGAAACGAGCTGTCACTTTGTATAGAAAAAGCTATGTCTATTCTTCGTAGAGATAGAAAGCGCCATGCTACGCCTGCTGGATTGCAGGCGAAGTCGCGGGCAACAGCCAGCACATTATAAATGGATTGTATTAATTGATGTAGGAAGAAAGGTGAAGGGAATCTCTTGATGCTGAAGGTAAAGGAAATTAAAAATAAATGAAGGCGTTTAAACAGAAATAGAATCGCTTACATAACTATCACAACACAAGCACAATAATTATAAAGTCATTACTAAAACATAGGCCAAAAGGGAATTGCTCAGTTGGTTCGGGTGCTCTGGCCTAACGTGGACATTAACTATAACAATAAATGACTTGCGTTTTGAATATTTATTACTTAAAAGAAATTAAATATAGTAATAAGGTTGTAGCAAGTTGCAAAAATCTGCCATTTTTGGCATGCGTAATATTGTGATCTTGTCACAAAAAAGCATTTATTTTACAAAATAAATAGTAAAAACAAGTATTTCTTTGTAAAATAAATTCTATTCCTTTACTATAATAAAGCACATAACATAACATCGCGCTTGTATTCCCCGAAGGGTAAGCAGAGGTTTATAGTCTGTAGTGGTGGTGTGATGTTTCCTTTATTGTACTAATATTAACTATATAATGTATCTTTTCCGAGACTAACATACGATGACCTTATTTTATTTATTTGTCCACAACCTAACCTAACCTAGGTTAGGTTAGCCTAGCTTAGGTTAGCCTAGGTTCTAACCTAGGTTCTTGAGGAGTATGGCCCTCTACGGGGCTCCTATCTGGGAGGACTGCCTCCAAAGGAGGGAGAACGCCGCCGCCCTGCGGGCACCTCAGAGGGCCATAGCCCAGCGAGCGGCGCGGGCTTACCGCACGGTGAGTTTTGGGGCAGCATGTGCTCTGGCCGGCACCCCTCCTTGGGAACTCGAGGCGTGGGTGCTCGCCAGAGTATATGAATGGACGGCGGGGCGGAGGGCGAGAGGACAACGCTCAGCCCCGGAAGAGCGGGAGGCCGTCCGGCGGGAGGCGAGAGACGCCATCGTCGTCCATTGGACGGGGGACCTCGCCACCGCAGCTTTCGGCCGCCGAACCCTCGACGCGATTGGGCCAGTCCTGCGAGACTGGCTCGAGCGGTCGCATGGGTTCCTCTCCTTCCGTCTGGTGCAGGTGCTGTCCGGACACGGTTGTTTCGGATCGTACCTGCACCGAATCTAGTCTTGCCTCGACTGTGGTGCGGCGGAGGACACGGCGCAGCACACCCTCGAGGTGTGCCCGTCGTGGTCCGAGCCGCGCCGCAGTCTCATCGCGGTGATCGGACCGGACCTCTCGCTCCCCGGCTTGGTTAACGCCATGCTGAGGGATGAGAGGTCCTGGGCGGCAGTCGCCTCCTTCTGCGAACACGTCATGTCCCAGAAGGAGGCGGCGGAGCGCGCGAGGGAGGACGATCCTGACGCGGTGCCGCTCCGAAGGCGGAGGAGGGGTCGAAGAAGACGTCAGTACGATAGTCATCTCCGACTCCTCCCAGGTGGAGGCCAGCAGGCAATGGGTGCGGGGGCACCCTTGCCTGTATTGCACAGGTCTCCACCAGTGTCGGACGGGAATGGCCAGGTGTTCCCGGCCATTCCCGTAGCTCCCCAACCTGGGGGGCGTGCGGGGCCCGCCAGCTAGGCGGGCATGCGCCGGGAGGGTTGTGGATGTAAAGGCTGAGCCGGTTTCCCATGGCCCTCCCATTACGGCGATGTGGGAACACCGCTGAGTTTTAGTGGGTATACTGTCGTTAGCGACAGGAGTCCCACATACCCCAGACTCGTCCCCCACGAGCGGGGATGCGTAATGCATTTCTCAGCGACAAAAAAAAAAAAAAAAAAAAAAAAAAAAAAAAGGTTCTAACCTAGGTTAGATTAGGTTAGCCTAGCTTAGGTTAGGTTGGGGATCGTGCGATCGATGGCCCTTTACGGGGCCCCGATCTGGGCGGCTGACCTGACGGCCGGTAGTATCGCAGTCCTGCGCAAGCCGCAGAGAGCGATGGCCGTCAGAGTCATCAGGGGGTATCGCACGATCTCCTACGAGGCGGCTTGTGCACTGGCCGGATCCCCGCCCTGGGACCTCGAGGCGAAAGTACTCGCGTCATCGTATCGGTGGCGCGAGGAAGCGAGGGCGCGGGGTGAGCAACCCATGCAGCGACACATAGAGCTGCATCGGTCTCAGCTTCGCGAGGTCCTGGTGGCGGAATGGCGGGAAAGGCTTTCACGCCCTACCGCCGGCCTCGACATCATCGAGGCGGTCCGGCCGGTGCTCGAGCGCTGGCTCGGGAGGAGGCACGGCTCCCTGTCGTTTCGGGTGACGCAGGTGCTCTCGGGGCATGGTTGCTTCGGGAAGTACCTGTGTCGCATAAACAGGGAGCCGGACGCTCGGTGTCACCACTGCGTCGACTGCCGGGAGGACACGGCGCGGCATACGCTGGCAGAGTGTGCCGCTTGGGAGGAGCCGCGCCGTGCCCTCATCTCAGAAGTAGGCAGTGACCTCTCGCTTCCAGCCGTCGTTCAGTCGATGGTCGACAGCGAGGAGTCCTGGGACGCGGTGGTTTCCTACTGTGAGACAGTCGTCTCGCAGAAGGAGGCTGCGGAAAGGGAGAGGGAGATCTCGTCCACTCACCCGGCCCGCAGCAGGCGCACCGGGCGTCGGCGGAGGGCGGATAACGCCCTTTTCCAGCCCCCCTAAATGGGTCCAGGGGTGACGGACTCGGGGACGTCCGTCGCCCCCCAAACATCAGGACCCGAGGTGGCGGCGCGTAGTGTTCCACGCGCGCCTCTCTTAGACGTCACGGGGGGAGTCAAACACCTCACTCCCCCCCCTGACCCGAGGAGGCCCGCAGCGGCGGGCCGGCACCAGTCAGGGGTTGCGGAAGATTTTCACGTTCCCGCGACCCCCGGCGTAGGTGTGAGTCGGAACACCGGGGTGGTTTTTAGTCAGTAAGAGTCTGACAGACCCCTCCGCCCGCGCCAGGGCGGAGGACATCCATGAGGATTTTCCACCCGGAAAAAAAAAAAAAAAAAAAAAAAAAAAAAAAAAAAAGCTTAGGTTAGGTTAGCTTAGGTTAGGTTCTAGCTTAGGTTAGGTTCTAGCTTAGGTTAGGTTCTAGCTTAGGTTAGGTTCTAGCTTAGGTTAGGTTCTAGCTTAGGTTAGGTTCTAGCTAAGGTTAGGTTCTAGCTTAGGTTAGGTTCTAGCTTAGGTTAGGTTCTAGCTTAGGTTAGGTTCTAGCTTAGGTTAGGTTAGGTTAGCTTAGCTTAGGTTCTAGCTTAGGTTAGGTTAGGTTCCAGTCGGGGGTTGCGGAAGATTTTTACGTTCCTGCAACTGCAACTGCTGTTTGTTGTTAAAAAAAAAATTGGGTTACACTGGATATCACAGATATCAAGCATACCCCAACGAAATAAAACAACAAATATAACTATCTGGCATGTATTAAAAAACTAAATTTTAAAATTATCAGGATTAATAGTAGAAAAAGTAAAATATACCTTATATTTAATATTATATCTTAAAGAGTATTCATAATAATATTTTGCATCATTAGCAGCTGGTAAATTAATAGAATCAATATAAGCTTTACCAGCATGACTATTATTAATAACATCAGGACTGCCCATTGCAACAACTAACTCATCTATACGAGTCTTAGAATTTAAAAGCGAGGTCTCTACACGTTTTTTACAGCGTGGATAATAAGTCCACTTAATCTGACAACCCTTCCTCAAAGGAGTACGTTTAACATTCTCATAAGAACCAGTAATCTCAGGCGTCCCAAATGATCCATGATTACCAACAATATAACTACACAATTCAAAATTGTCTTGAGCAAACAATGGATCGACACGTAAATCATTAAAATGTTTGTTAGTTATCTCAACCTTACCCATATCTATTCAATTCAAAATTATGTACAACAAATTCAACCTTATTAATTATAAACATTCCATACTGATTTTGTAAATATCTACCAGCAGGATTACTTCCACAAGCATAAATACTAAAAAAAGGCATTTCACCATATCTAATATCAAAATTAGTCAGACCAAACTTCCAATCAGTCATTTGAATAGATGCACCCGAATACATATATTTCATTATACGACCGGGAACAGAAAACACACTCCTCACTGGTGGTCCATACAAATAGTCTTTACGACGACGACGTTACGGGGACGCCTCATCTTCCGACGATATATATACACTTTCTTGCGACTCAGGCGGCGTTTCCGATTCCACCTTCGGAACACACGCCCGTACCGCCTCCCAAAACGGTTCCATTGCACTAACAAATAATAATCGGTTCTTTAATGCATCATCCAAACTTTCATCCAACTCATTTGAAACAAATATAATAGGACCTCTAAAAGTCAACAACATATCACTCTCACACTTAACTGGGTATGCATACTTCCTTCCTTCTAACAATCTCTTTAACATACTAGGAACACAAAATTTGTAAGAAAATTCTTCATACAAAATAACCTTATGGTAACCATCACGGAACCCTTGCATGAAGAACTTACCCACACCAGGATAAAATACATACTTCATATTCACTCTACCAATCAAACTTTCAATATAAGAAGACTTTCCAACATTAGAAGGCCCATACAAATATAATTGCTTACGCTTCAACCCAATCGTCCTTAAAAATGCATTCCACCACATACATACTTCCATAGTCCAATTCCCATAACAGTCATTCAATGGTCGCAAAGAAATATTGACAACTGAGGGCCTAGACAAGTGACATTCGCTTCGAAAGCGTTTCGTATTTCTATAACGACTTTCAACAGACTTGACATAAGCTTTTCGATAGCTTATGTCAGTCCTATACATTTTTGCCTTTTCCATCATCGTTATCGCTGATAAAATGTCACTTTGTCTAGGGCCTCTGGTTCTTTTATATCGGCAAAGGCCTTTTGCAAAAACCGATAACAAAACCAATGTTCCATTACAAACGGATCATCAAAGCGAAACCTCGAAGTTGTTCGCCGGTGAAGTTCGAAAAAAACATCTGCTTCAGAAAGTAAAATGTCAAAATGTGACAGTTCAACAACGTTCATTGCGTATGTTTTTTTCGAACTTATGAAGCAATGGATTCAATGAAAACAGTCAAACTGAAAACATTTATTCAGTTAAACCAACCAACTTCTGAATTGTCAAGAAGTTGGTAATATTCTTAATCGATTACGAAAATAAGTTACGCAATTAGATAGCTGGTCTATTCTGTAAAAATCTCATCGTTATTTTTTTTCACGGTGAGATTTTCACATAATAGATCGGCAGTCACTCGAGTAAACCATTCACTCGAGTGAAGCATTTTGCAGGTCAGTATCAGGTTGTATGTTGATCTAAATATTAAGAGCGCTCGTAAAAAAATATGGATTCAAAGAATTATAAACATTAAAATCAGCAATACAGCTCTCTAAGCTCATGAAAGTGTATTGAATGACTATTTCATGAAATCATGACATTTGGCACTTTCATGAGCTGGCAAATTGCAAAAATCGTAAGAAAATTTGAATTACGCGGGCCACCCTAGCGCATCAACCTTAATCTAAGTGGGATACGTTATTTTAGTTTTTAAACATTAGTGCATACCAATTTTAAAACATTAGTGTTCAATGAACACTAATGTTTGACAACCATGGACACTGTTCATGGTTGTTATATAAATTAAGAAAATGTTAGTATGAAAAATGCAACTTCTTTAAAATTCCCCATACAAAACGCTGATTTCATAGGTGGGGACTTAATATTAGTAAACATTAGGTCCACCTACAAAACACTAATGTTTAAACTAAGATAACGTAATATGCCAATTAGATTAAGCGACAAAAATAAGTTCTGGCTAAGTAAAAAAAAAATGGGTGTGTAATGTTTGGCATAATAACAAATGCTCTAATTTCACTTAAACTAACGTTCATATGACATAATTTTCATAAGACATAATATCAAATGACATAAATTCATATGACCTAATGTTTCGTATCATATAATATTCATTTAACATAATAACATTTAGTATAACGTTCATTTTATATAATTTTCAATATGTATAATATTCTTTTAATATAACGTTCATTTGACCTAATATTCTTATGACCTAAAATTCGTGTTTAATGGGCACAGTTCTAGCCTAACTCAAATGGCACTTAACCAAACCTTAAAATATTCTATGCAAGGTCGAGGGTGGGCCTGGTCGACGGAGCCCCGCTTTGCGGGGCTCCTACTTATGGCTGGTTTATAAAAAAATAACCACGAAGGGGATGGCGGGGTCTATTCGCTCGCTTCGCTCGCTCACACGACCCCGCCATCCCCTTCTAACCTAACCTATCCGAGTCGGGGTGCCCTAAAGTCCAGATTGCATCCAGGTGTATAAGGTATAAAGTGAAGAAAAAATTAATACAATATTTATTTAATCATAACATAAATATTGGGTCCATATTGGCTCACCTAAAGTTCTTTACCCGAAATTGTTCTTCCTAATGATTTGTAATCCGAATGATCACTCTTCCTAAAATTTTTCATCCTAAAGTTTTCATTCATACTATTTGTAGTGCTACCGGCGATGTTCATAACACTCATGTTTCCGAAAATTGTAATGAATAATATCATTAATGTAAATATATTTAAACTCCTACTGTTTTTTATCATAACGCTTTTATCCCTAAACACAATTACCATAATATTTTCACTCATATTCAGAAGGTCAGAGTGTCGTCTAGGACCGATTCGGTTCTGGCACTTCGCCGGCCGCTGCCGCGGTACGCTCGCTACGCTCGCTCGGCTCGTGCGTAGTTGGTCACAGTTCTAACCTAACCTAACCTATGGTTCCCTTCCACAACGTTTTTACGACAAACGGTTAGTCGGAGACAAAAAACACCAAGACTCTTTTAGCCTTATATTTACGCAAAATTAATGTATATAATACTGATTATTATGAATAAAAGGAAATCTACACAAAAAGATATGACTTTGAATAATAGTGTAAAAGATGGTTATGTTGAGAAAATATAGGAAAACAAATAAAAGTATAATAGATGTTTATTGCTACTGACATTATGAAATTGAATGCTTCGGAATTATGAACATTAGAGACAGAGTAGTTAGGAATTGTGATTGTTAGGATGAAAAATGTTAGGAAGAACATTTTCGGATTTCCAATTATCGGAGTTGAAAATTAGGTGAACTTTGGCGCACCCATAAATATTACATCTTATTTTAGTTTTAAATTAGAGGCCAAAGCCCGAAGAAATTCAATTTCAGTGTATTCCTTTTTTTTTTTAAGAATATTATCGATTCGCTCCTTTTTCTTTAAACATTTCTTCGTCTTTTTTGGTGGTGACTGTCAAAACATAACAAATATTACACGTATGAGATTTTCTAAATTATATTAAAAGTTACTTAGAGATTATGAATATTATAGTAAATGAATAATATGCTAAATGAATATTATGTGAAATGTGCATTATAGGAAATGTTCATTATGTCATATGAAATTAGGTAAAATGAAATTATATCAACAATTCATTATGTCAACTGATCGTTATGTTAAACAAAATTATGTTAACTGAAATTATGTCAAGTGAACGTTAGATATTTTGTTATTATGTCAATCGTTACACACCCAAAAAAAATAGTGGTCATTTCTGCTAACAAACAAAATCAGGAGTCATTTTTAAGGAATTTTTTATGTTTAGAAAACTATAAGTAATACGGTTTTTTTACTATTGGTAGTTGTCTATGATGGTCATTATTCGAAATAATACCAAGCAATTGAAGAATATTTTAAATCATAGAAGTGACAAGGTTCTCTATTTGTGAGAAAAAAACACCTATTTCATAGGTATACCACCCAATATTATGGATGGAGTAGTACCTATAGCTTGCGCAAACACCAGAAAACCCAAGATTCAGAACTCGTGTAGTACATGCACGTGTCAATAATATATTTAAGGAGCAGTTTAAAAGGTTTATTTACCGAATTATAAATTACGTCAAATCTACCACATTCATGCCAAAACCAATCGGCACTTACTTTTATTAAGTCGGTAAACCCGTGGAGTCTTTGCCAAATATATTTATTATTTATTTATTTAAAAAGAGGTACACTTTATTATTATATATTGTAAGTACACCAGATTAAACAGACTTACTTATACACTAATACTTAAATAAATAAATAATAAAAATCTATACATATTATAAATTAAAGTCGCTTTTCGTGTTTGTCTGTATGTCCGAGTTGTTCTTCTAAACCACGCAACAGATTTTGATGAGGTTTTTACCATCGTTTAGAGAATTTATTCCGGAAGGTTTATGTGTATAACACGTTAGTATTAAAGTTAACCAAGAACTAAGAAATCCCGAAATTATGAACCGTGCGAAGCTGGAGCAGGTCGCTAGTAGGAAATTATAAACTACAAAACATACAATTTTGGCGGCCATTCTTTTACTGCGATCCCTTCCAGGCAACCTTGGAATGGACAGTGATTACAAATGTTCTCAAATCGTGTGCATCGCGTTTGTTTTGATGGAAAATCCCAATTTGGACATTCACAACACGTTTATTCACGCCATTGTGGATTCGTTTTAGTTATAATCAACACGTTATTATTGAAAGAAAAAGAAAAAAACACGTGCTAATAAAAAAGTCGATTGTTGTCATGGCACACCCGTGGGTGATTGCGTAACACACATAATAAAAAGACAATTGATCGCAATGGGTTTCATTTTGACAGTTCAGTCACGTTTATTCCGTTATTTAGGTACGTTGTTGAGCAGACGATGAATTGTTCAAATGTAATATCTATATGAAGCAATGGATTCGCAATAATATCCTTCAAAACTCGAATTCAATTGGACTCGGATTGGAATTTCGGATTTTGATTGAAAGTGTGTTACAAAATTAAGGTGCCGGTTGGAAGGAAGTACTTGTTCCTTTCCCTGTATATTATTATGTACAAACAATAACTAAAATACAGCTAGAGTCAATGACGTATTATTATATAGACACGTCATAAACCAACATCACGGCGCTTAAAAACGGCAAAAATACTAGATAGCTACTTATACGCATGAAGAAAGGGAAAGAAAATATGACACCGTACGGCGGGATGCCTGTTGCTAGAGGGAGATAAATATATTTTGCACAGGTTTACACACACAATATAAATTAAAAACAAACGTAGTGTCGCGCGACAGGTTGGTGCGTAACTAAGCGCGATGTGGCCAATTGGCTTCATTTCATGTTGTCATTTTAGAGTGCGGACAACGTATCTATAGTTTTATATATCATTGGCTAGAGTAGGTGATGCTTGCTTGATTGATCGCGTGTGGCTGAAAAATGCACCGGAAGTAGACGTTTATTATTGATCCATTTATACCGAAATGAACGCAGAGGGTCAATGAAATTAGAGCAAGCATCACGTAAGACAAATGCAAGGCAAGACAATCCGTCTTTGTGCAAATTTTACTGGTGAATTAAGCATCTATATCTATACATAATATGGAACAATAGAACTACGGCATTGATTGACGATCGTAGGCATACATACGTGAGTCCATCAATGCCTGGCGGCCAACGCGGCGACGAGTATAGCACTTTTCTTAAATAATGCGCGGAACTAAGTAAATTAATTATAAATTCCAGAATCAATGACGAACAACGATAATTTTGCACGCGTCAATATGTTCCTTTGTTTCTTCTTTACTTTAAACAGCTATATTTGCAAGCCAAATCGAGACAAAATCTTTGATATATGTTACCTCATTGGTTGCCAGTCATGTGTTGAAATAAAAAATTCGTTCCATTTTTAAATAACACGACAGATATTTTTCATAGTAATTTATTTGGCCGCTAAACATGAAAGATATGGATTTTCATACAAAAATTGCCGGCCAGGCGCTCGCATGTATTCGACCAGTAGGTACCGCAATTTAGATTTATCTCGA
Organism: Lithophane semibrunnea; assembly: GCA_947363905.1. Taxonomy (NCBI): domain Eukaryota; kingdom Metazoa; phylum Arthropoda; class Insecta; order Lepidoptera; family Noctuidae; genus Lithophane; species Lithophane semibrunnea. The sequence continues at coordinate 5,838,220 of OX376209.1, forward strand.
AGAAGGTTGTCAAATTAATGCTCGAATTTCCAAGCATGTTTGAGAAAAGTTGCTTTTTGTGATGTCTATATGACCGCTTAGATCTTCAAAATTACACCATAAGTTTTTAATGCAGTGTTCACCATCACTTTGAGAATTTATTACGGAAGACTGTGTCTTAACTATAATATATTTTCTGTTTATATAAAAATACAAAATGAAATGCTGTTCGTAGGTAAGCGCATCCCTTGTGAACGGCTGAACCGATTTGGTATTTTTTTATTTAAAATGTTTGTAATAGTCTGAATTAGGCTTTTATGGAAATATACCTACATTGTGAAAGTTCCGGAAAAACTGAACGTCCTTTTTTGTCTGAGATTTTTTAATGAATTATTGGGACGGGCGAAAGTCCGTCGGATCACTTAATAATAATTTTGAAAACGTAACTTTTGATTAATTTCAAAGACAGTACATTAATTTATACAAATGCGTTCTCTTAAGCTGTCTACCGCTGTATCTAGCTTCACCCGATCTACATACATAAATTCCAAGACTTATTATGTAAGAAAGCATTTATCATCATCAAACGCAAGGATGCATTCGATTTGTTGCTATATTTGCTGCATCTGTCAAAGAAGTCATAAAGGTTACGTAAGACTGCAAGCGATTAGAGATACGAAGCTATTTATTTTATTATTTATAAAGGCATCATTATAATTTTGAGTACAACGCTATAATAAATTAATGAAATTATGTTCTATGGATTTTAATAATTAAATTAGTGTGAAAAACAACTAAAAAATTCCATTATCGAGTGTTTATCTTATTTCTCACCTACATTCTTTGCTATTAAATTACTCTGATCCTGAAAGGGAAAATGAACAATATAATTTTTTAAATAATCAGTGTGATTTCACTGGGAAAACCGCGACGCAAAATATTTCGCTGGAGTGCCAATTTCAAAGTTCACCATTTTCCTTAAGTAGGACAATCAGAAACAATAACATGTTTTTTTTTATCTGACTTTTTGAAATAATAATATTACTAAATACAGGGTGTTAGGGTAATCACCGTTATCCTTGAAACCAATGGTATCAAGGAACTTTTTTTTATTTATTTTTATTACTTTTTACCACTAGAGTATTTCACCCTTTCACCTATGCGCTAGGGCAACGAACTTGCGTCTCAACACGGGTGAGGGGCGTGGGAGGTGACCTGCGCCTATAGACAAAATCCCTTTTCTGTAAGCGTTAACGCCAACGGAAAGATCAAATTGTATGGAGTTGACGTTAGCTTTAGAGATGTCACGTGACTGCTGCTGTCAATTCCATACAATTTGATCTTTCCGTTGGCGTTAATGCTTACAGAAAAGGGATTTGTCTAGGCCCCCTGACCGGCCGTGAGCGCGACCCTCTTTCAGATAGTCAGCTGTTTCGCTAGCGAGCACGGTGCCGCATAGAAACTTTTAAAAATCTTTTAATGAAAATAACGTTTTTTTTTTGTTGTTACTCGGTTATTTATTTTATATTTAAGTCAACCCATGGTTTTAATGACAAGAGTGTTTACCCTTACACCCTGTATTAAAGGCAACGGTGCGGTTTAAAAGAAGATGTAGTAAAACAAAGAAAAGAGAATGCTTAGATGGTTGGGTTATGTTGAGAAGATGAATGAAAGGCGACTAACAAAAGGTATTTACAACGCTGATGTGAGTGAAATGCCATTATATGAGGATAGTAGTGACCTAAAATGTATTGTTCTTCGGAAAGGTCTGCTGCGTAGTACTTGTAACCGGCGTGCGTGTATGACCAGGGGGCTGACTATAAAGTATTAATGCCATCATTATTCCACTGCGAAAAAAGGATGGTGCTAGCGGCCTTGTATAGCTCCGACTCCCGCTAACACTGGAAAAATGGTGGCATTAATACGTCGTAGTATACTGATGTATGAACGTAAACGAAGCAAAAGGAGTATGCAAGGATCGTAGCAGGTGGCGTTCTGTCGTTTCTACCTACCCCTATGAAAATAAAGGCGCGATTCGTCGCGCGACGCGAATCTTAACAAAACAATTTCTGAGAAAACTTCACGGCGAACAATGGGACGGCGTCGCCTCGCGCGTCGAATCGCACCAGTATGTAAGAGCCTTAATGCGTAAGTTTATGTATAAATTTTTAAAATGCTGTCGTACAAACACTTCTCTGAATACGGTGTTTGTTTAAAAACTAAAGTGTGTTTTTTTGAAACAGCCATTCTTTCGCTCGTCATTATTGTCACTGTAAATGATTATTTGAAAACAAAGACAGTTTTCAATGCAACCGCTTCTGAGTTTTCGTTTTTGTTTTTGTAACACGTTTCAAGGTATCATCTCACTGATTTACATCAACTCACTGGATGGACGAATCATTCAGTACCAATGCTGCGTAAAAAACATTCAGTGAATTTAGAGGACTTTCCCAGTAGGTACAATACGGCTGCGCATTAACATTTTTTAGGAACCAAATGGTGACACGAGGCGAGTGTGAGTGAGACAACATGCGCGAAAGCTATATGTGCCTATGTTCAGACCTGCCAAGTTATAACGGTCGTATTGTATCTTGTCTAGCTGTACTGATTGTTTTATAAAATCATAACTAAAGAAAGAAAGAAAAAAAAATTAGTTTATTTGTCACAGAAATACCTGCACTAAACTAACTAAAGTCTGCAATTTTAATTAAGGGGAACCAGATTGCTTAAAAACCACTATCTGAATAAGGGTAACCAAGTTTATAAGCCAGAGGGGTAATTGCATAACACACATTAAAACTGGCAATCGATTGCAATGCATTTCATTTTGACAGTTCAGCGCCGTTCATTGCATTCTTTAATTTGTTAAGCGGAGAATTTTCCAAAAATACATAATTATGAAGCAATGGATTAAGACTTTCCTTCAAAACCCTCGGATTGTGATTGAAAGTGTGTTACACAATTAAGTTCAAATTCAAGAATCATTGAATAAATTCTCAAAACTGCAAACCGCTTTCCGCTACAACATTGACCTAGCCCTACGCTACGCTAATAGCCTATAGGAACGCTACCCAACCTGTAGAACCCGTCACCTGTCCCGTTACCCTGACTTATCGAGATCGCCTCCATTTCTATAAATAACCCTCTGATTTACTTAGAATACTAGCGAAGTTACAATGTGAACCAAGCCCTATAGAGGTCAGGTTATGGTGGTTGTCCTGCATAAGGTGGGACTGACTAGTTTAAGTTGGCCTGTGTTGTAGTTGGATTAATCATGATGCTTGTCAGTATGTTAGATGTTAGGTAGTAAGATACATTATAATGGGTATCGGTGGAGGAAATGCTTCGGGTAAGATGTAATTTGCATTTTGTAAAGTTATTCTGTGGATTTTATAGCTTGGTTGGTATCAAGTAGAGACTGATAGAAATTTTTTTTTTTGGCCGAGCATGTACCTAACTTAATTTTTTTTTCAAAGAAATTCAACTTCGTCTGCGATACAGGATGAAAAGTAGCCTATGTCCTTTTCCAGTTTATGGTCTACCTATGTGCCAAATTTCATCCAAATAGGTTGAGCCGTTTTAGCGTGAAAGCGTAACTAACAAAGAAACTCACTTTCGCATTTGTAATATTAGTTAGGATTAATTAAGTTAGGATAACTGTTTTTTGTACTTTTCTCGAACATAAAAATCCTGCAGGCGTAGCATGAGCACCGTTTTGTCGACGGAAGAGTAGACAAAAATGACGTTTCCTGTAGACAGTAAACAGTACGAGACGGCAGCAAAATAGAAAGAGTCAACTACACTTTTTACGAAATTCACTCTTTTACATAATTCGACTCAGAATTCTTCGTTTTATCATAGGATTTATCGGTTGTCAGTGTGATTTTGACAGTAAGGATAGAAAACTTTCTTCCGAAATAGTCTACATATAAAAAGACGTAGACAAAGATCGTTAGAAATGAAAGACAAAATGACAGATTGTAGAAAGATTTCTACGGTGGATGTCAAAAATGAAGAAACGAACTGTCACTTTGTATAGAAAAAGCTATGTCTATTCTTCGTAGAGATAGAAAACGCCATGCTACGCCTGCTGGTAATTTAGCTATATTGTATGCGAGAAAAAGCATTTTCACCTAAAACGACATTCGGTTGGACTCTACTGTGAAATCACTCCGCGCTGTTGTGATTGTTGGTTCAAAATAAGAACAGATAAAATGATAAAATTAACCTTTCAAACAACGGAGGTTAGGTTTTATGATAAATCATAAATTACACTGTTTACTGACCTACGGTCGCTTTCACCTTAATTATTTATAGTGATTATAGTATTGAATGACATGTGTTGGCTAACGTCCATAAGTGTAATGATCTTGAAATTATAAATACATAATTAGTAGAAATATCACCAAGTTGAAACAAGCGTACAAATGCATTATGACTTTTAGGTACCTACGCATTTTTCTTCTTTCTATTAACGATTGTTATGATTATAATTTATGCTAGCTGATGTCTGCGACTTCGTCTGCGATCCAGGATGAAAAGTAACCTATGTCCTTCTCCAGGTCATCGTCTACCCATATGCCAAATTTTATCCAAATCCGTTCAGCCGTTTTAGCGTGAAAGGATAACAAAGAAACAAACTCAATTTCGCATTTATAATATAACTAGCATCCACCCGCGGCTTCGCCCACGTTGTATGTCCATAAAAAGTAGCCTGTGTCCTTCTCCAGATAAAGGTCTACCCCTGTGCCAAATTTCATCCAAATCCGTTCAGCCGTTTTAGCGTGAAAGGGTAACAAAGAAACAAACTCACTTTCGCATTTATAATATTAGTAAGGAGAGTAATGTTCAATATTATATTTTATTAAGGATAATCATTAGGAGCTCGTGGCTACGTAATAACAGCCGTTGGGGTCGTTCCACCAGGTTAAGCTACGCTTGCCGAGGTTGGTCCGTGGATGGGTGACCATCTTTATACAACGTGCCGCTACCATGACGACATTAATTTAACACACGTATCCTATTTCGCATATTCGTTTTAGGAAAATATTTTAATTTCATTAAATGTTATTATTTACTGATTTATTTACAATTTTCTAAATTACCATCCTGGAGCAACCTGTACTTAAATAACTGTAGCGAAGAGTTCATTTGCCGGGGTCAAGGATCATATGTATACGAATGTATTTAGTTTGTTTGAAAATTATTTTTTTTCAATTTACGAATTATTTTATTTTATTATAATTTTTATGGTAACTGGCCACTAGCCCTACCCGTGTGTTAAATTAATGTCGCCATTGTAGCGGCACGTTGTATACCGAGACTCCTCCGTGCCTCAGAAAGCACGTCAACCTATTGGTGCCGGCTGTTCCCGGATGTTCTGGATCTTTGACAGTCGTTACGGGCCGTCAGAAGCCCGAAAGTCTGACAACCAGTCTTACCAAGGAGTATCGTATTACCCTTTACTGGATTGTGGAGGTCAGATAGGCAGTCCCTCCTTGTAAAATACTGGTATTCAGCTGCATCCGGTTACACTGGAAGCCGACCCCAACATAATTGGGAAAAGGCTAGGCAAATCTATCTGACCTCCTCAACCCAGGTACTGGGTAACACGCCCTTTGGTCATACTATCGGTGCGGAAACTCGAGAAGAATTTCAAAACATATTAATCCTACACATTTTCAACAAATCACTATGAAATGTCAAACCAAGAATTCAAGCAATTAAAAAAAATTAATCGAGTTTTGACTTGATTAATCGATTTCCAGTTTATTAGTTGTTTTCATTTACGCAATTTTAGATGCCTCACTTCTAGTGAAATTAGTTCGCCGTTTGATACGTCTTTGGGACAAAATTCGGTGTAATTTTTATCATCACGTCCAATTTTATCATCCCCCCTATCGTTTCCATCATCATCTGTTTTACATTATCATCAATTGTTTTGAGATGTCTCTTACATGTCTCATTCGCCTAATATGCTGACCATTATAATAGTAAGTATGCCCGAATGGGGTCTTGGATTAAACACCGATATCAGCAAACGCACTGGGCGCGCGTGGCGGATTACGGCCCTTTCCCTCTCATAGAGCGGAGGCCTGTGTCCCAACAGTGGGTCGTTATTGGCTGATTAGATTGTAGAGCAAACTGTATTGGGTTGTTAGATTATTTAGGAAATTAGGACCAGTGTAGTACGAAGGTCTGGTGCATCCACTGTTACCAAACGACAAACATCCTTTGGATGGATATGGATCTTGTTGTGTTATAGAACTAGTAATCAATCAACAAGTACCGATATGCCCGGCAGTCCCTCTATGTTTGTAAACTATGTATAAACAGTACATTTTTAAGTGTATTTAGAAACAACACGATGTTACATAACAGGAAGTGTAATTTAAGACATAATGTCATTATTAGAACCCACATAATATGCGACTGGATTCTGAAGTAGATAGGTACAGCATAATCGCATTTTCGGTAGTATTCAACGGTTGACCTTGAAAACTTAATGGATTCATTCAACATTAGTTTCTTCAACACACTGTATAAATCGGCTTTGTTGATTCTGATTGGTGATTCAGCATAGCACGAGCCTGGAACGTTATTAGGCCAGCCTTTAAGCAAATTGTTAATCATTATAATAATGATTTTTCAGGAGTCGGTAACTGTAATGATGAACTGTCGGGAATAAATGAACGTAAACAAGTAACTGGGTTTTGGAGGTCACTTCAACTAGACAACAACATTTGACTTCACTTCGACTGCGTATCTAGGCAGCTGTTCCATGTTCCATTCAGCTGCATTCAGTTAGACTGGAAACCGACCTTAATGGCCAGATAATGATTAATTTTTCAGATGATTAATTTTTCAGGAGTCCTATGTCATAGATTTAGGAAAATGTCGTAAATGAGGGTAAACGTACTCGTATGCTTTTGGAACAAAAATAAAGTGCATCTTTAAGGTGGATGCGCTAGGGTAGCTCGCGAAATTCAAATTTTCAAAAATAACTCTCTTAGTTCATCTAAGTGCATTGAAAGACGATTTCCTGAAATTTTCATTGAACTTAGAGAGTTGTATTGCTGATTCTAATGTTAATAATTCTGTAAATCTATATTTGTTACGACCGCTAATAATATTTAGATCAACATACAACCTGATACTGACCTGCAAATTGCAAAAAACGTAAGAAAATTTGAATTCGCGGGCCACCCTAGCGCATCCCCCTTAACTTGCAATATTGAAACTTGATTTTACAAGTACCCATTGGACAGTGGTTCGGTGTTCGTGTCTTGTGGTTTATGAGATAAATGTGTTAGTAAATGTACCTACGCTACAAAAGATTTCCGAGTACCTAGGTATCGGCCAAAAATACCATTAGGTTCGGTTACGACTCGCAGTGATGTCTACAAACTCAGCTAAAACTACGACAACTTCTATTTTTATCAGACTTCAGCAACGTGCAGTAGAAAAATCAACATAAATAGTAATTTGTGTCATTGGCCTGTTATCCTATAGCGGTCTTGTACTAATGGAGGGAAGCAGACACTTTTAACACCTACACTAGAATTCCTAGGTGTTATAGTAAGTATAACTGACATGCTAGGATCTAAAGACTAGGTATCCCATTGGTGCAATTATAGGCCGCCCGCTTGAGAGGAAATAGGGTGAATCTTTTTCTCCATACAATTTTAGATGCCCATGTTCGCTGTTTGGTACGTCTTTGGGACAAAATTCTGTGTGATTTTTATTATCATGTCGAGTGTCCCCCGATCGTTTTCATTATCATCTGTTTTTACATTGTCATCAATTGTTTTGAGATCTCTTACCTGTCTCATTAGCCTAATATGCTGAACATTGTAATAGTGAGAATGCCCGAATGGGGTATTGGACACCGACTCAGCAAACCGCTTCCACCAACCGCACTAGGCCCATCATTCCCTCTCCTAGAGAGGAGGCCTGTGACCCAGCAGTGGGAACGCCGAACGGGGAAGGCCTATTGTAAAAATTTGACAACTATAAATGAAAATAAAGCTTGTAAAAAGAAAACATAGGGGCACAGTAAATATCCTTCTTATTCAATTTATAAAATATCTTTCAAATTGGTCCAATATTGGAGGAGGAAATAGACGAGAGCCGAACCTCGAATAATGACTTTTTGTATGGAGAAAAAGACCCACCCTATTTCCTCTTAACTGTGACGGTTCCTGAGATAGCAGCGCGGTGCGGGGGGGTGTGGTGTCGTGATGCGAGAGCTCAGTGATTCGTCAACTTATGAAAACTGTCACCCCTCCCGCAGCTACCTCAGGAACGGTCTAAGTTGAGCGGTCGGTGTCTCTCATAAAAAAAAACTTAGTAGTACCTACCTAAGTATTACAGAAAATATTGATAACTAAGTACAATTATTTGCATAGGTGCATGAATGAAAAAATAATTAAACGTTTTAAAACGTTGGCGTTGCACTACCACCTAGCACAAAATTTAACTTCGTTAGAGGAGATAACTATGCAAAACCGTATTAGCTAGTATAAGTCTCCTATTTAGTTGATTTTATTATTGCTTGTACCTGGTAAAAATACAGGTAAAGTAAATAAAAAAATTCCGTAATAAATAGAATTTATCGGTTCTGGCTCAAATAGATATTTTTATTATATTTTAATCCACAATACTGCCAAATGTGATACAGATACAAGTAATGCCATTACCCGTAACACTATTACGTACCTACCTACAAAATAAATCTCCATAGATAGGTATATAGATAGAAATGTCATAGAGTGTATAATTGGCACTGAACTGTTCGATACGTGTGACGATTCACGTCATCGTTTCACGTATCGAACAAACGTTTTATATAGACAGAAGCAATGACTTATATCATTTATGAACAAGAAGAACTTAAGAACTGAAAAAGAACATAATCGAAAAGTTTCTATTTTTTAAATCAGCCAGTGTGTTTCCGAGGACAAAAAGATTATATACCAATTTACTTTATTGAGGGCTGATTTTACCAAACTCTAAGCCATTTTTATTCCACGGATAAAGATATCTTTTTCCGTGGAATAAAAATGGCGTTTGACAGTTTTTGTATGGAAAAACTGTCAAAAATTCAAAATTTATTCGCGGGGATAAGACTTTTTATACTCGGTATAACAGATTGGTGAAATTCGCCCTAAGAAAAAATAAAGTATCAATCAATAAATCATGCAGTTTCTGTAAATGATGCGTGTTGCTTAGACTTTTTTGTTGTGTGTATTTTGTTAAGTACCTGGTACTTGTTGAAAGGCCTATATTGTCCTCCCATGCCATGCATGAAAATATTTTAAAAGCCAATTATTTTTAAAAGAGTAACCGTGGAGTTTCTTGCCGGCACTTTTCCGTAGGAAACGACCAATTGGAACCGTGCTTCTGACGTTTCATAAGTGCCCTTGTAGGTTTATGTGAAATAAAATATTTTGATTTGATTTGACTGACATTACCTATAACTAAGCATTTATCATCATTTAGGCTGAAAAAAGTACACTGGTCATAGACCTCCCCCAATATTGACCCTTATATTGACTAGTTTTGCAATGGCAACCAACGCATCGCCTAAATGGATTCCGTTAGATGCGTGAACTACACAGGACGTGGTTGATGAGGCGATGCTTGAGGAATGCCTGTGACCAAGAATAGACGCCTTTCGGCTAGTTTGATGATGATCATAATTCTCAAAGTCAAAGTCAAATAATTTATTTAAAGAGAGAAAGAGGGTCACACATATCAGTGACGCCACAGTTCCGACACAGTACCGCCACAGTGCAAAATATTTCTTTCATACATTCTCTATGAACGCATCCCCACTTGTCAGTCTAAGTGACGACACCGGCATGAGAATGTATGAAAGAATATTTTTCACCGTGCCGGTACTGTGTCGGATCGGAACTGTGGCTTCACTGATATGTGTAAATCGACTTTTATTCTCTTTTACCTCTTGCCGACACGAAACAAGTGAAGACCAACGTCGTCCATTGTGTACATAGCACATGACACTTGCATCGGCACGTTTTGCACCCGCTTTTGTGGAAACACGTGCGATACATGTGAAGTGTTTTGTAAATGGACAGAATATTATTAATAGAAACACATTTATTTATTCAGATTATGATTTTAAAATTGGAGCTACTTACCGTATTTTAACTGACTAAAAAAAGAGGACGTTCTCAAGTCGACGAGTATTTTTTTATGGACGCATATCTTTTTACAGAGGACTGAGTCCGATCTTAACGTTATTTTTTTTATTCTGTATTAAAATTGCAAAGTAGATAAGCATGAATTATGAATCATAATTATTTTAATGAAATACATTAATTGGATGCAAAGAATTTGTTTCTCACATATTATCTGTGTGAGCAGTTTGCTATTAATTATCTCGACCATTTGTTTGAGACGTTTAGTAGGTATAAGTTTATGAGCTGAAGTGAGAGGTATTAAAGGGTATTAAAACTTAAAAAAACAAATAGTCTGTTACAGTCGAACAAGCTATTTGGTATACATTCATTTTCCGCTACACTGCCAAAATTCTTTTGATTGTGTGTGTAATTTTACTTTTTGAATTTATGGCTTAGGAGACAGACGTACCTAAGTAAAAGAATTGTTAACTACTGAAAACACTCACAAAATTGTTTAAAGTAGTTGCAAATTATCTGCCTGTATATCAAATAGCTTGTTCGACTGTACCTATTAGGAGTGAGGCGTATTTATCGTCACAGATATTAAAAAATAGCAGATAGCAATTGCTCCTAATGATAAAAAATATCTGTTACTTAAAATCACAGATCATCAAGACTGTTACTGTTAAAACTTCGGATGCGATTTTCGACTTTAACGAAAAGAAATAAAGAAGATATTCAATTGAGTTAATACGTATTTATCGTCTGTACAAAAATCACAGGCTGTGATTTTATAACAGATAGATACGATTTTCGACTTTAAATCAAAAGAAATAAAGATGATATTCGATTGAGATACGTATTTATCGTCCGTACAAAAATCACAGGCTGTGATTTAATAACAGATATTTGGATCTGTTATTTTTTTGTCACAGTCACAGTGATCACAGATATCGTGTTTCACCTTTTACAACCCATATCTAGTACCTATTACACTAGGATATAGTTTTCAATTTTGTCAGCAAAATTTCAGTTATAGCTTTTCTCACGCCGCGCCGTGAAATTTTCATGGATATTTCATTGATTTTAGGTACCTACCACAGTGTGACACAAAGTGGCGTGGTTGTTCTATTTTAGTACCTAACACTATCGATTAGTCCATCATGTAGAAGAAAACTGTCAAATTATTTTTTCGATCTTAGACTTCATCCTTTCATCCTTTGTATGGATGAGGATTGGCATGGACCTAGGTATACAACATGTTTTTTAAGTAACTGAAAACCTGCAAAAGGGCATTTTCACCCATCATAATGAACAACTTTTACTATAGAAAAAAGCCTAAAATCTCGAGAAAAATACGAGTGATTCGTCAACTCGTCCTACATGCCTGAGGCCCATTTAGGACGACTTGAAGGAAATCAAAATAAATAATATTTTGATTCTGCAAGTCGTCTCACGTTTCTTTTTATGTGGAACTTTAAACTTTATCAACGTTTGGTACAGTCAGTAAGACAAAATAATAACAATAGTTTTTAAAGAATTTTTAGTTTTTCTTTCATTTGTATGCCAGTCTATGGCGAAAAATCCCTAAAAAGTCAAATAATATTTTACTAGCAATACTTCCAGTCGCTGTTTTATTTTTTCTCACCACAACGGTAAATCTCTTGGCATGGTGCTGTTCCCTATAATTTAGAAGTTATAGAACGATAATATATGTATGGAGCAGCAATGTTATTTTCGTGATTTCAGTTTTGGACTCAGTAGATACAAGTGGATTACAAGACGCCTTTTCAGAGTTTCAGTTATATCGATTAATCCTTGTTTATAACTCAGATAAGAAAAACATAATATACAACGGTGTTTAAATAAAATACCTGATGGCTCCACCCGTGCGACTGTTATTACTTAGCCAGAAACTCCTCAAAGAACTATTATTACGGTAATGTTAATAATTTTGTTATAGAATAGGTTCCTACTTACATATTATAAACAACCATTAATGGCATAATATTACAGAAACACTATATCAATGATTCAATAAATTCCGATGCCTATATTATAATTTATATTATATAATATACTAGCTGCGCCCCGCAGTTTCACCCTCGTAAGTCTCGATCCTGTGGAAATATCGGGATAAAAAGTATCCTATCTTTTAATCCAGGTTATACTATCTGTTTTCCAAATTTCATCCAAATCCATTCAGCCGTTTTTACGTGAAAGAGTAACAAACATCCATCCATCCATCCATACTTACAAACTTTCGCGTTTATAATATTAAGTTAGATTTTCCCATACTGTAAACTAAACGTACTCAGAATATTTCCATTCAGCAGTAGGATAGTAGACCTCCTAATTGGTTTATCACTGTTGATAACAATTGAAACTTAGGTTGAAACTCCTTGACATCTAGAAAAATAGATCTTGACGCGTTATGAAATGCACTGTGACGTTCAACCTTATGGTCATATGCGATGACTTTTTGTATTGAATTGCAATGCGCTGCGGGCCGACCCATTGAGACTCTAATGTGCGCTTAGCTAGATTAGATAGGTATTTCCCAATGCTTTGAAAATGTTGATATAAACAAAGCATTGTCTTAACTTTCGTGGAAAATCAATGCGGATGCAAGAATGAACCCTTCAGATTCAGGCAGACTGCCAAACGACAAACACACAAGTCTAAGTTCAAGGAGTTGAGACGATCTTTCGCTGACCAAGGAGGATTTTGTCTTCAGAAATACTGGCAATTATATTGACATTGATTTGATAATAATCTCTCTTTGTACACAGCGACACAATTATAACACTGCGTATAATTATGACGCTGCTTGCAAAGGACATACCGCGTCTTTGCTTCAATAACGTGATAAGTCCGACAATTCATTTTTTTTATTCGATAATTCCTATCAAATAAAAAAAACACAATGAATTATCGAATAATGTTTTTTTGTTTAAATTAAAAAAAAAAATGTATTGTCGGACTTATCACGTTGCTGAAGCAAAGAGGCGATATATTGTTGACGGTTATCTTTCAAATTGTGTAGGTACCTACATGTAAAATTGGTTCAATATTTTGCCGTCTGCACGTTGAAATGGTAAAGTATGACTTACATGTTTTGTAAAATTGTCAGTTATGAAATTTAGCGAACGTTTTTATCACCCGGTAAATATAAATAGACGGATAAAAAAAAATATTGTATATAATTTTAGCTTCTGTGTACCACTTGTCAAAAAAAGGTGGTAAGAACCTTCAATAATTAGAACAAAACATAAGACAACATTATGAAGGAAGCATAATGTTTAATTGAAAGACTATTCAATTGAAATAGGTTACTAGGTTTCCAAGGCATCCAATGGTGTCCACCATTGGATGCCTTGGAAACCTAGTACTGAACAGCTTAGAAGTAATTATTGACTTAAGAAAACTATACAATTTTATTGTACATAGAAATATAAATAAAAGTCGTGCAGTTTATTAAATTTTGTAACAAATAAATTATAGGTAGGTATGTTATTTTTTTTAAAATAACTTGATATTATTATAATTATTTTCTACGTAACTATTTACTTATTAAGAGTAGAACCAAAAAAAATATTAATGGACATTTAAAATTCAAACACATTCCATTTAAATTCAAACACATTACAACAATACAGGTTTGAATTTTCCAAACACAGTTTTTCAGAAAACCGCATCATTTTCCCTTCCCACGAAAAACTACAACCGCTTTTCACACAAACGATTCAAACACCGATACGTATACAAACAATAACAATACATGAATCAAACAATACTCACGAAGATACAAGATCCGAAAATACACAATTATTGGCTTACCGCCACTTCAGTCACACACCGATTGTTGCACCGCGTGCGTTCTCGAGGACGCTCGACACACGAATACGTTCGATCCAGGCCGTGGACGCAACGGAACTGGTGTGTTGATGCGTCTTGGCGTCTTTTTATGTAGCAACTGTTGTTTGATATGTAAACATATGTCTTGTACACACATAATAGGTCTCATGTGATTAGTATTAAGGGTGCTAGTGCAGCAGGTCGCGGCTTTGTGGTTTAGTTGCATTGAAGGACAATAAATGTTATGAAATTCTCGACTTTTTAAATTTACAGTTTTCTGCTTTCAGTTTTTCCAGGAAAAATATTGGGAAACGGAAAGTATCAAAAGTTATGAAAAACATAAACAGGTAAGTACTAAATAATGCGAATGATATGACTTCTCCCGCTCTGGCTAGAGCGGAAGGGCGTGTCAGACTTTTACTGACTAAAACCCACCCGTGTTCCTTCAGTTGCCTGTTGCCAAGGTCCCGGTATCCCTTTCGGACTTTCCCGCAACCCTGGCAGGTTGGATTCTTACCTGATAATATAATAATATGGGTAAGTGCTTACCGGAAAACTGAAAATCCATGGGAAACGATCACTGAAACATAAAATGTCAGTTTCAGTACCTAGATATCTCCCGGACTGAAATATTGTCTGAGTGTAGCTAATGTTCCGCAATAGTTCTGATCTATCTTTTTGTTCTGTCCTTCATAATTATTACACCAATTTCACCTGAAGGCGATTGAAGATTGTTCTTCACCTGCATATCTAGCATACTTAGTTCAAGTGCCTAGAGTATATTAAATAGATCTTCGTCATTTAATAAGAGATTGTACTTGTTTTCGTTGTGATATTGCAGGGGGCCATTGCCCATCAGTGGAGGCCTTTTAACTAAAATGGTACTGGTAATGGTATCATCGATCTGCCAAGCGTAGATTTTGTTGATATTTTTTAAATCGTTCATCAATCTACTCAGCCTATCGCAGTCCACTGCTGGACGAAGGCCTCTCCCAAGCTGCGCCACACCACCCTGTCCTCCGCCTTATGCTTCATTAATTGTCCTGTTCCTGTCATTTGATGATTTCCCCAAAAAAAACAAAAAAGGTGAATATCATTCAGGTACTTATAGCAACGTTGTATCACATCCCCGAGGCTTTACAAATAGAGAAAACGAATTTTCGCCCCCGTAAACCTCGTTAAATGCTAGTTTCATCGAAATCGTTAGAGCCGTTTGCGAGAAAGTGATTACAAATAATATAATGTCGCAGGGTGATTTGATAATTCGACTTTTCGCGCAAACCCTAGAGATATTACCAAAACCCGGATAATTTGAAAATGGTGAAAAAATTTCTGCGAGCAACTTGGAAGTAGCGCCCGCTGGCCGCTGCCGCGGCACCCAGAATTTTTTTCAACATAAGTATTCTAATTATCCGGGTTTTCGCAATATCCCTAGGATATAAGTAGGGTTTTCGCGAAAAGTCAAATTGTCAAATCGCCCTACGACTTAAAGGTACAAATATTGCTCATTTAAATATTTATTAAACTTGTCAAATACCTATTATTTAACAAGTTTTTAACTTGGTGGTAATGGTGGTATGGTAGTGATGGTGGGCGGTTTACCCTTTTTTGATTGATTTTGTAGTTACGCCAAACCTGCACTTAACCGTGCCATTGTGCGCTCACAAATTTCGGAAATTAAATTAAAAAAAGGGTTTTTCAAACACAACTACAACAGGATCTGTTTACTAATAAAACAAACCCTTTTCTTCACACTATTGGTAGTAGTTAGGTACAGTCGACTTGGTAATTGCTTTACCACCCTAAGCTTGAATATCACTTGGATGTCGTAAAACGACGAGGTCTATTTTTGATTTAAGACCAATGTGACAGTTACATAGTTTCAACCTTAGTGAAGTTCAATTTACTTACCGGGAGTTTTTTCAAAACTGGCAAAGTAATTACGAGGTCGACTATACATCGGCAAAGCCAAACGCATATTATACACACACAAGTAAAAATGCATCATAATGACGTGATGTTTCACACGCAACGCTACGTCACAGCTACGTGTGCGCAAACGCAGCGTAGGTTTTCGAACGTGCCTAATTACGGTAAATTAGTAGTCATTACAATAACATTATTCATTTAGCGTTAATAAATTAAATTATCGTTTTAATGTTTTTGTTTTTATTATGAATTACCTGTTTTTATTAAGAAAAAAGGTCCGTGGATGGGTGATCATCTTCACATAACGAGACTCCTCCGTGCCTCGGAAAGTACGTTAAGCCGTTGGTCCCGGCTGTCATTCGAGGATCGTCCCGGTTGTCGTTACGGGTCGACAGAAAGTCGCTCATGAGCCTCTCACTTGGCTTTACATGCAGTCGAGAAAAATCTCTCAAGCACGATGTTTTCCTTCACCGTTTTTGAAGCATGATTGTGATAATTATACAATACGCACAAGACATGTTCCATGTAAAATACTGGTATTCAGCTACATCCAGTTAGACTGGAAGCCGACCCCAACATAGTTGGGAAAAGGCTAGGCCAATTATTTTTTTGATAAAGACCAAGATAATCTCATAAATACCAAAAAATTTCAAACTTTCTCAGCATGAGTAGGTAGTTGTACAGTCACCGCATATCAGTGCTTAATACTTGCACTACGAAAACCGCCCTTAAGACGTTTTACGACGAAGGCGATGTCAAATTCAAATTGTTACCAATTATGTGCGGTTGACTGTACCTACTAACGTGCAGTAAAACAGTTACAGACTAACCGGTCAAAAATGACCTCATACTGCGGATATTACACACGGTGATTTTTAATTCACTGTTAACCTTTAAGGGGGTGAAAGTACTCATGATTATAAACAATTTTCACTATGGGAACAAATACGAAATAGCAAAAAAAATAAACATCCGTTTCATACATTTTCGTCGGGTAAATATTGC
The DNA here is from genome assembly GCA_947363905.1 of Lithophane semibrunnea. Lineage (NCBI taxonomy): Eukaryota > Metazoa > Arthropoda > Insecta > Lepidoptera > Noctuidae > Lithophane > Lithophane semibrunnea. The sequence continues at coordinate 5,855,136 of OX376209.1, forward strand.
ATTTTTGTATGAAACAGCTGATATTTTTTTCGATATTTTAGGGTTGGTCTTATAGTGAAAGTTGCTCTGAATCATGAGTACTTTCACGCCCTGAAAGGTAAACAATGAATTAAAAATCACGGAGTATAGGTATGTGCCTCGGCAAACTTCGTGTTTCGTCTGTCATCCGGATTTCTGTCAGTTACCCTTTGCACTTTTGTGCAGACCGGACGCTTACAATCGACTTGGGAGTATAAAGAGTTGTTAATACTCTTTTAACCAAATTTATTTATTTAAAAAATGGGAGGAAATCGTTTAAGTAAAACAGTTTTACAGCTCTTTAAAGTTCATACGGAAATGAAAATAAACAACAATAAAGTAATTAGTCCTGAATTAAAATTATTATAAATACATGATAAATCTAATAATTAATTGATTGATATCGAAATTAGCATTCGTTTGTAGGGACATGTAAGAAAATAGGGTTTAGATTTGAACTGAATATCAAAGATTTGAGTAACCCATTTCCTTGAAGTCTATTTCTCAAAGATAATTGGGGTAATAATAACCCAGAAACTTAGTTTACATTTACGTCTTTCATTGTATTAGGCTTCCAGTCATATTGTACAAAAAAAATTCTAATGTAAACGACAGCGAGTCACGCAAAGAACAAAAATGTCTTATGGAAAAGCACATCCGAAACAAAATGTCTAAGTTAGAGAGATTTATTTGATTCTAATTCTGTTAACAAATATTTGTTATTTATGGTCGCAAATCATAATTATTTCGATCAAGATACAACATGACACTAACCTGCCAATTGCAAAAAAATTCAATGTCGCGGGCTACCTCTGACATTCAAGAGTACCTACGACATGACATGACACGATAAATTGGAACACTATCGAATGATTCATGTTCAGGTCCATCCGATAAGACCGGGAGCCGACCACAACATAGTTCGGAAGAGGCAAGGTAGATGATGCTATCGAATGCATCATTTTTGATACCACAATAAACATCCAAAGATAATTTAATCTTAGGAAATATCGTCACAATCTTTCATGTCGATCATGTGATGATATTCCACGTCACGTCGGTTATCCATTCACAAATCACAGCAGACACAGTTTTTATCTGAAATCTGTCTAGTTTGCATGAATGAATCACAGATACGAGTCACAAAGTTACGCACAAATGATTGATAGAAGATTCAGTTCTTTCAACTTTCTTTTATCTTAGATCCCAATCAAAAAAATCAATCTGCCTAGGCTTTTCCCAATGTTGGGTTCGGCTTCCAGTCTAACCGAATGCAGCTGTTGAATACCAGGAGTTTACATGGAGCGACCGCCTATCTGACCTCCACAACTCAGTAACTGGGTAATACGATACCCCTTGGTAAGACTGGTTGTCAGATTTTCTGACTTCTGACGACCCGTAACGACTGTTAATGACGTGCTTTGCCACATAAAGGATAATCATAAGATCGTAATATTCGCAGATGACACATCCCTCATTTTTTAAATCAAACGTCCAGTTAGTCAACTTTGAACAAGTTAACGATGCACTCTCTAAAGTTGTGCATTGGTTTAATGTAAATAATCTTCTCTTGAATGAAAAAAAGACTAAACTCATTAAATTTTCAACGCCAAATGTCAGGCAGCTATTTACCAATGTTAAAGTTAATGGAATAGAGTTGGACCCCGTTGAATCGACAGTTTTTCTTGGAATAACCATTGACGGTAAATTACAATGGGGCTCACACATAGAAAAATTGTCAGGTAGGCTTAGTTCGGCCGCCTATGCCGTTAAAAAAATTAGACAGATAACTGACGTAGATACAGCCAGAATTGTTTATTTTAGTTATTTTCATAGTCTTCTGTCTTATGGGATTCTTCTCTGGGGAGCCTGTGCGGACATTAAGGGCGGGTAGTAAGCAAAATTGCCTGTCTTCAATTTGATTTTTCATGAAATTGATAAGACTTAGGTGTAAAATAAAAATAGTATGAGTAACTACATGATATTTCCAAACTTTTTGTGGAACAGAAACACAAAATATTAAAATTTTCTCGATAAAAAAATATCACGAAGTTACCTCTAATTTTCACGTATTTTCGATTTGTACTTAAAATGCTAATGCCTATTATGATAAAAATTAGATGATTATATGTATTAAAACAAGGCAAAAAAAATTGTGTAGGCTTTTTTTTTTATTCCTTTTATTTTTGGTTTTATTACGAATCAAAGCTTGTAGGACTTACGACGTTCTTAGTTCGTGGAAGAAGCCATCTTCCGTCGCGCATTACGGGAACTTCAAGCATATTTTTGTTTCACAAATCAGTCGGCGTTGCTCTGTTGAGACGAGAGGACTACGCTCAAATTTTTAGCTGCGCTGATATATTATTTATTTTCGTAAATAATATTTTCGTAATTTATCACATTCCACAAAAGAAACTGAGACATAGAAAACAAGAAAAAAACACTAAAACCACTTCCAAAACGAATATTACAAGTGTTATTGATTGATAAATAAATAAATACCGAGTCTAAATAAACATATAAAATTCAATGTTGATATTTGAAAACTCAAGATGACATACATTTTATTTGACAGATTTTTGACTGCTATAGAAGCACGGAGTATAGAAAGAAGTAGGTAAAACTAGCGCCATTGCTCTGTATTGCGGTGAATTTTCTTGCGGAGAAAATTTACAACATAGCCAACGAGCCCATTCTACGTTCATTTGAAAGTTCGCACTGGAGATTAAATCTTATTGCGATTTACTCAGGATCCAAATTCGTTTACTCCCATTTTTTTTGACAAACTTCTTGTAAGGTGACCCTTAGACGAACAATTGGAGCGACTGACCGCCCCTAAATAAAACTTGTTTAGAATAATACCTTTATTCTTCGGTTATTGGTATAACGAACGAACTCGAACAGATTCCGTATGACTCCGGATTTTTAATTTGTCTGTCCGTGATGTCTTGTTTATATCTCTTTAGTTGACTTTTTTGTCGTAGTTGGGTTTCAGTTTTTACCTGACTACGGCGAAGCAAAAAGGAGGGTTGTAATTTTGACCGGTTTCTATGTATTTATCTATGCCTGTTCCCACATATTATCTTCTAAAAGACTCATCACAATTTGACAAATGAGGTATCGTTGGAAGCTTCTTGATCGTCCGCTGGTCAAAGGCTATATGAATACACATTAAATTGAAAATTGCGCCCTCTAGGTGACATATCATGAACAACAAAAAATATTTTTGAATCATACCATGTTGGGTATCAAATGAAAGGTTTTAATTAGCACATTTCAAAAATATATATTATAACCCCAAAAAAGAGCAGCGACAATCAAGACGTATATTGCCATATGTTTATGTTAACGCGTGGGATGATAACTGCCGCTACACGCGCTGCCGCACCGTAAACAGAAAAAACGTCTGACGCACCGCGTGACGCCACACTGCACGCGACGTGACACGCCCCGCGTCTCCGTAAATGAGGCCTAAAGCAACTTGGCATGTTTTCAAAGCTACAATTTCAACAGTTCTTTACAAAGAGGGACCATACTAAACTTTCTACTAAGGGACTAGTTATAACAAGCGCCCGAGACGCGTATTTTGTACGCTGCGTTTCGGGCGCTCAATAAAATTGTATGAATTCCTATGTAACGAATTATATCAAGCGCTGCAGTCTAAGCGAGCGTCCATGCCGGGCGCCGTTAGGCCTGCACATGTCGCAACTTGCCACTCTCAACTTGCATCTCCTTTGTGCGATTTACAAATAAGACTGGGAGAAGGTATGCCGCGGGCATTGCTGCTGCGTGCGCCGCCGTGATGAAACGCCGCGTGTGACGCGGCTATGCCATTCGCGGGCTCCGCCGCAAAAAACGCTCCATTTCAAACAAACGCGTGTAAAATCGCGTCTCCGTAAACGCACTCATACAACGCTATATGTTTGAATTCAGTGCGAGCCGCGCCGCCCAAAGCCACGCGCGACTCCTCGCGTCTCCGTAAATGAAGCCTAACCGTGCCCTTGACGCTTGGACGCGAGTTCCTTTTTCACTATTTTTCCTTGTCATTTTCTCCGCATTAGTAATAAACTTAAAAGAAACACGGTTCAAAAGTTACAACAAAATGTGGAAATCTTGTTGCGTTTGACGAGCGTCCAAAACGCGCCGGGCGCGCGCCCAAAACACAGCGCAGGTACTGAGCGCGTACCTCGGGCCCTTGTTATAATTAGTCCCTTTGGTACTTTGGCTCCCATTTACATAGATGAATAGATGTCAATTCTTTTAGTGGTGAATCCGACAATCCTACATTTATTTCTTTTGTACAGAACTCGGCCTCTTTTTCACATGTTTCAAATATTTTCGAAGGGGATTGTTCGCGTTTGGCGCAGGAAAGGTTTTCATGACACATGCCATATTCGTTGCACAATACAGTGCAAAATTCATTATACGAATATTATTTTTTACTTGGGTATCACTTTGCACGATTCTCCAAAGAGAGAAATCCACGATATAGCATTATATTTATTACTTGGTAACACAGTTTTCCACAAAGACGTCATTAGGTACAATTTGTACAAGGTCCTAAATAAAATTTGGTATCATTTAAATTTGAACTTTTTCACGTCAACATTGAGTTTCTAGTTCCAAAACATGAACATGATTTATAGTTCTGAATTCAAGCTTAGCGTATCGTATATGCAAAATAAACTACAGAAGATTGAAATTCGAATTCTATAAACGCCAGACGAAAAGTTTCTGCTGGCGGGAAGGCATTGTGTTTTGTTTTCGTCGTGTTTAATGAGAGGGGTAGGTAAGGGTTGCGCGGGTGAAATATGATTTTTTGCTGTCAAACTACTCCCCCTTAATGCTATCTTTGTTTTACAGAAAAGGGCTGTTCGAGCCATTTACAACCTAGGTCCAAGAGATTCCCTTCGAGAAAAATTCAAAGAAATAGATATTCTGACTGTAGCCTCACAATATATATTTGAAAACCTATTGTATGTACACAAAAACATATCAAAGTTTAAGAAAATGTCCGATATTCATAGTTTAAATACCAGGAATAAACACAATCTTGCTGTACATCGTACTCGTCTCCACAGAGTAGGCAACTCGTTCATGGGTCAATGTATACGCTTTTATAACAAACTTCCCATTGACATTCGAAACTTACCCATTAAACGATTTAAAAGCTGTATTAAAACCAAACTTTGTAAAAAAGGGTACTATAAAATCACAGATTATTTAGAAGACAAAAATGCATGGGATTGAGCTGCTCGCTCTGCTAAGCATTGTGACATTTTGAATATTATGGAAAGCCATAAAAATATACCTACCAGTTTTATATACAAATTGACATTATTGAATATTATATACAAAATGACATGATGATTACTTGTAAAGTATTGTTTTATTGTGAATGTGACGACTATGTGGATATTTATTTTTCGTTCTGTTAGTTTTAGCGAAGGTCTGGCAATTTGAGAACTTTATGCGACCTACCCAAATGTCCGTTCTTTGCTATTGTTCGTCGAGTCGTTGAGCTCCTTAAGTTCTGAGTTGAGCTCCACTATTACTGACAAATGCTTGCACTGACTGGACAGGTCCACTCAAATCTGTGTGGTTCTTCCCTCAAAAGACCATTTCAGACTCTTATCTACATGGTCCTCATATGGCCTGGCCAAGATTATGTCTGGACTTTAAAGGAGACGGTGACCTCTGAGTTTGTTTCGGCCTTTCTTCTCAGAGTAGTCAGATAGGAAACGCCGACCTCATCTAGCTTATTTTTACAACTTTTTAATATGACGTGTAAAAGTGATTCCAATATCCTATTTACAGAATAAACAATTTCATTTCATTTCATTTCCACGAATGACAGCCGGAACCAATTCCGAGCCACGGAGGAGTCTCGATATGTAAAGATGGTCACCCATCCACGGACAGACCCCGGCAAGCGTAGCTTAACCTGTTGGATCGACCCGTGCGACTGTTATTACTTACTTTGACAAAAAATAAGTTCCCATGTATAATATAGGTTCCTTGTTGTCAAGGAAAACATTTTTTTTTTGGAAAAAGAATTACATTACCTACGTACTTACCTAGGTATACTCATATACCTAGTTCAGTGAGTGCTACAAGTTTTTAACTCATTCTGAAATCAACTTAATTTTTTCTAAAATAAAGTTTAGGTTATGTGGAAATAATGATGTTATTTGTTATTTGTTGTGGAAATAATGATGTTATTTCCACATAAACTAAATTTTATTATAGTTTTTTTTTTTTCTATGTTTAGAAATTAAAATGCGTGATTCCGTTGAAATTGAAAATAGATATTGTTTAGAGAGGAAATGCGACCACGTGAACGCGTTTCTTTTTAATCTCTGCGCTCTTTGTACCACGTTCGTTTCCAGTGTGTGTTAGATCTTCTGCTATTTCTTATTTTGCAACATAGTGTGTACTTTAGGCTTTATCTAATAACGCAGATACAGTGTGACTGTACCTGTACACGCTGTTTTTAGATGTTTTCATAAACATAATAAGAATAAACAGTGAAGTAGTTTCCGCAGTAGACTGATGCCCGTTTTCACGAACCGTAAGTGTTACATAAATAAATGCCTATATAAAAGAGCGTTCACGCATAGCATGTATGGGGTTGGCAGCGGAATTTGCCAGCAGATTTCGTAGATTTTTTTTTTTTGTTTGAACTGTGATCGCTTGTGGATCGTTTCAGTAATGTCGACTATCGGGGAATTTTTCAGTACCCGCGGATAAGCGTCCGCACTTGGGTCAGGGTATCCGGACACCCGGCCGTCAGGGCTCATTTGTCTTATGATAGTTTCCGTACGCATGTGCATTCATTTGTTCACCATAAATCGCACTAACAAATTATTTGATTTGAGTCAACAGTCCCTCTAGATTTTCTGTTCCGTGGGCTGCTCTTGATTGGTTGTCGCCTAGCATTGATTCTTGATGCCCAACTCAAACTCAAGCATTTATTTAAATTAAACCATTTAGCTAGAGGCACTTTTGAATTGTCAAGGAGTAGGTCAGTCAGAAATATGAAGCTAGTTAGTTGCCCATTCTAAAGCGTAGTAGGTACTTATGGAGAAGAACGGGCAAGAAACTACACGGACAATCTTTTAAATAAATAAAAAATTGTCACAAAATTGCTTGCTGATGCTGAGTAAGCTAATTCGGTATAGGTACCTTACCTCATCTGAAACTCAGTAACCCCATACTAAAGCTGTGTTTCATAAACTCTCACCAACTGCACCCGTAGCATGACCACCGTAGAAACCAGACCAGGGAGAATACACAAAATGGCAGATAAACAACCATTATCCGTCATTTTGTCTATTCTTCCGTCGACAAAACCCGTTTTTTATTCTATCACCGTCTACGGTGTCCATGCTCGCGTTCTGGTAGTGTTATGTAGATGTCGGTAGGTATGTGTAGGCAGTAGGTATAACAACTTACCTACTATTTTATCTCGTCATACTGCAGACAGCCTTGCATGTAGGTAATCCAAATAGATCTGCAAGAAAAAACTTGGCAAGGTAGGTACCTATATTTTTGTCATGATAATTAATGTAACTAAGCCAAATTCTCATAAATTTTCCATTTCAAGAACAGATACTTACAAAAATATTTATTTTCATTTAGGGTCGTTGTGATAAGAGATGGAACTAGTTTTTTAGTCTGTCACAGTATCTATGTCGTGAGACGATTAAAATGCACGCTGAAAGATACCTACCTAATTATTCACAAAAAACCGGCCAACTGCGTGTCGGACCACGCACAATGAAGGGTTCCGTAGTTGGGATGAATTTAGGTATCCCAAGAACAAACTTAACATTGTATTTGAAAAACATGTTCCACACACATTCTAACTGCAAAAGTATGTTTGTACACACAATATTAGGAGATATAAAAAAAATATACTTGTGACCCTCACACAGCAAGTCCTTTCATTTGATATGTGGGGCACTGGGTTCGATTCCCGGGTCAGGCAAAGTGTTATTGGGTTTTGTCATTAGCAATTTCTTAGTAGCAGCCAGGAATTTGGAAGCTGGCGGCGTGATACCCCCGTGAATCGGAAAGCACATAAAGCCATTGGTCCTGCGCTTGATCTCTCTCCAGTCGTGACGCATTGCCGTCCCATCGGACTATGAGACTGAGGGAAGAGAGACACCTGTGTCTGCGCACACTTGTGCACTATACTATCTCCCGCGCCGAAGGCTAGTTTCCGTTGAGATTGGCCGCCATAGCCAAAATACGGTCTGGAGAACTATCTACTCCTACCTTGTTTATGGGAGCAATTCTCTGGAGTCCACTGAAGCCTGTTGTATATTGTCATAGGCCCCCAAAGTATCAAACCATCGCGTCTTGTCTTCTTCTTAGCGTGTCGATGGCAAAAATCGAGTGTTGTTAAATTTGTTTGGCCCAAAACTCAGCCACGCGAAAACCGTTCGCTGACGCAGTCATTAGGTCCTCACGTGTGCAGGTCCCAGAACAAGCTGGGCAAGATTGGAGGTGAGCCATTGTCTGTGGAGAGGCGCCGCATACACACCGGAGATCTGAGCCGTCCGTGAACCCCCACTTGTGGAGGTTGTCCTTGCTGCAGCATACTTGGGTACGAAGTCTATTTAAGGTTTTCCAGGTAGGCCACGGTAGCTTGTGCCCGGGTGGGAGGCTCTCTGATGGTTCCCCTGATCGCGTCTTGTTCCAGCCGGTCACTCCAATCTTACCCATCTCTAATTCAAGTGGAAGGCTGGATTAGAGATAGGTTTCCGTTATCTACATACGCAATGCGTCTATGTCCGGAAACATGACTAAAGTCTGTTTCTAATTATGTGTTCTGTGTCATCAAGATAACGCAGTCTGGTAGTGCTTGTCTTAAAATGTAGATTACAGTTTGAGTAACATGTTACAGAAATAAATTCTGAGAGATAATGTTGGAGGTGTCCCGGTCATGTCTTTGTCACCTAGGAATTTTCCGGGTTAGGAAGAAAAAATACTTCAACACGTGGTGTGACTTTTGTATGAAAAATATATCAAAGAGCCTTATTTTATGCTTCGGGTAAAAGGTCAATCTGCCCTAGTCTTTTCCCAACTATGTTGGGGTCGGCTTCCAGTCTAACCGGATGCAGCTGAATACCAGTATTTTACATGGAGCGACTGCCTATCTGACCTCCACAATCCAGTAACTGGGTAATACGAAACCCCTTGGTAAGACTGGTTGTCACACTTTCGGGCTTCTGACGACCCGTAACGACTGTCAAAGATCTACGAATGACAGCCAGGACCAACGGCTTAACGTGCTTTCCGAGGCACGGAGGAGTCTCATTTTGTAAGGATGGTCACCCATCCACGGACCAACCTCAAAAGCGTAGCTTAACCTGATGGATCGACCAGTGCGGCTGTTATTAATTAGCCACTCCTCCTTCGGGTAAAAGGTAACCTAACAAATGAAAAATCAGTTCTATAGGTACATTTCCAGTATATGTAAGCTGCCAGCTGCAGTACGTGCCAATACAGACAGTGCCATCCACGAAGACGCGCCCCACTCCGCGATTACTGAACTGTAAGCTGAAATTTAGTACGAAGCTGAGTGGAGTGGGGCGCGTCTTCGTGGATGACACTATCTAAAATAATTATCTAGCTTTAGATATCAGTTAAGTTTTATGAAGTAGGTAAGGTACTCTTTGTAGCTTCTGAAATAGTACAATGGCCAACTAACCATCATATTTTTTTTATATCAGGTGTCTAATTTCGAAGTCAACTTATACATAGGTACCTAGTTCAATGGATACTAGCATTCCTTTTCACGCTTCTTCGAATTCTAGATTTATCATGTTTTATTCATCAAAAAACAATTAGTTAATTGACTTTGAGGTCTCATTTTTCCTCTTCATTTCATATCTAAGTAAATTGAATAACTCGTTAAGAATATACCTACTCAGAATTATTACCGTTTCTGAGATAATAATTATAAGTTATTAGAGGTACCTAAGTACAGCTTGGAAAAAAAGAGTTTGGAAAAAATGAGGGCGCCACTACCGCATATAGGTCACTTCAAATGGGAAATGAGTAAAAGAATTTAAACAAATAGTTAAAAACGCTGCTTGTACTGATTCAAAACCTACTTAGCACTTGTCGGCAAAGTAGTGACAACATCATAGGTCTGCATTAGGTAGTCAAAAGTTACATGCTATACATGAGTTGAGACAGCCCCAGTAAGTAATTAAAAATACTTGTGTTGGGGTTGACTCGCTACTTCCCTTATTTAATACAGTATTGAGACTAAATTAAATAGAAAATAATACAGTATAAAACAAAACCCAGCCAAGAATCAAAGCTGGTAAAAATATAAAATTGTTATAGTCTCTATGAACTTATTCTAAGCATGCGTGATTGTGTGTGTGAGTGTGTGTGTGTGTGTGTGTGTGTGCGTGTGAGTGAGTGTGTGCGTGTTTTTGAGTGTATAATTATGTATGTGTGTGTCAAGTCAGCAAATTCGTACTAGAATGTGCTCTGTTTCATCATACGTTAGAGTGTTTAGCCATTCAGTTATAACTTTCTTACATTCATACAAGACTTTAGGATGAAATTGTAGTTTAGCATTTATTTTGTTGTAAATATATGCAGATTGTGTTACGTACTGTCGTCTTGCAAAAATCGAACGAACCATTGCGGAGTGGGCCACAATATCACTCCGTCTTCTATCCCGGCTGGCAGAATTAAATGGAATAGATTTATGTAGATATAGGGTCACATTTAACAAATATAATTGTCTCACCGATAACAATCCACTTATTCTGTATAAGTTAACTGTAGGGTATCTATATGGTTTGAAGTACATCACTTTTATTAGAGACCCCTGGGCTCTTTCCAGCTCAAGGAATTTTGTCTTTATGGCACCTCCCCAGACTGGAATGCAGTATGTGATCACTGATTGAGCTAATGCAATATAAACATTATTGAGTATTACGGGAGACAACACATGGCGTAGTGTCTTGAAAATCCATATCAAATTCCTTACACGTGACATAATAGTATCAATATGTGAGTGCCATGACAGACATTCGTCAATAATTATGCCTAAGTATCTTGTAGAGGGAACTTTTTTTATAATTTGACAGTTACACTTTTGTATATAGCGTTCCGCACACTCATGTATCGCAATCTCAAAATCAGGACCTGGTTTAGATCTTTGACTCGGAGAAAAACAGATATAGTTTGTATTTGAAATGTTAAGAGTCAGCAAATTAGCTTTTAACCAGTCTAGTATAACGGTGAGAACACGTTCAGCATTCCGACGTACGGATTCCCAAGTTTCTCCGTGGTATACAACAGCTGTATCGTCCGCATAGGAGAAGATTTTCCCTCCGCTGCTCAACAGGTTACACAGTTCATTAATGTACACCAGGAACAGCGTTGGGCCTAGCACACTCCCCTGTGGCACACCAAAAATAACATTTTCTTCTTCACTGTGTAGGTTTCCTATTTTAACTTGTTGAGTCCTAACGCGGAGATAACTGTCAAAAAGACATAGAGCTGTACCTCTTATACCTATCGCCTCAAGCCTCTGCACAAGGATGGGGACCGAGACTGTGTCAAAAGCTGTCTTTAAATCTAGGAATACTGTCATGCATTTATATCCTTTGTCTACCCTATCTACAATTTCAGACGTCAGTGCTGTAATAGCGTGCTGTGTTGAGCGTCCTTGTCTTAATCCATATAGCGAGTCCGAAAGTATGCTGTATTTATTCAGGTAACTAATAAGTCTTTTATTTAACAACTTTTCTATAATTTTTGAAATTGCAGGCAAGACGGATATGGGTCGGTAAGTGTTAACATCACTCGTGTCTCCCCCCTTGTGCACGGGCGTAATTATAGAACGCTTCAGTGCGTTCGGAAATATTCCCGACTCAAAGCAAAGATTGGCCAGTTGACATATAAGGGGAACTACTAAATCCCTAGATAATTTGAGAAAACTTATAGGTATCTCGTCCCAACCAGATGCACTTCCCGAATCAAGAGCCATGAGTATGCAGTCGACTTCTGCTGGATCAGTCTCCATCAATACAAAAGAGGTGGTCTGTGACCGAGAATTGGAACTCATGACTAAACTAGATCGAATCCCAACCGGAGGCATTATTTCCTCTGCTAGTGTTTTTCCAATTGTGACAAAAAATTGATTAACCCGGTTTAGAGAATTGAGAGGATGCGGTGTGATTTGCAGAAGACGTGCATTAGATGATTTGGGTTTTTTGAAATGAGTTATGTTATTAATATTTTGCCAAAGCTTTTTTGTATTCTTTACAGAACCTGCAATTTGCTTTTTATGAAATTCTCTTTTTAATTTCTTAATCAGATTGGAACAAAAAGTACGAAAGCGCTTATAGGTTACTCTTATTATAATATTATAAGGATCTTTTTTTGTCTGCAACTGCATTCTATTTCTAAGCCGGATACATCTCAGGGCCCCTGTAGATATCCAGGGCTTTAGAGTACGCTTGGAGCTGGCGACTATTTTACAGAATTGGAATTACAGAATGTTTATAACATTAGAATCAGCAATACAACTCTCTAAGTTCATGAAAGTGCCAAATATCATGATTTCATGAAATAGTCATTCAATACACTTTCACGAGCTTAGAGAGTTGTAATACTGATTTTAAATGTTTATAATTCTGTAATTCCATATTTGTTACGAGCGCTAATAATATTTAGATCAACATACAACCTGATACTGACCTGCAAATTGCAAAAAACGAAAGAAAATTTGAATTTCGCGGGCTACCCTGACGCATCGCCCTAAATATCATTTAGATTAAGATTAACTGAATGTGATCGTTTGTCTATTTTTATAATTTTTAACCGACTTGCGTTATTTTGACCGATAGTGGACCGATTTTTAAAATTCCGTTTAAAGTTATTAACTTTGCTTGAATAGTTTTTGAGTTAGCTTCAACATTACGTATATTTCCCACATTAAGTCGCGTTTCTTTATGATAATTATTTAAATACGGAACGCTCAGTCCCTTCTCTATGTCTATAAATTAAACTGAACGCGATCAGCACTTTTTTTATAATACTTAACACTTGCTGATGCCCGCGGCAAATTATATAGGTACTAAAATCTTCCTCGAGAACCACTCTATCCATTGGTGAAAACAGCATGAAAATCGGTGCAGTAGTTTTTGAGTTTATCGCGACCAGGACGACAGACAGACGCGGCGGAGGACTTTGTTTTATAATAAATAGGTATGCAAGGATTGTTGTGGAATATTGACACTGACAGCTGAACGCGGTTCAGATGTGCTGATCGCGTTCAGTTTCATTAGTGAAATTCGCCCTAAAGCTGCGTTTAGGGTTGACGCACGGCAGGTGCATTGAAAATAATATCAGTAGGTAATACATCAGATGTATATCATTATTTGATACCTCTGAAACACAGCTAGCTTCGCGTAAAGTTTGATGGCCATTAATTTGTTTGAACATGTTGTTTTTAGCAATAATGGAAAAGTTGTCTGTTTACCGTTTCTTATCGATTCAGGTGAAGGTCTTATTATGTGTAATTAAAAAGAATTAAGTAGTTGTCATATTTTTATATCTCTATCACGCCTTTGGTGCATGGGGATTTTCGTGCCGTCGCATCGACCGAAGATTATTTAGCTCCACTGAAGCTGGCGTTTCGTTGGTCAAAACAAATATTATGTGTAGAGAGGAAGAATATGGTGAAGTCTTGTAAAACTTTTCCGAACTCCACGTCCCAAATGCTATATATAAGTAAGTACATATAAGTACTAGGTATATATTTTTTTGAATGTTTTTATATTTAAAAATATATATAATCTTTGTAAATAACGAAATAAAGGATTAGGTAATAATAGATAATTTAATACTCTCAATTTTTTGTTTTTATCTAATAATTAAATAGGTAAAAAAAGTACTCCTAGTAATCATTTTAAGCCATTGTCGTCCTGATAATGAGTCCAGCTTAATATTCGTCTACATGAATGTTCCACAGGTAGGTACCTACTTATTGTGGTCGCCAGCGCGACTGCGAACTTGGGTTCAGTATTCGATCCCCAGGTAAGACAGTGATACTGGGTGTTTCCATTAAGAATTTCTTAGTAGCAGCCCAGAGGTCGGAGCCGGATGAATGGCAATAGGCCCACCCCCTATTAAATACACCTACAGGTATATCAAATACGTCTGCCAACCCCTACGGGAACTGGAAGCGTGATGTTATGTTTATTATGTAAACATAATAATCACGTCTAAAACATGTAGGCAAGTAATTTATTTCAGTAGGCAAACATTTCAAGTTTTATTTGCAGACCATACATTATACAACGGCTGTAAACATCAGTGTTGTGTTAGCATAGTTTTTTACGAAACTGTGATATTGTGACGGTTATTGCCCTCGTAAACAATAAAATACAAGCATAGGTAATTATATAGATAGGTATAACATCATAAAAGTATATGTAAGTATTATATTTATTTTAATTGATATATACCTAAGTTATGTAATAAAATTATGCAGGACATTGAGAAACCGTCGCGGCGATCCGGAAATAAATAAATAAACGTAATGACGCAACACGGGGCGTATCATTCGCCCCGGAGCTTTAAGGGCCGAGTCACACCGGAATGGCAGCGACCGGCAGCGGCCTCCGGCGTCGCCGCAGGCGGCCTCGCACGACCTCCAGACTCCACGCGCCTAGTCTCCTCTTGACTAGTTTAGTTTCTACATTCGGCACGCGGCCGGCTGCGGTGCCGCGAGCGGCCTCGCGTCGCCGCGAGCAGAACCACTGACAAGAGGCGCGTGGCGCGCGGCCGGTCGCGTCACCGTGGGCGGCCTTATCTTTTAAGTATGTACATAAAGTTTAAAATTATTTCACACTGAAAGTGCTCGCCGCGTCGCTGCCATTCCGTTGCGACTCGGCCCTAAGTCGACCGTCCACTGCAACGTAGGATGCGTTACAATTTTGTGAAGTTTATAGTAATATGTGTGGCTACCTATTGTATGATACAACGCCAATCTAAGTAGGTAGGTACACGTGTGTAGCTTAGCCGTAGGCCAATAATGGCAGCCACACATGTGACGATATACTTGCACAAAATTGTACTTGCACAAGTAGGTATAGGACATGAACGTGGGTGGGATGAATTTAGCACAAGTATCCTAGCCATTCGGTGTAACGCAGACTTGTGAAAGTCTATACTTGCGCAATTATATCGTAACTTGTATGGCTACCATAATTACTGTCTCGTGTCTAAATTACTGCTACACAAAAAATAAAGAGAATAAAACAATAATAATATCTATAAAATATCTATTTATTTGCTGGTAATAATTATTAACTATTGCGACATGAGTACACAATAATATCAGTATACTTATGTATCTAACAATATACAATACAATATACAAAAACACAACAATCGTATATTTGGTGTGGTATGGCCGCGAAACGAGGATTTTATTACAAAATAATTAAATATTTTTTAAATGGAAGACCACAAATACAAATAATATCATTAATAAGTAGATTATTTGTGTTTGTATTTTTTTCTTATTAAAACATGATTATTTTGGCTTAAGCTTTGGTTTCCCAAGAAAGCAGTAAACGGTCATACAATAATGCTGTTCACATACAGAGCGTTTTTGACACCTTAATGTCAATAAATGTTATTAATCAAAGATTTTAATGACAGTCGATATTTATAATAATTATGACAGCTTTCGTTCCGCTATAATTATGCCGGAACCGCTTTCCTAGTAAAGGTCGATTCACACATATCAGTGAAGCCACCGTTCCGACACAGTTCCGGCACAGTGCAAAATATTCTTTCATACATTCTCTATGAACGCATCCCCACTTGTCAGTGTCAGTGCCGACACTGGCATGAGAATGTATGAAAAAATATTTTGCACTGTGCCGGAACTGTGGCTTCACTGATATGTGTGAATCAAGCTTTAACCAAAGCTTCAGTGATCTTCTATCGAATATCTTCTATGACTTGCACCTATTACTGGTATTTGTTTTAATAGAAACGTAACAGTAGGTTTTTCATAGCCCCTCAAAAACGCTCCGCGATTCACGAAAAGACAAATCAACAATAACTTAATATTAAAACTAAATGACGTACTTAATCATCAAATGCTACAAAATATATAAATAAACATTTCGCTAATTCTAGTTTGATCTGTTAATTTAAAATTATAAATAACAAAAGGATGTACAGTCAACCACATATTAAATTATTCCTCTTTAAAACTCCTGATAGTAGTGTAGCCGACTGTATTTGAACAATGTTTTAAAACTATTACTTATTGTAACTTATACATTAATGTCAAATAAATCGACTTAATATACAGTAATAATATTTATATACAAAACTCGTATTTTGTATATTTGGTGCTACGTATGGCCGCGAAATGGTATAAATTGGAATCTGTTCCTTTTACTTAGAAATTATTTATATTTAAGGATTATTATAATCTTTAAACAAATGTATGTTGGACATACAAGCTTTCAAATGGAAGTTTAAGTAGTTTTAACTATTAAAATGGCTCCAATATTGCATTTTAATAAAAAATTGAACTTTTTCGAGATTGCCTGTAATTTTCAGTAATACATCTTGGCACAGATTAAATACATTCAAAAGCAGTGTTGGTAAAGCAAAATGTTTAAGTATTAAGGTTTTATAAATATGGCGACAATAATGAGTACGAATAATACAAATACAATCATTATTTTTCCAAAAACATTTTCTAACTTAAATAATATTTACGTATAAATAAAAAATACTGAATTTCTTTCTTGTTCTTAGTCTAAACTTTCATGATTATAATACATTAATTATTTTGATTCAATGATAAACTTTGCTCTTAAGAATGTTTATAGAAAAAGTACTTTAACATCTACAAAATAAAGCTTATATTAGCTCAGCAAAATCATCAATAAGTTCCTTAAAATATCTGTTTCGGTAACATGTTCAAATATCAATGTAAAACTTTGGATCAATGGCATCTAGTGACTTTTAATAATATCACAAAAATATCATTTTTATACATGAAAAACAAGTATGTATAAAATACTATAAACTTAGATAACACATTAAACTTTTAATTCTTCTAAAATTTCTCGGTGGCTTTTTAGTCTGTAGAATTTTGAATGGCTAAATTTTCCTTATCGATAAAAGTTATTCACTGGATCTAATACATTATAAATTTATAATCTTATTATTCCCCATACTTATGAATGACCTTTAAAATAGTTAAACTTAAAAGCATTTTTTTTTAAGCAGACTTATTCCTAATTTGTTTAAAAAAAAGAGCTACTAAAAAGAGTATTACAATACTTTTTCGATGATAATTATTTCACTTCCATTATGTTTTATTTGTTTATTATGTTGTTAACAATTATAATCCGAATATTTTCACAAAAAAACACTGCCCTCAAAGAAACGAGCAACCCTTTTTTATTAATGGTAACATTTTATAAGTAATGCATAATCGGGTTCAGGTGGGTAAGACGACAATTGAAACTTACCTTTATGCTTTGAAATAAGGCATAATTGAAAAAAATCCCTTAACGAATAAATAACAATTTAAATGAATGTTGTTAAAAATGCCTCTAAAATATAAATAGGTCGATTATATATTTTTTTGCTGTGGCAATAACTAGCAAATAGTACTTTTAAATATTCATACAATTAGCATTGACACGGTACCTATATTGTTTTCTGTTACGAATATTTTAAATTCATTTTGAAATTAACTTCTAGTACAATAAAGACATTAGGTCATGCCTAAGCATCTCTAAGCGCCTTATTATTTTTATTAATATTCCTCTTAACCATTAATTTTCCAAATTAAAGGTGCCTTCGCTTCAGGCGTTGCTTGTCGCCACGTTCATGCGGCGTAGACGCTTCGCCAGCGTAGACATGATTGTCTCGAAAACTAAGCCACGCCCACTAAGCGTTTAAGGAGCGGCTAAGCCAATATGCTCGACATGCGTCCTGGATAAAAATATAGGCATATTTTGCTCATTAAATTCGGTTCTGAATTTCTGATTGCGGCGATCACTGAACGTGCCGACGTGAACCAGGACTTACAAGTTTATTATAAGCAACTGAACGTGTTGGATGACTCTATTACATAGGGTGTAAAAAGACCCATCACACAGCCGTCGTCTACGAATTCTGTACATTAATCTACAACTATATTGAGTAAAATATATTGCTGGGACGTTTCCCCAGTACAGCGGTTTTTCTCACCAAAAGTAAAAAGCAAACTTTTGGTGAGAAAAAACCGCTGTTTACGGAGAAAAACCCATTGTTCCTATCGGTGCAATAGTACAGGTGTCGTGGGAGTATTTAAGTTTTAACATAAAAACTTAATTTCGTAAAAACATGTTGGATCTTTGACCTGTTCCCAGATATGGTCCGATACAAAAAAAAATATTACAATGACAGGAAAAATAAGTGACTAGCGGCTTCGTTAAGCGTCTATTTACACCCGTTACGTAATACACGTTTAATATTAGTCTACGCATTAAGTCTGCGCATTCCTCTTCTTAGGAGGGGGCGTAGGCGCCTTTTCATTCGACGTATTCCGTTTCGCTATAGAGTTGTACAAGAATGATCCTCGCGGCGCCCAGACGGTGTCATAGTTGTGTCTGGGAGGGAGTGGGTTAGATTCCCCGTTGTTGTTAGTGTCGCTCTCAAGGTCCATACTTCGGTGGGCGTATTTCTTTGGTAGTGGGGGAGGTTCCTCTTCTTCTTGATTGGAGTCTGTTGTTCCTGAGGTTTGGAAAGCAAGGTTATGGTAGATATTCATTGACTTCTAGTTCCGGGAAGGCTATTTTAACTTTATCAAAATATTGCATAGCCTCTCCTAAAGGCGAGCGATTTAAATTCAACAATCAATCGCAGCAGCTCAGTTTTGACGGCAAATTCACTGATTCGTTTTTCAAAAACTGAAGGTCTCTAATTTTATACTTTGAACAAGACCGCTGTTCCGCGCCTGAGGTACGCGGCGAGACGGGAGGCAGTGCCGGCCGGTAATTCGTCGACGCTCACGGAGCGCGCCCCCCGCCCACCGCTCATTGGTCAACGCTGCGGGGCCACGCCACGCATTCAAGCGCGGAACAGCGGTCCCGGTCAGACTATAGTATAATAACATCGTCTTATTTAAAAGCCATCGTCGCGCGATTACACGCTAGTTTAAACTTTTTGTTACGTGAACGCGTGCTCGCGCAGACAGAGGGCGCTTTCAGGTTTTCCGAAAAAAAAAAGTAACAAATGTCCGCGACCAATCACGTATTCGCGAGACGATTGCTTTTATTAAATAGGACGCGGCCTAAGACTGGCTGGTAAGCGAGAGATCATTATTCCGGTATGTCCAAAAACTAATCAAACATAAGATAGATCAAGTATCATAGCTCTAAATAAGGCTTTTACTTCTACATAGATTATGTACTACACTACTATATCCTTAGCAAGTTCTACATAAAGCAATTACTGAAGTCGAGAGAATGCGTTCTTAACACCTGTCAGTTTCATACTAACGAATATGTGTTTTGCGAATTAAATCCCTAATAGAGTGCGTTTCATCATATAATTCCTATGCCGTAATGTTGGTACTTTAACAACGGACCTATTAGGTAGCGCCGTAACGTATAAATGTTCGTGCTACAACAGTGCAGCCAACATTACGGCATAGGAACTATTTGATGAAACGCACTATACAACTATAAATTGTATAACTGACAGGTGTCAGGTACGCATTCTCTCGACAGCCGGACTTTATGGACATACTACCCTCCTTTTAGGGCAGTTAGGTAAAAACAACAGAACTAAAAATATTACGGAAATTAACTACCACACAATAAGAGCTTTCGCTAAGTCACAATTAACTTACGTGTGGATTTTGTACTTACGACTATTAACAGACTACTTAGTTTTTTTTTCACGGGGGCGCGCTGCCGTATTGAAGATGTGTGGCTTAACTTTATTAATTCTATGATAATTTGCCCTTTATTTCATAAGTTTCAACGCAAAACTGACAAAAAGTAAATGATTCCTGAAAAAGATGCGATGCTACGTAGTAAGCATTTAGCATGTTTGTTAAATGTGTTAGAAAATCATCATAAAATCAACAGAGAAAAGCAAAAGCTCTTATTATAGAAAAATAAATAATACTTTGTATAGAAGCGATACTAGGCGTTTTATACGCCTGAAGCTGTAGGCTAGTTGCTAGTCAGGATTTTACTCGGAATAAACCTGATTTAGAGCATCAAAGGCCCCGTAGTTTTAGGGTAATAGCGCAGTTTTAAATAGCAAACTAATTGAGAACCTAATAACACATTTAGAAAGTCCCTTTTCATTTTGTCAATTCAACAATATCCATTGCATTATTTTTGTTCTCGAGCAGTTAAATTTTTTAAACAAATGAAGCAATGGATTTCTTTGTACTGTCAAAATGAAGATGGATTGTCATTTTGTGTTTTTTACACCGCTTTCCGGGTGTTTTTTTTTTCGAGTGTTATTGTAGTGAGAGGATCGCTTTTATACTAAATATTCTTAAATTTTCAATATTTTGAATAATTAAAGGTAGATAAATAATAAAACACTCACCCATAGAGTCTCGATTCGAGGGTGGTGCGGAAGAGGTGATGAGACTAGTTCGTTGCGACAGACGCCTTTCGCGCTCGACCTCGGCGCGTAGTGGTCGTTCAGTCACCAGCTGATAAGCGAATGACAAACTATACACTTGAATTTAGAACCTTCGATTTGTAGTCAACTATCTACTTTAGACGTATGTATTCGAAGATGATTTCTGAGTGATCTAAAAGGTCCTAAATAAAGAATCGTAGCAATGGAATTTGAACTTTGTCGGTTATGACAATCATTGAGAGTTTGTAGTTCAAAAGCTTTATAATTTTTAAGATTCTGAATTCAAGTTCAGTGTGTTATGCTTATGTCACACTTTATAGTGTACTGGGTCAAAAACAGGGTTTTTCAAAATGTTCAAAAACAAAATCACAAATATGGTCGTATTTTAATAATGTTAGATGGAAGACCCTACATTACTTTGTTGTTATTTGTAAAAGTTTACTCGCTAGTCTGATGTACCGGCTAAGTTACATATTTTACGTATTCGTGTAAGTTTTCAGTAACTAGAATAATTATTGGCTCCCAAAAGATATTATCTGCAGTCTAAATTATGTGCCCTTTGTTTGGTGCAGTCTATTCAAGTGGAAAAGTGCATAATATAAATAAATTATAAAGGTGTTAAAAAAATAACTTTACAAACTGGGTCTTACAACAAAAACTTAGACACTTGAACGCGTGTATACTGTCAGTTTTATGTCAAACTCCATAGAGAAATGTCATGTTTAAAAGGTGTTTAGGCTAAACAACTGACAAACACGGTTTTATGGTAATAAGGTAAGAGATGCTTTGGTCCATCGAACTGAATAACTTTTACTATGGAACCAACAAGAAAATCGTGAAAAAAAATCTGCTGTTCCATATAAAAGTTTAATACCTACTGTTCTAAACTGTATGGGACAGCTGATATTTTTTCGCGATTTCTATGTTGGTCCCATAGTAAAAATTATTCAATTCGATGGTCTAAAGCACCTCTTAAAGTTTGTAAGTATTTTTGTTTAATACCTTGTACGTAGATACGGTTACTAATTGACTACCAAAGATGATATTTATAAAATGCAAAAAAAAATATCTATAGTAGGTAATAATTGTCCATTATAAAATATTCACTCAGACAATCCGATTTTACTAAGCCATAAAGCAAAGCAAAATTAGTATAATATCGTATTAGTAAATGTGTTAATTTAACTGTTTTACTTAATTACTCAGAAACTCTTAAAATAATACGACTGCGTCGAAATATACATACATAGCCAAAAATATTAGGTTGAATGCGTCAATAAAAGCGAGACGAATAAATAAAAAAAATAACGTCTAAGCAGATAAAAGATCACTGCGGTAACCAATCCAATGTCTTTAAAATATCCTGTTCCAAGACTCAAAACTTATAGCAAGGATTTTTGACTTTACTTTGCATTGCTAGATAAGTGATGCCTTATTTTTATGCACGTAATGTTCATATTCGTATAAGCAAATGTGAGCAATCGTTCCATAAGAACATTAACTTTAATGTAATAAGAATAAAGTTCGTATTCGTATGAAACATTTAACAAATTAAAGGCAAAGAGCGGTCTATGAATCTTGCCCCGAGATTACGAATGGAACAGTTTTTTTTTCATGTTCTAACACAATTTTTTACTTCAATTACAGTTCAATACAATACTATTGTGAATTTAAACAGATTACGGTCTGTAAGCGAATAGAATACCAATCTTGAATTGTCTATTTAAATCCTTTGTTTCCAATTCTATAACAATAATCAACTTTAAGTTTGTGTAAATTAAGTTGATTTCAGAATGATTGAACTATTTAAAATAATAAGTTAATTCAATTTGCAGTGTCAAATAAACTTTATGTGTAGGCAATAAAGTAACTTTTTCGAAATCACATAAATTTTGAATCGGAAAGCAGGACCTATAAAGAATACATTAGTTAGTTACGTAGTCGATGCCACTCTGAAACCAATTTCATAGTGCTATAACTGCCTTTTGAACAAATTAGAAACATTTTGTGTTACCAAGTACGCAAATACAGTTATAAATACAATGCAATCAAAATAAGCGTAGAATTGCCTTATTAGCATATTACCCACATTTTATTAACCTTTTTTTTTCGTGGGGGCACATGCCTCCTCATGGATACACTCAACCTGGGGAAAACGAATTGTTAAATTAATTGATTTTATCGTAATTCGAGGCGAAAATATGAATTGTCATAAGGCCAATGACCACAAGAGCGCAAAACACGTATTTCTCGACATTAATTATATAAATTATTATTTGGAGCGTATAGTGCCGCGATGACGCCTGAGAAGCCGTTAATAAGTCTGCACTTTATGTCACTAATAATAAGGTGCATTATTCGACATTTCTGTGATCCTCCTCTGTGAGCGGTTATGAGACCTATTACAAGCAATATAAGCTTAATTTGAATTGTTAAGACATTTTTTTTACACATTTATTTATTTACTTATATTATTACAAATTTAAATACTTAAATAAAAAATATGGCGAAAAGTCAGTCCTATTCTTATTTTGATTACATTGAACACAATATAATTTCACTTTGTTGCATTTGGCTGGTGTGGGTGTTAGAGGTTAGAGAAAAAAAAATTGAAAAAAAATTCGTATCAATTTTAATAAGTTTTTTTTTTAAATTATATATTTCTTTATTCTTTTTGTGTCAACTTTTTTTAAAAATGTTATTCATCATAATTAACGGTGGCCAAGCCGATCAGGTTAACTTACATTAGACACAATTTCCGTTAAAACTCACATTCAACACTCATAAATGTATATTATCATATCGACTGACCTTAGAAGTGTGCCTCACCTCTTGCCTCAACTCCCTCAAAGGGGACGCAGAAGGCGTGTCTGTTTGTGTATTGATGCTGGTGATGCTGTTGTTGTTGTTGTTGGAGTTGTTGAGTGTTGTTGTTGAGCTGTTGTTGATGGAGCCGTTCGGGGTTGAATGGGAGGTGTACCATTGACTTCCGCTGGCTTGGGTGCCAACTTCGCTCTGTGGAATTCAATTGATGAAAGATTAATTAATTGTTATGGTTTTCTTGAAGACGTACACACGGCTACACATCAAGCTATACATTTCCAGTATAAGCTGACCTCGCATTGTAAGGAAATCCTATACAATAAGGAAATCCTATACAATGCGAGATCAGCATAAACTGGAAATGTATAGCTTGATGTGTAGCCGTGTGTACGTGTTAAAACGTTAACTAAGGGTGAATTTCACCAGTAAAACTAAACGCGATCAACACATAAAACGCGTACAAGAGCTGTCAGTGTCAAATATTTCACAACATTGATAACGCTGCAACCTATTGAACGCGGTTTAGATGTGTTGATCGCGTTCAGTTCAAAAAGAAAAATATTCTTGAAACGGTTTAACTGACTGCCTTACATGCAACGCAAGAATTTAAACTACTGAACATATAATCATTTAAATCTACCAGGGTATGGCAACACCTGGCAGGGTTGCGGGAAAGTCCGAAATGATACCGGGAACTTGGCAATAGGCAACTGAAGGAACACGGGTGGGTTTTAGTCAGTAAAAGACTGACACGCCCTTCCGCTCCGCCCAGAGCGATTGAAGTCATTGAATGATTGCCCAAACTCGAAAAAAAAAAAAACAAAAAGGTTATGGCAACAAGGCAATGTCGCGGATAAAAATTAGTCGTTTAATGAAAATAATAAAGTTTACCTTTCTCAAATTCCTTTTATTCCTTCTACCGGGCGAATTTTGTAATGTTGCGAAGCGACTCACAACACCAGTGCTACTATTTCTGTGTAAAAAAATAAAAATATTGATATTAGTGTTCAAAATAATAATGCTTACGTTATTCCAAATTAGAGAATAGCTTTACCTTGCTAAAGGGTTAATCGCAGCGTTGAAACTGAAAAACCGGCCCTTGGATGAGGTTCTGAAATAATTTAATTATACTTGTTTTTTTTTAATAGATTGAGACTGACATTAGAATGCGAACATCCTAACTTAATATTATAAATGGTAATGCGAGTGTGTTTGTTTGTTTGTTTCGCTTTCACACTAAAACGGCTGAACGGATTTGGATGAAAGGCACATGGGTCGACCATGAACTGGAGAAGGACATAGGATACGTTTTACCCGATATTCCCAAGGGATCGAGACTTACGCAGGTGAAACCGCGGGGCGCAGGTACTTCTTAATAATACGAGAATTGTTCCCCAGATTTTTAGCCAAAGAGTCAAGCGGGGTTACATAATTATATGCGAACTAAACGAATAAATATAAGCGTACTTACTCAGTGCCAGTGGATATGTCGGATATCCTGTTATTAGAAGAATTGCTGGATTCTATGTGGAAACTGTCGCGGAATGCGTGCATGCGCAGCTGTACCTCCGGCGAGCCCACTTCTATGTCACAGTTCTGTAAAACCACAATTATCTTGTTTTTTAGACGCCTCTGCATATTACTTATCGCAGAAATAATAATATTTTTAACTCAAAGACATCGCGGCCGAGATAAATAATCTCAACTTAGCATATGCTTTGTTTACAGTGCGTTCATTGTAACTTGTGCCGTGACGCGATTGATAGCGCTGAATTTTGCAGTCTTAGTTTCAATACTAATAGAGTTCAAAATGGCGACTTACAGAGCAGTGATAGTGAACCAATCGCATGACTGCAAAATTCAGTGCTACCAATGGCTTTAACGAGAAAAGTTGAGTTTATTTGTCTCAGCCTGAACTTCACGTCACAGCGAAGAGCGTGTTGCCTTGCCAACAAAGATCTTTTTCTCATGTTTTTTGTTGGCAGCACGTTAAGTCAAGTTATAGTACAGCTTACCTTCCGCCCGTACCGCTGATGCACGTGCTGCTGCACTCTCCGGAAGCAGCGCAACAAGTGCGCGTGCAACTCCTCGAGCTCCGACGGCGCGCGGTTGCCGTGCACGTCCAGACCTAAGGAAATATTTCAATCCAGTTAAGAGCGTTTACGCTGAAAGTTGGCAACGTCGCAAATAGATGTCAAATATTTCGCTGTTTTGATTAATTTGGCAATATAACTGTATGGAAATATGAAATATGGCTAGACAACTGTCTAAAATATTGATTATGAATTGCAAATAACACTGAATTTAAGTTTTAACCGGTTTTAGTAAAAAAGGCATTTGCAAAGTTTCCAAATCCTTTGTTTACAACTAAAACTATTGTGTAAGGTTCCGTACCCAAAGGGTAAAACGGGACCCTATTACTAAGCTACTATAACAACAAATACTAATAAACAGAATAAACTAAATATTTAAGGGGGCTCCCATACAATAAACGATTTATAGATAATGGTACGGAACCCTTCGTGCGCGAGTCCGACTCGCACTTGGCGGGTTTTTTTATAATGACTTACCATGCTTCAACAACGGTATCTGATCGGCGATGAGGTCCTTCAGTTCGGCGAGCAAGGACGCGTGGTCCGGATGCCTCGCTTCGTATGAAGGCGTTAGGAATGCCCGCTCGTAGTTCACTATGCCACCTTGTACTGCTGGGTCTAGGATGCCTATGAGGTAATTCAAGAATATTAGAATATCAAAGCATCAAAAATATACAAGGTGTTAGGGTAAACACCGTTATCCTTGAAACCAATAGTTTGGTGTCATTTATAAAACGAAAAATCAATGGAAAATTACAACATTTTTTTTAAAACTACAAAAGACACGACAAAAGACGCAAGAGAAGCACAAAAGTTCGTTGTCCTATGCGCTAGGGCAACAAACTTGCGTCTCAACACGGGCGGTGGGTGCGGGACGTGACCTGACCGGCCGCGAGCGCGACCCTTCCCTCATTTAGTCAGCTGTTTGGCTAGCGAGCACGGTGTCGGATAGAAACTTTTAAAAATCTTTTAATGAAAATAACGTTTTTTTTTTGTTGTTTCTTTTTATATTTAAGTCAACTACCCATGGTTAGAGTGACAACGGTGTTTACCCTGACACTGTACTTTTACGGGACGGCTTACAAGAAGCCGGAAAATTCAGAAGACCTTTGGAAGTGGCCTTTTCTCTTTTTAAATGTTCACTCTCAGCAGGGCCGCAGCTACCGTACAACTCGATTCCTATCGGCTTCCCTTCTGGAATTCGAAACAAAACCACTCTATCGTCATTGAAAAATGACACAGTCAGTAGTGTTTAAAATGCCTTTTAAGTAATCACACTA
Organism: Lithophane semibrunnea; assembly: GCA_947363905.1. Classification (NCBI taxonomy): domain Eukaryota; kingdom Metazoa; phylum Arthropoda; class Insecta; order Lepidoptera; family Noctuidae; genus Lithophane; species Lithophane semibrunnea. Next base: position 5,882,029 of record OX376209.1, read on the forward strand.
TAGGTATTTAATACACCATATAATTAAAACTATACAAAACGCCTACATTCAATGTTTTGTCTTTGTTGTCTCCCAACAGCAAAAAAAAATTCTCTAAAATAACTCGGCGGCGCGGCTGGCTTATCGCTCCTTCAAAAATCAAGGCGTCATGACGTCACTTCGGTCACGTGACACCCCGGTTTTATACGCTTCGAGCAAGCCGGTCAAATACGAGTTATTGTACCTAAAGCGATCGCGTGAACGAGATGCCGCGATATCGGTTCGGTAGTTTTCGTTGAATTTCGTAATGCGTTCGGCTCGGAGTTCGGACAGGACGCTATTGTGTGGTTGCTGTTTGACGTAATCGCATTATAATTTGTTTACACTTGCAGTTAATTTGCATTTTGTTCGTATTATTTATTGAATACATTAGTTTATCTGTTCGAGAATCGTAGTAGTAGTATTAGTTTGTTGGTATAAAACAGTGATTAAAGTGTTTTGACTTTAGTGAAAGTGTACGTTGTAATTATGTATTTGGGGTAAGTAGGTAGATAGTTAATAAGTTGAAATTTCTTAATAGATTTGAAAAGTTATTAGTACTATCAGTAGGATTAGGATGGCGGCAATAATTCGTCAAGGACTTTCTAATTAACTACAATGTCTTTTGGCCCGCGTGCGGCCCGTCTGGTAGCTTAGTGGTAGCCTATACATTGTTGTTTAGGATTATTTTCTTTGTGAGGAAACATGCTTTCCAAGGTTAAGTTTTGAAATTAAGAAACACAATTACGTTAGGCCGTGCTCGCTCAGATATAAGTATAAATTACAAACGACGTGATAGTTTTTTCAAACATTCTAATGTTTCCCTTTACGATAAATATGAATAGCTGACTGGCAGTTGTAAATAAAATAAAATGTATTGTTTCCCTTGTTTACTTTTCTCAGATTCTAGTAGTTTATGTAATAAAGGGGTTTTTACATTCATAATCTGACGATTTTTCGCTAATTCGTTTGAAGCTCTACACCCGCGCGGCCAATTCCCTCTAGTGGCCGTGAGCGAAAACTCTGAATTGTAAAATGCCACTCCCTAAAAATTTCTCGTTAAACGCGCCCTCTGTTTAATTATTTGTGAATTTTTTGAATGGAGATATCTCGTTCTTGTACTGACAAAATGCATTGCTTTTCTGATATTTTCGTTAGATGGCGTTGCGCTATTAGGAGCGTAATCACTTGTTGAACTGTGTGAGTGTGCGTGGTATGTGAAAGCGGGCTTTTTGAATGTGAGTTTATAAATAAGTTTGAGAAAAGTAAATCAAAATAGGAATTTAATGAAACGGTTTATTGATACCGTTCTTTTGTTAGGTAAACAAACAAGAAGTAGGTTTTCGCGGCCACAAGGAAGGTCCGAAGTGACATCATAACAAGTATTATTAACCGACTTCTTCAAAAAGGAGGAGGTTTTCAATTCGTCAGTATAGTTTTTTTTTTTTTTTTTTTTTTCTTTTTTTTTTGCTCCGGGTTCCCACCCCCGAAAAATCACCCTTCGCCACTGACTCTCAGTTACTTGGGTTAAAAACATCAAAAATCGATTGCCAATACATTTAGAAGATTAATCTTGGGCGATGCATGACATGATTAGGGGGTTCGTTAGATTTCGATACTATTCGGGTCATCCTGAACAAAACATAAACATCACATCTATATGCAGAAAAGCCCCACCAAATTTCACAATATTACAACCACAATCTGACAACCAGTCTTACCAAGGGGTATCGTATTGCCCAAGGGGTTGTGGAGGTCAGATAGGCAGTCGCTCCATGTAAAATACTGGTAATCAGCTGCATCCGGTTAGATTAGAAGCCGACCCCAACATAGTTGGGAAAAGGCTAGGCAGATTGATTTTTTTTGGTTTAAAAAAAAAATTAACATGTAAACTATGTTTTAAAACTAGATGAGGTCTGTTCCCTATCCAACTAGAGATTAATTTATAGTTATTTATGCAACTGTTATATAATAAGGGGTATTAAAACACGAATGTGGGTATCACATGAGTGTTTTAATACCTAATTATTATAATTATTTACTAATAATTATTTACAGTTGCATACACCCATGATATGAATCTTCTATAAAAGTTTCTTTGCAATACCAATATCGAACAAAAATGGCGCAGTACGACGTGAATTCTATTCGAATTTAAATGTGTTTTGTATTTAAATTACGGTGCTTAGTTAGTGAAACGCTCGTGAATGACAATGTACTTTTTTTGAAATGAGTTGCATTATGAAATTCAGTACAACATTATAACACCCGTTTGGATGATATTATGATTACTATGACACTGGCTGTTTTAATGTTGGCAATAAGCTAACTGTTTCAGAAACTTTTATAGAGGATTTATAGCATGGGTGTAGATAAACAAAGTAACATACCGCTTAGCCTCATAGTCAGAGGATGTAACGGCGCGTCAGGCGCCTTGGCCTCTATAATCAGTGACCTCAGTCTTCTGTTGGTATCTTTTAACGCTTCCACTGCTGCTGTAATCGGCGACACTTCGTATGTACGCTGTGTTTGTACTGGGAACCAGCGGAGAATGCCTGCGAATATAAGGGAGATGGTATGATTTCTATCCGAACTATAATTAATATTATAAATGCGAAATGAACTCTGTCTGTCTCTGTCTGTCGCACTTTCACGCCAAACTACTGAACCGATTTAAATGAAATTTGGTACACAGATAGTCTAGAGCCTGAGAAAGGACATTATCGACATACCACGTGGGCGTAAGCTAGTAGATAATAAATGTCGCCAAAGTTACTTTGAATTTGGTCGAAAAATTTGATTTTAAATGGTCAACGTTTCAAGTCCTGACATGCAAGAATTATAGTTTCACCGAAACCGCTGTACCGCGCCTTATGCGGGCCATAGACGTTCAAGTAATTTGATCAAACAGGCTGGTTCAAACAGTTTGATCAAATAGAAATACGAAAATTTATATTTCTTCTTGTTCGCGGTACAGCGGTTTCGGTCATACTTATAGTCCACACATTCATTTCGATTTCATTATTCATTATTTTATTTTCTTTTGAATAGTCAAGGAGTCGGTTGGTTAGTCCGAAATTATTTAAAGCAGGTTGCTCGAACGGTCTCTGTATGAGATGTGAAATTTTACAATGATTATGTTGTCGCCGGATACGATGAATAGGACTATTATTATACAAGTCGTTCGTAATGTTGAAGGCTAAACGAAAAGAAAAAAAAATACGTTCATTTGCAAATGATAAGTACAGTGACCCCTTTTCAGTTTAGGGTCAACAAAAAATAAGGTTGTATAGCTTACCTGGCAACTTTTCGCTAATTTCCAGTTCCGTCCTTTCCAGCCATCGAGTTGCAAATTCGTTTTGATTCGATAAATCATCGGTTGAACCATCCAAAGACTCTTCTGTAAACAAACAAGTACATATTAGTATTATTTACCACAGAATGCAAAGATATTTTCCGTATTGGTAATATTGTGTATCTATTGTATGTATACACATACATAATGATGAATGATAGAGATGACAAATGAATGAATGAAAAAAAAAAAATGTAATAGGTACACACGGCAATTAACACATCAAGCTATACATTTCCAGTATTAGCTGACCTCGCATTGTAATCCTATACAATGCGAGATCAGCATAAACTGAAAATGTATAGCTTGATGTGTAGAGTGTGTACAGTCACGGACTTTAATTGACGAGCCACCTGGTACTGTTCGCATTTTAGCCGTGTAATGCAAATCGGGTTTATTCGGTTCCCGACACGCAAAGTCATATGTCTTCGTATTAGAAGAAGAAAATTATATTTCATATCTTTACCGGTTGGCTAACCTGAGAACAGAACTACAAACTTGACAGCAGTGACTACTCAAAGTCAACCAATTGCAGGTCTAGCAACAGTAACCTAGCAACGATAAACAATTGTTGCTAGGTTACTGCTGCATAGTAACGTTAGCGTACGGAGAAATTCTCAACTGTCACTGTCTTCAGTTAAGTTTTCAGAATTATTGAGTTAATGAGCTATGATTCATAGGAGGTCAGTATCAAATAGATTGGATAAACTTAATGCAACATTGTATTTATTTTTATCATTAAGAACTTATTAGTCAACCTCTATGGATAAGACTATTTCCGATTAAAAGTAATTTATTTGTCATCTTGATATTTCAACTGTCACTGTCTTCAGTTATGTTTTCGTATTTATCGAGTTAATGAGCTATGATTCAAAGGAGGTCGGTATCAAATAGATTGGATAAACTTCACGCAACATTGTATTTATTTTTATCATTGAGAACTTATTAGTCAACCTCTATGGATATTTCCAATTAAAAGTAATTTATTTGTCATCTTGTTTACGAGCTTGCGATTTGAGTTCGTGTTTAATCGTGTAATCTCGTGAATGTATGAAAGTAAACAAGATGACAAATAAATTACTTTTAATCGGAAATATCCATAGAGGTTAACTAATAAATTCAACCTCTATGGATATTTCCGATTAAAAGTAATTTATTTGTCATCTTGTTTACGAGCGTGCGATTTGAGTTCGTGTTTAATCGTGTAATCTCGTGAATGTATGAAACTGCAAAATTGAAAAGTTTGAAGGTGGCTCATCAATTAAAGTCCGTGACTGTACTTACGAAAAAAAGGGAATATAAGTTTATTCGACCCGTCTAAGGCACACAATAGTGGTGAAGTCCTTTGTCCAGTTTTACAATTTTTCTTGCATTCGGATATCGCCAGGGATGGCGCGATTCATCCTGTATAGCTCCATCTCTTTCTCGCAATGATATCTCTAACAATAACACTTCATAGTACGCCACTTGACTTTATAAATGGTAAACTTACCTATTCTATGAAAAGGCCTGGAGAACTCAAACTTGTCGACGTTATTATGCTTGTAGTACTGTAGTATTTGTTCCGCGATCGGCTTGCCGGATAGACGCTTCAGTTTGTCTCCCATCACTGGTTCTACCGCGTTTATTTGTAGGTCTGTTGTAGTTGTTAAGGGTAATAGTTTGGGAAACAAAGTTCACTAAGTACACGTCAGTAATTTTGTCCGACCCTGCCCTCCCCCAGTGACACCGTTTTTTTGTGTGGGAAATTATCATAAATATCTTGTCATTTATATACTAGACTAAGTATAGCGATAAGAAGCGGAGGGAGGGTCAACGTGATAGATATTATGACAGTTCCAGTATTAGGTTCAAAATCGCTTGACACCGTACTTTTTGACACTTTTCTATAAATGTTCCTGCTATACCTACAAGAGCCTGGATACCCCTCTTTTTTGTGTGTGGGAAATTATCAAATAAGTACCTTTTCCCGCTCGGGGCGAGGCGGGAGGGCGTGTCAGACCCTTACTGACTAAAATCCACCCGTGTTCCTTCAGTCGCCTGTGTGTTGACAGAGGCTACGGTACCCCTTTCGGACTTCCCCGCGCCCGCGGCAGGCATCGCCCCTAGCGGACCCCGACAGTAGTGCTGACATCTCGTCGAGGCGCGCGTGGGGCACGAGGCGCGCGTGGGACACGAGGCGCGCGTGGGACACGAGGCGCGCGTGGGACACGAGGCGCGCGTGGGACACGAGGCGCGCGTGGGACACGTCGCGCCATCGCCCCGCGCCTGGTCTTAATCGGACGGCGAGCTACCCCGCGCTCTAAGCCGATGTCCATACGATTTACAGTAATGTCCGATTAAGCAGCCGACAACGTCCTAGGTTGACATGCGAGATGACATACCAAAATAACCGACAAAATATTACAACCGACAGTAGCACCGTGTTTAAAGAATATTCATAATTTCATATATTACGTAACGATGTCCGACATTTCGCACTACAATAAAAAATCCCACATCGTAAGCGACCACCTTCTCCTATCACTAAGGGCGAATTTCACCAATGAAACTGAACACGATCACCACATCTAAACCGCGTTCAACAACTGTCAGTGTCATCAATGTTGTAGCACAATGACAAGTCTTAAACGCGGTTTAGACGTGGTGATCGCGTTCAGTTTCATTGGTGAAATTCGCCTTCACTCAAGGCCCGAGATGTGATTGAGGATTACGTAAGTAAACGAGATTATATTGGAAAGGATACACTGTCCATCAGACTCGGTAATTTCGGGTCCGGGTGGGTCCAACTTCGGGAGCACTTCGGCATCCGGCCACTCGTCCAGAAGGCGGTCCTTGAACTCTTGTAGTTGCTCGTATTCGTTACCGCGGTATATGTAACCCTGGAAATAAGTAACGTATCATTGTATTGTTCTTTAATGGCGACGAAAACGGTCAAAGTACAGACCGTTCACTATAAGTTGTCCCTTGCCGTCACGTTGGCACAATTGATTATCAAGCTTAAATAAAGCAATAAAAAATAAAGAGAAAAACGTACTTTTGGAATATAGCTTTTCTTTTTGTTTGACCAGCACTTTTTTACATTCAGCCCAAAAATGTACGGACGGTGAACGATCTCCTTTGTTTAGCGCTGAACGCATTTATTGGTTTGTGGTGGAGGCGGGCCTAATAATGGAACGTAAAAAACAAAACACGACTCACATAAGGCGTCCTCAGTAGCTCAGGGAATCCCTTCCCGTGATATACAACTCTATAATATCCTGGGTGTGACCTCGGCGTCCTTAGCATGGCATAATACAGACTCGCTAGTTGAGTATGTAAGTCCGCTAGCGGTGCGTACCCTAGCGCTTCCTCTTCGTAGACCGAAACTAACTCTTTGACTATTTCGACGGCTAACTCCCATTGACGGCCCTTGTTCAAGAGGTCAGCGATCTCGAAGTATAAGTCTTCCTGTGGAAGAATTTGCGATATTTAGCCATGGATTGGAAGGGGCTTGTGGCTATGTAATAACGGTCGCACGGGTGAATCGATCAGGTTAAGCTACGCTTGCCACAGTTAGTCCGTGGGTGGGTGACTATCTTTACATAACATACCATACCCTTCCGTGACTCGGAAAGCACGATAAGCCGTTGCTCGCGGCTGTCATTTGTAGACCTTTGACAGTTCGTCAGGCCGAAAGTCTGACAACCAGTCTTACCAAGGGGCATCGTGTTACCCAGTAACTGGGTTGAGGCGGTCAGAAAGGCAGTCGCTCCATATAAAATACTAGTGTTCAGCTGCGTACGGTTAGACTGGAAGCCGACCCCAACGTAGTAGAGAAAAGGCTAGGCAGATGATGATGAGATGTGGATTCAGATTCAGATCGGTGATTTTCAAACTCAAACTCAAAGCATTTATTTCAATTAAACCATTTACAGGCACTTTTGAATTGTCAAGGATTTTTTAATCCATCCATACTAATATTATAAATTCGAAAGTAACTCTGTCTGTCTGTCTGTGTGTTACCTTTTCACACCTAAACCAATGAACCGATTTCGATAAAATTTAGCAAGGAGATAGATGGCATCCCGGGGAAGGACATAGGGTACTTTTATCGACGAATCACGCGGGCGAAGCCGCGGGCGGAAGCTAGTACTCTATATTCCCACATACCTTGAGTTCTCTGTGTGTAGTGTGACTATCATGTTCTACATTAGGATGCCTCAGTCGCGGCGGCAGCGGGTCGTGGCTCCACGCTAGCAGCTTAGCGTGGAGGCGGAGAGAGAGACCTGCCTCCGCCCATTGCTGAGCTGCGTGATGCATTTTAGCTAGTTTGTGGACGTATCTGAAAGAAAACATAAGTTTTTAGTTTATCCTAACTAATATTATAATATTTACATGCGAAAGTGACTTTGTTTGATTCGCTTTCACGCTAAAATATGCATGCTATACTATGACCTGGGTTTAAGACATACTTTTTATCCCGATATTCCCACATGATCAAGACTTATGCGGGTGAAACCGCGGGCGTAGCTAGTAGAATATAATATAAAATCAAATTAACCATCAATCAATCTGTAATTTATATGTTGTACATAATAAGAGTACTTTATTATATTTTGAACGAGGAGCTTGTGCAGTGTGTGATCAACTATCACAAGTCATTTAAGTTAAATAGTACGTACTTACTACGTAGTAGTAAATGATATATGTATTTTATATAGGTAACGAGATTGCTTCAGATTAAGTGGGTTAAAAAAAAAATCGTTGCTCCTATACGTTTTGTATGAAATATGAAAGGAGTGGCGCAACGCCTGCGCCGCACTATCACGTCGCCCGCGCTCCTCGTTTATTGTGTATATTCCGCACCTTCAGTATCTATTTCCCCAGTCAGATTTAAAGTCACGCGAGACGAACAAAGTAATGAACAAACTAGTAACCGACCGTATGTACATGTGCGGCCTCTCGATCTGCTGGTAGAAGTGCAGCACGCACGTGGTGAGGTGCATCCTGTGCGGCGTGGCGGAGCGCGCGGCGGCGGCGCGGTACTGCAGCAGCGCGTCCAGCTGGCGCGCGGCGGCCGCCACGAGCGCGGCGGCGGCGGCGCGCAGGCCGGGCGGCGCGGCGCCGCACAGCGCGCCGCACAGCGACACGAAGCGCGCGCGCCACACCGAGTCGCCGTAGCCGCGCTCCACCAGCACGTCCACTTTGTCTATCATTTCGCTTTCGAGCTCTTTGAGGGGACTTTCGTCTGTGGAAGAAATTAGTGGTGACTTTTACCAGAAAAAAATACAATCAACGATCTGTGTTACAGATCAAGTTTATTCCGTCTCTATGAACTTCAAACGATTAACAAAATGATAAAATGTTACTTTAGTTAGCGGAAAATGTTTTTCGAGGTTTGTAGTAATACTGTAAGCAGGCCTCTTTATAACATGCTTTTTTCTTGAATTACAATATTGCAAATTCAGACGCTAACTTCCGCATTATGAAAGCCTGGTTGTTTTAACAGTATAATATCCAGTAATTATCTACAGGTATATGTTACGTGATTACATTAGAAGGACCGCCCTTATCGCGAGCACGACGGCAATACATTTGAGCGCGAGCGATAAATGAAGGGTCATTGTACGAAATTCTTTCTACTTCGCGACCGGACTTTAATATTTATCAAACCTTATGACAAAACTGAACGAAAAACTTCTTACATTCTTAAAAAAAAATACAGTGGTTAAGGGACAGCCCTCCGCAAACTGATAGGATGAATTCAGCATATCATACTAAGACGATTGGTACATAAAATTATTTCAGGAACGTTATGGGAATCCAATAAATCTGATTTGTATTATTACCTCACGCGAAATGTATCGTTACCGTGGCAAAACCCACGTAACCGCACTCCCCGAGGCGCGAAGAAGGAGCGAGTCGCTAGTAAAAAATAATTCACATTCCTTTACTCACTTGTTTCTCCATGCAACACGCTATGACTGTATTCTGTCTGCATCATATCGAAGAACAGCGGTATTGTTGTGTTACGAACTTCTTCATCCCTCAGGAAGGATACCTCTAAGAATGGACCCACTAGGCATGGGATGAATGAACGCTTGTGATGGTCTGTGGACAATGACGTTACATGTTAGAAATAATCTTGGTAACTAAATGTGATAGGCTTAATGGCGAGTTAAATAGTGTGTGATTGGATAGCCCTGTCAGTCTTGTGAACTGTCCTAGTTCGATGACAATTATGGGATTTTAATAGGAATTAATTTTAATTAAAGAAAAAATAAAGTAGCGGGATTTCAGACGGCTCTGCAGTCATCAATACATTTGATTGATAATGCAGACGTGCTGGTAATCGCGGTTATAAAAGGAGGGACCGGGAGGACACGAGCTATCGTCCAGCTTTTAGAAAAACCCTGTCTAAATGCAGGGTTATTGGTTTTATGTCGGCAATCCATTACGGGGGGGTGTGACACATAACCAATAACCCTGTATTTACCGTCCTACTCAGACCGTTCAAGACAAGCGATTGCCGCAAGTTTTTGTGATTATAGAGTGATACAAAGCCTCAGGACTGTTTTGACAGCTGTACACAGTCTAATGATTATTTATTTTCATATTAATCTTACCCAAACTGTACCACATCTCGCTAAGACACTCGGCGACGCCTCTCCTAACATCGCCGTACAACGCGCTGAGCCTCTGTTTCCTCGCCGCTGGCAATGTTTCTAGTTGTAAAGGTGATGACGTAGCTAAGGTTGCGCCTGCTTCGAACCAAGTTCGGCACAGTGAATGGATAGCTGTTAGAGTTTCTGTGTCGGATTCGTCGGTAGAATGGAGGCGGTCGCGAAGCGTTGTGGCTAGTAATCTGGAATTAAAGTGAATATTTGAGTGTTTATAACAAGAGCCGAAAGAAAATTTCCGTTCTGACACAGAAAACAGTTGGAAATACACTCAATGAAAGCATGTCTAGAAAAAAACCAAAAGAAAATATTTAAATACTCTCCCTTTCTCCCTACGGTGTTGCCTAGTAGTGTGTAACCTAAAATATACCTAGGGTGTTAAAAATGATACTTTACCGAACTTTGAACTGAATAACTTTTACTATGGGACCAACTTTGAAATCGCGAAAAAAATACATCTGTCCCATACAGTTTAGAACAGTAGATAATTAATCAATTACAGTGATCCAATTTAATTAAAATCCGCATGGAATTTAATTAAATTGGATACGATTGCTTGCTTGATTTAATACGCATATGAAAAGCCAGAGCATAAATCTGCCTTTTCTGGAAAAGTTTGTGGATGGCTCCAATCTCTTCAGAGACTGCTACATGAAAACCTTAGCTTCGGATACTGTATTTCTGTGATAGAAAACAAAGCACACTTTTATGAAAAAACCCTTACCTCAAAGCATGCAGCATAACATAATGCTGTAGATGCAGCATATCTGCCCAATGCGGCCTGAACACTGGTCTCTGCAGTATAGCGAGGAATAACGACAGCGCATCCACTACTAAAGTCCCTGAACCACCGACGTTCTCCGCTTCTAAGGCTCGAACCACCATGGAATATTGGTGTTCGGACATTTGGCGTACCATGTCGAGGAGGACTGATAGGATCCGTCTCTGAAAAGATTGATTTACTCTTCATTATACACTGAGAGGAACATTTATTATACACTGTACATGGTGGAAAGTTATGATTTTATTAGTGACTAGCCTCTGTCCGCGTGGAAGCCAACTATAAAATATATCCTATGACCAGTCTTACCAAGGGGTATCGTATTACCACAGATATTATAATACTACGTACAGATACTCAATCCCATACAAAGAAATGACACCACCCTAAGTCTGGCTATTGAGCTGGCTATTTTTCTTCCTCCATTTTTTAACAGATGGCAGCATCAGCGACTCAATAATTGCCAGAGACTGTAGTTTTACAACGCCATCTATCTAGGAGTCTTGCCAAGATACTACGCAAGACTCCTAGATGTTTTTCTTCTTTTTTTACGTTTTTTCTTCCGAGGTATTCAATTTTTGTATTTCTACGTAAAGTACTACATTTAAAAAAAATGTTGATTGATTTTCCTTTATGAAAAGACTTAAACGCAAGTTTAAAGTGACCCTGTCATCACTTGAGTAAAACGCCATCTATTGAAAAGAGCTCTCAATTAAAACTTTTTACAAAAAAAAACAACCCGACTTCAAAAAAAAACCCTAAAAAAGTGAAAAATAACTTTAATTGCGGAAGTCGGTCTTTGCTTTTTAATTTTCGTTTTTTGCCACCGACTTCCGAAATTAAAGTTATTTTTCACTTTTTTAGGGTTTTTTTTGAAGTCGGTTGTTTTTTTTTGTAAAAAGTTTTAATTTTTCACTTTTTAGTGGTGGTACCTACCCCACACAAGTTACTACCTGCTATGTAAATAACAGTGAAGGAGTCTAATAATTATATCGTCTACATAGACTGTGGGAAAAATACGTAATATTGAAGCTAGCTCAAAAACTACGCAAGCAAACTTAATAAAATTTATATGGGACCATCTCGGGAGTATACCCTTTCGAACTAAAAAATAATTTTCAAAATCGGTTCACAAACGGCGGAGTAATCGGTGAACATACATAAAAAAAAAAAAAAAAAAAACAATCATCCGAACGTAGTACCTCCTCCTTTTTTGAAGTCGGTAACAAAATGGTTAGCAGATGGCTACTTTATCATTCTAAGGGTTCGAATTGAAGTAAACGGCTTAATTTAAGTTTTTATTGAAAATACGAGATTTATGAGTGTAAATACATAAATCAACATTTAAACAAAGATCTTTTGATTTTTACTAATATTACCTCAGCAAAAATTTGCCCTATAACGCTTTTTAGTGATTGTTAATTTCATAAATTGTAACTTATGCTGCCATCTATGATTTTTTTTCAAGACTAATTATAATTTGTTCGAGTTGAGACCCCATGGTATTACCCAGATACTGGGTTGTAGAGGTCATATAGGCAGTGGCTCCATGTAAAATACTGGTATTCAGCTGCATCCAGTTAGACTGGAAGCCGACCTCAAACATAGTTGGGAAAAGGCTAGGCAGAATACTCGGAAATAGAGTAGGATAGCTTTCTATCATTGAAAGATTTTTTATAATCGGATCAGTAATTCCAGAGATTACCTTTTACAAACATGTAAAGAAACTAGTTTACCTATTCATAATATTTTTTTAGACTACTACATATGACAGTACCTACTTAACTATAATATTCTATGGTATGCCATGCCCACAAATCACGTGCGGCCAAGTGCGAGTCGGACGACAGACGAAGGGTTCCATACTGTATTAAGAGCGAGCAAAACACGCCGAAAAAAACACGTAACTTGTATAAGTTTAGTTTAACGGCAATAGAAATACACAATCTGTGAAAATATCAATTGTTTACCTATTACGGTTCATGCGATACAGCCCGCTGACAGACGGACAGCGGAGGTTTAGTAATAGAGGGTTCCGTTTGGCACACTTCAGGTACGAAACCCGAAAAAGCATCTAATATTACTGTGTTTTCATTCCTGCTTGATAACGTATAGTTACACAAATGAATCAAAAAGGAAGCAGCTTTATCAGACTTTGTTATAGATAGAACACAAATTATGACGCATCTCGTGTGGCCTCCACTACACTTCTATAATACAGGGTGAATTTTCGTGTGTGCGTGTATGGCTAAATACGAAACTAAAAAGTAAAAACGAAAATTGTATGATTAGAAAGAAAGAAAAGATTTTTTTTTGACCCAGGCACACAAAAAAACAGAAAAAGCAGCAGCTAGCTAGATTACATTTTTTTAAAACCATTTTTCCTAGCTCTTTCTAAAAGTTACGTATTTGGCCATCCACGGACATTAGAAAATGAATCCTGTATAGTTTGACAGTAGAGACAAAACAAGGTTTTTAAATGCCAGATGTTAATTAACCATTTAAGTGCCCGGCAACCAAGGTGGCCCCAAAATTGTATGGTTAGGGCAACACTGGTTGTCCAGTAGTGCCAGTGAAAACTATAAACTCACCAACAACGCATCATCAGCACTATTACTCTGTCCCACACTCTTGCGATCTCTCAACATAGTCGCGGCAGTCTTCAGAACAGTGGGCAGCAATCTTCGAGCCAATTCCCCTCGGTCAGCTTCCACTGGCCCCACGTCATCTCGGGCAAGGAGAGACATTACCTCTCCCAGAGTTTCGACGCAAAGCTCCACCTAACATCGAAATTCATTAGGGCTTGTTTTATAAACTGAAGTTAACACAACCTCCGGTTTCTGAAGGATATAAATAAGTAAATATGATGTGTAGGTTTCTCAGTCGTTTTGAATAAATAGTTACAGCCAATAAGAGTACAGATTTTAAAGCAAATTAGAACCGGTTTTCAGAAACAAATAATTACTAGTTATGTTGAAACTGTTTGTGTACTTCCCGTCACTTGTCCACAAAGGTTCATCAGAAAACCAGCGTCAGGCAGTGTATTAATGCTGAAATGAACCTTTTTGGCGCAGCCGTGAGGCACACACTATTGTTGTAAAAACATTTTATTTTGATTTTTTTTAATTTGTATTTTGTGTTTCACGAACTGTGTCCAAATAAATGTTATCCTCTTTTTTTCTATTTGAAACCAGATGTACCTATGTAATTTTCTATAGCAAATCGATGTCTTCATGCAATTGTTTGCACTGTTTTTTGCCTCTACACAAATGCAATTCTGCATTCGACACTTTGGTTGAAGTCACTCTATAAGATTGTACGTTGTATACTCCTGCACCCTTATTACGTCACACACGATCAATCACAACCTGTTTCATTTTGACAGTCAACATTCATTGCATTATTTACGTTGTTGAGCAGACAAATTTTTCGTCGTTTAGCGATGTCCTTCAAAATGATTAATATTGTGAGTGATCGTGTGTTACGCAATTAGAGGGCTGGATACGGTTGTACGTTGTACACTCGTGTACACACTTTTCGAATGGACATTTTGACATAGTCAATGTCACTTCATGTCTCAAAATACTAGAAATGGATTCGAAATATTTTTAACAAAGTCTCCTAAAGTTTAATGGAATTAATGAGACGTCATAAGCATGGATGGTATTGGATTTCTACGCATTCAGTAGTATGTACATACAAATATGTTTATAAGCCAAATGAACAGTAAATATATGATATCAAGCATTAATAGTTTGATTAAGCTTTTACGACATTTTGTTTTTGACCAAGTAAAACCTCTTTGTGTTCCTATTTCGATAATACGATATTTAGTTTATTTTTTCGTTTCCTAACTTCATACTTACACTATCCTCTTGAGCGTGAACACGGCTGCATGAAATCAGAATATGATTAAACTATTTTCTGCATTTTATAATACACTAATCCTTTTAATATGCACTGGATAATACGCACTGTACAAGTTATATTTATTACATGAATAAAACATACGACAAAGCAGATGACCACGACATGACAATACTGATTTTTTTGTGACATTCCTGTTTTTAACTTTATTATGTACATGTTAAAAGCATATGTATTTATAGAACACGATAAGGAAGTTGCACGAAATGAATGATAATTTCAGTCGAATTACTTTATTAGGAAAAGCTGAAATAAAAAGCAATTATTAAAATTGTTATTTATGATTCATAAATTCGATTGCAATTTTTTTATTGAGGTTTCCGCGATCTTCGACAGATTAGGTGTAAAATATATTACACGATTTGATTATGCCTCGTTTTGAACAAAAACATCGAATGAAGAAATCTTCCTCAATACAATAGGACTATTTGCAGCTCATAATATAAACCAAAACCCCAAACAAGGCAAAAACCACGCCTCAGAAACTCCAAAAGTTGCTCAAACCGAGGCACAGATTCCAAACTTAATTCTAAAGGCGTATACATACGATCTGCTGGTGATGCGTGTGGTCGTGCAGCCTGGCCGTGTCTGCGCCGAGTAGTCTCGCCGCCTTGCCCACCGAGCGCGACTTGTGGGCGGCCTCGCGATCCCACTGCCACACCCACATTGCTAGCGTACGCTGACTTATTCCCGAATTACTCAACTCAAGGCAGACTTGCGAAGGGTAGGGTTTTTGTGTCACATTACTATGTAATTTTAAAGGACATTTACATAAGACAATGCTAATTACATTATTCTTTTGTTACCAAGAAAAGTCGTTTTACATAGGAATTTGGGACTTACTATAAAAGTTCAGGCTCTTCACATTTTATCGTGTCTAAAGTTCACCTTTATTAAACGCATTCAAGCCCTGCTAAAATACTTTTACATAGCTTTAAATTTATACTACTTTTTAGTTAAATTACATCGTAATGTGGCAATTCTAATCTAAGGCCAATAAATAGGTTGGATCGGGAATTCGTCTAAAGCGTACACCAATTGACTGATCATTATAAACCTTTAGAACTATTCTTGACTTTCAATTAAAGATGTTTCCTACATCAATGTCTGTATATGTATACCAAAAATATTCAAAAGGGTGCTCAATTTTGAATTTATATTGATCAGTCGCTACACTAGCGAGTTGTCAGATCAAATCTGTCACTTTGACAGCTGTCATTTGTCAACTCGCAAGCGCAAAACATGCAACACATCAAGAGTTTGCACACAATTTAGTCTTCAAGCGACATCGAAGGCGCTTGTTATTATTATTATTTTGCTAATTTATTTTTTAAACACCAACATCAAAAAAATGTTGCAATATTATTTTGAAAAGTCGTCAAGTGTAAATGAGATTGTATATGTATGGATACTTATAATAGATACGAACAAAATAATAGATTAAAGGTAAAATTAAATAGTTTTATAAATAGTGCAGAAATATGTTCCATACATATTGTGAGAGAAGTTAAAGAATATTAGTAAAGGTGTTCACACGGACAGACACACAGATCTAAATGGCATAAGCGTGGTTCAAAGACAGAGAGTCACTGAGGCAGTATTTTATTAGGTGTCAGTTTCTCTGTCTACTTTTAAGATACCCCAACCCAAAAGTTCTTTTTACTACTATGATTACAGAATACCCAGTTATTTTTATACTAACTGCGGTGTGTTTTTTATACCAGCCATAGAAATAATCATATACTTCTTAGTATTTCCCTTATTCTATTCTATTTAACTAGCTTTTAAGCCCCAAAATTTCGCGTGTCTTTTTTTCCACTTAAGTTCAAATCATACCCCATTAAAGAAATGAACCATCTTTTGCCTATTTAACCGACAAATTGTGGGGCACACTACACACACAGTGTATAACACTACATGCACACACACAAACATAAAAGTGATGTTAGTAAATACATATTAATAATGCGAATATCTCTAGAAGGGTAGATAGGTAGGTACTTACTGTATAATATTTTTGTATTTTGAGTGAAATAATTATTAATTAATGTATTATTTTATCGAGTGATGTTACTGAATCACGATTTGTGTGCATATCTCACGATGCGGGTGCAACGATGGCACGGTATTTGGTTATAGTTTAGGTTTGAGTAGTGATAAGTAAAGGCGAATTTCACCAATGAAACTAAACGCGATCAACACAAAAACAACATTTTAAAAGCTGTCAAGTGCCATTATGTTCTGTGGAATATTGACACTGACAGCTCTTGAACGCGGCTGAGATGTGCTGATCGCGTTCAGTTTTATTGGTGAAATTCTCACTTAGTCAGACAAAAAGCGAGGGGCTAAGCTCCATAAATTGATACTGTACGGCGTGGTTGATTTGTTTTCTAACGAGTTCAAAAAAGGAGGAAGTAACGCATTAGGTGGAGTTTTTGTTTCGTTGTTTGCGCAAACGACGTATCACATAATCACATCATTTGACGTCAAAACAAGCGTATTACAATTCCGTGAATTGTGAAAGATACGTTAGTCAGAATTCTACAAATGTGGATTGGGCATTACCGTACCAAAAGAACTTACGGTTCTTTTTTTTTAAACAAAACGACAACTATCGCGTCTTTCCACACTGAACTTCCTTTCCTGGAGTGTTGATCAAAAATCGGCAGAAAAAAAAAATCATTAGTGTCGTATTTTGTCTGACTTGCGCATATTGGTGAACTGAGATGCATGTTCATTAATAAACGAGTGTGGTAAAGACGCATCCACATGCAAGTCTGTACTGCACTGCGCAAAATACTTGGAAGATAAAAATGTAGTGTGTTCTTAGCCTCATCTACTTAGTAAATTTTATAATAAAAATTGATAAGAGCTATTTGAAGGGCAACGTATTCTATGCACATGGCATTGTGCAATAAAACGAGCAAGCGAGACAGCGCTTATTGCATACTCACTTCCATGAATAGAACCTACGTTCCGACATAGTCAAGTGCAGTTATCGATAATTGTCGATAACGGTGTGAGTTTTTGGCCCGATTATAAAAATATGTACATTTACAATACTAAGTAGTTGAGGTTTTATAATATAGATACGTTTGCAGTATTAATATTCTGTGTTAGTGCGATACATAATTGTTAGATGCATGCTAGTAATATGAGTATACATGACTCTAGACATTAGACACAAGTAATTAATAATGTGATTAAAAAAGCTATCTTGAAAATAAAATATGAAAGAGCTTTGATTTAAATATCACTTTGAACTCTTTCTCTTTGAATAAAGATATGAATTTGAATTATATTCCCAAGTAAGCTATTCATTTATTAATGTAATGTCTAGTTCTGATGTAGTGACAATATGAGTTGCTACTGTATTTTAAAACTTAGGTTGATAGTAATTGAGTTTTATATCGAAGCTCTCTATCTAAATGCATGTTAGTGGTGTATAAAGATTTTTGAGTTAAGAAGGAGGAGTAAAAGAGGAGTTAGAATCATTCTAATTCTTTCATACGGATCTACTGTACAAATGTGTTAAAAGTTTTCACCGCAAGAAGTTATCAAAGATTTATGTTCATTTTTTTTCTTTTAACTTAAGAAGTCTCATGTCTCATTAGTTTGACAAGGGAATTAATTCAGAATACCATGCCAAAATATCATTTAATTAATTTATTTATTATTTATATATACTTTATTGTACACCAAAAAATACAAAGAAAATACATTTTTACCGCAAGTTAACGTTTTTTTTCTAAACTTAATCATTTCAAACAACAAACAATTTTACGATTATTTCAAACTGTTTGTGAATTGTGCAGTTTCAAACATAAAAATAACAAACTAATTTCTTAAACCATTTTCTAAACCAATCGCAGTGAAAACACACAATAATAACCTCTACCGCATACGACACAGGGTGCAAAACGGGCTGCATGCATCGGCGTGCGTGCTTACCTCGATGATTCCGCGACGCGCCATACGGACACACACATACCTGACTGGCTCCAATAGAGTTTGTGGGAGACGAATGACATTAGGATTTTTAACAAAATTTTAGTAAGCAAAAATTTTTATATAATCGAAGCGAAGCCGAAATATTACAAAGTCAAATAGGTCTAGTGAGACCCAGTATTGAAATTCTATTGGTAAAGTAACTACGCTCAGCACGCATAGCATGATCACAATAGAAATGAGTTTTATCGACGGAACAATAGACAAAATGACAGATTGTGATTGTTTATCTGTCATTTTGTCTATTAATCCGTCGACAAAACCTGTTTCTATGGTTGTCATGCTAAGCGTGCAGTATTAAATTATAAATAAGGTAAATAGGCTATTAGGTATCTTCGAGGCACTGAATGATAGTTTACA
Source organism: Lithophane semibrunnea (assembly GCA_947363905.1). Classification (NCBI taxonomy): domain Eukaryota; kingdom Metazoa; phylum Arthropoda; class Insecta; order Lepidoptera; family Noctuidae; genus Lithophane; species Lithophane semibrunnea. The sequence goes on from OX376209.1 coordinate 5,901,140, forward strand.
GCGCAAAAATGTCGACTACGGCTCATCATCTGCCTAGCCAATAGTTGGGAAACTATGTAGTGGTCGGCTTTCAGTCATACCGGATGCAGCTTTGTCGATTCTGGCTATGAGAAGACAGTTTTAAATTATTTTCATATTACAATCTGTTTTAGAAATTATGACTTTAATTAAACAGAGTTTGGATACTCTTACAGCGTGGCGTTACTACTAAAATATAACAAAGATAAACAAATATGATAGCTCCAGATTATTATGAATGTAACATCATTCATCTCCCACGTTCACCCTTCCTTCATTGCGTAGAACACGTTACAGATAATATCCACAAAACACGAACACAAAACGATTACATTACCTATGACAGTGCGGTGCTCACATTCACACGTACCGGTGGGTTTTATTCACTAGACGTACACATTGTTATTGACGAAGTATCTTAAGGACTTTTGAGTGTGGCCAGGAAACAAAAATATTTGTGGGTAAAAAATATAATTGAGTATTTTACTAGTGTTTTAGGACATAATTGCTGAAAGATGAAAACAGATGATCGATGTTTTTTTTAATTTAGTTTTTTTTTATACATTTTTTTTAAATAATAAGGTAAGGTATATCTAAAAATAATCAGCTGTTCCCTTCATTTTGACGAGTTATGCGAACATAAATGTAGGGAACAGCAGATTTTTCTTTCGCGATTTTATTTTATCCTATTGTAAAAGTTGTTCATAATGATGAGTATAATTATCTCTTAAGAGATTTCGTGTATGAATAGATAACCTTAAATCATGATGTAAAATGTATTTTTGAGAAAAAAAAAAGTTTTGATCCTGGGTACACTCAAAAGTACTGCAGTGCAAAAAATAAAAAATACTTACCTAATTATTAGCCATTTTTTATTTCGACAGGAGACGTTACTTTTGAATTTGTATGAATCATAGACACGGATAATCAGCTGTCTTAACATTACTTCATATTGTTAACGTCAAACGAACGTCGCCTTTCGAATATGTAACCATTTGCATGGAATGTATGGAGTTTGATGAATCCCATTAAATTGTGTACAAAGACATCTTGATACTATGCATTTATCTTTTATAACAGTTTTAAAACATTTAATAGGGAGATCATTTTGTTTTTCCAAATTCATAATATCACAATAGTGACATAACATGGGAAATTGTTTTTTTTTTTACTCTGGTATAGTTTTTCAGAAGTCTTTTGTGTTGGAACAGTAGTTTAGAATATTTACGTCACTTGTCAATATATTTTCTGTAAGGTGACATCGACTTGTATTTTCAAATGTTCGTGTACAGTGTATGTTAACGATGTCTACATAGTGCGTACTAGACCTGTTTATTATAGTAATCAATTATATTTGAATGTAAAATTTGTACGTTCAAAAATGCCTTTTAAGTGCCTAATTGAAATAAATTATTTGACTGACTAAAAAATTCAAACGTGAACGAATCAAATAATCAATCGGTAGCGGGCGAGCGAAACAAAGAGTTTGATCGTTACTAATTTTGTTAGTTGTGTGTCACAAGCACAGTTGGAAAGATCATCATCACATGCCTTGTTTCCCCGAAGGGTTGGGCAGAGGTGTACCTATACTACATTTTGCCTGTTATATTTAAGTCCCATGTAATAGGGGGCGAGCCTATTGCCATCAATTGGGCACAAATCCAGACTCCGGGCTGCTACCTAGAAATTCCAAATAGAAAAACCCAATAACACTTTGCCCAACCTGGGAAACGACCAACGAGACAGTCAACGAGGATGATAAATACTGTAATAATTGTGCAGCTAAATTCTCGTAATCTTCATGATAAACTAGTACGCACTACATAGAAATCATTAGTGTATTTGAAATACTTCAAAGAATCACCTCAGCCTTGTCCCTCAGTAAGGCGCGCGTAGTCGCCGCTAGATGTGGCAGCAACAACGCTCTGGCCGACGCCTGCGAGCAGAGCGGGCCGCGGATCAGTTCCAGTAACGCTAACATCCGTTGTTTGCTGAGGCGGCCCAGCGGGAGTGCTTCTAATGCGCGTACTACGTAAGCGCTGTAAGTAAGTAAGTAATAATTTTTGAATGAAGTTAATATACTTGATTGGAAAAGTACGGAAATATACTTGATTGGAAAAGTACTATTCGTGTGAACCGAAAACTTTTTGGATCCAGGATATATTTCTGAGACGGCACATAGGCTAAACAGATAAAAATTGTCTCCCATATATTGTATTGCACTATGCTGTTTTTAGGATTAATTCATTTTTAATGAAGATATTATAGTCGGAAGCCTCCTTCTTCAGCGTTCATCATTGAAGCAATGGATTGATAGATAATATGGATTCAGGATTTCAGGCCAGTCCATGCAGATCATTTTATTTTACTTTAACTGTTTGGGGGGGCACAGGGTCACGTGCCCCTGGATCCGCTCTTGTATTGCAAATATAAGGGGCTTGAAAGACAGGAAGAATCTTTTCACGAGATTGAAAATTATTTGAAATTCTTGACCATTTCTTTTTGCGAATGTGCGTACACGTGGCTTCGCTTTCGATCACGTACTGAATAAAAGAAACATCAGAATAAAGGAAGTCTAAAAACTCGATCAGATACAAATGATGACTGCACAATTAAAAAGCAAAATCCGCAATAATATGATAGATAGATAACTGTAATTAAAATATTATTAATAACATAATATTATTAATCATATTTTAATAACAGTTACTGCACTTCAAAGTCCTAAAACATGACTTCAAAAAATAGTAACAAACCTAAGTTCTGTATCAGGATAAACTTTGATGATGTGCGGTACCGCATGCGGGAGGTACTTGAGCGCAGATCCCTGGCATGTAAGAGCATGGTCACCGCAACGCATCAGCCATACTAATTTTTCAAGAAGCTCCTGTAACAAAAAACCTCGGCTGAGAGAAATGTACTACAACAATCTTCTTTACGTTAGCCATACGAAGTGTCTTCAAACGGACATTAATGTATATCGCTATTATGTATCAATTTGTACAGGTAAATTCTAACATTATGATGTGTTAACCGGAGATTTAATCGTAATTAATATCGTAGCATTATGCTGAGATAGGAGCCTTTTTGGCCTCGCACAGGTAATAGTTAAGTATCTTGTTAGTTTTAAACTTTTTATTACTGTTTGTTTTTCCTGTGCGTGCCCAAATAAAATATTTTTCTTTCTTAATTTCTTTTTCTTTAGATTATTATCACCATAAAAATCAAGTACATAATACGTAATTATAATTCACTTACCTCAAAAACAACGCAGAAATCATTATCCGACGCTCCACCGAGTGCACTTCTCAACTGCCGACTCCTCACTATCAGTCGTATAAGGCTCTCTATACACTTCATACACACGAGTAGACGCTTTAGCGCGGCATCGCCTGCGTTCGCGGCTGATATCACCCATACCATCACTGAGATTAATTTCCTGAGTAGAAAAGAAGGGATATTGGTATTAGAATAAGAAATTGCTCTTAGAAGTACCTATGGCTGTTTGAGATAGGCAGTGGCGTGCCTAGGGTTCAAAACCAGGGCAAGCCGACAGATTTTTAACGATTTAAAAAAACAGACAAGTGAGCGATTTACGGATGAAGAAGAGTTCTACATATTATTTCATGCTTCAGTACGGAATTGTCGTAAGCGCCATCTATTAACGAATGCGCGTAACCACACCGCTTCGCAGGACCTTTTCACCATAATAACTTTGTCAACGCTTGTCACATAAAAATTATTCTATCAAAAGCCGCTAGGTGGCCCCAAATTATCGATTTGTTGTTTTAACAAAATTTAAGTTTTAAGTCGATTGAAAATGAATAAGATATTACATTGGGTATATAACATTTTATAATTAATCATAATGACAATAACCAACTCTAATCTTTATTTCAAAACGCCTTTATTTCAAAGAATATCTTCGATACGAAAATTATTGTTTTGTGATCTTGATGAGATGTATTCTAATAAGTGGTTTGTTTTTTAGTGGTTTACCAAAACTACAATTGCCATACAAACAACACTATACAAATTTTGATGTCTTTCATGGCACCAGCTAGGCTACCTAAGTTTGGTCATACTCCTAACTTTATACATACTAAACAATCGAATGCCAATTTCAATATATTCTTCGACTGACAAAAATACCTACCTAATTGTTTATATTTCCGAGTTATAGTAAGTTGGGGTTGATTACGGTGAAGCAAAGAGTTACTTACTGTCAGAAAACTCAATGTATTTACATACCTTTTCGAACACAGTTTCCAAATTCACATTTTGATGATAAAAACACTACTAAGCATAAGGAATGACATAGCCGCAATAACTATCACATCATTTTAAATAATAAAACTAGGTAATTCATTACCTCAATTGAAAAATAAAATACTGATCTCAAAATATTATTTCAAAACAATAACAAATTGAGTCGCTTCGCGGACTTGTAACTCACTTTACGCGGGTCAACATCGCGGCTAGTGCATTTGCGCGAACTTCAAACACACGATTCGTTCCATTCATAAAAACTCAAAAGCCGGGCTTAAATATTAGAACATTTTGCAAAATAAGTACATTCTAATAGTATCAACAAATTACGCATTTTGTATGGAAAAAGTGAGAGGTCTAGAAGCTGGCTTTTGCACCGTTGCCGCAAGCGAGTGTGAGCGAGAAAGATGCAATGTACTACAGAATTGACGTCTTCATTCATGGATGCGATCTCGCCTAACGCTATAGTGTTAGAGCGAGATCGCAACTGTGGCAGTTTGGCAACGGTGCATTGTTTGTACTTATAGCGCGCGGCTGGTGCAGCGCGAAGTTTTTATGTTATTATTCTTATCAATTCTTGCGACATGAAGGATTGACTTGGAAGTATAGAGTAGTTTTTTTTTTTAAATTGATTTGCTCAGTTTTGAAGGCAAGCCGGGCTTTTCAGCTTGTATGGCAGTACCGCCGCTGGAGATAGGTACCTACTTATACGGTTTTGGTGCTTTATTGTTATGTCTTGAATGAAGCCAGCCGAGCTTTGCATGGTATATAATATTTAAAAAACGGTAATCTTAAAAATACGAACAGAGTGGCCTAAGATTGAGCCTTGAGGCATACCTATTTGTTGAAAGAAAGAAAACAAGATAAGATCAAAAAAAATGTTCAGCTTTGTGTTATAGCACACAAGCTTACAAACTTTACCGCGGATTCACTTAGCTAATATACAGCTTAGGCTATAATAAGCTTACAAATGAATGTTTTGTGCTGAATGCAATCGAATGCTTTACAAAAATTACTATTATTCCCCAAAAATATTGTTTTGGAAATCAAATTCTCTTACATTATCAATCAGTAATGTTAGGTACGAGTCAATAACTTAATAGAACATTGAACTTACTCGTAAGCCAATGCGTCACAGAAGCTGTCATCAATATAAACGTGTAACACCGGTTGGAAGTGTTGGTACTTGTGGTCTGCTACTAAGGATATAACTCGAAGAAGACATTCAAGTACTAGGACACCGTAACTGTTGTCTGAGTATTCGTTCTCTTTGTGATCTTCTTGTACCTGAGAAGTATACAAAATTGTATCAGGCGCAGCAATATATTTGAGAAAAAGAAAATGAATGCGTCCAGAGTGACGTTTCTCTATCACAAAACCATGAGTCGTTGCCAAAAGGAGGTAACCGGCCACTTTCTTTTTTGATACGACATCTATTTATGGCAGTAAAAACATAGGGACATGAAGTATTACATATATTTGCCTCAGGATTGCAACGCATCGACGACCCCATTGTTTGTAGCAGGTATTTCACCATCGGTCTCTTTTCCGCCAATTTTATTTACGCATTCACTTTTTTCAGGCAATTAAGAACCATAAATGCAAGCAATTATCATTTAGACATAGAAAATTATATAACCTGTGTAAGTATACTGAACAGGGCGTCCAGTATATCCTGTAGAAACTTGACTAATTCTTCACTAGGCACGACTAGAAGTTGCATGAGTGCATTTCGAAGCGTACCCTCAGCATAATGAGAGTTCCATTTCAACACTCCCAGGATCTCCTCTGTAACGTAAAGGAAAACGGGAATGAAATAGAGATTGGGGCGGATTTACTGTCCTTCGTGAGTTATACCACACTATGGAATTATAAACTGAAATGTTTAAAATTTTAGCACCCTATGACATAGCCTCGGCGAATTTGGTTTTCTTTTGAAAATTCATACATATACAGGGCTATTGGTTATATGTCTGGAACACATTAAGGGGATGTAGAAGAGGTCATTTACAATCAAATAACCCCTTTTGACTCCTACGCCAATGTCAATTTTTTTCGAATCATTTGAAATTTGAAATATTTATTTCATACATTTTATAATCTCAAATGTAAAATTACTCGAAAATGGATGCTCGTAACAAAAATCATGTTATGTCATGCACAGTGTGTTTGTGTTATGCATAGTGTGTCTGTGTCATGCACTGTGTGTCTGTGTCATGCACTGTGTGTCTGTGTCATGCACAGTGTGTCTGTGTCAGGCACAGTGTGTCTGTGTCATGCACTGTGTGTCTGTGTCATGCACTGTGTGTCTGTGTCATGCACAGTGTGTCTGTGTCATGTACTGTGTGTCTGTGTCATGCACTGCGTGTCTGTCATGCACTGTGCGTCACCTCTCTGCGTGAGCTTGGTGGAGCACAGCTTGGTGTGCACGGTGAGCGTGTCGCGGTGCGTGAGCTGCAGCGCGGCGCGCGCCAGGCCGTGCTCGGCGCCGGCCGGCAGCTCGTCGCGGCGGGACGGCAGCGACAGGCACGCTTCCTCGGCCTCGCCTGGGTTGGCGCGTTTGTCGATCTGGAGGGAAAGTTTGTTCGTTAATATTGAATTGTAAAAATAGTTCCGGTGTCGCATACGAGATACCACAGAACAAACAACCAGGCGCTCGAGCGAAAAGCTTTGCAGCGAGCAACACCACTGGAATAAGACACAGGATACTTTTTATCTCGATTATCCCACGGGATCGAGATTTACGCAACTGAAACCGCGGGGCGCATATATTTATGTATAGTTCTGTTAATGCATTTGCCTGATACTTTACTATTTACCTTATAAACACACAAGTTGTGCTGTGTATCCGGTGTGGTCGTTCCCTCACGTTGCATCAGTCGTAAGTAAGAGAGAGCAAAGTGTCTCTCGGCCCTGTCCTTAGCCTCGTTTGAAGATCGATGACGACACAAGAAGACTAGGTGGGCTTCTTTGAACTCCTCAATGTTTAGACACACCTGTGGGAATAAAACGGTTTGTAGAATGTTTTTGTTTTGTTTGTTTGTTTGCTGTCAATTTGCCAGTGGTGTCGTAATACAGATAACGTCAATAGTATTACGCAATGTATTGTGATTGGCCCAGAAAAAATTGGCAAACTTACTTTGCCCGAATAAAAGGCTTTTGGCTGCTCTGTATGTTTTTTTTTAATGTGCGTGTTGTTTGTGCAGAATAAACAATTTTTCTTTCTTTTCTTTTTCTTTCTAGAAGAGACTAAAATGATGTGACGTCAAACAAATCGAAGAGATTACAAGATGTATGAGAACGATTATGGGAAGTCTGAAAGTGTCAATAGTGATAAAGAAGATTATGTTGAAGTCATCTGTGACGTAGAGTAACTGATATGAAGAAATGACGGACATCATGACAATATGTATTTACGAATCGTTTAGCTATTGAAACTGAATTTTTACTTTAAGGTTGATGTTCCGATCGGCCGCCCATAAATTTTTTGATACAGTTTCACGCAAAATATAGACACTCTTTGTTAAAAACGAATCATTTTATCACTTTTCTACCATGAAAACCAGGCGCTTTGGACCTTTTTAGGAAATAACTTACATTAATAACTGAGAAAAACGATCGTGATATCCAGGCAAAATTTGACACTGCTTTACATGTGTGGGTTCGTTTTGACAAGCAAAATATAGCGCCATGTTTGTTGTAGTTTAGAAATTGCAGCGCTAGATGGCGTCCTGGCGATATTATAATTCTGATAAAACAATATAATAAGTACAATAATTGATCTATTTTATTTTCTACCTATCTTTTAAAAAAGAAACATTTCTTTACCATAAAACTCACGACCTTAGACGGCAATGTAAACAATTTTATCACATAATTAGAGTCTGACCAACGAAAGCTGTCCACGAATTATTATCTGTGGAATATTTTACTTCGCTTCTAAGTAACATTATTACATGTCTAATTATTATATAAATAATGTAATACTGATGTAATTATCGCATAATATGTCTTGAATAATAAATAGTATCGACTCCGTTTATGCAGTGTATAACAAGCTCTTGATTTTTTAAATTGCCGCCTTTTTTCTTGGACAACTTTCGTTGGTCAGACTCTATTATTGTTGTGCGGCAACATTCAAAATATCATTATTCGTAGACGCGACGTTGCCGTACTTCCTATCCTTGAGTAAAGTGACCTAATCGACATTGACACACGTTGCCAAACTTCGTTCGCTCGTTTGGTAGGTAATGATTTACATTTTCAAGTTTCTCGCTCGTAATGTCAAACTGTTTTATGCACTAGGATTTGCGCGCGGAATTTGTTGCGTGATAAAACGTGATGCTATTTTCATTGATTCAAATTACATTATTTCTAGTAGGTATTTGATTCCAATTGAATAGAAATTAATGCAATGTACGAGTATACTAGGTATAATAATTTTATTAATTATTCAAAATATGCTATTTTATTGTAAAATAAAAGTAAGTAAGTACCATATTTCGCCGATATTAGAAACAGCCAGTTGGCCCGTGAGTTGGGTTTTAGACGCTGAAATCTCGTCACAGTAGTTATTACCTACGTATCCGGTCGATGCTGTCAATTTGTATATTTTTTGGTCAACAATAAATTAAATTATTACAATTCGGTAAGCCACCAAAATAGTCACACAATTAAATTTACAGACATTACTAAATCGAAGAATGGGTGGCGCAGTCATGGGATATGGTTTTGCCAGGTTATGTAAAGAATACCTTGTATGCATTTTACAGACAGATAAACATTATTTTTATATGTTATGTCGCGTCAGTCCCGTTATTATTATTATTATACTCTGGTCGCGCGCCTCGCAGTTTCGCCGGCCGGCACGGTGTGGTGCGTTCGGAAACAAACAAATAATTGAGTTTCTTACATCAAATATAGGTGATTTATTGTTTAAAAATAATTAAGTAAGTAACTTATTGTAATCAGATTTTTTTTCTCATTAATTGTCGACCAATATTTTACCAGGAATCTTAAGATAAGTAAAATTTTACTATACATTTTATTATTCTATTTTCTCAGGATGTGTTGAGTTCTGATTTCTGAACGTAATCGACACAATAATGAATTCTGCACCTGCATCAGTTGACAGATTATCTTACAAGACTTCGACTCCGTGCTGTATAGATGGTTGTGAAATACGATACTATTGGATTTTATTCAAATACTGTGTATAAAAGTAACATATTCTTTTGTTTTCGCATTGTGAACCTGAAGCATGTAATTGAGTGGGTATTCCTTTTTGAAATACACCGAAATATGTGTAAATCTTTACGAATTGAATTTTGTTAGTGAGAGACTTGATGGATTTCGAAGTGAATTAATTTTCAAGTGCAGTATGTGTGGTAAAGCATGGAAGCACTGTACAGAGAGCAGTGATAAAATAAACACTGCATTTGTGTGGGCAACTGTGACTTCTGGTAGCTATTACACTCAAGCAGCTCACATAACAAGTCTCATGGATATTCCAACAATGTCACCTAATAAATATCGTCAAGTTGAAAAAAAATTAGGCAGCGTGTGGTTTGAACATTTGACAGAGGAAATTAAAACTGCTGGTGAACAAGAAAGATCAATTGCTATTCAAAAAGGTCATGTGTCTTCAGACGGTGTTCCATTTGTTACAGTATATGTAGATGGAGGATGGTTGAAAAGGTCATACGGACATAACTTTGATTCACCATCTGGTATGGAAGTTAATATATTACTAAACACGAACTTGGTTCTTTATGATCTTTTTATTATGTGCAATATTAAGGTTACAAGTGTTGCTTTTCATTTCCAGGATAGCATTATTGGTAAAGAAACTAAGAAATGTCTGTTTCCTGGTGTTCAAAACAAATATTGTTATACATGTCAATATTATGAGAGAAGAAATATGGATATGAAAGCACATAATTGCTGCAAAAATTTTACTGGACCGTCTACAGCAATGGAATCACAAATTACTGAAAAGTGAAGAAATACATCAACTTCGCTATTTGAGTTTTATCGGAGACGGAGACTCTTCTGTGTTTGCAAACTTGACAGAGAAGGTGTCATACGGGAACATGTTAAAAAAAATTGAATGCAAGAATCATGTAATCAAAAACTATACCAGTGCACTTTACAAGGTAAATAAATAAATCATGTACAGTAATTTCAAGATCAGTAAAGCATATTCTGTATTTATATTTGTACTTTTTTAGATCTTGGCCAACACTAAGCTCCCACTTTGTGGACGAAATATTTTGAAGCCAAAGGTGACGAAACTTACAGTAGTGGCACGGAAAATTATAATGTGTGGCAGTGAGAATGCTACTATGGCTGCAGATTTAAGAAATGGTCTTCTTCATGTATTTGGAGTACATGAAAACTGCAAGGATTATTACTGTAATATCAGTAAAATATCTGCAGATGGAAGTGAAAAGAAGGAAGAGAATCTCGTAGAAAGTCTGAAAAAAACTGCTCCAGAGGTCACGCTCTGATTTATGCAGCCAATGAAAAAATTGCTTCGAAGGCAGGCCGTTTGTCAAATGAGACAACAAATGTGGCAGAAAACTTCATGAGTGTAATAAATAAGTTCAACTGTGGAAAACGAATTAGTTTAGGAATAGTGGGTTCTTACCAGAGACGTGTTCATGTGGCAGGTAAATATAAACAATCAGAAATTTTCAATACCAGTGAGAAATGCTTTGATTATCATGGTGCATACTTCAAAAATATTTTGACTAATTTTATGGAATATAACATAGTGCACTCATTCCCCAACAGATAAGGTAGTGAACTACAGATGTACCTACTCCAACAGTATTATTTCATATAAATATGACGTATAATCATCTATTTATATTTTATTGATATTTTCTAGTAAAAAATATTGTGTTTTCAGGATTATCGCTTGCTACTGGACACAAATGGCATGAAACTGCATGGAAAAAACAGACCACCCAGAGCCCAGGGACACATTTAAAAAAATACATAAGGCGGAAAGAACAAAGTAGAATACGACATCAATCGTCGACAGGCAGACGATTGTTTGCTCCAAGAGAGAAATCCCAACCGGACAAGCACTATGGACCTGAAGCTTGTGATCCAATTGATATTGACGAAGCACAATTGAGAATTCAGTGTGAAGAACGGTTAGCAGAATTTCAAAAGTCACCAGAAGACATAGCTTTGATTGAAATGTCTACAGTAGGGCAGCATGAAAATGATTTATATACTAGTCATAGGTGTGACCGTTTGACTGCCAGTCAATTTGGAATGGTTAGTTGTGTGGTATAATTATGTTAGAGATATTATGTATACAACGTGCCGCTACAATGGCGACATTAATTTAACACACGGGTAGGGCTAGTGGCCAGTAAACATAAAAAATGTAATAAAATAAAATAATTCGAAAATTGAAATATTTAAATTTTCAAACAAACTAAATAATAAAAACATAGCCAAAATTGAGATCACTCTGTGTAAAAGATTCATTCATGAAGCTACCTACCAGCTGGCGTCGTTCTAACGGTAAAATCCTTTGTCGGCCATAATTTCTAAGAAATTGCGCGGCTTTCCTTTTATTCGCCTACATATGATCCGTGACCCCGGCAAATGACCTCTTCGCTACAGTTCTTTAAGTACAGGTTGCGCCAGGATGGTAATTTAGAAAATTGTAAATAAATCAATAAATAATAACGTTTAATGAAATTCAAATATTTTCATAAAACGAATACGCGAAATCGTATACGTGTGTTAAATTAATGTCGCCATTGTAGCGGCACGTTGTATCCACATATACATTTCTGGTAATGTTGTGGTACTTTATTGAATACCTACGTAGACAATGCGGAATTTAAAATTTATCCATAAGTAACATACATTTATTTTATCTGGACTTTTATGTTTACAGATTTGCAAACGCCGTATTACCATTCCATGTCACAATCATGTAAAGGATATTCTACATAAAAAGAATATTTGTACAAAAGACATGTTATTTATGGGCAGCAAATGAGAATGTGGCAATAAGTATGTTCATGCAACAATATAATAAAATTGTCAGGCCTTCAGGGCTTTTTATTGATGAAGAATTTGGATGTTTAGCTGGCAGTCCAGATGGTAAGTTTTCTATAAAAAGCTTCAATTTTATTTACTTTTATTTTATTTCAATTTAATTTTATTTATTTGGAAAATGTAGAAAATTATAATACTAGTTATAATCGCGAGAGACCAAAGATACGATAGGCGATTTAATTTCTTGTATAAAGTGTCATGAAGTGCTCCATTTCCTTGTTATATATTTTGTGTCAATTTGTTACAGGTATAATTGAAAATGAGAGAGCTGTTATTGAGATCAAGTGCTTTCCATCATTGGCGAGGAAAAATCAAAGCCTAGATGCAGCTGCAGTAGAAAAAAAAAACTTTGCTCTAAAATTGGATAATAATGTTTTAGTCATGAATAAAAGCTAAAATATGTAGATAAAAGTGCTTAGACATTATGAAAATATTGTTTCGCCTTCCTGTTTATAATCGCATACAAAATTTTGTATTTTATTAGATTTTTTTATTTGTTCTCTTGTTTATAAAATAAATAAAGTTTCTAACATATTTTTGTAATGTCTGTAATTATTGTAATACTTGGTTGTTATAAATTATGTATCATTGTGTCACTTCAAATAATTTTGTTTTGATAGCTAATTTAATTAGTGTAAGTTAATAAAATTAAATACATAAATATGTTATTGTACATATTGTTGACATTATTTATTACACAAAATTATTTATCAATTAAATAGTTTTCGCCTCTAAATAAGTATAACTTTTATTTTAAAAATATTCCTACCAAAAAGCTCAGCCCACTTTTTTAAATACACGCCATCTAGTTTTTAAGTTTTGTAAACGTAGGGAATACGTATATGTGTGTAAAAGACTGTATATTCAATTTTGCTTCTTTGTGTCTAATTGGGTAGATTTTGAGGCATTATTATGACCTAGTTCAATAAAGCGTAATGGCCGATTAGCGCTTCGATTACTCCTACGACTTAGTAATGCTCCAATTTCACATAAAACAAAATAAACCAAAAATGCTGACTTCAGCGCCATCTAGCGGGAAAATGGCCGGGAACAGACCGTATGTTCCGCCTTAATAGGGGAAAAATTGGGCTAAAAGCACAATTTTCATCTCTCTTTTCAAACTTATTTTCTTTTTTATAGAAATACGAAGTAATAATGATATATCTACACTATAATAGTTTTACTTGGTAATAAAAGGAGTACCTTACCTTAAAAACTTCTTGCCATCGCGGTCGATCGTCATGGTAGTAGACTACGGATGTGTATTCACTGGTTAAGGGAACCCCAGCGCCTACAGATATTACACCCTGAAAATAACGAAGAAAATTAACAAGATAGGTGCCCATATCAGTACAGTACCCAGGCTAACGACAAACGCAAGCGTTACCATAAATTCGCAGGTAAATAATCAAAACTCACAGGAAAAGTCTGTCCATGTTTATCGACGACCTTGGCGATTAGTTCTATGTTCCTCTCAGAGGACTTCCCCCCTCCCTTAGAGAAGGCCCCCCCGCACACTGTGACGTACAGGTCGTTGCGCGCGTCGCCCGGGAGGATCACTTCTGGGAAGCCCATCTTTCGAGCTACGGCAAAATTGCCGACTACGATGTGTGGGTTTTCTTCGCGTATCTGTGAATGAGGTTAAAGTTACAACTTTGCCAAATATTAAAGGTTTAAAAAAAATAAGGCATGATTTAAATAGCGGCAGCACTCTTTTTTAATTTGGAGCCAAAGAAAATCCTTTATGGCCCTCAGTTCCAGAAGTTAGTGTCTAGTGATGCCATTGGCTATTATTATTTAATTATTTCAATCCATCAGGCCAAGAAAGTGTCAAAAAGTGAAGTATCATGCGATATTTGAGGTGTGTGTGACTGATTGATTACTGTCACCTTGACCTGCCGGCGCTTACACAGCCCAAAACAAACGGACACGGTACGGGGCCAGAAGATATAACTTCAGATTTGGCAAACTCAAACTCAAAGCATTTATTTCAATTAAACAGGCACTTTTGAATTGTCAAAGAGTTAGTCAGAAAGTTAAAGTTAGTTGCCCATTCCAAAACGTAGATCTCTTTCTCTCTCTCTAGATTACAGATACTTCCTAATCACTAACAGTACAAGTGTAAAACATACCGCTAGTGTTTTAGTATGTCGTGTTTACTAATTAGCCACACATAGGTAATTAGTGTGTATCGACAATACAAAAAAACTAGTGGAATGTTGCACCCTTGTATTGTAAGCGTTTAGGAAGAGTGGGGCGCGTCTTCGTGGATGGCACTATCTGTACATTTGCTGATAAGACATTAGATCAATGTTTAAAAAACCGGTTGTTGATGTAAATTATGAGACCTATATTTCGCGCGAAAGCTAAATCAATGATCACCAGTGGGCCTAGACAAAGTGACATTCTATCAGCGATAACGATGATGGAAAAGGCAAAAATGTATGGGACTGATATAAGCTATCAAAAAGCTTATGTCAATGTCAATGTCAAACGCTTCGAAAGCGATTGGCACTTGTCTAGGCCCTCAGGCATTAGTAACATAAAAAAGTTTCAAAAAACCTTCATACCTGCTTCAAATCGCCCTCAACCAGCCTTACTGACACCCACAATCCCTGAGAATGCTTAGCGTCCTTGATATCACGGTTGGCGATCACTTTCTTCAGTAAACAGTCCAGATTCTCCTTCTCATATCTGTAATGAGTTTCATATCTGGAATGTGACTAGGTATCACGTTATGTACTTATGTTTTGGTTGAAGCCTTGATTTGTGGCAAAAAGCTCAGCTTAGATTCGGGTCAGAACGCGAGTTATAACAACATAGCTTTTGCGTTTTAGTAGCATTGGAATTTATAGTCCGTTCCATCATCGTTAATTATGATAAACAGACGGAAAACTAGTGTAAAACAGCTGGCAGCCTAGCAAATTTTCATTAAGAACTTTCAATTTCTAAAGGTGCCTACAGATTTGTTCGATTTGTGACGATCGACACGTATGAGCAAATAAAATCAAGTAAATATGTAGGCCACAAAAGATCGACATGGTATTTTTTTCCAATCACGACTGTGGATCGTTTTAGTCGATCGATAAATCAAAATGTTATGCTGATTTTAACCAGCACCTTACTTGAGTAATACACGATCAATCACAATCTAAATCGATTTGAAACAAATTTCTAATCCATTGCTTCATAAGTTCGAAAAAAACTGCTCAACAACGTAAATAGTGCAATGTATGTTGTTGAACTGTCAAAATGAAACAAATTAGTCTCAATCGGTTACGAAAATAAGCTACGCAATTAGATAGCTGGTAACAGTAACAATCGGTAAAATCGAGTAAATATGTAAGAAGCTGACAGATGTTATTGATCGTCAAAACACAGAAAGGAAGAAAGAAGAAAGAAAATACATTTATTCAGCACAGACTAAAAAGCACACAATATACATAAGCACAGCACATCGTGCGAGAATTACGGTCGTCACGAATCAAGCAAATCTGTCAGCACACCTAAGGAATTTCAACGTAAAACCCGTCCGCTCTGAAATGACGTGCCCCACTACCGAATTTACGTACGCGGTAATGCGGATTTCTATGAGTAAAGCGGTAGTGGGGCACACTTCAAAGTAGACAAGCTTTAGATTAGTTTAGTCAAAAGCTGCTCAACGAACTCAGTTTTAGTCGCTAAAGCCATAATTGTTTATTTTTGTTCACAATTATAGGTTTAATTCACGTTAGCCTCGGAGTTTCCCGAATATATTGGTCGCAAGATCCCAAAGCTTGCCCGTGAGCCAAACCGTAAACAACAAAAAAAAAAGACAGTATAAACAATACTTACGCATAAAAAGGCACTTGTATATGTTTGTCGGGACAGTCAGCTGTGACAAATCGCTTGATGTCAGCACACGCGACGCCGAATGGGCGACGCATTGAGCGGCCCGACGTCGGCGCTGGAGGCGTTTGGGCTACGGAGCTACGTCTGTGGAGTAAACGATTATTGTAAAAAAATTAGCAAAAATCTTTTTAAAATCAATAAGCCTCTAATACTACTAATCCTATCCTACTAATATAATATTATAAACGCGAAAGTTTGTAAGTATGGATGGATGGATGTTTGTTAGTTACTCAATCACGCAAAAACGGCTGAATGGATTTGGATGATATTTGGCAAACAGATAGTTTATAACCTGGATTAACACATAGGATACTTTTTATCCCGATATTCCCACGGGATTGAGATTTACGCGGGTGAAACCGCGGGGCGCAGCTAGTGAACTATAAAGTATTAAAATATAAAACTTACGTAAACATAGAACTTTAATATTTTCTTAAAAGCTTGAAGTTTATCTTTAAAGTGTAAGAAGGATGTTCACGCCTGTTCTATGTGAACTTAAATTTTATTTTGTACTTTTTAGCATTAGAATTTGTTTAAATATCTTACTACATAAAAATACTTTGAATAACCTTACCTATTATCAACATTCAGGGCGTCCATCGACCCTATCCGATATATATTGGACACCAAGTAAATTTTTTCACTCTTTAATATGTCGCTACCGAAATCCTGAAAGAAAAAAGAAGAATTAAACCATGTCATGTCTTATTTCCATATCCATACGAAAGTGCCTTGTCTAGATCCGGCCCGAAGGACCAAAAATTAAGAATGTATGATTGTGAAGATGTTTTATCTTGTCCTGTATTAACAAATGGAAAGTTCCCTAGGAATGGGAAAAACCAAGGCTAAAAGCAAGTTTATAACAAGATACTCACAGTAAACACAACTAGTGCAGAGCTGATGTGGTTGGTAGGCCACCTGAGCAGCAAATGTTCCGTCAGCTTAGCGCCTGAAGCATCGTGTAATGCTAGGGCGATTTCGGCTGGTTCGTTCATTCGGCACACGAAGTTGTGGACCCGAACGGCGATCGTGTATGTTCGGGCACCCGGTGGCGTCGCCGGTGGTGGGGTTATTGGCGTTGTTTCCTGAAAAACATGAACATAAAGGCTTTATTGAATTGAAATAGCAGGTATGCTCTGCATATGAGACATGTTTCAAGGACCAGAACGATAGATCAAGCATCTGTATTAAAATTAAACTTCAGTAGAGACTACTATGAATTCTGTCAGTTTAAAATCCAGATTAATTTAAAACCCCGTTCTATACTGGCCAATATGTACTTAAAATTATCATCAAATCTTCGACAAAGATGAAAATATTATGTTTCAAATAATAAATTCAGCAGGCTGTACTGGACTAGTGATTTGAGTAACTCAGACCTATCTTGATAAGCATTTTTTTTAATGTGACAGGTAAATTTCACTTGTTATTGGTTAGAAACATTGCATATATCGCTGGCCAAGTAACCACTCTGACGCTTGATAGGTAGGTAGCACTTGTTTGCTAGTAGATGCACTAGTTATCAAGTATACCTACGACTATCATGCATAGTACAGAATTTTTGGACACTGAGAACATCAAAATCATCATCTGCCTAGCCTTTTCCCAACCATGTTGGGGTCGGCTTCCAGTCTAACCGGATGCAGCTGAATACTAGTATTTTACGTGGAGCGACTGCCTATCTGACCTCCACAACCCAGTAACTGGGTAATACGATACCCCTTGGTAAGACTGGTTGTCAGTCTTTCGGGCTTCTGACGACCCGTAACGACTGTCAAAGATCCACAAATGACAGCCGGGATCAACGGCTTAACGTGCTTTCCGAGGCACGGAGGAATCTCGGTATGTAAAGATGGTCACCCATCCACAGACCAACCCCGGCAAGCGTAGCTTAACCTAATGGATCCACCCGTGCGGCTGTTATTACTTAGCCTCGAGCATATCAAGCACGGAGAACATCAAAATCAAAATATTTTATTTCAAATAACCCTGCATGGGTACTTATGAAACGTTAGAAGCTAGATGCACGGTTCCAATTGGTCGTTTCTTATGGAGAAGAGCCGGGAAGAAACTCCACGATAACTCTTCTATTGACTTTTACAATATTTTCAAATAACAGTGACAGAAAAACTGCAGACATAAAACATTGTGGAACTCACCATATTCTTCTCAATACGAGTATTAGCTTCATCGTGTAGCGCATTAAGTTTGTACGTGGAGACTTTCAACGGATCAACCAGTTGACCGTTCGCTGTTCTCACTGCTAGCTCCATTCCTAAGGTTCTGTTGACAAAGTATTCCAAATTAAATATGATGATACAGCCACTGCGTCTTTCAAAGAGTAAGAGGCTAGCAGAGCTTAGATTTCAGACACTGAACTGATGGTTATGAAATGAATAGTTTTTGAAAAAAAATATATATTACAGTGCAACATAAGAAAAACCAACGCCCAATTTTTTTTCCCGGTAGTAAAATTACAACGAAGGAGCTCGTTGTAACAAAACCGGGCAAGTGCGAGTCGGACTCGCGCAAGAAGGGTTCCGTACCATTATCTATAAAAACGGTAAAAAAATCACGTTTGTTGTATGGGAGCCCCCTTAAATATTTATTTTATTCTGGTTTTTAGTATTTCTTGTTATAGCGGCAACAGATATACATCATCTGTAAAAATTTCAACTGCCTAGCTAACACGGTTCATGAGATACAGCCTGGTGACAGACGGACAGATAGATAGACAGACAGACAGACAGCGGAGCGGAGCCTTAGTAATAGGGTCCCGTTTTACCCTTTGGGTACGGAACCCTAAAAAACTATCATCAATTATTCGCCAAGCAGCTTTAGGTACTGTATTTTAGTATGAAGGGTTATAGGAGTCGTTGTAAATACAGGTAGATAGGACATTCCAGCTTTGAATGGAACCTCAGTGATTGCAGCATTGATCTTTAAGCGTCAGTGAACATCACTCGCCTTAATCTCGCTTGGCACACAATTACAAGAACAAAAAAAAAAGCGTCTATAAGTACCTGTTCCCTTTATCTATGGTGAAGACAGCGGTCCTAGCGACTCGTCGCAACTGGTCCTGGGGTAGCGCGCCGGACGCAGCTTGAGCTCTCAACTCGAGAAGAGCTCGCATGCTCACTTCCATAAACTTGAGACGCTCATCGTTATTCTGTGAAAGAAGAATAAATGGTTAGTTGGCGATTTCTTTTGCTTACTTCTTACTTACTTTAAAGGTTGAAATTAAACTTTGAACCAGGAGAACCGGCATGTAATACAGAAATCCCACGATTCGCGATTTTGCGGACGGACACCGACGAGCCGGACGACGGACCGTGGGAAGGTGTACGTATTGCCGATCGTGGCATTTCACCAGTAAGGTGGAATCCCACGATCGGCAATATTGCATCGGCCCGCACCGCGCATCGAGGAGCTTCCAATGTCTGCGATACCCCGCACGTACACCTTCCCACGGTCAGTCGTCCAGGCTCGTCGGTATCCGTCCGCAAAATCGCGGATCGTGGAATTTCGGTATACAGGGTGTTAGGGTAAACACCGTTATCCTTGCAACCAGTGGTTTAGTTTCATTTAGAACGTAAAATCAATGGAAAATTACAACTTTTTTAAAAATTTTTTTAGATCTTAATTTTACCACAAGAGACGCAAGTTCGTTGCCCTATGCGCTAGGGCACCGAACTTGCGTCTCAACACGGGCGGGGTGTACGGGATGTGACCTGACCGGCAGCGAGCGCGATCCCTCCCTTAGTCAGTCAGCTGTTTCGCTAGCAAGCACGGTGTCAGATAGAAACTTTTTAAAATCTTTTAATGAAAATAACGTTTTTTTTTTGTTGTGTTCGCCCATTTATTTTTATATTTAAGTCAACTACCCATGGTTTGAATGACAAGAGTGTTTACCCTTACATCCTGTAGACATCTCTAAAGGGATTTCTGTCTGCGGTCCCATTTTGTAAAGAAAAATGATTCTTGAAGCATCTACCAACAGGTTGCTATGTGAACTTGTTTAAAAGAAAACCTTACGATACCCGTTTGTCGTCCTTAAATAGACCTGTGTCAAGTAAAATAATATTATTTTCACAAAATCTCTTGCTGAATCCTAACTATTATACATTTTAATGCGAAAGTTAGTTTGTTTGTTATGCTTAGCGCTAAAACGGCTGAACGGATTTAGATGTTTGGCACATGGGTAGACCATGACCTGGAATAGGACAGGATACTTCTTATCACGATATTTCCACGGGATCGAGACTTACGCGGGTGAAACCGCGGGGAATCGCATGTAGTACATAAATGCATACGTGTTTACATGTGTCAGTTCAAAGGTAGAGTAGGTACTGTTCCTAGACAATCGGATCCACCACCTTAGACAACCGTTTTTTTATATATTTATATTGCAAAACACAGCAGCTGCATACCTTTCCCCAGACATGTCATTGGCTAATTATTTATTTACAGTACGAACAAATGAATATTCAAGCATTATTGGCGGATTATACAATGATTGCACTCATGTTTATGTAATTAAATGTTAATAAGGACAAGTAGAAAAAAATTGTTACATGTTACGACATAATGTAGGTGGACTTACATGGCTAGTAGAGCGTCATACGGGAAAAACAACTGGGTTTGATTAATCATGGGCTTCTTAATTTACCCAGTGAATTTTAAGATTGGTTGTTCACGGTTAGTGCCCCTATGCTCTAGTCCCGCTATGCTCGACTCGAAAAATACCTACTATAAAGTTTCGCTATAACCGGTCGTTCACGGTAAAACCAAAACTGATATGATAAATAGAAGAAAGAAAGAAAGAAAATACATTTATTTAGCATAGACTAAAAGGCGTACAATATATTAGGTCCCCACCTATGAAATTGGTGTTTTGTATGGGGAATTTTAAAGAAGTTGCATTTTTCATACTAACGTTTACTTAATTTTTATAACAACCATGAACACTACTGTTTTAAAACTTTTATGCACTACTGTTTAAAAACTAAGATAACGTATGCCCAGGGATGGCATAAAACAAACAAGTTGTTTTAAAACACGTATTTTAAACAATGTTTAAAACATTTTTAAATAAAACAATGTTTTTTATTAAGTGTTTAAAATCACAGTATAAAACAAGTTTTAAACAATGTTTTAAACACTAAGAAAAAAACATGGTTTTAAATCAAATTTGAATAGCGAATATTGGAAATAAATGAAAAGTTATAAATGTTTTGGACTTGAAATGGCTCGAAAAGAAATTAAAAAGGTTAAATAGTAGATAAGATTTTTAGATTTGGCATATTTTTTATGTAGTAAGTTATTCCCTGCAACTATTTTGGGGATTCCTCTTATTTGAACACAGTCCGTTTTACTTATATAGGTATATTTCTATTCTATACTTGGTCGCCGGTAAAGACCCGCAATTGTTTAGGGGACTTCTTCTTTTTTATTTAAATATACCTACTTTTGTATAAGGTAATTCGCAATTCGCAACGTACAGGGTGTAAGTATGTAATTGGTTCAGTATGTTACATACTTAGATTGATTAGAAAAAAAAAGTAAGTATGTTCACTGATCAGATTGTATAATAGTTAGTGTTATTCTGATCGTTTTTTTTTTTTAATAGTCTAAACATTAATTATATTAGTTCTGATCGATTTGTGTTTATAATAAATTTGATAAATCGCTCAAAGTAAAAAAAAACAAGAAAAACTCTTGTTTAAAACATTTTGAACTGTTTGTTTTATAAAATTTGAAAAAAAAACTGTTTTTTTTTTCAACCCTGCATATGCCACTTATAGATTAAGGGACAAAAATAAGTTTTGGCTAAGTTAAAAAAAAAATAGTGGTCATTTCTGCTAACAGAAAGCTAAAAGTAATAAGGTTTGTTTACCATTGGTAGTTGTCTATGATGGTCATTATTCGATATAATACCAAGCAATTGATGAATATTTTAAATCATAGAAGTGACGAGATTCTCTATTAGTGAGAAAAAAACGCCAATTTCATAGTTGGGGAACCAATACATAATACAGTATGTTATCTAACGAAGGGCGTTCCTGTTAGTCAAGTTACGGTAAAGTTCAATTCTAACTTAATGGCGGCTCGGAACATGAAGCGAGTCGCTGCGCAGTAACAATGTCATGTGTCAGCGGGGGTGAGAGGTGGGGTACTGTGCAGCGAGTTGCTAAATTCCGAGCCGTCATTAAGTTTGAATCGAATACAAAACTTAACATATTTCTGTAATCAGTCCACTCAGCTGACTTTGTTGTCTACTTACAATGTACAGTTTCTTAGAATGCGTCAACCATTCTCGGAGAGTGACAGCGATGTCGTGTACCACGCCGTTGCCTCCAGCAGAGGCGACCACTGTGCCACCGCATCTGCAACAGATATTGATGTTTTGAGAATGAATGTAAAGTAGGTAAACTTTATGTTCTAGCCTGTTTCTTTACATACATATACAAGGTTATTGGTTACATGTCGACAATCCATTACGGGGATGTAGGAGAGGTTATTTGCAATCAAATGACCCCTGATGGCTCGCATGCCAATGTCGAGTATTTTATATTTTAAAATGTATGAAATGAAAACAAAATGTCAAATGACTCGAAAATTGTCGACGTACCAATAACCCTATAAAATTGAATAAAAGCTTGTGTATAAAGCATGTATTTTTGTACTAATCGTTCTACTTTTCGATGACGCGAATATTTATGAAGGAATTGTTTCAGAGATTGTGGTTTTGCTTCAGTCTTCTTATCTACTTAATTTCAATTCGACACCTCCACGCGTTCCTGAGAAAAAAGTCTTGACAGGCTGACAGACGGACAACGAAAGTGATCATAAAAGGATTCTGTATTTTCCTTTTTAAATTCGGAACCCTAAAAAATCTTAAATTCATTCATTCATTCACTGATAGACAACGCAAAGCCTAAATGGTCTAGAAGCATGAAATTTTGCACAAGAGTACTGGGCAGGATTTTTGAAAATTCATCCCCTGAATGGTTTAAATATGGGATGGAAATTTGTATGGTATTTCGTCGATTTTGCCGATGAGAAACCCTATCCGGGACACACGGTGTTTAAATAATAAAATACATAAATAAAATAAACTTTTACTGTAATATAAGGTACCCAAACTATAAAATGTCATCTCCCAAAATTCTTGTTTAATAAACTCCAAATCTACGTAAGATTTAAATAAAGCAATACTCTAACTTAGCTACAAAACAATCTGAATTGTTGCTAAGTTATATAGTATTGTCTAAAACAATAGTAGTTACAGACTTGCCAGGCCAAGTGTACGAAATAAGGAAAGTTCCAGAAGTTTGATATTAAACAAAACAATAATTGGCGGTTATTCCCCGTTGCAAAAGTTGTAATGGAATCATAAAAACCTTGTGGGTTGAGACATTACTTATTACTTCTAATAATATCAAATTTTATCATCTCTTTATTCCCTTACTAGTATTATTCGTACTATTCCCTTACCACGCGGTCCTGTTTCGCATGGTTTTTTCGACTTGACAAAACATCGTATTATACACAAACCTTCCGGAATAAATTCTCTAAACGATGGTGAAAACCTCATCTGTTGCGTGGTTTAGAAGAACAATGCGGACATACTTTAATTTATGATATGTATAGATATAGAAGTCTATACATATTATATAATACCTCAAATTTCTTAGTATTATCCTCCGTTGTATCGAAAATATTGTAGTATTCACATAATCAGCCTATAATGTTCCCACTGCTGGGACACAGGCCTCCTCTCTATGAGAGGCAGCGGGCCGAAATCTACCACGCGGGCCCACCTTCACCGTTTTGAGAGCAGTGGCGATGAAATAATTTACACAAAGTAAAGCGCCTGTCAGGGTTCGAACCTACGACCTACAACTCGTAAGTCGTGGCCGTTACCACTGGGCCACCACTGCTCCTAGCATTCATTTTGACACAAATATGTGGTAAAGTTGAGGATTAATTATGTTAAGTACCGCATTATACTTACGTATCCTCTACTATAAAGTTGGTCACTTACTGAACAACAGAACTCCAAACTCAAGATTTGCCAGCGGGCAATGGAGCGCAGCATATTAGGTGTCAAGCGAACAGACCGCGTTAGAAAGTAGCGGATGTTGGAGAAAAAACAGCCCGGCTGTAGTGGCAGTGGACCGGCCACGTCACACGAATGCAGCTGGAGAGATGGGCAAGGATCGTCACTCACTATACGCCTGAAGGAGGACATCGCGGTGGTGCAAAGGTGGTGTGACGATCTAATCATGTTTGCTTGGCCAACATGGCCAGAAATCGCACATAATAGAGAGATTTGGAAGGAAAAAGGGGAGGCCTTTGCCCAGCAATGGGACACACTAAAGGATAAGAAAAAAAATCCTCTACTATACACACATAATAATCCGCAGCTCAGAAAGCACGTTAAGCCGTTGGTCCTGGCTGTCATTTGTCGACCCTTGTCAGTCTTTACGGTTAGTCAGAAGCCCGAAAGTCTGACAACAGCACAGTGACCACCAGGAGTATCAGGGGTGTCATATTGCCCAGTAACTGAGTTGTGGAGGTCAGTTTAGACCCGCTCCATGTAGAATACTGATATTTAGCTGCATTCGGTTAGACTGGAAGTCAACCCCGATGTAGTTGGGAAAAGGCTAAGCACATGATTGTTCTCTACTATACATACTTATCAATAAACTTACAATGCGTAGAGAGAGTTGCATTAATAAAAGATGAGTCACTAGGTAATTAATAGCTTGCATACAACTGTACTGATTGATTTAAAACTGGGGAGTTTTATACCGGATGACTTAAATATAAAACTAATTATTTATAAACTGTAATCCTGAACTTTATTGTACGGGATAAACCCTTAAGATAATTAATGTCATCGTATACGTCACTATAACATTATAGACAGAACTTCCTTTTACGCAGTACGTAAGCGTGAAGTTTCGTCCTTCTCTGTATGAAACCACAGTTTGACATTCTACGAGTTTTTTTTTAAAACTAGCTGTAGCCCGCGACTTCGTCTGCGATCCAAGATGAAGAGTAGCCTATGTCCTTCTCCAGGTCATGGTCTATCAATGTTCCAAATTTCATCCAAATCCCTTCAGCCGTTTTAGCGTGAAAGCGTAAAAAACGAAATAATATTAGTTAAGATGTAGGCTAGCCTGTTTTTCGTTCATTTAGATGTTTGACAAAGCCCCTCAATAGGTTTTCCTCGCGCCATAAAATTTTATATAATTTATACTTGAAGTGATATCTATTTTATCAAACTTGCATATAAGGCATTCTTTGACTCATGCAACTAGCCAATCAGTCTACACAAGTCACCTCAGAAAGTGACTCATAGCACTTCCGAGGAGTCTTCAAATGTCCTCAACCGAGGTTCGTAATACTTCCTTAGGCAAAGATATTACGTCCTAGAATCAGAGCATTCCTAGTTCACAATCCATACTAATATTATAAATGCGAAAGTTACCCTGTGTGTATGTCTTGGATTTGGCACACGGATAGACCATGACCTGGGTTAGGACATCGAATACTTTTTATCCCGGTAGGACGTCCCGGGGCCACGGGCGATAGCCATTACCTACCATAAAAAACATACTAATTGACGAGGTCACTGACCGTGATTGATAATCGTTGCCCATCGTCGAATGAATCACTAATATGCACAATGTATGAACGTTTTTGAGCAAGTGTGTGTGTATAGCCAATGTGTGAGTTCCCGACCCGCTGCCGTTTAACTAAAATATTATCAGTTAGCGTCATTTGCTACTACATTAATATATTGACTGTATGTAATGTAATATGTAGTAATCTCATCTCGTTTGTTGGAGTAAACGTTTGGGTGTCGTGTCGAGTTTCTGATACACGTTTAGTAATAATTTATTTAATTTATTAAACTTCATGTAGTTACTATTAGTGGTAGGTATGTAGTAATGAACATCTAAGGTGTAAATTTTATGAGCAATAGACGTCTGGGACCTCCTAACGGTCGATATTTTGTAACGTAGTCTGGTCTTTCTCTCGTCTCGTACCTTAGGACCAATTTTTGTTATCTTTGGTCCCCCAGGACCAGTCTTTACAGTCAATTATCTCAACGTAGCTCTTAGGGAAGGCGCCCGCCGCTTGCATCTTTCTTTTAGCTCCTGCCCCAATATCAGACTTCCAACACCCGTTCGATGAAGATACTATAGCTACTCAACGCCAACACCCGGGGTATTAGCGGTCATCAAACGAGAGAGCAAGACAACACATGTCCTCGTTAGATTCCAGAAATGCCTTACTCCATTTTCACCTTCCTGTTCACACGTTTTATGACCACGACTATCACGATGTTTGGTGTTTAGTACAGTTAGGGCAAAATAGCTTACCTGTCAACTATGCAGTCCCTTATCTGTACGTAGCTTTTAGGGAAGGCGCCGCCGCTTGCATCTTTCTTGAGGCTCTTGCCCCAGTACCAGAATTCCGTCTCTCTCTCGATGTGCAGCAACTCGCCGACGTCGAACGACAGGTGCAGTGTGCCAGGTTTGGCCGCGTAGTTGTATATGGCTATGGGAGAAGAGAAATAGGGCTTTAGTATGTCGGTATGCAGTAAAATTGCGCCCACGAATGGCTATATTCAAACTAAATGTACAAGCAAATGTTTTATAACCTCGTCAGTTTTAAAATTATTTCCTTGATCAAGCCTGGACATATTATGCATTTTGAAGCAGACTATTGCATAGAAAAAAGGATTATCCATATCGGTCCAGCCGTTTTCGAGTAAGCGGACCGACCAACTGAAAACCTCCTCCTTTTTTTTTAAGTCGGTTAGAAACGATACTTGATAACAAATGATCAAAATCGCATAAACCTTTGTCCAATGTTGAGTTGACATCACCCTAAAATCTTTTTAATTGTCTGGCTATTTCATCAATTCTTTTTAATTAATTGTCTGAGCTTGTCAGTGTCACATTATTTATACCATCTGACATGTAGGTACCTACCTGCATTTATAAAACGGAGCCGCGACACGATGAAAAGGTACGTCTGCGATATTGACAATGTCAATGTCAAATAGCCCCATATTTTGGATGTGACTGTACGTCCGGTGCCACCTGGGCTGTCAGTCCTGCTACTACTATGCTGATTGGCTAATATTTTTACCACGCTACGGGCTTAGTTCTTACTGATACGATTGAGAGATTAATATAATATGTTGGTGAAATTGAGCTGTGTGGTCCTCAATTGAAATTAATTGAGGAATCTATGTCGTAGTGAATGAGTAATTGTATTAGGATAGGTCATACCCTCCGGCTGGTCGAAATACAATTGATTATGTTTAATAGTAAATAGGTTTTAACTGGATCAGAGTTTAGTCAGTTGATAATCGCATGCCATGACCTATAGTCAAGCGCATAATTATTTTATCCTGTATGGTTTGCTTAGCCTACAAGTTGCAGCTTAGTAGGTAGGTAGGCACTCGTAATACCTTGTAATTATTGTACATACCTAGATCCTGTACTAGCACTTGATTTTATCGTAGTTTTTTCTCTCTTAAAACTTGGCAATAGGCCAGCTACATTATAAAGCCGACAACGTACTTGAATTCATGTATTATGTTAAAGCCAGCATACAATTTAATATTTATAATTTATCATTAAGTATAGCAACACCAAATCCATGGTAAATACGCTAGGTATAAAAAATTAAGTAAACACAACGCGAAATTCAAAAAGACCGTTATCTACAAAACAGATGCTAATGGCACGTCAAATACTATGACATAATAAATGATGCCTTTATGGCTAACGTATCCTGTATCAACAATCATAGGACGTAATGGCAATGCCTTCCAATTTGGCACAACAATACGAAACGATTTAGCGATAGAAAGAATGCGTACAGCCGTCGGCGAAATGACTCCCGATTCCCTCCCTCGTTCCTCATGGGAAGAGTAGTGATTTCCTTCAAAGGAATCCTTTCCTCTCGCAGAGAATTGACGTGAGACTGGGAACCAATTTGTCCAAAAGATCCTTCAAAAGTACCCCGTGAGAAAATATTTCAAACCATCCCGTAATCATACCAAATAAACATTAAATAAGTTCAACCTTGGTAAAGATAACGTAACTTCAATGACTACGCGGCAATCTTAAAAATATCAACAGCAAGCGGTCGCAAATTCATTAAATGGACATCAAGATGAACTAAACCCCAAGCCTAACAACTCACATCCTGTGCAAAGAAACGCGCAAAAAACCAAACATATAAATACGATATGAAGAAAAGGTTAATATTTAACATTCATTGTACTTACACAAACAATTAATCCGGGACAATAGGGGCGGTATGCGTGTGAGTCACGTAAGACGAGACAGGCGCGAGCGCACCAAAATCGCGTTTGAACGCAACTTGAGCGCGCTATGAATGCTGATGTGAGGGGAGTTAGATATAGCAACTGTTTAGATGGGATAGACCCGGGTTTATTGATTATTTGATCGTGAATTTCCTGATATATTAAGGGTTTTCTGAAGACCTGTTGTAGATGATGAATTGATGAGACTTGTAGCAGAGAAAGAAGATCTGCTAGTTTTTTACTGTGAGAGTATCTTTGGAAGGTCTGTTGCCAAACGCTTCATACTTTTGAATCCATTCGTATCGTCCAAAAAACATAATAACGTACATGAAAGAAGATTTCCTTTACGGACAAATCAGTCGGTCAGCCTGTAACAATTGGTATAGATTTGTTGGAGTAATTCTATAAGAATAGGACTCTATTGTCATTTAGATTACCCCTCGATTTAAATGAGCACAAAAATTTACTACGATATGCTCAAATTCGGGTCCGCAAAATGAATTGAGCGCTGAAAAAGTATTGAGTACTTTTTAAATGCTATAAAGAATTGAACAAGCAATGAAAAGACTACTTAGACTTTTATAGTACCTAACGTCTTTTAATAAACTTACGATCCCTTATAAAATCTCTCGGACTTAAAATTCCTTACCTAAGATCCATCCTCGCAAAAACACTAAATCTCTATCGAATCACTTATCCAGGGTACCCTAAATCTATCAATTTTACGAGCTCCATAAAACGGCGCGTCTAAGAGACTTATAAATCTATCAGACATCAGATCCATGCACATGTCACCGATACTTGATGTAATGAGATACCGGTGCTATAGATACTAGAGAACCACCTGGTATCGAGCGTTTTCGGATGACAGCGTTAATGGTACAGGTTCCATTTTATGGGTCATTGGGCACATTGTTCGGTGCAATTAGTGTTTGGTTTCTATGCCGAAGTTAATTTATGAGTAGTGAATTGAGTTGTAAACCATTTAATGTATTTTACGTATAATTTGGTGAGTCTCGACTGGCTGATCGCATTACAATGTAAATGTTACGAATCTGGAAAAAGGTCTAAGTATTTAGGTTATTTTGTTTAAAAAAATATACCGACGGTGACGTAAAAATTTTTTGCTACAGAAAGAAATTCAGTCCTGTATCGTATCCTTGAGCTCCTTAAGTTCTTAGTTGAGCTCACCATTACCGGCAAACGCTTAATACACTGACTGGACAGGTCCACTCAAATCTGTGTGGTTCATTCCTCAAAAGACCATTTCAGATGCTAATCTACATGGTCCTCATATAGCCTGACCAATATTATGTCTGGACTTTTAAGGAGACATCTAACTTATTTTTAATATTTTTAAATATGATGTGTCAGTGATTCCGATATCCTATTTACAGAATAAACAATTTCATTTCATTTGTAAGAAACCCACAATCGAGATCTTTCTTTCGATCGACCCAATTTCGACAATCGAGATCTGATGCAGTTGTTTACGCTAATATAAAACCAAACCGGATTGATATTTTTAGCTTCACAGTTCGCCAAAAGTAACGGCAAGTTTTTGCGACCACTTCATTATCAAATGTTTGTCATCATCCAAGTAGCATCCCAAATGTTAAACAAAAACATATGTTGTTCACTTGCGACTCTTACGAATGAGCAACGGGCACAAAAATCAATTGAATCATTTTTATTACAGTGAATTGCTGATTGGATGACATTATTGGCGGAATTATGTTTTGACAGACATAATTGGACTTCCTCAGGTGACGGAAGGGGACTGAATGCGTCGTTTGGCTTGTAGGGACATGTGCGAATATGCGTACTTGTGCGTATTAGTTTGAATATTTTGATTTAATGGTCTATGAAACTTTCCTGTGTCCACTTATAACAATCTACTTAATAATTTTAGACAAGAAAGAGCTTATAACCAGCCGTCTTCCGAACCATATAAACCACCACTTCATACACCGTCGTTGACGCTATTGGGCGAACCATTTTTTTGTGGATAATGATCTAGTTTACGTTATAGAAAGCCCAAACTCAAAATGAAATCTCCAACAAAATGAAAACCTAAGGAAATATATGGTCACACCGGAAAGGTCTGTAAATATAATCAATCGGGAAACTGATATAATATAAGACGACTAATTGTAATTGAGTACATCTGGCATCCACGCACGCACTACCGTGAGATGCGTCGCGAATTTCGAGTGTCAAGCCGGTGTGGGCGGCAATATGCGAGAGTGGACCAGACGGAGTGACGAAGTCACTGCTAATATACCTAACCTCGACATTATCGAACGTGTGTCTGGGAGACAAGCTGGCCAGACAGCTATACTGGAAGCGTTCCAGACTGCGTAACCATGGCACCTTCATAATAGATCATAGTTACGATGACAAAGAAACGATGGATGGACTGTGTGAAAGGTGATATGGCTAGAAAGGGAGTGACTCTACAGACATGACGACTAGATAAGTATATGGGATAAGAAGACACATCGCGGCAAAATAATTTGGGATAAGGGTAGGAGAAGAATGAAGGACAGAATTTAAAAGATGATGACTTTCGTTTCATCCAACCAAAGCACTGCCGATGTAACAGCTCCATAGACTGTTTGAAGCCTATTGATGTTATATAGAACATCTGCAAGGAGTTCGCAATTCCACAAGACGAGAAACACTTATCCAAGTGGATAAAACACTTAACTTCATGAAATTTGCGGAAGTAAATCACTAAGCAAACGTGCTAGTAACTATAGTTATTAACTAGAAGTGTTTGTAGCTTGTTTGTACTCGAACTCAAGTACATTAATTACTTACAACCGATCATTATCACTAACCTCGGACGGAATAACACATTGGGAATTTAAAAGGACCTTGAATTTAGAAATTGCTCATTTCGGGAACATTGGCACAAGCCTTTATCCCATTTTTTTTTTTTTATTGCATCTTCCTCCTGTTCTTGACCTCGATCTTGCCTGATAGATAGTTTGGGGTTTCCATTTCAGTATAGGTACCCCCACTTTTGGGTGCTAGCCATATCGTCTTTCACAGAGATGGGACCTTCCAAATATTACCTTATCTTCGACACTTACGTAATAGTTGGTATGACCTCTCGAAACTTTTCCACAACAAAATTTCCCACAAGTCTAGACCAAATCTCATAATATTATCACGACATATTTCATCATAATGAAATCCACTGAACTACTATTATTAAGGCCACTAAATAACACGGTTCCTTGTTCCTTATGAACCAGAAATAGAATTAAATTGTACTGCCTGACCCGCGCTATCAAGACTTACTGTGACGATTGAATGTGAAGATTAGCTGTAACTATCTTTATTGATATTGTGTTAATTGCAAGTTATAGGTCAGTTACGACGTGCCCCGAGCTTGTCCTAGTTGGCTATTCGGGTTGCTAGGTTCATTAATTAAAGGCCACAGTTCGATCATCATCATTTTCCTACCCGTGAAGAAAACGTGTTGCGCCAATCACTAGTAACATGTCCCATGTTACTAGTTTTCTTCTTCCCTGTCAACCTTCACGCTATCAGTCACTCCCTTCTCTTCCATATCATACCTCACACAATTCATCCATCTTTTCTTTGGTCTTCCTCTTCCTCTCCATCCGTCAAAATTTGTATTCGTTACTCTTTTTAACCGACTTCTCCAAAAAGGTTGGTGGTCTTCAAGAAGGAGGTTCTCAATTCGTCTGAAGGTATTTTTTTTGTGTATGTTACTTGATTGCTCCTCCAAATATTAACTTTCCTTGCGTAGTTTTTGAGTTAGCTTCAATAATTACGTATTTTTCGCACTTAGTCTATGTAGACGATATTTTATTTACATAGCAGTGGTATTCAAAATTGGGGGTAGGTACCTCAACTAAAAAGTGACAAAGAAAAACTCTTTACAAAAAAAATCAAACGGCTTCCAAAAAAAACACTAAAACGTGAAAAATATCTTTAATTTCGGAAGTCGGTGTCTTTGCTTTTCAATTTTCGTTTTTTGCCACCGACTTCCGAAATTAAAGTAATTTTTCACTTTCTTAGTTTTTTTTTTTTGGAAGCTGGTTGTTTTTATTTTTGTAAAGAGTTTTTATTCAAAGTTTTTATAGTCACATGCGTTCCAGCATTCCTCAAGTCCTCATCACATGCTTGGCTTGATATGGCAAGCCAAACAATTTCCTTTCGACTTTTCTGTCACTGGCGCCACTTTAAAACTCCATTTTACATTGAATGTGAAGATTAGCTGTAACTATCTCTATTTATATTGTGTTAATTGCAAGTTATAGGTCAGTAACGACGTGCCCCGAGTTTGTCCTAGTTGGCTGTTCGGTTTCGTAACCTGAGTAAAATTGCTAAATATTTGTCGAAATCGATATTAATTCTAATTTACTTAGGTTACAAGATGAGGGCCCAAACCTCATTTTGTAACCTAAGCAGGTGTAAGTAATTCAAATTATTTGTTTGTTTGTCATGGGTGGAAAGTCAGTTCATATAAATGATAAAGTACATAAAGGATCCATATGGTATGCAACATACTAGTACTTATAATTAAAATTTATTTAAAAAATAATGTTACTATTCATT
Organism: Lithophane semibrunnea; assembly: GCA_947363905.1. Classification (NCBI taxonomy): domain Eukaryota; kingdom Metazoa; phylum Arthropoda; class Insecta; order Lepidoptera; family Noctuidae; genus Lithophane; species Lithophane semibrunnea. The sequence continues at coordinate 5,934,363 of OX376209.1, forward strand.
GTAAGTAGGTGGTAGCCATTGTCCATTATCTAAAAGAACTGATGGTTCGTTAATTTCTCTCACACACACACACACAGGATAACTCTCTGCTTTCCACGCTTCGATTACCTAGAGAATCAGAATGTTGAACGAACTCTGCAGGTGCAGGCTGTTAGCGAGCGCTAGCGTGCACTGAAGGTCGATTTTGTTTACAGATTAAACAAGTTTTTAGTTCTAAGGTCAAGCATCGATTTTAATTGGTATGCATTACGTCAATAAATGTATAGTCATATTTACGGACTCCAATAGTGCAAACCAAAGTAAAACATAATGAGTATACCTACTTATATTATGATTCATAATAAGTCTAAGCCTACTTGCAAGAGCATAATGGAGTGAGGATATGAGAGTGTTAATGCTTATTTGTAAACACTCCATCACACCTTTAACCCTTCAAGTCCACCTAAATGTCCTTAGATATACTAAAAGGTGAACTGTATTTTGCATAAGTGCATTCTCTCATTGGAATTTAGGTCCAGTACAACAGTAGCCAGAGGGATTATGTCTGGACATAGAAAATATTTTAGTAAGTACAACACAGAGCTATATTTCATAACTAGCTTCCGCCAGCGGCTTCGCCCGCGTGGTATGTCGATAAAAAGTAGCTTATGTCCTTTCTCAGGCTCTAGACTATCTGTGTACCAAATTCCATTTAAATCGGTTCAGTATTTTTGGCGTGAAAGCGCGACAGACAGACAGTTACTTTCACATTTATAATATTAGTAAGGATTTTGTTTAGTAATTTTGATGGATTGATAAAAAACAGTTAATTAACATGTATTTGCGATTTTACTGCACCCTCACATAATACAGATTATTGTTTATGTTGATTCTCTTCACATTTGTAAGCAATATTAAGGTATGACTGAGCTGATAGAACCTCTAACGGACCTGATATATTAACTGTATTAAGTTTACACTTATTTTGTTAATAATAATATCAAGCATTGCCCACTATTAAATTGTAGTAAACTTTATAAATAGTTTTATAAAATTAATTACTCTATATTAAGGATGTTATTATGGTAGGATGGGTACATAGTATCATAATATATTTCCCTGTAAAGTTTCCTTGTTTTTACTGATACTGCAGCATCCAATTTCCATGGTTATATTGTTTGAGATTTATGAGGCAAAATTAACTTCAGCATTAAGAGACTGTATACTTGGGAAATTTTGTAGATTTCGCTGATTTACATGATTTTACAGTTAAAATACTGTGTTTGCAGGTCGACAGTTGGAAGAGGCCTATGCCAAATGGGTGCCTTTTAGCAAAGGCCTCCTCCTACTGTCGACCTGTGGGACATCTTATGATTTTTTTGGTCCAAATGCTTCTTGGTAACAAACAATGTACCCTAAGATCGTAAATAAACGTTTTATTATTATTATTTACTATAATGGGAAGAAACAAAAAGAAAATTAAATTGACTATTCTCATTCAAGCAAATCTCAAAAGAGAAAATGATGAATGAAAAAACATTTATCCCAGAATAGGGCAAATAATACTAAGTACTAAGCTCCAAGACAATTGTTTTTCCTATTCAAGTTATGATGTACTAATCCTACTAATATTATAAATGTGAAAGTTTGTGTGTTTGGATGTTTGTTACTCAATCACGCAAAAACGGCTGAATGGATTTGGATGAAATTTGGCAAACTGATAGTTTATAACCTGAATTAACACATAGGATACTTTTTATCCCGATATTCGCACGTTATCGAGACTAACGCGGGTGAAACCGCGGGGCGCACCTAGTATCTACTATATTTATTTATTTGTATTCATAAACTCAAACTCAAAGCATTTATTTCAAATTAACCAATTACAGGCACTTTTGAATTGTCAAAGGGTTGGTCAGTCAGAAAATATGAAGCTAGTTGCCCATTCCAAAGCGTAGTAGGTTCCTATGGAGAAGAACGGGCAAGAAACTCCACGGACACTCTTTTAAATCAGAATTTTGTTACAATATGTTGTTTACATCATTCATGTTGGAATCATACATGTGAGTACAATGTAGAAAAACGTGCAGGTTAAAAGAGTCCGTAAATAAAAGATAAAACGATACAAAACAATTCAAAAATTAAAATAAATCAAAATAAGCCGTGGCAGCTAAGAGATGACCAGTCCCTACTACTGGCGCCCGTTCACGAACATGACGCATGGATCAGCACCATTCAGCTCAACCATTTTGAAGGGAACTTAATGATCCAACACACACGCCACCACCAGCGAGACATTAAAGTGAGCATGACATGCTTTCAGCCGCCAGGGCACATTCAAGTCAATGAAAGACGTACCTAGTAAATGGTAGCTTTAAAGTACTTAGGTAAGTACATAGTGCTCACACACATGTGCTATGCAGTTATACAATACTAGGAGATTGAATTTATACAATGTAAAGATAGTTTTTACAATCTTCAGCAGCTCCAACAATATTTTCGTATGCTAATCAATTACTTGTTGCGCCCTGTGGAGCTGGACCAGCGCTGAGCCAAGCATTTTTGTCAGTGATGTAATCCCCCAATTTATAATATGCTTGGCGGCATAGTGTGCGTTTTATACAAGATTTAAATTTTGTTTCATTCAGTTGGAGTATGTGGGGAGGTATTTTATTGTAACATTTTAAACAGTACCCCATGAAGGATGAGTCTACTTTAGCCAGTCTGAAGCCCAGTTGAACTAATTGGTCCCTATTCCTAGTCCTATAATTGTGTTTTTCACCTCTTTTACTAAAGCATATAAGACAGTAGTTAAGTATGTGACTAATAATTTCCATATTTTACTTGATCTTAAACTGCATACAATCATTTATACACTTTATGCACAATGCACATGCATCATCACAATATTAGAAGGCAAATTAACAATCTAGTCGCAATCTAATAATATGAGAGAACTTCCCCGCAGGTATTTTTGCCTAGTGAAAATAAGATAATAATAATAATTATAATTATTGCTATAATCCTGTTTTTTTTACATCTTGTATTGGCAGGACTATATTGATAATAATAAGTTTAGATAATTAACAATTTATTTTAAAAACATGCTATTAAACACATGTTTATTTAATCTACAGGGCCTTTTTAGAGTTCCGTAGTCAACAAGGAACCCTTATTTTATATCAGAAACATTATTCTGAAATGCAAAAAGGAGTATTGTATCCCATCAATAGACCAGGAGTGAATCAAAAAACGTTGAGTTTTTTTTTTAAGCTTAATGTTTAGCATTGCAAGTATAGTGCCCAAGATCAACAACGAATTATCTCTGCCAACTAACGGTCAGTAAGTAATCAATATTGAGTACAGTAAAAACTAACAAGGCTCCATAAAATGCAATGAACAACCTTGTAAATGAATTATTAAAAAAAAAGCCTATTAATCACTGATTGTGCATTAGGTACAACTAATGTTTACATACAAATTTCAATTTTCCTACATTCAATGTTACTTATTCCATTTCCAATTTCAAATAAGATACTTTATCTCATATGATATAAGGAAAATACGATAAACTCTTTAAAAATAAAAGAATATATTAGCCCAGTACATTTTTATCTATGATAGTTAATCAGCTCATAACATTAATCAATACATTAGTGACAGTATTTGTATAAAAAACGATCGAGTAATAACATAACAGGCTCGTCGTTCAATAAAGCATTATGCTTATGTTAGCAATGGGCTTATTTAATCACAGCTTTGGGGAGTGGCAAGTGACAACAGAATCAACGAAAATGACTTTTATACAACCTAGTTCTAGTCAATTGAGAACTGTTTCTAACAGGATAACTGTTGGAGAAGCTGTAGGCAGTACATAGCACGTCTGATACAATGTTTATATTTATCTCTTCTCAGCGGGAGGTAAACTACACGATTACTATTCGACACCAATACATCAATTTTCATTAAAAATAAGCGGTAACTGAATAGAAATACTCACCGATAGCGTAGACTTCTCCATCTTCGATTTTGCGCCAAACAGTCATTGTGGTAAACACACGATTATTTAATTATTTTTTTATTGAACAAACATTGAGTAGCTCGTCATTTTTATCAAACCAATATTTGTGACAAATTATGACACAGCCAGCGTGACAGCGCGTGCAGTGTTGCCATTCTATGAACTGATTTGAAGTTGGTAGCTTTGAGCAGCTGAGCGCTACATCACTACATCGCAAGTGCTTTGCATGTCCTCAACCTGAATCAAAATTATTATTATTCTTTAATGCTAAGAAAACATATTTTTCTTTTTTTATACTTTAGAACTTAGGACATATAAAAATATCAAATTCAAAGGAAATATCAGATCACATAAGCAGACAAGAATTAATTTATTATTTATTAGAAATAGTCTATCTAATACGGTTGGACGAATTGATTTTTTTTTATGAGGCGAGTTTGTCATGCATGCATCATTCAATTACTTACTACATTTTTTATTTCGGTGTCTCTGTACCTCGGAATAGGTACACGATGTACAACGTGTACATACTCACTAGAAACATTTTCAGTTAATGCTGATCTCGCATTTTATAGGATTTCCGTAAAATGCGAGGTCAGGTCACTGGAAATGTATAGCTTGATGTGTAGCCCTGTGTACAACAGAAATATTAGTGGGACAATAAATAAATGTCTTTTTCGCTATTTGAAAAATAATAATCCTATAATAATTTATGTCTCTTGCAAAAATGTAGGCTGAAAAAATATCTGAGTAGGTTTTATATTGCATCTGGCAATAGTAGCAATTCAATATTTCAATCACAAGTCGTAGAGTACAGACCTACCAAAACACGAATTATGTTTTCAAACTTTTTATTTATTATCTTACCGGACTGCAAAGAAGGTTAGATAATGTTTGTTTTCTAACCCCCGATGGAAAAAGGGGGTGTTAAAAGTTTACCAATACCACTTTGCCTTGCCCGGCCTAGGGAACCCTGGACCTCGTGCTCGCATTCCCTCGACAGCTGGATTGTAATAAAAATAAAAATAATTCCCACATAAAAAGTCGCTCATTAAGCGGATGATAGTATCACATTGAGTAAACAATAAACATTGGCTCCGATAAAACCCCTCACATCCATCTCCTACCCGAGAGGCATCAGAGGCAGGATACGATAGTACCTACCATTATAGACAACAAACAATTTTAAAACTAACAACCATAGTCGAAACTTATCGCTAAGATAAAAAGCCGTTATCTAGGGTGATAGCTGCTTATTTTATTTTTTTGGATAAAGGTAAAGCTTGTCTATATAAAACATTTTTTTTTAATAATCTGCAGTCGGTTATCTATAATTTTTATCTGAACGCGTTTATGTTCGATAGCGCATGGTGGGTGACGGTTTTTTTTAGTTAGGTGGGTGGTAGGTTCTCAATTTGACAGCGATTATAATTTTTAGTTTATTTTTTTCCGATTTTCCGATTTCAGCCGCGACCACTTTACTAACTTTTGATTGACATGATTGTGTCAATAAAAGTAGGTAGGTAGTGCTAAGTATTTGTTTATGTTAACGTTTATATTTTTTATTCTTACGTCATGTCTATTTTGATGCTATTAGGGTTCAACGACTTTAAATGAGCGTGGTGGAACATAGCGAATTCTTGAAACCGCCGCGCGCCGCCGCCCCGCGCCGCGCCGCCGCCTGCGCCTGGGCGCGTGGTTATGATAAATTAGGTACACACGGCTACACATCAAGCTATACATTTCCAGTTTATGCTGATCTCGCATTGTATAGGATTTCCGTACAATGCGAGGTCAGGTTATACTGGAAATGTATAGCTTGATGTGTAGCCGTGTGTACATGTGCTACCAGACGGGCCGCACGCGTGCCAAAACTTGTTAAACTAATTAGAAAGTGCTTGACGAATTAACGGCCAAAAACATTCTGCTCTGCTTCTTTTTAGGGTGCCGTAGTCATCAAGGCAGTCGAGGAACCCTTCTTCGCCATATCCGTCTGTCTGTCCGCGGCTGAAACAAATAATTTGTCGTAACAATATTAATAGAATCGCTACCGTATAACCATAAGTACCTACTAATATAATATCAATCCTTAGGTACCGTATCATAAAATATGGTCTCGTTGGTATGTAAACTACTAACTCAAAGGGTGAGTAGGGAACACTGAAAAGCAACATAATGCTACGGCTACACTTCGCGTTATCGCGAACTTTTTTTCGTGCGCTCTCTCTCGCACACCCCTCGATTACTCGCTGAGCAACAGAGAGCACACGAAGAAAAGTTCGCGATAACGCGAAATGTAGCCGTAGAGTTAGAAGTTCCTAACTGACGGAATGTGGATGTACTTAGGGTAGGTATCCTAAACGTCTGCCTACCCGTTCGGGTAACCAGGCGTGATGTGGGACAAAAATAAAGCTGTCACAGTTACATTTCTGCCACTCAGAAAATGTCCCTTACCTAATTCGACAGATACCAAGTAAGTCGACAAAAATAACGACCTAAATTATTATAAACCCTGTTAACGTTTGCACTGTCCGTGTCCTCTGACCTTTGTTCTCTAGTTATCATAAATAAATATACAGAGAGGAAACTAAAATTATTGTCGAATATGCACTAACAAAGCCCGCGAAATTCAAATTTTCTTACGTTTTTTACCATTTGCAATCATATAGTATGTTGATCTAATTTTAAAGTAAGAAAATTTGAATTTCGTGAGTTAACTTAGATAGGACAAGAACATAATTTAATAAGGTAGGGTGCTGAACTAGCATACCTACAGACAGAGGTAGGCATGATGTCGCAGGGATGCATTAATAATTTATAATAATTATGATCTATAAGTAGGCCTTCTATTCGGAGTCCGCTAAACATTTTTGCTTACTATGCAGACAGAGTTTGTCGAGTCAACAGGCTAAGATCTCTATCTTGCTTGCATCCTTGTTGTGAACCAGTATCATCCATCACTAATATAAATTTTAAAGGCATGTAAAATTATGACAAAACTGACTACTAACGCTGTATTGGTATCAGTTTTTTAATTTTTCATTTTACTTACTTTTTTATAAAAGAAGCAAGCGAACTATCTCTGTGTACACGTTGCTAATGTTGTTTATTCAGGCGCCGCGCCATGCCAAAGTGCTTACTTTTCAAGTTTTATTTATAAAAATATTAGTAATTTTAAAATTAAAGTAACTTTTATTAGGTACCATGCAAATAAAAAACCGCCATTTAATGATTTGTGATACAATAAATAAATTCTTCTGAAACTACAAACTGGGTTTTGTGTAACATGATCTGTTATTGCACAAGACACGTGTCACACGTCCAGACAATATTATTGAAATTTTCGCATTCCGAGCTGTGTTAAACGAAAGTTTCCATCCAATAACATTGAAGTTATCTCATCACAAAACTCGCACAATGAACACACGTTGCTAACAGTATTTGTGCAGGCGCTGCGATGCGGATTACCGTATTTTACATGTTGAACGTCGAAATGCATAATATCTTTGCTCAAATAGAAACAGGAACCGTTTGTTGAGAAGTTCAATTGGTCGAGTTTGTACCTATGTTTATTTGCAATTTCTAATAAATGAATGTGGGAATAAAGTAGGTAGTCGGTTTTCTGCAGTGCATTTTCACTTGACAGGTCTTTGGACGGTCTTGACATGTTCAGAGGAAAGCTGCTCTTTTCAAAGACAATTCAACAGTGTTCACAGTGCAGGGCAGTTTTCTTGCTTGAATTTAGTTTTTACTTGACGCAAAATGTACCGAGAACAATAAAAGAATATGGAGAATATTTTGTAATATTCTCCACATTCCGTAATGTTTTCATAGTTATTAATGAACTGTTATAATAATAAGGGGTATTAAAACACGAATTTAGGTTTTAATACCTAATTATTTACAGTTGCATACAAGATTTTATCTACACCCATGACATGAATCTTCTATAAAAGTTTCTTTGCAATACCAATATCGAACAAAAATGGCGCGGTACGACGTGAATTCGAATTCGAATGTGTTTTGTTTTTAAATAAAGGTGCTTTGTTAGTGAAACGCTCGTGAATGACAATGTTCTTTTTTTAAATGAGTTGCATTATGAAATTCAGTACAAAAATAAAACACCCGTTTGGATGATATTATGATTACTATGACACTGGCTGTTTTAATGTTGGCAATAAGCTAACTGTTTCAGAAACTTTTATAGAGGATTTATAGCATGGGTGTAGATAAAGTTTTTTACTTAATTACCTACTGACATACTCACTCAAAAATTCCATGGGTATTTCAGTAGCATCTAATTCAAAATAGTACAAACCAAATTCACAATACATCTCGCACCCGAATAAAATAGTAGGTCTCTCAGACTTACGGGAGGCCTATTACGTAAATAATAAATGAAGCAAAGTGGGAACATTTTCCCCTACGATTTCTCGCACAATCCTTCAAGAAGATTTATTTTGTTTCCTGTTCTCACCTACGCTACGGGAGTTCCTTTCGACGAATTTTAATGAAATTGTAGAAGTAATTGTACTTGGAAAATGTGGAACTGAGAATTTGCTGAATTCTGGGAGCTGTGAGAAAAACGGCTTACATACTTAATGGTCCTTACTGCGTTATAGTGTTTAATTGGTTTGGTAACTTGTTGAAGAACTTGTGCGAAGTGGAATTGTGTTTTGTTATTCGGAGATGTACGTGGATAGGTGGCCTACATTGTTTTTGTTCTGTGACTGGTTTATTGCTGTGTGGTTCCAAACTGTCCCTGTGTGTGTGTAATCTCTCTTAGGCCGTTTACCAGCTCGTTTCAATTGACGTACCTACCTACCAAATTGTGATATTCAAAGGAGTAGCACAGCTCTATGCACTATGTGGAGGCAGTAGTAAAGCTTCTTGTGAAAAGATTTATTCAAGACATACATAGGTAAGTACTTACTCCACCTCCTATCCTTCTACTCCTTTCCTATTTAATCTATTTATGCTGCGCTATAGTATTTCTGTGGCCCAGTTTGATGGATTAAGGTGTCAGTGAAATTAAATCAGAGTCGTGGACTATTCAACTCTCTTTGTCCCTTAGTTCGGAAATTCCCTTGTTTCGGCATTTTTTATATGCACTAACTATCAGGCTGGCCGTTAAGATTTCTCAAAAAAAAACCCGAAAGCAAAAATGTTAACCAAGTAGTTACCGGGACAAAAAAACGCAGCGCTAACCTTTAAATATCGAGCCAACACAGTAACATCAAAAAGCGGGTAGCGAAACATTTTTACTGAAAACTTTGCAGTGGGCCAAATTTTCATACAGTTTTTGCCACCCCGCACAATTTGTTGTTTGAACGCGATAGCGACGCATTCCGTATTGCGTTTTAAAACCCGCTTTGTAAGTAAGTACGCAAAGCGTTAAACGTTTTGAATGAGTTTGTGTTTGTTTAATAAGAAGGTGTTAAACATGATGCTGTGATTATTTTTGGCATTCGTGTAAAACTTTCCTTAAATTATATATTTTTATTGCTATGCGGCGTTAGAGGCCAACACGCCTTTCTGCTGGTTTATGTAGTTCTCAAAACGTCTGTTCCCAACAAAAAACTACAAAACAAATCTGTCCACAGCATAATCTTCATCCCACATTACTTTCCCACATAAATCACAGCCTACTAACATATTCGTCAACAAATAGTTCCCTAATCACTCAACTGTGACTCGGAGCAAATGTATCAAATTATGCAAAACAATGCTCGTATGAAAGCCTCAGGCGCTCGTTCTTGTATGAACAGTCACAGGCTGGCGTGACGTAGAGAGTGCGTGACGTAGTGAGTGCGTGACGTCACTATATTGTAGGGTAACCGGGATAACGAACCGGTCAGGCCATTGTCGTGTTGAAACTGAAACGTCCTGGACTTAAACGGGTTTGTGATGTAGTGTGTGTTTATAACAGTTGTAGATACAAGATGAAAATAATGAAACCTCTTCCTCTCGTAACCTCTTTCCATCAGGAAAGAGGTTACGGACTCACGAACATTTTTACCTGGACACCAGAGGATTTGCCTTACATTGTCAGAAGAAACGAAGAAAAGTCTTCTGCATGCGTAGCATGACAAATGACAATCATAGAAATGGGTTTTGTCGACGGAAGAATAGACAAAATGGCAGATTGAGATTTTTCATTTTGTCTATTCTTCCGTCGACAAAACTCGTTTCTATTGTGGTCATGTTAGGAGTGCAGGCTGTGGCTATAATTCCACCTCTACCGAAACAGAAGGTTATACTTACTTACGTAAGCAAAAAAACTGAAGTAGTTACGGTGATTAAAAGTGGCTAGTGGTGGTGCCTGGAATGGCTAACTTGTGGTCTTGGGGCGAGCAAGGATGCATTATATTATAATACATAATCAGTGCCCACCTTTTTCATATATCAACTCAGCCTATCGCAGTCCACTGCTGGACATAGGCCTCTCCCAAGCTCCTCAGCCTTCCACATCCAGTTTGTCCCAGCCACCTACCTATGGTCGTCGGTTCATCTAGTAGGGGGGGCGTCCCACGCTACACTTGCCGATACGCGGTCTAGGAACTCGCCTGCAGATTTTTTTTTCGTAAATAAAGCATAAAATTAATTTACTGGCTCACGTAGTAATGTCACAAAGGTGGCCTGCTGCTTTGCCTGTATTAAATCTGTCCCTTTTAGCTCTCTGCCAGTCTTCGCTAATAGGGTCCAACTTTTGTAGTGCGAAGCGTAGGTACCTACTTGTGAATTTGTAATTTTAATGCAAGAAAGTCCTTTCCGGCCGTGATTGTGATTCAGGACCCTCTAAGCGACTTTTGCTCAACCGAATTTACAAAAATGCTTGCTGTACCCCAGGTTTTGTTCGTTTCGACTTCGTTTAATTTTGTTTGGGTAACAGTACGTTATGTGGTCCGATTTAAACGTTACGTTTGGGATCTTGTCGTACGAACCCGCACGAACTAGATGAGAATAGGTCATACTGTAGTAAAAGTGTTGGCAAGTCAGTGAGGTTAAAAAAAATGTAGTCTACAGACAGCACCACAGCACTTGGTTGCTTTTTAATATCGCGTGTTGGTACCGAATGGAAATGAGTCGAGAAGTATTTCAACTAATTTACCTTGCAAATGATTCTACGTAAATAAAATTGGGTGCCTCTTTCATCAAACCTAAGCTTTTGCTGCCAATAAAATTGTACCTAGTTGATCGTTTTACATAAACCTTAGGACAAAAACATTACACACCTTTTTTGGACAGTGTACGTTCTTCATCATTTTGATATTGGTTTATGTAATATTGCGTAACACACATAAAATAACAATTGATCGCATTTTCTTTCATTTTGACAGTTCAGCCACGTTCATTGCGTTATTTACGTTGCTGAGCAGACGAATTTAATCCATACAGACTAATACAGGCTGTAAGGGTAAACACTCTTGTCATTCAAACCATGGATAGTTGACTTAAATCTAAAAATAAATGACCGAACACAACAAAAAAAAAACGTTATTTTCATTAAAAGATTGTAAAAAGTTTCTATCCGACACCGTGTTCTCTAGCGAAACAGCTGACTAACTGAGAGAGGGGTCGCGCTCGCGGCCGGTCAGGTCACATCCCACACCCCCCCGCCCATGTTGAGACGCAAGTTCGTTGACCTAGCGCGTAGGGCAACGAACTTGCGTCTCTTGTGGTAAAATGTAGATTAAAAAAAAAGAAAAAAAAAGTTGTAATTTTCCATAGATTTTATGTTCTATAAATGAAACCAAACCACTGGTTGCAAGGATAACGGTGTTTACCCTAACACTCTTGTATTATAAATTAGAAAGTAACTCTGTTTGTTGCCTGTCTGTATGTTACCTTTTCACGCCTAAACTACTGAACGGATTTCGACATTTGCCAAGGAGATAGATGGCATCCTGGGGCTATTTACACATAGGCAACTTTTTATCGACATAGCAGGCGGGCGAAGCCGCGAGCGGAAGCTAGCACTTAATATTATAAATTTGAAAGTAACTCTGTCTGCCTGTGTCCTAATGTATAGCTTCATATGGTAGCCGTGTGTACCTACCTACTCCTTTGTATTTATAGTTTGAATCCTCAACTATTATCAATGGATGAAAGATCAAGTCCTAAATATTCCTCGACAGACCTCGACTTGTTTCGCCTCAAGCAAAAAAGGGCTTAATGGGTACTCTCTGACATCAGAATGACATTATATCTGTAAGTACCTATTTCCCGAAGGGTAAGACAGATTTGTTTCCATATTACAAACCTACTTTATAGGAAGGTACACATATCCAGTATAAGATGATCTCACATTGTAGGATTTCCGTACACCCAATTTTCGCCAGTTATGTTTATGTTTCATGTAATGCGAAAGTTTTGCCATCCATCGGGCACAAATCGAGAGGTCGGCGTGATGCTGAGAAATTCTTGTTGGAAACCCCAAGTATAACACTTTACCAGACCAAGGAATCGAACTCAGGACCTCATGCTCATCAGTAGCGCTACTATTATATAAAGAGACAGTCAGTAGGTACAACATTTTATTTAGCTTCATTTGTTAAAATAAAGTATCGGATATCCGAAATAAAATCTATTCGTAACCGTAACCGAATCTGATATAAAAGTTTCAGATAATGTTGGATGGGGAGTAATTCGTCAACTCGTCATACATGCCTACGGCCCATTTAGGACGTTCTTTTTTTTCTGCAAGACGTCCTAAATGGGCCCTATGCATGTAGGACGAGTTGACGAATTACTCTGGATGGGGGCGGAGTCTAAAGTCTCAGCCGGTCAGAAAAACCTGTCATAATGAGTCTCCTCATTATACCAGGTTTTCGTGCCCGCACGAGCCGACACACTAGCTGCGCGCATCACTTGCATGTTGTGTTTTACTTTTACAATTTCTCAAAAATCTAATATCCGTAAGTAACCAAAACTATCCGAAACTAACGCATAATCCGAAATCATTTCATATCCGTAACCGTATCCGAAACCGGTATAATATTATTTCTTTAATTGTATCCGTTTTCTGATCCGAAAACCATATCATTCCTATATCCATAACATTCCTAGTTTAAACCAATCTTTATGTAAACATAGCATCAGGCTTCATATGCATGCTCCAATTCTGATAACCAATCCCAAGTCTCCAAGGTTATGAAGCGACTCCCAGTCTCTTACAACGATCTTCCCAGATATCTTCCGTGGTAAGTTTGAACGTATTTTCAAAGCGGCATTATTTCCGCGTCATTTCCTCTGGTCTGAATCTGAACTACTGTAGTTAGAAGTTCTACAATAGTTTAGAAGTCGGTTGATGGTACTGACTTGAGGTTAAAGATATCTTTCCAAACAATATCCGGTTTATGAAGATATTAGAAGTTGTACGTTTGCAAGAATGTCGTGGTTAGCTTTATTTTCATAACGATATGATTGTTTGGGATTGATTCGGGTCCTTACGTGTTAATTCTGTTCTACCAGCAATCTTGCGTAACACACTTTCCTTTATCTACAATTCGAAAGATTTTGGAACAAAATTGCTAATCCTATGCTTTATAAATGTTTAAAAAATCGTCTGCTCAACAGCGCAAATAAAAAAAAGATTGCATTGTTAGTGTGTTACGCCATTACCCCACTGGTTGTCAGACAGAAATCGCTCATTGACCGCCCATTGATTCACCTACATACTTTAAAAAGTTCTATGTATTTAATTTACCTACACGGTGTGATTGATTATTGTATTGACATCATTTTCACCAAAAAAAATCAACTACAACAAACTCATCATCATTTCAGCCGAAAGACGTCCACTGTTGGACATTGGCCTCCCCCAAGCACCGACACTTCGACCGGTTCTGTGCTTCTCGCATCCAGCGGATTCCCGCGGCCTTCACCAGGTCATCGGTCCACCTTCCACGGCGCAAAGCCTTTGCAAGCCCTTGGCAACGACTTCAACGTTCACGCGACCTGCGTCTTGCGTCTGCGCCCGTGGCGAGAACAAAATATTAGAAGTTATTTAGTCCTTGCTGGAGTCGCCACGGTGCGACTTGCGGAGAAGAGAGCGACTCGGGAATACTCGAGCGCCGCCCCGCGCCGCAAGACAAACTGACTTATGTCGTGGCCCTGGCCTGAGCGATACCGCTGCGGCGTCCTACATACAATATTCATGGTATGCTGTGCGTTCCGATTCCACGCCGTACCGTCAGTACTCCCAAATCGTTGCGGGGCGGCGCCGCACCGCATCGTGTGGACCGTCCTTACACTAACTCGCGTAGCTTGGCAAGCCGCCACATAACACATCTGGCTGTGATAACCACCAGTAAGTTTCGAATAGTTTTGAAACTTTAGACCTAAGTTTGCTTTGAAGGACTCTGCAATATTCAGGGTCTGTATTTGAACTATTCTGGTCTAAAGGATAAACGGAACTTCTGAGTATAAAGAAAAAAAGTTAATCATTGTCATCCTGCCCTTGTCCTTTCCATTTATTTCAGGGGCCGTATTATTATGAAGTATTAATACCATCATTATACCACTGCGAAAAAAGGATGGTGCTATCGGTCTTGTATAGCTCCGTCACACTGGAAAAATTATGGCATTAACACGTCACAATACGGCCCCAGGTAATCATAATTATAATTACCTACTCTACTTTGAACCATGTGGTGACAAAACAATCCTACTAATACGAGTAGTAGGTATCAATGTGAAAGTTTGTGTGTTTGGATATTTGTTACTCAATCACGCAAAAACGGCTGAATGGATTTGGATGAAATTTGGCAAACAGATAGTTTATAAGCTGGATTAACACATAGGATACTTCTTATCGCATCTCTTATCTTTCTGTAGCGCATCAGAGATGTTTGCTCAGTACCGAACCGACGGATTCCATGCAGTGATTCGCAAAAAAGTCGCATCACTGATGCGTAGAACGCGGGTCAGTGACAATAGCATCCTGAAAACAGTGGTGGAGAGCCCTTACTCCCCTTTTCTGAGGCACTATGTGGGGAGAATGGTCAGGTAGCATATTCCTTGCTTTATCGTTCTCTGCACATTTTGCCGCAATCATCAGTTTTTCTTGTCCATGTTTTTGTGTACTACTAACACTAGTGATAAGATATTTTACTAACAAATTGGACCATATTGTTGTCTGAACTTGATAAATAAATAAATAAATATTATCACGATATTCCCACGGGATCGAAACTTACGCGGGTGAAACCGCGGGGCGCAGCTAGTAGTGTTTTTTTTTTTGGAACCAACTCCATGTATATGCCATTGTTATTGATTCGATGTTTACGTCAAATATTTAATCGTATAAGAAGATCACATACCCCTCTTCTTATAAACTACTTGAAGCTCGTGAAACTGCCGCATAACTTACCTTAACTTAACTTCTGGGTCTGACACTGAACATTAGACAAAGTGTAGAAATTGTTCCTAACTTTACCTTAATGAACTTTTGTTTTTGTTTACTTTAATGATACACATAGCTACGTAGAAACGGCCCCAACTAACGAGTTGTAGGTCGTTGGATCGAACCCAGGAACGCGCTTTACTTTGTGTAAATAATTTCTTCAGCACTGCTCTCAAAACGGTGAAGGAAAACATTGTGAGGAAACCGGCATGTCCTAGAACCAAAAATTAAAAGATATGTGGCATCTGGCACCAACCCGCACTGGGCCTGCGTGGTAGATTACAAATTTACAACCCACTCCCTCTCGCGGAGAGGAGGCGTGTGCCTCACCAGTGCTGGGAACATTATAAGCTGATTTTGCAAACCTAATTGCGGATGCTATTTATCTAAAATATAGGTTTTAAAATATGTACTATAGATATAATAGCAGCGTTTCACGTTAAGCCAAAAGAGTCAGCCCGAGGAATTGTGGAAGTAGCCTTATAGAGCTACTAGCTATTGCCCATTTTAGCGTGAAAGCGTAACAAACAAACCCACTTCCGCATTTATATTTACATATTATATTATATTATATTATATTATATTATATTATATTATATTATATTATATTATATTATATTATATTATATTATATTATATTATATTATATTATATTATATTATATTATATTATATTATATTATATTATATTATATTATATTATATTATATTATATTATATTATATTATATTATATTATATTATATTATATTATATTATATTATATTATATTATATTATATTATATTATATTATATTATACTATAGTTAGAATTGATTTATTCATACAATGCAATCGGTATTACCCAACGCATTTGAGATTACCTGGTAAAATGGTCGTAATGATCGTGATAGCCCAGTGGTTAAGGCCTCGTCTCTCACGCATGGGTTCAAATCCTAGCAAGTAGCAATGTGACTTTTTCAATTTATTTGTACTAGTTTCTGAGTTAATCTTCTCTAAATCTCTTGGAATGGTAGGTATTGGCGTCGGTTAAACAATTCCAGTAAATGGTCGGTAGATTTGTTTTCCAACACGGGTATAAAAGCTGAGCTCACATCGTGAATACGGGAGAAATCCAATATTGAGGAAGCGCTAAAAAGCATACAAACTCCATATAGTTTACCTACTAGCGATTGAAACGATTGATATGAAAAGCAGATTGTAATTGCAATGTCCTCCACTTTGCTGACTATTACAAAATTCAATCACCAATCCGTCTGGAAAGAGAAATGATAAAGGCTGTTCAACCACCGGTGAAATTGAGACTTTTCTAGGTTCATGTTCAGCAATAGAACGTATGACTATTAACATAACATCACGCCTTGTTTCCGCGAAGGGTTAGGCAGAGGTATACCCATAGTAGGTACATCCACATTTCGCCAATTATGTTTAAGTCCCATGTAATAGGAGGCGAGCCTATTGCCATCAACCGGGCACAAATCCAGACTCCGGACTGGGACTAAGAAATTCCTAATGGAAAACTCAATATCACTTTGCCCAACCTGGGAATCGAACCCAAGACCTCATGCTCAGCTTTAGCCCTTGTGACCACTAGACCAACGAGGCAGGCATATTAATGAAAGAAGCGCAAATATCGGTATGGAATACGAAAATGTGTTGACGTCATATATATTGATAGCACTATTTATTTTTAAAAGTAACCGTGGAGTTTCTTGCCGGCTCTTTTCCATAGGAAACAACCAATTGGAACCGTGCACCTAACTTTTGACGTTTCATAAGTGATCAAATAGTATCCAATTAACAAACACACACATTACATTATATTACAAATATTCAAACCACATTTCAAATAATCAACTACAATTCTAATGAACACGGAATAAAGCTCTGTGTAGACTAACGAGCATAATTTGGCAAACGGCGGTACATCTGGTTCGGAAGGCCGACAGTCCATTTGCCAAGTTTTAGCCATCTAGTTTTAAACCTAACTTTACCTTGACAAACTTTGATTTTAATAGATATAACTTTGTAGCTGCAATTCAGATTTTGTAACTGATGAATTCATCTGGATTTGTTTTGTGTTACCCGACTCGTGTAGCCCAAAGCCCAAGTCTCAAGCTGCTGTTTCCTTCCTGCAAATGCTTGAAACATTCATCTTAGTATCGGTACTATTAAGTATTTACGCCGGCAGCACACCTCCCTGCCGCGAAATCTTAACCGACTGGCTACGGGACAGGCGTAGGCGGCGCGAAAGGCGGCGGCGCGAATTGCGGTGCGGCGGGCAGTTCATTTTTATTCATTTGTTTTAGTTGCATGACGCTTTGCTGTTCGCACCGTACGAAAATTCGCTGCAGCGGAATATCCCGTGGCCAGGCGGTAGCGAAACCGCAGTAGTTCTACTTCTACCGTACTGACTCGCTTCATGTTCCGCTACACGAATCGGATTCGCGTAGCGGAACATGACGCGAGTCAGTTCACAATTGAACTACTGCGATTATAGTGTAAGGGACGCAAACTGTTACCATGAATAGGGAATATGCATGTGATTCAAATATGGGTCAAATATTTTTTTCTATAAACTATGTTACTTCAGAATTAAGTCTCCATCAATATTTTTGAATAAAATTTCTTTTTGAGCGAGAAATTAATTTTTAAAAAGTCCCAAAAAACTGTGGGTAATTCAAATACTTGAAAAGGCTAAGAGCGGATGTGACGTAACAATCCGGGCTAACAATCAAAATGTCAATGTCAAGTCAATCAACAAGTGTCAAGTCAATGTCAAACGCTCATAGAAAAAGGAGTGTTTGACGTTGACTTGACAGTTGCTTGTCTGTTTTCACGAACTGTGACGTCACCACACCAAGCGCGCCAAATGGAGGGCGTTTAAATAGCCCGGATCGGTTGGATATTTTTAAACATTTTTTTAACTACTTTAAATTGCTTTTTTGCCGTCGAATTTTTTTTTACTTTTATTTGACGATGTAAACTATCGAATAAAAATATTAAAAAAATACATGCATACTCCCTATTCAGTAGTGTTGTAATTTTTAGTCGGTTATCAAAAAACAAATCAGCTGTTCCATACATTGTGACCGTTTAGGTATTTTTTAATGACCTACGAGGGGTCCAGAATCATATGCTGAATTCATGGGAACAGTTTGCGTCCCTTCATTACACCCTATACACACATCGATGTCCCTCTCTGGGATAGCTCTCATGCTCCTTGCCTGAGGCCTCCCGATAAAAGCCAGCCTTCCATTAGTTAATATTAGCAGACCTTCGCTCCTCTCCTCTCCCCTCCCCTCCAATGGACAGGCAGCCTCAAAGTTGCACCGTCTAAACAGTGTTTCGACGATGCATTTCATTTTTTAAACTTCAATTTTAGTGCAAGACACAGGCAAGCTATTTGTATCGGCTTTACTATGCTAAGAATAACTAAGTTAGAATAGTACTTTGCTTTTGTTATCAATTAAGTTAGAATTGACAAAGAGATCGCCCGCATGGCAGGATACCTACTTGAAAAATAATGACTATACATAATTATAAATACTCATAATATCTTCTCTAGAGGAAATAACTGTAGACAAAATAAATAACGTGATGATTTGCATCGTAGGTATATTAATAGTACGTTTACGTAGAAAATGTCAGATCAAAGAATCTTATTAAAGTACGTTTCTTGCAAAGGAAGGTTTCCGGGTAAAGGACATAATGATAGAGCTACTGAGCAGATTCTCGTAAATGCCGTTTGAGTTACTTAAAGCTACCAAAATTCTTATTAGGTATGCATGTTATAGGAAATATACAGTGACATTGCGAGTGTAATTATCTTGAAAACTAAACTAGATTTTATTTATTAAAATGTATAAGCAACAGTGCAACAGTCATTTACTTATAGGTTAACGCCGCATGCTTTATAGAAGTTGTACAAAAAATCATAATCATAATATCATAATCAGCCTATAATGTTCCCACTGCTGGGACACAGGCCTCCTCTCTGTGAGAGGGAGTGGGCCATAATCTACCACGCGGGCCCAGTGCGGGTTGATAGATGTCACAGGTAGTGTCAGGTTCTAGGACATGCAATAAATTACACAAAGTAAAGCACTTGTCAGGGTTCGAATCTACGACCTACAACTTGTAAGTCGTGGCCGTTAGCACTGGGCCACCACTGCTGCCTGTACAAAAAATACTTAATATAATAAATTAATTTAGTGTCTAAATAATTAAAATGTAAACACATTTCCTTTCAAGCGAGTTAATGATAGAATGATAGATTTAATTCGACTGACAACAAAAATTCTCGAAAAATAGGTACATAGCCGAATTTACGCGTTTTATGCTAACTTTGCATTAATTTAAAACGGCGATTTTTTTCATTTAACGTGTAAGATATGGACAAGGGATTATATACCTATTAAAATATACCGCGAAGAGTTTACCCCCGTATGTACGTTTTTTAGGGTTCCGTACCCAAAGGGTAGAACGGGACCCTATTACGAAGACTCCGCTGTCCATCCGGCTGTCACCAGACTGTATCTCAAGAACCGTGGTAGTAAGACAGTTAAAATTTTCACAGATGATGTATTTATGTTGCCGCTATAACAACAAATACATACAAAAAACAGAATAAAATAAATATTTAAGGGGGCTTCCATACAACAAACGTGTTTTTTTTGCCGTTTTTATAGATAATGGTACGGAACCCTTCGTGCGCGAGTCCGACTCGCACTTGGCTGGTTTTTCTTATTTTAAGAAAACATCTAATTTAAATTTTACGTGGTAGAAAAAGTATCACTGTTACTGTGGCTACTACCATCTTCCTTTGTTTTCACTAATAAACTTTACTCATAAAATAATTCTTCAAAGCCACGACTAAACGAGGTTTTGTTCAAAAATATGCAGGTCACATCCTAACCTAAAACTAAGTAAATTCCTAAAATTCTCCTCTCAAAGGAACTAGTGAATATTTCATCGTGCCGAAACTAAAAGCATTATTTTCAAAGAGGATTATTTTGAGTCGCATTGTTTAGAGGGTATGTCCTTACGGTTCGGTGGACCACAAGAGGGGACCTATTAAATGTTATACTAAAGGTGAGTATAGGCTAGAGCATTTATACTTGTAACAGAACATCGAGCAGTCACCGTTTTAAAATTTTATCGAACCGCGTTTCGAACACGACACGCACGCGCTCGCGCTTTGTTTTGTTACAACCTGATTTAAAAAAAATATCGTGGAAGGACACGAGCGCGGGCAACGCGGAGTGAGGAGCGCGGGCGACGCGGAGTGAGGAGCGCGGGCGACGCGGAGTAAGGAGCGCGGGCCGAGGGTAGGTCGTTACAATGAACGCAAGGTAGAAAGAAATGTTACAGGTGCTCACTCGCCGTGAGCATTAGATACGTCGAACGCAGCGTCGAGCATTCACGGGAACGTGACATTACATGGAAATGATTTTTTAAATCGAGCTTTTGCTTGTATTGTACCATTCGTAAGGACGTTACATAACAATCCATCTGCCTAGCCTTTTCCCAACATGTTGGGGTCGGCTTCCAGTCTAACCAGATGCAGCTGAATACCAGTATTTTACATGGAGCGACTGCCTATCTGACCTCCACAACCCAGTAGCTGGGTAATACGATACCCCTTGGTAAGACAGTAAGACTGGCTGTCAGACTTTCCAGCTTCTGACGACTCGTAACGACTGTCAAAGATCCACGAATGACAGCCAGGACCAACGGCTTAACGTGCTTTCCGAGGCACGGAGGAGTCTGGGTATGTAAAGATGGTCACTCATCCACGGACCAACCCCGGCAAGCGTAGCTAAACCTGTTGGATCGACCCGTGCGGCTGTTATTACTTAGCCACGAGCTCCTCTAATACGAGTAACGTACATAACAAGGACGTTACATAACATAATCATAATAATCATAAATCTTTATATGATGTTGAGAAACATCATAATTATTACAGGCACTGGTTAATAAGATGCACAATCTTAAATAGAGAGAGGTGTCTGAGGAAGGAGGATCTTGACTTCCTGATCCTGGCAGGTCACCCGGCTTTCGTAGATAGATGTACTATCTACGAGAGCCGGTGATCTGTAAGTTAATTTACAAAACGAAATGTCGAATTTGATTTAGACAATTTTTTTTTTTAGGTTGCCTGGAAGAGATCGCGGAAAGCGATAAGGCCGCCCATTGTATATTTTGTAGTGTTTGTTTTTTTTTTTCCCTTTCGTTATATATTTTTGTGGTGTACAATAAAGTATATAAATATAAATAAATAAATAAATAAATAGACATGTACCTACTTACTAATAAATCGCTGGGTCTGGGGTACCTACTTATATCATTCTGTATTTGGAAAGACACCAGTGAGTGGAGCAATGACCATATTAAAAAGGAAGTTTCGTTAAAAAAAAAAGAGTTTCCATAAGTATCTTTAGTTTGTAATTTATAATGTATCATACGGTGAAAAGTCGCAAGATTTATTTAGTGTTTCTATACTCCATTTGAACTAAGATTAGACATTTAAATAAAATATAAGTAAAATCTTTTTAAAAACAAGCTTTTAATAAACTAAAAAGTACTAAATAAAACTGACGTAAACATAGAACTTTAATATTTTCTTAAAACCATGAGGCTTATCTTCAAGTTTAGTGTAAGGTCATTTACGCCTCAAGCTTTTAAGAAAATATTAAAGTTCTATGTTTACGTCAGTTTTATTTAGTACTTTTTAGTTTATTAAAAGCTTGTTTTTAAAAAGATTTTTACTTATATTTTATTTTCTACTTTTTAGCATTACGCTTTGTTTAAATATCTTTTATATCACCTTCACAAATCTAACGAATTAGGTTTTCCCATGGCCACCTTCCGGCTCCATCATCAGGCCCTGAACATCACCTAGTATCAAAACACTTGTTAATACGTGACCAATGAGTCCAAACACGATGGTGTTGTCTTGTTTGATCGAGGTTTTCCCATGGCCACCTTCCGGCTCCAGCATCAGACCCTGAACACTACCTACCTAGTGTCAAAGCACTTGTTAATACATAACCAACGAGTCCAAACACGATGGTGCTATCTTGTTTGATTGAGGAGTTCCCATGGCCACCTTCCGGCTCATCAGACCCTGAACACTACCTTGTGTCAAAGCACTTGTTAATACATGACCAATGAGTCCAAACACAATGGTGCTATCTTGTTTGATTGAGGTTTTCCCACGGCCACCTTCCGGCTCCAGCTTCAGGCCCTGAACACCACCTAGTGTCAAAACACTTGTAAATACATGACCAATGAGTCCAAACATCATGGTGCTGTCGTGTTTGATTGAGGAGTTCCCATGGCCACCTTCCGGCTCCATCATCAGGCCCTGAAAACCACCTAGTGTCAAAGCACGTGTCAATACATAACCAACGAGTCCAAACACGATGGTGCTATCTTGTTTGATTGAGGAGTTACCATGGCCACCTTCCGGCTCCATCATCAGACCCTGAACACCACCTAGTGTCAAAGCACTTGTTAATACATGACCAACGAGTCCAAACACGATGGTGCTACCTTTTTTGATTGAGCAGTTCCTATGACCAACTTCCGGCTCCACCATCAGACCAGCAACATGGTATCATTTTTTATAAATTTCTCGGTAGTTGTATAAGTATGCCAAGTTACAGCACAATCAGATGCCAGGAAGTGCTTGATAAATTGATGACAATTGGAGTTACTATAAACGTATAGGCCACCTTCCGGCTCCATCATCAGACCTAGAACACCACCGAGTGTTAGAGCACTTGTTAATACATAACCAATGAGTCCAAACATGATGGTGCTATCTTGTTTGATTGAGGAGTTCCAAGCCTAACTTCCGGCTCCATCATCAGACTAGCTCCATGGTATCATTTTTCAAAATGTCTCGGTAGTTATGTGAGTATGCCAAGTTTCAGCTCAATCGGATGTCAGGAAGTGCTTGAAAAATTGATGACAAAAGGAGTAACCGGAAAGACATACGAACAGAGCAAGCTAATATAAAGCTTGTAATAATAATAACCCCACCGCCGTATCTCTACGTTGACGTCGTGGTGGGGCTTGCGCGCTCCGAAATCTGGGTCTGTGCCGGCAGAGTTTACTTCGCCGGAACAGGTCTAGGATGAGGAGCCAGACCAAGAGAGATACAAAAACCCGCTGGGCAGCATGTGGCGAGCTGTTGGGCAGTAGCGACCCCACGGACCCTACCTCCCGGGAGAAGTCTTGTTCCTCATCTCTGGCTTGCCTTTATTGGCCGGCTTAGAGTGAACACTGACGAGGAACAGAGCTCCCACCTCATTCTTGCCTTTATTGGCCGGCTTGAGTGGAGATTCGCAAGAGCAAACGTGCTCGGAGGAAGGAAATATTCCAGTAAGATGCAGGGCTCTTGACCGTACTTCCGGAATTGTCCTGATAGCCGTGGAATACCTCTCCACTCCTCTTAAGCACCTCAGGAAGTGTTGCCCCCTTGTCGTTACGACACTCTGTGCTAGCGACTGTTTTTGGGGGCCCATTATTGAGTGTGCAAGTCACCCCCTGCCATTTTATCCGTGTATATATAAAACATTGATCAGGCAGGGGCCATAGTCCTTCAATAGTTCCAGGTTACCCGTCCACCTTAGCCACGCAAAACCATAATCTAATATCTTTGTTTCCCTATCCTGCAATAGTCCTACTCCAACCGGGGATTGTCCTTGGGTGCACTTGTATAATGCAAACAGGGATAATCGTCGGTTGGTGCCTCATTCCATTAACGCACATAACAGGAGCTTGCACAACTCTCACGCAGACAGACTACACACACAGACACAATCAGGTGGCAAATGTCATTCATCAAAAATTAGCAATCAAATACACACTCATACAAGACACAAACACTCCTTATTACAATTACACACCACAAACTATCCTAGAAAATGACACACATAAACTTTACTACGACCGCGCCATTCTCACCGACAGGACAATTCACTACAATAGACCGGATATAACCCTACAGGTTAAATTACTAAACCTAAAAGAAACCCTCTATATCACCCTACAAAAAGCTGCTAATTTATATACATGTCGAATCGTTAGAAAGTTCATGCAATTAGATGAAAACGAAATAGGTCCTCATCATAACACACCCTCAACATAACAAACCACACGCTGCATTTACTTGGCTTCGGTCCGTAAATGTTAAAAAAAAAACCAGCCAAAGAGCTGAGAAGAAAAAACACTACAAAAAATAATAATAATAAACCGTTTTACAGTTCGTTCAACCGATTTTGACTTTCATTGCGTTGTTGGTAGCATGACAAATGGCAGCTGTAGTACACAATTGGCAGTGTACCCATGCTATCTTTATGCCTACGGTATAGAAGTCAAAATCGGTTGAACGGACTGTAAATAGGTTTGTTTAAATGTCTAACCTTATTTCGAATGGAGTATAAGTGATCATACCTTTTCAAAGTCATAACAGAAACTTTTCTAATAAATTGCAAGTTTCAGATTGGTAGGGCCTAAATAAGAAAAGTTTAATAAAAAAATCTATTTCGCAAATCAATCTACTACATATTGGGATGAACTAAAATCAAGAAGTTTTACCAATAAATCTGCCTCCAGACTGGCTGTCAACAAGTTTTTAAAATATCGCGTTACCCTAACTTCGGTAACTGTATTTAATTTAGTCATGCCGAACTTTTTATACTTGGAAAAGTTTTAAAGGGAGAAAAAGTAAAGGTAGGCTTTTCCCTAACCTATACTTTTTGATCCCTTGACATAAGTACGTCTATTATTACAAACATGTATGCATGTATGTGTGTATTACAAACAAACCCTCAGAACAAATAAAAAACCAAGTTGGAGCGAACCATACAGTGAAGCATGCCAATACTACACCTCCGCTCTGTACATACACGCTCATACGCATACATTTACAACCATTTACAATCAAATGACATCTCACTAGTGAACATAATGTTTACGAAACCGGCCTCACGTCACTGTTGACAGCGCTTTGTCTTGGTTTGAGAAACAAAACATACTAATATATAAACAAGCGAACATAACACTGTCTAGGCTGTCTGTCACCTTTTCGAATTAGACCCAGTAGTAAGTCATTTTATCCCGGTAGTAAGACAGAAAGAAAGAAAAATATTTTATTTGGGACACGCACAGGAAAAACAAACAGTAATAAAAAGTAAGTACTTATTAAAATAAAAAGAACAATTTAAAACTAACAAAATACTTCTATAACGACCTGTGCGAGGCCAAAAAGGCTCCTATCCTATCTCAGCATAATGCTGTGATATTTAAAAATAAATACCGCAGCGCTGGTATTCTGATAGGGCCCGCTGTGATGCCACGGACACGCCGTACGCCGTAGGTAGTACGTTCCCGTATAGTCGACTTCCACACGTCCACGTGGGCCAAGATACAGGCAAATGCTAGTAGGCTATATTTCATGTTCAAACAATAATTCATATTAAAAAAATAGGTAACAGCACAGCTATTCTGTAAACATCTCACCGTGAAAATGTAGGTGAAGACAGCTTGAAGTGAACTGTCAATAGTGTCAATCCCTAGCATCAGGTGGAATGACAGCTCACTTAAGGCAGTTTTCGCACCGCTGAAGCGACTAAATATCGGCTATTTTCTCGCTCAAGAAACGTACAATAGTATATTCCGTGTAAACAAAAGAGCCAGCGAGTACTCGCTCCACTAGTTTGTCGCTGAGCGACAAGAGCTATCAAAGATAATACTTGCTCAGCTCAGCTCGAGAGACCAACCAGCGGTCGAGCGAGTGGTGTGAGTAATCGCCCGTCGCACTCGGACACTTGCTGATAGCCCAGCGACAAAACTATCGGAACTTTAACTCGCTGCTCGCTGCTCGCCAACTCGTTTTCAGTTGCTAGCTCTTCTCGCTACTCGTTTATCCCCGGCGGTGGGACAACTGCATTAGGCTCACTTCACATAAGTTTTCACGGTGACATTATAACAGAATAGACCAGCTGTCACACACGCATTTTAAGTTTTATACTATGGACGTCTTCATAATTCCATACATTTTACCTCCCTTTGTGATGCCGTGACGTGGACGTGGATGTCAACGATAATCCTAATCTTAACTAATATTATAAATGCGAAAGTGAGTTTTTTTGTTTGGCACATGGGTAGACCATACCTGGAATAGGACATAATGATACTTTTTATCCCGATATTCCCTCGGGATCGAGACTTACGAAGGGTGAAACCGGGGCAAGCTAGTCAGGTTATAAAAGCGTACAGTAGCGTGGCACACAAGTTAAATTAAATTTAAAATTTAATAACCTCCGACAAAAACAAAGCATCATCATAAACGATTTTTTTAAATATTTATTTATTTAATTATGGCACTCCAACGACTTATTCACTAATACATTTTTTTTGGGTACTGTGATAATTAAGCTTAAATCAAAATCGGTTCAGCCGTTTGACAGCTACGATGATGCAGACAGAAACACAGATACACACGTTCAACTTATAACACCCCTCTTTTTCGGTAATCAAAACAAAGCAATAAAGAAGCACATTTTGTGCAATTAAAAGTTTTTCGTTCGTCAAGAAGGTCTTTAAAATTAAGAGATATAGAAAATTAAACCTAACGACGCAATGGATCTTAGTGAAATGTTACCTGAGGGAAATATCAGAGGGTTACCAGGAAAATGCCTCGGTTTGTTTGTGTTTAAGGTTACTATTAAAAAGAAATAATGATTTCTATTGCACCCAGGGTGACGAGAAGCGTAAAACAGTAGGAAAGCTATGCGGGATCTAATTGGTTCCTATTATGCAGAAAATCAAGAGAATTTGCACCGTTTTTAAAATATTGTGATAGGCATCTGCAGTTTCTAAGTAGATTTTGGAGAACTAGAAAAAAAAACCCAGACAGGAAGTCCCCTCAGTTTTTAAGATCATCATCATCTGCATAGTCTTTTCCCAACTAAGTTGAGGTCGGCTTCCAGTCTAACCGGATGCAACTAAATACCAGTATTTTACATGGAGCGACTGCCTATCTTCTAACCTCCACACCCCACCCAGTTACAGGATAAAACGATACACCCTCAGTTTTTTAGATATCACGGCTAATTCACTCCCATAGGGGTTGTACCCCCTAGAATATAGATAATGAGCAACTCTGTTGTGCATTATGTATACCTACTAAGACATCAAATTAGGTGGGTAAGTAATCTAAGCCTGTTTTTGTTCACTTTACAAACAAGTATCCTTTGTGGGGCAGGTACTAGGTACTTATGAAAATACGAAGCAATATTAAAGGCTCTTACACACTGGGGCGATTCGCCGCGCGACGCGAATCTGCGAAATAATATCCGTAGAACAATTTCTATGAAAACGCGCGCGACCCAACACACAGGAGCGAAATTCGCTCCGCGAAACAGATCTGCGCGATTCGCAGCGCCACACCAACTTTAGGAACATTTTGTATGGATTCGCCGCGAATTCGCCGCGAATTTCGCGGCGAATTCTGTGGCGGGCGCGACGCGAAACACGGAGGTATATAAGGCAGTGCATTCCGAGCTGAGCTCAGTAGTAGACGATCTTCGTCTGAGGACGAAGGCAGGTCTGTGCGTGTTTGCTGAGCGCGGGGTGCTAGGTTCCATTCCCCGGTCGGTCGACATTGCCCAACCTAACCTAAGTCTGACAAGGGACCTAAGACAACAACAACCAATCTTGCCAAGGGGTACCGTGTGCCCAGTACTTACAGTTACTGGGTTGTGGAGGTCAGACAGGCAGTGGCTCCATGTAAAATACTGGTATCCAGCTGCATCCGGTTAGACTGGAAGCCAATCGAACATAGTTGGAAAAAGGCTAGGCAGCGTCTTTTCAGTAAGTAATATTAATATTAGACTGATAAAAAAAAAATTGTACGATTGAACATACGAATCTACCGTTTTGTGAAATTGTGACTTCGTGACTAGCAAACGAGTATTTTTTGACTCGGTTGTTTCCTTTGTAACATGTAAAACTGTTATTGCTGTTTACATCTACTTTATTCATTTTATCTTTAACTCTATTAAATAGCTACACTTTAAAAAAAAGCTGTATACTTTACACTTTTATTAGAATTATCTTATAAGTACGATAGTTCTAAGTAATAAAAACTTTTTTGGAAGTCTTTCGTTTTTTTTTTTTAATTTTGCAAATCCTTGTATAAATGACGGAGTTATAGCCGGACATTCATAAAAAAATATATACCGGATGAAATTTTTTGACGTCTCGAGCATAATAAGGTGTGTTGTGTAAGTGGAACAGAAGCCATACCCGAGAATATTTGCTTAGTACCATTGAGATTGTACAGATTCGGAATTTCCTTCAAAAATCATGAAAACTATCCATCATAGGAGATAAACTAAACGGCGCGGCGGCGGGCGTAGGCTGCGATCGCGCATGAATGAAAGTTGTACGTGTGTGCGAGCGATACGCACGCACATTTCTTTTGCGTAGAAAACTAGTAAGCGGCCGCCCCTCGGGCCCCTCGCATGGTACAGTCGTATTTAAAACGTTTCCAAAATCAAATTAAAAATCAACCTAATAACATTTATACTCCACTTACTAATAAACTAAAACAAACCTGATCTACAAATAAAATGAACACAATACCCAAAAATTCTCAAACATACAATACAAATAACCAATTGACTAAATAAGCCTCACACCAAAAGAATAACAATTAAAAAGATAAAATAATAAGAAAACCTATGCTTACAAATATAATACGAAAACAGTAAGAAAGACTCGGAACGAACTTTTAAAACAATCTAAGTAATCTTTTTTAAATAATTCGAAACAATAAATACTTGAATAAGCAAGAATACTCGACTGTACTTCATTCAAAATGAAAAGGACGTGCATTCATGCGGGAGCGAGAACATTGACAGAAGGTCGTTCGGTCGACCCGTTGCTAAGTAACGTCAGCGCGCCTACGCACACACCCGTACATAGAAACTTGATAATTAAGTGCGTGAGAGTTCACTTGCCGGGGTTCACGTACGAGAGCCGAGCAGCTGAGCGGTACTCGCGCGCGGGCGACACGACCGACCGACGCGCACGCGCATTGCGCGCATTTTACAAAAAATGAACTTAGGTCTGTACCTACCTTTTTAGCGATATCGCAGTAGGTAATTATTGTTCAAAATGTTTCGTTAGCACGTCTTTGCATATTGTTTGGTAAACTTCGAGGCGTGTCTCTATCACTTTTCAAAACATTAAAAGCGTCTATTATTCGCTGTTTTAAATCACTAACGCTTTGAGCTTCTTCGGTATACACTAAACGTAAGACTAAACGTTTTAGTTCGGCCCACAAATAAAAGTCAAGTCGGCCGCCAGTTCACAGGTCCACCGCGACCTATCCACTTATCACCGAATTGACCATCGAGATACGCGCGCACAGATCGTTTGTAGAGAGCTGGAAATCTGTCATGCTGGAAGTACATGTCTTGCAGATAGGGATCAGGAACGTCTTGCAACATGGTGTCAATGACGGAACGGTTCTGCAGCCAGTGACAAAACTCCATGCGGGGTCCGGGGTTTTCCGGGGAATTTGAGGAGAAGGGATAAGTACCGTTCTTTCGCAGCGACTGAAGATGTTCTTCTTCTGCGTACATTCGCCTTGCACTGGCTGTTTTCACCAAACAAGATACTCTACGTTAGAATATTCGTACATGTTTAGATACGATAACTATGGCCGGGTGGACGATGCATACGCGGAAACAAACAGCGCGACGTCACGCCGCCGTGACTAATCGCAGGTGACTGAAGCGCGGGACGCGGGCGGGCGGGGGGATGAGCGAGCGAGCAGCTCCGACGCAGCGGCGGCTCGTGGGCCTGATGATATCAAAGGAGCCGACGGCAAGTGCGGCGAGTACCTATCGGCCGCAAAGGAACGTATCTACGAATTCATTAATAAATTCCGTGCATTTAGTAGGGTGCGTATGATTTGAATCTCCCTCCTATCTTCCAAACCACTTATCACGTCGTGATTGTCCGCTGGTTATACGCTATGTGAAGTCACATTAAATTAAAAATGGCGCCCTCTAGAGGACATAAAGTGAGGAACTTAAAAAAAAAAATGGTTTAATCGTACCATGTTGGGTATCAAATGAAAGGGCTTAATGAGCACATTTCAAAAATATATGACAGAGGCCCTAGACAAAGTGACATTCTTTCAGCGATATTGATGATGGAAAAAGCAAAAATTTATAATTATTATAACCCCAAAAGAATTTAAAAAAAATCAAGTAATAAAAACTAAAACCCAACTACGACTTAAAAGGTATAAACAAGATACCACAGACAGACAAATTAAAAATCCGGAGTCACACGTGTTAGGGCATAAATCGAACAGATTACGTGTGACTCCGGATTTTTAATTTGTCTGTGTGCCTTGTTTATATCTTTTAAGTCGTAGTTGGGTTTTAGTTTTTGTTACTTGATTTTTTTTAAATACTTTTGGGGTTATAATATATATATTTTTGAAATGTGCTCAATAAGCCCTTTCATTTGATACCCAACATGGTACGAGTAAACCATATTTTTTTTTAAGTTCCTCACTTTATGTCCTCTAGAGGGCGCCATTTTTAATTTAATGTGACTTCACATAGCCTATAACCAGCGGACAATCACGACGCTTCTAACGATACCTCATTTGTCAAATTGTGATAAGTGGTTTGGAAGATAGGAGGGAACAGATGAACATACATACATACATACATACCGGTCAAAATCATAACCCTCCTTTTTCTTCGCCGTAGTCGGGTAAAAACTAAAACCCAAATAACGTAATCTGTTCGATTTATGCCCTAACACTCCGTATTTGTTTAATCGTACCATGTAGGGTATCCCTTACCTACATGGTACGATTAAACATTTTTTTTTTTACTGACTTTATGTCCCCTACCGGGCGCCAATTAATGTGACGTCATAGCCTATAACCAGCGGACGACCAAAACGCTTCCAACGATACCTCATTTGTCAAATTGTGATGAGTGGTTTAGAAGATAGGAGGGAACAGATGAACATACATACATACCAGTCAAAATCATAAACCTCCTTTTTTCTTCGCCGTAATCGGGTAAAAACAAGTAGGTACTTAGGTAAGCAAAGGAGTGGTGACCCAGTGTTATCAGCCCGTGACTTATAAGTTGTAGATCGTGGGTTCGAACCCAGCCAGGCGCTTTACTTTGTGTAAATCATCACCACTGCTCTCAAAACTGTGAAGGAAAACATCGTGATCATGAGGCAACCGGCATGTCCTAGAACCTAAAATTCGAAGACATAATAAGTACCTACCTAGTAGTACCTAGGTTAGTTCCAATCATAGAAATATATTTCTTATGTCTATGATTCCAATACAATATATATACCTACTCTTATGTATGTAAATTAGGATAATTTCCAAAAGGCCATAAAAACGTGTTGCATTGCAGCCGAAAGCACACTTATTTTCCGAAATCACATAGGTAAATTGAAAACTAAATAAAAATTTCTTCATTTTAAAATAAATAAGTACCTACTGCGAAAAGCACGACCGAATTTGCCAGTTTCCTCATCGTGTGTTCAAGCGTAGGTACCTACCTACTTAGGTTAGGTTGGGTTATGTCGACCGACCGGGGAATCGAACCTAGCACCCCACGCTCAGTAAACACGCACAGACCTGCCTTCGTCCTCCGACGAAGATCGTCTACTACTCAGCTCAGCTCGGAATGCATCGCCTTTTATACTTTCATAATATTCAAGGCGAATTCGCGCGCGATTCGCCGCGCTACACCAACTGAATTCGCGGCCATTCCATTTTGTGTTGTAACGCCATACAGTATGTTTCATTTTGTGTTGTAGCGCGCAGAAGCCGCGAATTCGCGGCGTATTCGCGGCGACGCCATACAAAATGTTCCATTTTGTGTTGTAACGCCATACAATAGGTTTCATTTTGTGTCGTAGCGCGGCGAATCGCCGCGAATTTCGCGGCGAATTCTGTGGCGGGCGCGACGCGAAACACGGAGGTATATAAGGCAGTGCATTCCGAGCTGAGCTCAGTAGTAGACGATCTTCGTCTGAGGACGAAGGCAGGTCTGTGCGTGTTTGCTGAGCGCGGGGTTCTAGGTTCGATTCCCCGGTCGGTCGACATAACCCAACCTAACCTAAGTAGGTAGGTACCTACGCTTGAACACACGATGATTCCCCGGTCGGTCGACATTGCCCAACCAGTCTTGCCATGGGGTACCGTGTGCCGAGTAGGTACTTATAGTTACTGGGTCGTGGAGGTCAGACAGGCGACTCGCTCCATGTAAAATACTGGTATCCAGCTGTATCCGGTTAGACTGGAAGCCAATCGAACATACTTGGAAAAAGACTAGGCAGCGTTTTTTGCGGTAATATTAAGTAATTTTGCAACCCATGCTGACCCGTGCACAGTGCTTATGTGTGCGTTGTTGATCTTTATCCTTACGCGTCCTGTTCGATTCAATATGCACAGCCCTATGCACTGCCGCCATGGCTACGTGTTATTTTAATACCTATCTATCGAAAAATGGGTTTTGCGAATCAAGCCAGTCTAAGCCTAAGCTGACTTCACATTATATTAGGCTTGCCGTACAACAAGAGGTCGGCATAAAGGTACCTACTGGAAATGTGTAGCTTGTTAAGCTTGTTTGTGAAAATAAACTGTTTCGGCCTGCGCCGCCTGGCAACACACACAGTCGTGCGGCGGGCCGACGCGCGGTACTTCGCGCCACCTGCGCGAGCCAATGGCAGAGAAAGCCCCGAGCTGCGGGAGATGCGCGGGATTTCGTGCCACTCCACGCGATCCAATCACAGCGCGCCTATATCACGCCACCCTGCGCGAGCCAACGGCAGGGAAGCTTCGAGCGGCGCTAGAGGGCGCGCGCGCCGGCGACGCGAGCGGCGGAGGCCTGGTGGTGGTGGGGCTCGGGCACACGGGCCTTTGCGCCCCATCAGCAATGGTCGACGATAACGATAATAATATTGTAACGGGTCCAGAGACTTAAGGGGGATGCGCTAGGTTGGCCCGCGAAATTCAAATTTTCTTACGTTTTTTGCAATTTGGAGTTCAGTATCAGGTTGTATGTTGATCTAAATATTATTAGCGCTCGTAACAAATATGGATTTACAGAATTATGAACATTAAAATCAGCAATACAACTCTCTAAGCTCATGAAAGTGTATTGAATGACTATTTTATGAAATCATAAATTATAATACATAATAACGAGCAATAATCGACCAACTTACATTTGCAATGTAAGTTTGTTCTTGTGTTAAATTCATCCCAACTACGGAACCCATTGTGAGTGGTCGAACACGCGGATCGGATAGACTGGAAGCTGACCTCAAATTAGTTGGGAAAACGCTAGACAGCTGACAGACTATTCAAAGTGAATTAAATCAAAAGCAAAATAGTAAGTCATTGCAATCTGACTCTTATCTCATTATCTTAAGTTATAAATTAGGATGTTTGACGAACTTTACTAAAAAACAATAATTTCTACATTTCAAACTAAAAAGTCCTCGCAAATATCAATCATTCGAATTTATACCTTATTGCAACTGTATAAGAATAACATGCACTGACCTCGGAGGTTATCAATATTCTGATGTTTTTGTTTTTATGTATGACTAGCTGTGCCCCACGCTTTCTTCTCAGAGTAGTCAGATAGGAAACGCCGACCTCATCTAGGTTATTTTTACAACTTTTTAATATGACGTGTAAAAGTGATTCCAATATCCTATTTACAGAATAAACAATTTCATTTCATAGGTCTCGATCCCGTGGGAATATAGGGATAAAACGTGTCCTATGTCCAGGTCATGGTCTACCCGTGTGCCCATCGTCTCCTCTCTAGAGTGGGGAAAGTCGCGGCGGCGGTGGCGCGGGGCGCCGGCTTCGAACGGTTCGCGTATTATGTTTTTATTAAACTCGTGATAACTTCAAAATTAAATGTCCGATTCGAATGAATTAAAAAGCATTTTACTGCTACATAAATACCCTTGATGTTAAAACTATTTATTTGAATAAGAATTAATATTATTTTAATAAAACTCCTTCGCAAATAATGCATTAATTTCGAACAAATTTGATTACCATTAAAAAGGTTATAGTGAGTCAATCTTAAACGATAGACATAATATGCCGTCGCGGACTTTTTTTTAGAACTTTTAAAGAGGAACAATTCCATCATACATGATATTTATATTTACGTAACATAAACCGTTTACGCAGGGCACGCAACGGTCAACGGAAGCTCTCAAAAAGGAATATTTTTTCCCGTTTTTGCAACATATTTCATTTATGCTCCGCTCCTATTGGTCGTAGCGTGATGTTATATAGCCTATAGCCTTCCTCGATAAATGGACTATCGAACACAAAAAGAATTTTTCAATTCCAACCAGTAGTTCCTGAGATTAGCGCGTTCAAACAAACAAACAAACTCTTCAGCTTTATAATATTATAGTATAGATATAGTATAGATTATAATATTAGTATAGATAGTATAGATAATGTATGTCCGGGCATAACTCCCGTCTACGCGCGGTCGGACCAATCTGTTAGGGGAGGCGCCGCTGACGCGTGCGCTGCGCACGCTCAACCTCATAGCGAATGAGACGGACTTATTCAGTTCACAAGGAATACATTGTTTATAATTTGTTATAGATGTTAAGTTAAGCGCATCTATCGCATTGGGGTATCCTGTAACGGTAGATGTAAGTAATAAATAAATAAATAAAATACACGGATTTGCAAAATTCTGTTTTTGTTTGAAATGGTAAAATACCTATACTTCCGAGAGTGTCCCATTGTCATCAGGTCAAGATCTGATGATGAGATCCTGGAGAAATTGAGGGAACTCTTCAAATATTATAGGCACACCTATAGCGATTTCGATATTTTTTATAAGTACTTAGTACATCTTTCGGAAAGCATGATTTGATGGAGTGGAACTGATGATGAACACCACAGATGGCAACCGGAAATACTCAACAATAAGTAAGAAGTATGTATTTCATGGG
This sequence comes from Lithophane semibrunnea, assembly GCA_947363905.1. Classification (NCBI taxonomy): domain Eukaryota; kingdom Metazoa; phylum Arthropoda; class Insecta; order Lepidoptera; family Noctuidae; genus Lithophane; species Lithophane semibrunnea. The sequence goes on from OX376209.1 coordinate 5,969,856, forward strand.
TTGCGATTCGATTATACTTTTATTAATATGATTGCCAAGCAATTCATGCTCGTCACAGTGTACATAATTTAAAGGGTGAATTGGAGGTGATGGTGAAGTACCTACCAGGAGAACTGGAGAAATCCTCAACCATTAAGGTCCCTGTATCGGGAAAAGCAATAGGTATTTTGTAAAAGGTAATGAGCAATTGACATTAGGCTATTGTAACTTGGATAAATTACAAATTGACCCACTAAAAAGCGTAAAAATGTTTTTTAACAAACTTTATCACTTTACTCACTAATACCTACTTAAGGCCCGCGTTGAAATTGTCTGCGTTCGCTGTAGCAGCAGAGCGAGCTTAAGGGGGATGCGCTAGGGTGGCCCGCGAAATTAAAATTTTCTTACGTTTTTTGCAATTTGCAGGTCAGTATCAGGTTGTATGTTGATCTAAATATTATTAGCGCTCGTAACAAATATGAAATTACAGAATTATAAACATTAGAATCAGCAATACAACTCTCTAAGTTCATGAAAGTGCCAAATGTCATGATTTCATGAAATAGTCATTCAATACACTACACACTAATACACAATCAACATACAACCTGATACTGACCTGCAAATTGAAAAAAACGTAAGAAAATTTTAATTTCGCGGGCTTCCCTGGCGCATCAACCTTAAGAGCGCTAGGGCTCCGCTAGCAGACGAGTGCGTGATATTAGCTGTGCGAGAGTCAATTCAAGTAGGTACGACGTTTGAACGCGAACGGCTGTTGTGTTACAAGGTTACATAATACATCAAGTCCCAGGGACTAGTTCTACTTGCGACCACGACCAACGAGACAGTTTGAAGGTAAGTACTTACTTAGTTACTATAATTATTTTTGATTGGATCACTTCATTACACATTTAAAGTTATCACTGAGTATTTGTAAACATTACGCTTTTAATCCCCAAAGGGTTAGACAGTGGTGTAGGTACCTATATGTATCTAGTACACCCGCATTTCACCAGAGGTACCTTACCTATTCTATTATACATAGGTACTTAGTGAGCATAATAAATTATTAACTCACGGAGTTTTGGAAATACATAAGTAGGTAAATTAAAAACAAGTAGGTACTTTGGTAAGCAAAGGAGTGGTGACCCAGTGTTATCGGCCCGTGAATTACGAGTTGTAGGTCGTGGCTTCGAACCCAGGCAGGCGCTTTACTTTGTGTAAATCATCACCACTGCTCTCAAAACGGTGAAGGAAAACCATCGTGATCGTGAGGCAACCGGCATGTCCTAGAACCACCAGAACTTCGAAGACATAATAGGTACCTACCTAGGTTAGTTCTAATCATAGAAATATATTTCTTATGTCTATGATTCCAATACAATATATATACCTACTCTTATGTATGTAAATTAGGATGATACTCTTGTGTCTGCAAATTACCTCTTTACTCATAAGAAGGCCATAAAGGAACGTGCATTGCAGCCGGAAGTACACTTTTTTCCGAAATCACAATTGGAAACTAAATAAAAATGTCTTCATTTTAAAATAAATAAGTACCTACTGCGTAAAAGCACCACCGAATTTGCCAGTTTCCTCATCGTGTGTTCAAGCGTAGGTACCTACCTACCTACTTAGGTTAGGTTGGGTTATGTCGACCGACCGGGGAATCGAACCTAGCACCCCACGCTCAGCAAACAGGCACAGACCTGCCTTCGTCCTCCGACGAAGATCGTCTACTACTCAGCTCAGCTCGGAATGCATCGCCTTTTATACTTTCATAATATTCAAGGCGAATTCGCGCGCGATTCGCCGCGCTACACCAACTGAATTCGCGGCCATTCCATTTTGTGTTGTAACGCCATACAGTATGTTTCATTTTGTGTTGTAGCGCGCCGAAGCCGCGAATTCGCGGCGTATTCGCGGCGACGCCATACAAAATGTTCCATTTTGTGTTGTAACGCCATACAATAGGTTTCATTTTGTGTCGTAGCGCGGCGAATCGCCGCGAATTTCGCGGCGAATTCTGTGGCGGGCGCGACGCGAAACACGGAGGTATATAAGGCAGTGCATTCCGAGCTGAGCTCAGTAGTAGACGATCTTCGTCTGAGGACGAAGGCAGGTCTGTGCGTGTTTGCTGAGCGCGGGGTTCTGGGTTCGATTCCCCGGTCGGTCGACATAACCCAACCTAACCTAAGTAGGTTGGTACCTACGCTTGAACACACGATGATTCCCCGGTCGGTCGACATTGCCCAACCAGTCTTGCCATGGGGTACCGTGTGCCGAGTACTTATAGTTACTGGGTCGTGGAGGTCAGACAGGCAGTCGCTCCATGTAAAATACTGGTATCCAGCTGTATCCGGTTAGACTGGAAGCCAATCGAACATACTTGGAAAAAGACTAGGCAGCGTTTTTTGCGGTAATATATTATTAAGTAATTTTGCAACCCATGCTGACCCGTGCACAGTGCTTATGTGTGCGTTGTTGATCTTTATCCTTACGCGTCATGTTCGATTCAATATGCACAGCCCTATGCACTGCCGCCATGGCTACGTGTTATTTTAATATCTATCTAAAAATAGGTTTTGCGAATCAAGCCAGTCTAAGCCTAAGCTGACTTCACATTATATTAGGCTTGCCGTACAACAAGAGGTCGGCATAAAGGTACCTACTGGAAATGTGTAGCTTGTTAAGCTTGTTTGTGAAAATAAACTGTTTCGGCCTGCGCCGCCTGGCAACACAGTCGTGCGGCGGGCCGACGCGCGGTACTTCGCGCCACCTGCGCGAGCCAATGGCAGGGAAAGCCCCGAGCTGCGGGAGATGCGCGGGATTTCGTGCCACTCCACGCGATCCAATCACAGCGCGCCTATATCACGCCACCCTGCGCGAGCCAACGGCAGGGAAGCTTCGAGCGGCACTAGAGGGCGCGCGCGCCGGCGACGCGAGCGGCGGAGGCCTGGTGGCGGTGGGGCTCGGGCACACGGGCACTTGCCTTTGCGCCCCATCAGCAATGGTCGACGATAACGATAATATTGTAACGGGTCCAGAGACCTAAGGGGGGTGCGCTAGGTTGGCCCGCGAAATTCAAATTTTCTTACGTTTTTTGCAATTTGGAGTTCAGTATCAGGTTGTATGTTGATCTAAATATTATTAGCGCTCGTAACAAATATGGATTTACAGAATTATAAACATTAAAATCAGCAATACAACTCTCTAAGCTCATGAAAGTGTATTGAATGACTATTTCATGAAATCATATTATAATACATAATAACGAGCAATAATCGACCAACTTACATTTGCAATGTAAGTTTGTTCTTGTGTTAAATTCATCCCAACTACGGAACCCATTGTGAGTGGTCCAACACGCGCGGGCTTTAGACTACCCGTAACGTAGCGACTGCCAAAGATCTACGTAAGACAGCCGGGACCAACACTGCTGCATAACGTGCTTCGGCACGGAGGGGTCTCGTTATGTAAAGTCCTATTCAGATCAGCGATATCGCTGTCGCGCTCGGTAGCGATAGGTACTGGTCCAAAGTGCCTAACCCTGAAGGTGAACCAGTATCGTGACAGCGATATCGCATAAAATAACTAAATGCTTGGAGGTACTGATTCCAGATTTAAATCATTGTAAATGTAATCTATAGAAGTAGGTAGGTACCTACCAGTTGGATTTCAATTCCTTGGCAATTTCCTACCATAGTTTGTCCTTGTGCCTGTTGTCCTTATAGTAAGGACTCCTCACGTCGTACAATACAGACTTCGCCCGAACTAAGGATATTAAAAGTTCTATATTCATGATCCGAACTGTTGATGAACAATTAAAATTCGATTGTTTCTCGTTAGTGACCGTTGGAGGTTTGTTTCACGAATTACTCTTCTTGTCAACTGTAACGGTTCGCGCACAGAACTTAATTTCAGCTCGGAGGTCGTCGGTCGAACTCGGGCGATCAACAGACGAACGACTCAGAGATTGTTTATAGATTTATTAGATTTCTCGTCAAATTAAATCACAATAATATTTTATTTATTTTTTTAAATATGTTCCAATTTTTAATTCAGCAGGGATCATGAAATGAAAATAAAAAGTTGTAATATTTTATGAAAAATCGCTCTTTCCTTTCGATAGGTACGCCATCTTTTCTGCACAACTTGTGTTGAGCTAAATCGGAATTGATTGAAGTCATCAAGACATCAACTGATTAATGAGTCGAATATAATATTTTGTGGGAAATAACACAGATGAGTACCTACATATAAAAGGTATTTATTTAAGGTTGATGAGCTAGGTTGGCCCGCGAAATTCAAATTTCCATACGTTTTTTGCAATTTGATGGTCAGTATCAGGTTGTATGTTGTTCCAAATAATATTAGCGCTCGTAACAAATATGGATTTACAGAATTATAATTATCTAATTGAATCGATCGATTTGTTTATTGTTTTCAGTGCAACTGCAAAGCTCTACAATCATGATCTTAAATGTAGTAGTAGTTCCATTACAATTCGCTAGATGGCGTTAATGTAAACAATCCCTCAAATAATTCAAAGACGTGTTAATTTATAAAATTCACCCTCTCCATATGTGGCTTCCAATTCCCTGAACTGGAAGCCACATATGGAGAGGGTTAGATCTAAACTGACTTCGCTCACTGGAGCCCTACGGAGTGTTGTCCGATGTCTTCCACGACAAGTCCACTACAATATATCTATATAACACTCTTATAAAACCTCACGTGGACTATCTAATAGAAGTATGGGGCACAGCGGCCAAAACCAATATTGAAACACATAGTGCTACAAATAGCACAAAATAAGTCAATAAAGACACTCTTCCAATATGATTATAGTACACCAACACAAAAAATATACAATGAAACGAAGTTAATGAACATATCACAAACTTACATATATAATACTTGCATCTTAATAAGAAAAATACTTAATAAAAACATTCACACACAAATACATTTTACAAGGAAACATCAAATACATAAAATTGGGCTTAGAAGTGCAAATGACATACAACTATACACACCACGCACCAGCTATGGCAGAAGGAATGTGATGTACGAAGGTGCTGCATTGTATAATGAACTACCAAATAATATAAAAAACTCAAAATCCATGGCAATATTTAAGAAACACTTAACACTAAATTTGATTAATAAAAAATAAAGAGAGGGCACCTTTGTACATTACATACCACATCTAGATGCGCGCGTTCCGTGTATGTTTACATTTTAGCCGAGTTAAAATTATTGGCAATTATTACCCTACTTTTAGAATGTTTTGTGTGTACAAATTGTTTTCTTTCTTTTGAAAAACTGTACGTTAAATCATGTTTTTTTTTTAGAATAAGTTAATTATTTAAAGAAAAGAAAGAAAGAAAGAAAATACATTTATTTAGCACAGATTTCTCATGTAAGTGATATTTTTAATGGGAAATAAAGATATCTCTAATCCTAATCCAAAATTCAATATTTTCAAGAATACTTTATTTAACGAACAATAATTACTGCTTAAAAACTTAATCAAAATCAATTTATTTGTGGCGTACGCGGATCCGTGTATCCGCCCTCTCCGGGCGGCCTGCTGCCATATTTTTGACGTTTTGCATAGAAAAACTTTGTTTATCTTGCTTTATGTTGTACAGAATATGAAACAAAACAAGAAAGATAATTTTAAAGTAGGGACTTTAAAATTATCTGACAGGGGTCAGTATATAAAATAAACGAATGACGCTTTATTACACCGAACAAAATCAGGCGCCCGCCCGCCAGTCGAGTTTACGCACGCGCGCCACTGTTCGCTGTCTGATTTAGAGGAGTGTATTGTGAGTTTTTGTGAGTGTCATGACTAGTTTATGGCTGCACAACATGCCTGGGTAAGTCATTAACATATTATCGTAACAAATTAGCGTAACATTGAAATGAAAAATACAACCGACGCCGGACGCTTATTCCCTGTCTGTGTGTCCGGAGCAGGCGGCTCCTAATAGAAAGCTTGTAGGATGAAAAAAAACATTGGCAAGGTGTGTTTATTAATATTGATTAGTGTTAAATAGTTTATCTTTATGATAAAAAGATTACGAGACATTTTGAAAAAAGTTTTGATATTTTTTTCAATATCTTCTTTTTTTCGGAAAATGGAAAGACCCCCCTTTCCCTGACTTTATATTAAAATTAACAATTAATTACAAGGTAAAACTGTACTTATCCATTTTTAATTATTAGCTTATTTCATAACAATTCCATAAACTTTATAAATGTATAGCTACAGCTTCAATACGAATCTTATAAGATAGGTACGCCTGTTTTGATCCGCCGCCGCGCCGCCGCCGCGCCGCCGCCGCCCGTATCGGGCCGATTCACACACAGATGACTAATCTTCTCGGGATGGCGCAACATATGAGTGGATGCTTCGTAGAAAATTATGAGTGTACTGATACATTTTTCATTCCTAGTTTATCCTCATAACTCCTATTATTCGGATGTACAGTTTATTTGGATTTTTAATAAAGATTGGTTCTAATAGAACTATAATATCTTTATCTTTAATACACACATCGTTTTTAGGGTTCCGTACCCAAAGGGTAAAACGGGACCCTATTACTAAGGCTCCGCTGTCAGTCTGTCTGTCCGTCTGTCACCAGGCTGTATCTCATGAACCGTGATAGTTAGACAGTTGAAATTATCACAGATGATGTATTTCTGTTGCCGCTATAACAACAAATACTACAAAACAGAATAAAATAAATATTTAAGGGGGCTCCCACACAACAGACATGATTTTTTTGCCGTTTTAGATAATTGTACGGAACCCTTCGTGCGCGAGTCCGACTCGCAACTGGCCGGTTTTTTATGGTTGATTTTCATTCAATCAGCTACTCAAATGGTGTTAGGCAGGACACCTGGTCAGGCGCAGTGAGGACAGGTGGAGTCAGACAGTGACTGAGTGGCGTCCAAGGACTAGAGAACGAAGTGTCGGTCGTCCGGCGGCGAGATGGCTGTATACGTATTATTAGGTACCATCGCGGGTAGAACCTAGGTGAGGCTGGCACAGGAACATGGGGATTGGCACATGAAAAGAGAGGCCTATGCTCAGCAATGGTTGAAGTCAAGCTATGGATTATGATGATGATGATATTAATTGCTCTATATTGAAAGAATGTTTTTGAAAATATGCTTTTATACAAATGCTAGAAACACGCTAATTGCATGTTTAGCTCTCAAAACGGTACTAGTATAGGATTGAGCATGATGATTTGACTATAGAAAAATTCACGGAGATACGGAATTAGATAAGTAAATTAAAAGTAACTAGTCATTTAAACAAAATATCAACTATGGGTCTGTAAATTAATAATTATGATTTCAAAATGATATTAAGTACCTACCTGTTCTTAAAAGGCCATAACGATTTTCGATCGGCTTCCGGTCTAACCAGATACCAGTATTTTACATGGAGCGACTGCCTGTCTGACCTCCACAACCCAGTAACTGAAGATACTGGGCACACGGTACCCCTTGGCAAGACTGGTTGGGCAATGTCGATCGATCGGGGAATCGAACCTAGAACCCCGCGCTCAGCAAACACGCACAGACCTGCCTTCGTCCTCAGACGAAGATCGTCTACTACTGAGCTCAGCTCGGAATGCACCGCCTTTTATACCTCCGTGTTTCGCGTCGCGCCCGCCACAGAATTCGCCGCGAAATTCGCGGCAATTCGCCGCGCTACAACACAAAATGAAACCTATTGTATGGCGTTACAACACAATATGGAACATTTTGTATGGCGTCGCCGCGAATACGCCGCGAATTCGCCCCCGCGAATTCGCGCGAGTGTGAAAGGTGTTGCGACGCGATAATATCGCAGTTCGCCCCGCGAAATGTCGCGCGACGAATCGCCCCAGTGTGTAAGAGCCTTAAAACGCTATTTATTTCAAGAGAACGTGCATACTTTTACGCGCCTATCACATGACTGTTGTATTTTGGAAACGATCGCCCAATATAATTCTAAATTCGCTTGAGTGATCGAATGCATCCGAGTATTTTTTCTACTAGCCTGAATTATGTAATCCCTTTATCAGACTACCCTTACAGTACCTATCGCAGATATCTAATGATTTGTGTATGTGAAAACGAAATTTTCGTCGTCTCCGCAAAGTAAACATACCAATTTGACAAGATTACATCTAGAGTACCCAACAAAATGTCTCATAAAGGCCCAAAACTACATGTCGCACCCACACAAAACTGTGATGTCCCGCAAAAATCCTGCCATCAAGCGAACAAGACCCCACAATGTTCTATAACGCGCCCGAAGGCACTTGCGAAGTATTTGGGACCGCCATTCACAAGGGTAAGACCACTGTGGACTTACACTTTATTACGTCAAGTTTTGTTGCCCGTGTAATACAATTTGGGACATTCAAAGTGTTTATACAGTGAATAAGATAAAAACATTTTACAAAAAAATAAAACAACCGACTTCCAAAAAAACGGTTAAAGGTGAAAAATAACTTTAATTTCGGAAGTCGGTGTCTTTGCTTTTCAATTTTTATTTTTTGCCACCGACTTCGTCGTTGTTTTTTTGTTGTAAAAAGTTTTTATCTTATTCAGTGTACGTAATGTTGAAGCTAACTCAAAAACTACGCCAGCAAAGTTAATAAAATTTATATGGGACCACCTCTGAAGCATGACCTACCAAAAAAAAAAGAATCATCAAAATCGATTCATAATTGGTGGAATAATAAATAGTCTGCTTTATATACATTAATCCGCCTAGCCTTTTCCCAAACTATGTTGTGGTCAGCTTCCAGTCTAACAGGATGCTCCTGAATACCAGTATTTTACACGGAGCGACTGCCTATCTGACCTCCAAAATCCGGTTACTGTGTAACACGACCCTTTGGTAAGACTGTCTGTTCTAAATATCTTGAATCAAATTATCCCAAAATTGTTTGCGGTTCATTCCGGCAGAAAATTAAAATAATAATTTGCATATTCTATTAATTCTTCATAGCCGACCCCCATCATAAGAATATTGTACACTCAAGAAAATTGCTCCCAAACCTTACATAACTTGAACACAAATATTTGTTTAAATTAGGTTCAGTACACATGAATAGATCTCAAAGACGATAATTGGAAATTGCGTTTGTCGTGATAGTGTGAATGTCTTATTAGTGTGTGAACTAGTGTTTATTCGTGACTTTTGTTCTTGTGATTTCTTCTATACAGGGTGTAAGGGTAAACACCGTTGTCACTCAAACCATGGGCCGTTGTCACTCAAACCATAGGCACCATAACCATGCTAAAATATAAAAAATTAATGACCGAGTAACAACAAAAAAAAAACGTTATTTTCATTAAAAGATTTTAAAAAGTTTATATCTGACACCGTGCTCGGTAGCGAAACAGCTGACTGACTGAGGGAGGAGTCGCGCTCGCGGCCGATCATGTCACATCCCTCGCCCCCCACCCGTGTTGAGACGCAAGTTTGTTGCCCTAGCGCATAGTTGAAAGGGTGAAATACTCTAGTGGTAAAAGGTAGTGGTATAAATGACACCAAACCACTGGTTTCAATGATAACGGTGTTTACCCTAACACCCTGTATATCTGAAAAACATTTTCATTGTTTTTTGACATTGGTGACATGACGAAACCTGGAGTTATTGCAAGCATGTTGATCAATGCTCGTGCCTTCTCTGTGTGAGAAGAAGCCTTTGCCCTGCAGTGGGATAGTAATAAGCTGAAGTTATTATTCATTGATAATCTGTATCGGACACAAATAAAAAAAAAAACAGACAAATTATTCGTGAAAATTCAAGCAAAACAGGAAAGAGACAGAGGAAATTTAAACTATCAGAATTATGCATTTCAGCGTTCACTTCATCATGCTTTTTACTTGCCATATTTTTGGGATTCATCATCATCATAATCATCATCATCATTTCAGCCGAAAGACGTCCACTGTTGGACTTAGGTCTCCCCAAGCACCGCCACTTCGACCAGTTCTGTACTTGAGCATCTAGCGGATTTGATGATTCTCATTTCTAATTTTCTACCATTTACTTTGGGTTTTTATGTACAAGTTAAATGGGATTTTACTTTATGTTTTACAATTGGAGTCAATTCATCACTACACCAACTTTGCCAGGTCAGACACTGGACACCAGTATCCAAAAGGCATCGTTCAGTGGACCTACTTTAATTTCATAAATCACACAATCGTACGACTGGTCCGATGGACAAAATTAATACAAATGGGTAACAATCCAATCCAATTTGACAGATTATTCTCCGGCATTATTCAACGCACAAACCGACACGCTCCAGCAGTTCCATACATTAGTTAGACGGCATTTGGTTTAGGTTTCCGTATACCTAATTGAGAGGTGTTCACTCGGATGGTTTGCAATTAGATCTAAGGAAAAGGAAGTGTTAATTAATTTGTAATCTCTAATCTTTCTCTTACAGTCAATTTAAGATGGCGTATGTTTGTCGCTAGATTAGGTAAGTCTTAGGGCCTGAGCCCTCTTATGGCACGGCATGGCAGGAGATGATTAGGTAATACTAGATGCAAGCGCATACAGCCGGCAACGATGCCGCGACCCTAGGCATGCCGCGGTGTCCTTAGGCATACCGCGGCGTCCTTAGGCACGCCGAAGCGTACCGACGCGAATCCGAGCTCGCGCTTCTTTTCGCAACAGTCGCCTGCACCTTGCGCCTCACCTTGCCTTAGCATCCCTCGGAATGCCACGGTATCCCGAATGCTGCCGATACGGCATGCCTAAGCATACGATGAATATCATTGAAATGTCAATTTTATTGTCATAGGTTTATTAGGTTATATTTCTATTCGTCGCATACAAATTCCTTGCCATGCCGTGCCGCCAGTGGGCGCAGGCCCTTAGTATGAGCAAAATGTCTATGAAATTAGTCTTTCTTTGACATTTATTTCAAAGATTTAAAAAAAGTTTATTTTACTCCTTATCTCTTATTTCGTTCAATGAAAGTAAAATCATTTTCTTCTTTTGCACATGACATGTCGTCATTGTACAGACAGATGAAACTGATGATATAGTAAATTACCTGTCGGCAGCGTGAGCAAATTATAACGTGAAACGGAACGCAACATTTAGGTAGTGACATCATCGCCACTCAGTGAAACAGAGCAGGGGATCGGCCTTAATAAAAAAAAAAAAATATTTTACTAAGCCCTGACACGGCGTTGGTTGGTTGACCGAAACGTAGATAATCAAAAGTCTATGCCTAATTAAGATTTCAGTATTTATCTGAAAAATCTTTTAACCACAACATTAGACACAAGTTACTCGGCTTTTAAAAGGCTACAAAAAAAGGCTATAGAAAGGCCAATTGTTGTCTGATTACATCCTCTTGCACTTAACATTTATCAAAACAAAAGAGAATCTATTAAACAAAGAAAGGTCCGCGCAAATCCGAAGTGAACCGAAGAGGACCGAACTGGCCCGATGTTGGACGAACAGAAAACCCGCAGTCACCTGTCAAGAAGAAACATATCTTAATTACAATCAGTCCTTATTTAACCGCACAAGTAATGGACGTTGAGACAAAGATACTGATGCTGGACTTTTGCAAATTAAAACGGTAATTGAAAATGTGAATACCCATATTCGTAAGTTTTTGAATAAAATCAATGAAGCATGATAATATACCGCTGTCCAGTCTTAAAACCAATATCAACATGGTGTCTGACTCTGACACACGATTGTCAGATTCCAGAAGTATATGATGAAAGTGTGTACACAAACCCTCTCCAGGTTAAATTCTTACGTAATCACTAACTAAAGGGAATTAGTAACACATTCATCTGTATTTCGAAGGTTTCAAAATCATATCTCGCAATATTTTGAACAGTTTATTGTTTGAAAAAACATTATAATTTAAAAATCGCCGACGAAAGCTGTTGAGGTTATAAAATTAACCACAAATGTCAACTGAAATTTAAAATTAGAATTTCGGGTTAAAAGTATTGAAATTGAGTGCTTTGATTGGATATCAAAGCACTCAATTCGTCGCAAGTAGCACTGATCCATTTGTCTAAAGGAGAATGACCAGGATTGTAGGGCATCCTGTACCAAGCGAAAAGTCCGCCTGTCACAACCAAACCTAGTGTATTTAGAGGAGAATTCAATGCTCTTCTTATATTGTTAACTATTTTTTACATGGATTCCCGCAATTCGTATTTATTAACCATTTATCTACTTCATATTTTGAGGTTAAGTTCGAGAAAGTGACAGGCTCGAAATGGTAAAGTTGATGACAAATGAAGCGGTACCTAATATCGGTTGCTTTTTATTCTTGATTTGGCGCTTGTTTCCTGATGGATGATTATACAATACATCACTGAGAGTCAATAATAATTCTTGGTGTCAGGTTTTATATATAATTAGCTGCTCGCCCCGGCTTCGCACGGGTAGCTATCTACGGCGTACCTACCCTACCTACCTACCTACCTACCTACCCTACCTACTCTACCTACCTACCTATATACTTACCCTACCTACCTACCTATATACTTACCCTACCTACCTATATACCTACCCTACCTACCCTACGTACCTACCCACCCTATTTACCCTACCTACCTACCTACCCTACCTACCTACTCTACATACTTACCCTACTTACCAACCAACCCTACCAATCCCTACCTACCTATATACCGAGATATTATCAAAAGACCCATTCTATACAGAATGTATGAGAAAACGATTTTTTTCGTGAATTTTTCCAATTTTTTTATTGTTATTCTGCTATTCTGGGCGGAGACAAATCCAACAAATCAAAAATCATCAAAATCAGTCCAGCCGTTCTCGAGTTATAAGTGTTGTAACAAACACGACTTTCTTTTATATATATAGATGATAATGGATATCAATAATCATGTAGGTAGATACTCATAGTACCTATGTGCAGCTGGTAGTCTGAATAAGTAATCAATTTAGTACTGTGTTTACTGATTCCTAATATCTTGAAATCTTAACATAACAGCAGGCCTGTTTTCCCAGAAGAGTTAGGCAGAGTTGTATTTACTATATAGTACACCCACTTCTCGAACTTCACATGTTAGTAAATAATAAGGCACTTATATCAAAAATGAAAAACGCAGTTAACATATATTAATATTTACATAACGTACATGACCTCGACCGCTACCAGGACAGAGAAAAGAAATATACAAATAAAACAATAGGTAGGACAATTGGGTGGCACTCGGGAACGCCTTGCAACTGTTGCAACACGTAGCATGGACTGTCCACATCCAAAGCACACATCACTCCACATTGTGACCAAGTGTTAGTTCAGGTATCAGTTCGGAATCTCAGGGAGTTTTTCTTGTATCAATGCGAAACATTTGTAACATTATGAATAGGAACTACCAGGATTGATCTGAAAGCATAAAAACTGTTTTTTAATCCTTGAATAATAAATAGTCCCGGAAGTATGTAGGTACTTTAGAAGCCAAGTATAATATACATGCTTCTACTAGGTGAGGTTTAGGTAATACTTACAGGCGTCGCGTCGGTACAATCTATGATGTTACACGATCATATCCACGGATATATTTTCTATGTAATATATTCTAAATTGTTCTAACAATACTAGTGAACGGTTTAGAATACGTCGGCGACGCTGACTTGCTGGCCGATGTCTTACTCTAGTTGAGGGCATCGCTAAGGATTATCACACAAAGACTACGTTATGAAAACGCACCTGAACCCCCGTTTTTGTTAATAAGTATTATAAATTATTATTCAAATAGTTCAGATGAAACCAATATTGAAAGTAACGTCATCCATGACGGCGCCACAGAATAATTATTGCAATACGTCACTGTACAAATGACATTTTACTTTTTTGAATAGGTCCTCTTTTCATTAAATGCAATGTATTCCAAAAAAAAAAAAAAAAATTATTACGATGTAACGCGTGACCTAAAGATGTTTTTTGACACACATAAAAATATATTGTATCCTAATTTATAATGGCAAATTGGTACAATTATCTTCTTCATTTTTTAATGTTCGTTGACAGGTAGGTATAGTACCTATATTTTAAACTTAGTAGCAACATTCGGAAATGAAGTGCGATGTCAGTGACATAAGCGGAAAATACGTACCACAAAAGTAAAAAAAGACTTTTATTTTTGGTGTCCGAAAGCCGGGAATTGTTTTCATAACAAAATCGTATATCTGATTTAAAAAATAGGAGTAATTTTATGAACTATATTTGGTTGTGACACTCTAGCTCCTTTGTTGGTACGACAATATGGCATTCTCCTTTCATATGATACTTTCGGAACCATCAATTGGTCAACGTTAGTTGTTCAATTTCAATATAGTTTTTTTCAGGGTTCGTATAATGGACCTACAAATTGTAAAAACTCTCAAGAAATACTGACGTTAATCTCCTCAATTAAAAAGAGAAGAATAAGATACCATATCCCAATTTTAAAAATTAACAAAGTCTCACCATTTTCTCTAACAGCCTTTTAACTAAACTAACAACTTTTGTCTCACTTTACCAAACTCTCTCAATGCACTTCAAGTGTGTCAATAAATTTGCCACCATGTGTACAAGCACTAAGAAAGTTGACAACATCAAACTAAGTGATACTGTTTACTTTTCAACCAGTGGAGTGTTTAGCTTGGTCGCCAGTGTACCTACGACATGTAATATCCAGCGTAAATTGTTCTGACGGATTGTATTAACAAATGTTGGGCCAAATATTTGGACAAGATAAGGAATGTGGGGTCGTGACGTAGTTGTATTCATATTAAATGTGTGGAAGATTTAGTACGTACCGGTAGCGGATCCAGGGGGCCCAAAAGCCTCTGACTTGTATTTATATGACATTCGTACCTTTCTATACGATAAGAATAAAATCTATAATAATGTTTTACTTACTGTCAACTGTACCTTATATTAGATAAATAAATATGCCTACAATTTGATGACGTGACTTATTATTTAAAGGGTTTGCTATTATGTACATGGTTGTCATTATCTACCTACCCAAAAAACAATAGAGACGAATTGATAACCTCCTCCTTTGATTACTTGGGAGATGATTTATTGTAGTATTAAAAATTTAAATTTCACGTTTTTTCAATTAAAATATACATCTTTTCACTGCAGGCTGCCTAAGCGCAACACGTCATACCCATAGCTCTATAGCTATGAGTATGACGTTAGCTACGAATATACTATTAACATTGACTGCCCCGTTGGTCTCGTGGTCGCAAGCGCGACTGCAGAGCGTGGGGTCCTGGGTTCGATTCCTGGGTCGGGCAAAGTGTTATTGGATTTTTCCATTAGGATTTTCGTAGTAACAGCCCGGAGTTTGGAAGTTGGTGGTGTGATACCCCCGTGCCTCGGAAAGCACGTTAAGCCGTTGGTCCTACGCCTGATCTCTCTCCGGTCGTGTCGGATTGCCGTCCCATCGGACTATGAGAGTGAGGGAAGAGAAAGTGCACCTGTGTCTATAATATCTCCCGCGCCGATGGCTAGTCTCCGTTGAGATTGGCCGCCGTGGCCGAAAATACGGTCTGGAGGACTATTATTATTTTATTATTACTGTTAACATTAGCATGCCGGTGACGCGAACCCATTAGATTTTCCCCTACCAAAAATCACTCATTACAGAAGTTTTCACTTGTAATGTTCCTACACACTACTAATGTACTACTACTTGGATCTCTGCCCATTTAAATATAAATAAATGCTCCTTTATTGTCATGGACATTCAAGTATACTGACCATTATTCTCGAATTATTAAATAACATTATGCTAAGCAGTTTGAGATACGAGAAGGGATAAGTGCATGGCAAGAATCCAAGATGGCCGGAAAATTTTAGATTCGTTTCTTGGCAAGAATTTGAAAGGACTTATTGACTTGCTTCCATTGTTGTGATTATTCGATATAACTGGACAATTGCCTGTGAGTAACAGCAAATACAGTGGACCCATCCACGGACCAACCTCGGCAAGCGTAGCTTAACCTGATGGATCGACCCGTGCGGCTGTTATTACTTAGCCACTAACCTGATGGATCGACCCGTGCGGCTGTTATTACTTAGCCACTAACCTGATGGATCGACCCGTGCGGCTGTTATTACTTAGCCACGAACTTCTCACTAGCCGTGTTATGGTTCTCATCATTTCTCATACTAATGTCGCAACATGTCGGAACATGTCAAAACAGTGACATTTCTGTGCTATAAAAATCAATCTTCCCATCTTTTTTCCAACTATGTTGGAATCGGCTTTTAGTCTAACCGGATGTAGCTGAATAACCCGCATTTTACATGGAGCGATTGCCTATCTCACCTCCACAACCCAGGATAGGTACTGGGTAAAACAGTACCCCTTGGTAAGACTGGTTGGCTATATCTAAGTTAAATAATTAAATATATAACATGATACTAGATTATACACAAGACCTTCCGGAATAAATTCTGTAAATGCCAAAACCGTATTAAAATCCATTGCGAAGTTTAGAACAACTATGCACACACACAGTTTAAAAAAACCGACTATCTGTTCTATGTTCTACTAGGTATTTAATAGTTATTTATGCAACTGTTATATAATAAAGGGTATTAAAACACGAATGTGGGTGTATGTAATAGTATCACATGAGTGTTTGAATACCTAATTATCAGTTGCATACAAGATTTTATCTACACCCATGATATGAATCTTCTATAAAAGTTTCTTTGCAATACCAATGTGTTTTGTTTTTAAATTACGGTGCTTTGTTAGTAAAAAGCTCGTGAAAGACCGTGTTCTTTTTTTGAAATGAGTTGCATTATGAAATCCAGTACAACATTATAACACCCGTTTGGATGATATTATGGTAACTATGACACTGGTTGTTGTAATGTTGGTAATAAGCTAACTGTTTCAGGAACTTTTATAGAGGATGGGCTGTAAAGCAATAAAGATGCCAGTTGCTGTTGGTGACAGATTAAATTAAAACATCGTCGACCGCATCATCGCTTAGCATCTTTTGTGATAAAAATTCAACGCTGCAGAATCTGCATCTACATTTTATCTTGTAAAACTGTCATAATTTTCCATTAAATTACAATCGATCTGCTTCGCCTTTTTCCAACAACTATCTATGTTGGGGTCTGCTTCCAGACTAACCGGATGCAGCTGAATACCAATATTTTAAATGAGCGACTGCCAACCTGACCTCCAAAACCCAGTTACTGGGTTATACAATTCTCCATGGTAAGACTGGTTGTCACAATTTCGGGCTTCTGTCATAACAACTGTCAAAGATCCAAGAATGACGGCCATTCAGTACATTGCTTGGTAGCAATGTACTAAAAACCCAAACTAAACAGCACAAAAACAGTTCTCCACCACAATTCTCAAACCACAACCGGCCAATACAGAGCAAGAAAGTCTAAAATGAACACCACAGCACTCGGTGTGTTTCCAAAGATAAATCTTACGTTTGACAGGTTAGTCCCACGATTTATTACAGGCCGGTATCACGGATTTGCTCTGCCGATGTCGGCCCGCGACTTTTTATGCTCTTTGGTGCTCAATAATGCGTTATATCAACCCTTTTTGGAGAAGAGGAATGGGCTATATCAATGTACGACAGGGTGCAAAGTAGCAATATATCTGTCAGTTTTTGTTAATATGGTAAAAGTGGCATTGATGGAAATGAGGGTAAATGTTTTTCTGTTATTTTTTACTTTACTGCTTTCAGCTTTGTAATGACTGGCTGCAGTTGTGATTGGAGCCGGTCATTGCCTTACAAGGCTCTGCGATAACGCGACGCGACGGTGCGGCACGATTCGATACAACACACAACAGTTTTCATATAAATTCTTCCGCTAGAGTCGTATCGCGCTATCGCGTCGTGCCTGTCTGCGGGAGCCTTTAATCAAAATGCTTGGCTAATAAATAGATGATCTTAGTAATTTTGCGCAGCCGTGAGGCACACAATAAATATATTTTTTAATAAAAATATCTTTGTTTTTTATGTTGTGGTTACTTATGATAGGTGCCAATAAACATGTTTTCTTTCTTTCCTTCAAACAGAAATATGCTTTTACCCAAACATTATCTAGGCCTAAAACACGAATGTGGGTTTATCATACGAGGCTTCGGACCCCTAAACAACAATAGGAAGACAGGAAGAACTTAATCATCGACGTGACCCATAATGGTAAATACCATAAACGTAAAAAAAAAAACAATATTAAAGCAATAACTATCTAAAACAAGATGGAAACGACTCCATGAGGCCAGCTGCAGTCCTGTCATATTATGAAGCAAAACAGTTTGTGTTAAATTGTGTTATTATGTCCCAGTGGATAATCGCGACATATTTATGTGGAGGGCCGCACTGTACAGTCACGCTGCATCCGGTTAGACTGCAAGCCGACCCCAACATAGTTGAAAAAAGGCTAGGCAGATTGATTGATTGATTGCTTGGTGTTTGATAAATCTGTTTAGGAGAAAAAATATACCATAATGAAATTAAATGAACAGTCCAAGACTGACGTCTCTGGATTTCTAATTGTTTCACGTTAAGATGTCATACTCTAGGGTCTAGGACTTAAAATAGATCTAGCGTTTTTTTAAACCTTATCAAGATACTTTTATTTCGGTACCCTGAGTTTGTTTCGGTGGTTTCTCAGAGAGTCAGATAGGAAACGCCGACTTCGTCTAGTTTTTTAAATCATATTTATTGCTAGCATTCGCCCGCGTGGTATGTCGACAAAAAGTAGCCTATGTCCTTCCTCAGGATGCCATCTATCTCCTTGCCTTTTGTCGAAATGCGCTCAGTGGTTTAGGCGTGAAAAGGTAACATACAGATAGACAGACAGAGTTACTTTCGAATTTATAATATTAGTATGGATGATTGACGTGTTTTGACTTGTTTATTTAGAATGTATTTTGGATACTTAAACCGGTTGTGGTACTTGTGGTAAATAGCGACATTTACCTATACTTAACCCGTTCGACAAACGCGATCATTACAACGGAATTCCAAAACAGGCATTCTCGTACAATTCCATTACGAAACCATCCCATTCCCGAAACATTATGCACGTGGGAAAACCGATCAGAAATTCTATTAAGGGGCACATGTTCAGTAGTGTTCACCTATTAAGAACTCATACTAATTGCGATACATTTCCAGGTATCGGGTATGGCCACACGTGTTACACATTCCTTAGGGAAATAAGGCGAACAGGGACGGTGGAGTCGCGGAACAGAATTTATAAACAGAGGAAATTAGAAAGGGAATCGGGTTGATAATTTAATAAGGAAAACTCCTTTTAGGTAGGGGTGAAGATTATGTTTCTTGAGCAGGTACACACGGCTACGTAACAAGCTATGCATTTCCAGTATAAGCTGATCTCGCATTGTATAGGATTTCCGTACAATTAGAGGTCAGCTTATACCGGAAATGTAGAGCTTCATTTATGTAGCCGTATGACGCTTTACCACAGTTTTTTTTTAACAACGACAATAATGTAACTCCGAATCAATAGACAGTACAGTTTAATTCAACCTTAAGGGCGCACCCAATCACAAATTGCTTAGCATGATCCTCTGTTATGCCGAAAATACTGCAGCATTAATTTTGAAATAAATAGGTATATGTTAAAGTTGAGGATTGATGCTAGGTCTTATGAGAAGCGAAAACACGATTAAGTACATACAATTTTCTCGATTGAAAAGTTATCTCTGCACAGAATTATAAACCGCTGGTATTCAAAAAATACTTCAAATTAGATCATGAAACTTTGCAAGATAACTGAACTAACTATTAAGCAAGTCTTATGTGTGTCATTTTTTAAATTAGCAGTATTTTCAACGTAAAAAGCAATTACCTAAACTTTTCGACGCTTTAGAGCCGCTAGCGCCCCACTCCGTCTCGTTCTCACTCAGGTCGCGAGTAGTATGGTGCGAGCGGGATAAAATCTGATGTAGGGTGCGCCCTTAATGGCGAATACTGCGCAGTACCCCACTCCTCACCCCCGCTCACCCATGAATTCGTTACTGCGCAGCATCTCGCCTCTTGTTCCGAGCTGCTATTTAAGTTTGAATCGGGGTGTACCTAATCTATTCTGAAGTGGTTATTATCTATATCTACATCTCGGCTAGTGTGAATACTGATGGCATCAGGTATCGTGGCATTGCAATAGGTTGTCTCCGGTAATATCTCCGACGCCGAAGGTTGGTCTCCGCTGAGATTGGTCGTTATGGCCGAAATTCGGTCTGGAAGACTAATCCTAACTAATCGTATCTAATATTATAAATGGACGAAAACGAAAGTGAGTACCTATGTTTGTTACGCTTTCACGTTAAAACGGTTGAACGGATTTGAATGAAAGACACATGAGTAGACCATCATGACCTGGCATAGGACATAGGATACTTTTTATCTCGGTAGGACGTTCCCATGGGATGATTTCCGATCTACACGCTGGCGAAGCCACGGGAAAAACTAGCTAATAGCCTCAAAGATGGGACGCGATTACAGACAATAGAAGAGTCTGATAATGAAAAAAAAAAAAAAAATTATTATAGATAACTATTTTTAAATTTTGCCGGACCCGCTCTTATCGTACATGTACCCATATTTTTCCAAGAAACATGTCAACTGTTTTCGTCACTGAATGCAATAGATCCTCCAAAGGCACATACATATTTTGTCGAACCGTATGTCAGGGGCGACCCCTATAAATTTCAGTACCTACGGGGGTTTGTACATCCGAAGTCAATATCGTCTTCAAACCGATCAAGAAAGTCACATTGGTTTTGCCCGGAATATAACATAAAAGTATGTATTACTAGCTGCACCCCGCGGTTTCACTCGCGTAATTCTCGATCCCGTAGGAATATCGGGATAAAAAGTATCCTATGTTCTATGCTAGGTCATGGACTACCCATGTGCCGAATTTTTATTTTTTATTTTTTTTCTGTTTGATTTATGTAACAATAAATTCGATTGTATAGATATAAGCAATAGAATAAGTTAAGTAGTACCCAGAACTATATGTCGAGGTGTGCGCGCGCGACCGCTGTTTGCTGTAACCTCTTGTCGATCAAACGCAGGCTCGCGAGCACCCCTACGACGTCTTACCACTCAGTTCAATAAAATTTTCCAGGATATTGAGTTCTTTGCTGTTTCGGCTGGGAAATTTAGAAGTATTGCACATAACAATTTAAAACCATAGTTAAATTCTTTCTCTTTTTTTTTTTTTTTTGCATGTATAACTTTCAGTTTAGTTTTATTATAACATTTATTCATACTTTATACTCTATGTACTTTACATCGCACGATGTTCATGTTAGTTTATATTATGTGGAAAATGTTGTTGGTTATACATTTATATTACCATTTTAGTTTTAAGTTCTTAACCGTATTGTAATGTGTAACCGTTTATTTTCCCAAATAAAAAAAAAAATATCCAAATCCGTTCAGCCGTTTGAGTGAGAAAGCTTAACAAACAAAAAAACAAATTCACTTTCGCATTTATTAGGAGGTTAAGATTTGGCAAGTCACATCATTTGATTTAGGGCTGGTTTTATCAATGTCAGATATCTTTTATCCGTGGAATAAAATTTTCGTCTGACAGTTTTTGTATGGAAATTTGTCAAAAATTCAAAATTTATTCGCTTGATAAGACTTATACTCGGTATTAAAGTTTGGTGAAATTCGCCATACACACACACACACACACACACACATACATGGTACATATTTTTTATTGTTATATGCCATTACAAAGATCGAGCAAAAAGCGCCCAAAAACACGTTTCTTGTACCCACTTTTATTTACTTTCAGAAAATTTCAACTTTCTACCTATTACAGTTTATGAGATAGAGTTCTGTGACAGAATAACAGACGGACGAACAGAGGAGCTTTAGTAATAGGGTTCCGTTAGCAGCCTTTGAGTTCGGAACCTAAAAAAACAGTTTAAAGTTTAAAGGCACAATATTCGAATAGGAACTATTTTTCAAATAATTAATAAAACTAATTATTTAAAAAAACAAAAAACCCGCCTGCAAAAACGCATAACTTAAAAGAGAAGAACAGGCATTATAATCTGTAGAATTTTGGTATTACAGGCGGGGAACAAACAAAAGTTATACCATATTTCAGGTTATTGGTTTGTTCCCCGCCTGTAATTTTGCAGGCGGGTTTTTTGGTTTTTAAATAATTTGTTTTATTTCAAGCCTTTTAGTTTTATTAATTTATGTATTTGGAATTAACTCATTACTAGCTTTTATTTGATACCAATATTGTAATTTATTTAAAAAAAACCCTTCCCCTCCTTTTTTTTGTTTTTAGATGAAATTAAAAAAAAAATAGCCTATGTCACTCCCACAATTAAGACGAACCTAACGACACCTCGTATGTTAAAATCCATCAAGCCGTTTAGGCTATAGAACGTGTCAAAGAAATAGACAAACATAGAATAATATAAAATGTAGCAGGCGTAGCATGAGCACCATTTTGTCGACAGAAGAGTAGACAAAAATGAAGTTCCGTGTAGACAGTCCGACAGAGCAAAGTAAAAAGAGCCAACTGCACTTTTTACAAAATTCACTCTTCTACATAATTCAAATCAGAATTCTTTGTTTTTTCACAGGATATTTTTTCTGATGGTGATTTTGACAGTTGGGATAGAAAACTTTCTTCCGAAACATATAAAAAGACCTAGACAAAGATCGTTAAAAACGAAAGACAAAATGACAGATTGTACAAGGATTTCTACGGTGCGATGTCAAAAATGAAGAAACGAAATGTTGTATAGAAAAAGCTATGTCTATTCTTCGTAGAAATAGAAAGCGTCATGCTACGCCTGCTGTACCAGTAACTAGCCCAGAGACGGTGAATCAAGACAATCAATCAGTATTTGCGGCAAACAACTAAACACCAAAGTGCATTAGAGCTATAACGAATTAGAGCAAATAATCTCGGTAAAAGCCTGATCAGACGATTGGATTAATAAATTAACTTCTCTTTTTAGCCGATTGTGATGAAAGGTTCTAATATCTGTTTCAAAAGTATGATGAAAGTGTAAACAAACTCTGTTCAGGTTTAAATTCTTACGTAATTATTCACTAACCGTGCGTTTGCACTGGCAAAACATTCACGACACAACACGTTGAAATCGCTAGTTCCTGTCAAAAATTGTATGGAACATTGACTGGAATTAGAGATTTCAACATGTTTTGTCGTGAATAATTCGCCAGTGCAAACGCACGGTGAAGGTCCCACCAGTTTTTCCAACAATTATTGTTATTGAAAAAATATCATCAACGAGGTTATTAAGTTAACCTCAATTTTGAATTGAAATCTATAATGTAGATATTATGCTCATCTATAATTTCGGGTTAAAGTAGGTATGCAAATAATCAAATCAAAGCACTCAATTTGTAAGTGGCACTACAAATTGACATGCACAGATTTTCTGATCCATTTGTGTACATTTACTTCAGATACTTTTGCAACAGACCTACATACAAACATACAAAAGAAAATATTTTTTCAAGAGTTACACCTCCTGACTGGGGTAAGAATAAATAAATCACTAGCTTATAGCTCAGAGCCTTTCCTGTGGCGTATCTCTTATATCAGCGTGGTGCGTATAAAATATAATGATTTACGCCCTTATATTCAAGGGAATCCTAACTCTCAGTGAATGGACGAGTTTCTTCCGAATTCTTGGTTGCAAGGTTTTGTTTTAATCACATTTTTATGTTTGCAGTCTCAACTCATAAGCGATAAGGTCTACCTTTGTTGTAAGCCATCATCGATGAATTAAGCCGTCATTCTTTTCCGTGTGGTTAGTGACTAACCAGGGGGCCTAGACAAAATCCCTTTTCTGTACGCCAACGAAAAGCCACGGAAAGCAACGTAACGCCAACGGAAAGATCAAATTATATGGAGTTGACATTAGCTTCAGAGATGTCACGTGATTGCTGCTGTCAACTCCATACAATTTGATCTTTCCGTCGGCGTTAACGCTTACAGAAAAGGGATTTTGTATATAGCCTCTGAAGCCCTAGACAAAGTGACATTCTATCAGCGATATCGATGATGGAAAAGACAAAAATGTATAGGACTGACATAAGCTATCGAAAATCTTATGTCAATCCTGTTGAAAGTCGTTGTAGAGAAACGAAACACTTTCGAAGCGATTGTCACTTGTCTAGGCCCTCTGGTGTCAGAGAAAGCCACCCAAGGGCCTCTGACTTGCTGAGCTT
The DNA here is from genome assembly GCA_947363905.1 of Lithophane semibrunnea. NCBI lineage: Eukaryota > Metazoa > Arthropoda > Insecta > Lepidoptera > Noctuidae > Lithophane > Lithophane semibrunnea. Next base: position 5,994,149 of record OX376209.1, read on the forward strand.
TACAACATCACTGAAAAAATGTATGGGACAGGCTATCTAATTGCGTAGGGAACTTATTTTCGTAACCGATTGAGACTAATCTGTTTCATTTTGACAGTTCAACAACATTTATTGCGTTATTTACGTTGTTGAGCAGATTCTTCTTTCGAACTTATGAACAACGATTCAGATTGTGTGCGCGTTGATCGTATATTACGCAATTAAAGTGCTGTGGTTATTATTTTGTATTTTATTTAAAACACTAGCTGCGCCCCGCGGTTTCACCCGCGTAAGTCTCGATCCCGTGGGAATATCGGGATAAAAAGTATCCTATGTGTTAATCCAGGTTATAAACTATCTGTTTGCCAAATTTCATCCAAATCCATTCAGCCGTTTTTGCGTGATTGAGTAACAAACATCCTAACAAACAAACACACAAACTTTCGCATTTATAATATTAGTAGGATTAGTAGGATTTCGCATTTATAATATTAGTAGGATTAGTAGGATTTCGCATTTATAATATTAGTAGGATTAGTAGGATTTCGCATTTATAATATTAGTAGGATTAGTAGGATTTCGCATTTATAATATTAGTAGGATTAGTAGGATTTCGCATTTATAATATTAGTAGGATAAGCATCAAAATTCAAAACGACGAAATTATGTGACAGGTTTTCCTCCCAAAAATAAACATAAAAGAATTATGAGGTTTTCACGCGACGTGGTTCCTTTTAGCAAGTAAAAGCAGGAATTTTCTAATATATTTATGAGCGAGTACTTAAGGTAACAGGTAAATATTCTTGAAATATGTTCAAAATGGAGTCTGTTATCCTTTTAGAAATAAGTTTTAATGACAAAGTTAAATAATTATTTACTTTACTTTGTTGGAACAGAAAACGGAATATTTAATTGTAAGTGATGTACCTATTAATTAATACAGCGCCAAGTTGATAATTTATTACTATTGAGTTTTGGACAATAATTGTGCAGTCCTTAAGGGCCTACCCTATACCAAATTTTATCTCGCTCGCACCATATTACTCGCGGCCTGATTGAGAGCGAGACGGAGTGGGGTGCTGGCGGCTCTCAAGCCTCTTTTTACGGTGAAAATAATAGTAATTAAAAAAAAAAAGCATTATACCTGCTTTATAGTTAGTTCAGATAATATGCAAAGTTTCATGATCTAATTTGAGGTATTTTTTAAAATTTATAGTTCGGTTTAGAGGTAATTTTGTATTTTTTTTCCATCGAGAAATTTTTATGTACTCGTGTTTTCGCCAAACATTAGACCTAAATTAAATTATTAAAAATTAAAAATTGTTTATTTCGCAACCATAATAAAACAAAACATTAGTGATTGGAGCATCAATCCTCAACTTTAACATATATTTATTTCAAAATTAATGCTGCAGGATTTTCGGCATAACGGAGGATCATGCTTAGCAATTTGAGGTAGGGTAGGGCCTTAATTTTCGTTATTGTGTTACCGATGATTGGTGAAAACTCCCGAAGCGGTTCTAGTTAGCCGAGAAACCATTTTCCCTAATGCAAAAGTTTACGACATTTCCTTTGAAGAACTTAGGGCCTTATCACACTGGCGATTTGCGAGGTTGGTTACCGGCGAGGTGAATATTAATGTGCTTGCCGCGTGTTAGCACTCAGTTTTAACCACCTCTGTGTACTATTGGTAAGACCACCTGTCTCAGACCCAGAGGTGGTTCGATTCCCAGCGGGGGTAAAAAATTCTGCGCGGTTTGGTTCTAACTCCGCCTGGCTAGCTACCACCATGTTATCTAAGTCTGTCGCCCAACAATGTTAACAGCATTGTTATGTTTCGGCATTTAGAGGTAAGATAGCCAGTTCCTCTCTGGTTGAGGTTTCCGGGTGAAGCTCGCTTCCTCCTTCAGCCTGATCATCACTTAGGATGAAAAATGTTAGGAAGAACATTTTTTTGATTTCCAATTATCGGAGTTGAAAATTTAGGTGAACTTTGGCGCACCCCAAAATCTAAATTCCCCATACAAGACGCTGACTTCATAGGTAGGGGACCTAATATGCAGGGCGTCCCACGGATATGCCACATGGAAGGAAAGTACCTTGAATATTGGAACATTTTACTGAAAGAAGACGTTATTTGAATTAAAAAAAAAACAATTTTAATTGCATTCATAGATATTTAAATAATCACATGATTAAACCGGGAATCGAACCCGTTGCATGACAAAAATAATCGCCCTTGTGATCCCACCAATTGTTAAATAACATAGTGTTACAAATAAAAGGAAGACCATGAATTTTAACATTTTCAATACAAAATTAATCAATTCTCGAAATCCCTTCATGTTGAATACAAAGTCTGTTCATTTTTCTGAACAAAATTTCACATCAAATAGCATTTCTAGATATTCCTGTATTTCGCTTCTAATATAAGGTTCTAATACATACCTACATAGTTCCGGACGTTGAAAGCGATCGATCTTGACGCCACCCTGTATAATTGTGGTTTCTAAAACTGACGATCACTTTCAGAGCAGCACCAGAAATCAAACGAATTTCTGAACTGTTCTGTGGATTGGGAATAAAAATATCAACGCTGTGTTTTAGTAAACGACACCCACAGGGATAAAGTACGGCGCGGCGTTGCATACGAGTATCGTGTGCTGAGGAACAAACAACCAACGAACTTTTATATTTTCGTTTTGAATATTTAAAATATGCGACAAATATTAAAATTTTGTTTTACTATGTTTCTTTTAGGGTTGAGCGGAGGAGAAAGGGGTTTGTGGCTAAGTAATAACAGCCGCACGGGTCGATCGGTCAGGTTAAGCTACGTTTGTCGCGGTTGGTCAGTGGATGGTTGACCATCTTTACATACCAAGACCTCAGAAAGCACGTTAAGCCGTTGGTTCCGCTGTCATTTGTAGATCTTTGACAGTTGTTACGGGTCGTCAGAATCCCGAAAGTCTGACAACCAGTCTTACCAAGGGGTATCGTATTACTCAGTACCAAACTGGGTGTGGAGGTGAGATAGGCAGTCGCTCCATGTAAAATACTGGTATTCAGCTGCATCCGGTTAGACTGGAAGCTGACCCCAACATCCTAGCCTAGGCAGATGATGTTTCTTTTAGGGTTCCGTACCCAAAGTAAGGCCAACGGGACCCTATTATTAAGGCTCTGACGTCCGTCCAGCTGCAAAAAATACAGAAAAAGATACAAATAATATTTGAATAAAACTTCCTAAATTCAGAAGCGTGATAAGGATTAATTGAATACTATCAAATTCCGAAAAAAAATCTTCCCAGTGAGATCGCGCCCTTAGGAGAGGACCTAAAATAATTATGTAAATAATGTCCAAGGGCTTACAATTCGCAGATACCTGTAAGGACCCGACTTCCGACCTTTTGCAAACGAAGGGTCTCCAGGGTCGGATGAGGAGGTATTTATGTTGATGTGAAACATGAAAATATTTTAACGTTTTTTATGAGATTTTCGTTTTTTATTGTAATGTTTATGTTGGATATGTTTACTTGTGAGTTCTTGTTTGTTTGTGGGATTGTGCAAATACAGAGGAAAGGGTTATTTTCGATATGAGTGAAGGGTTATATTTTTGTGTGCAAAGATCACATATTGTGTAGGTGTGACTGTATACTTACTGCTGGTGTATTTATGGCAACCCTGTGATATAAAATGGCCAGCATCATAAAATCTCTTATCGATGATTTTTTCAGTTAAATGGACCAAAAATTGCGAATTTTATTATAAACTAACTGATGCCCGCGTGGATGTCGGTTATTATACAACCTTATTTTTTGTTTATGCTAAACCCAAAAAGGGGTCATTGTACATACTCATCATTTTGAACAACTTTTTCTATGGGACCAGTGAGTACAATGACCCCTTTTCGGGTTTAGCATAAACAAAAAATAATGTTGTATACTAAAACCTTCCTCAAGAACCACTCTATCCATCGGTGAAAACAGCATACAAATCGGTGCAGTCATTTTTAAGTTTATCGCGAACAGACAGCCGGTCTGTCGAGGCGGAGGTCTTTGTTTTATAATTTATGTAGTATTAGAAAGGCAAAAAAAAACAAATTCTACGCAGTCAGATTTTTTTTTACACAATCAAGCAGAGCCTACGCTTACCCTAAGTGGATAAGAAAGTTTTCTCCCAGACACTGGGTCAATAGTCAATACAGTTCTCCGATCCAGCAAAACTTCGGAACGTGGGTAGCATACCTATCGCCAAATTCCCCAATAATACACTAACCTACATACAGAACAGTCCCTTACAAGTCTACCCGTATGTACATTCACATCCCTAATGCGTTTTCCTCGATCTGTGACTACTGATAAGCGAACGCAACCCATATTTATGTCCTTATGGTCCGTTCCAAACAAATCTGATGGAAGTGTAAACAAACCCTCTAAACAGACTCTCTTAAGGGATTTAGTAACATATTCATCTGTACTTCGAAGATTTCAACGTTATATTTCACCACTTTTTCCAAAAAATATTGTTTGAATAACATTATAAATTGTAATTCTATATCTACTACTATTACTTATTTATTATAATTATTAGTTTTCACTAGTTCTCATTTTTTTTTCTTTTTTTTTCTCTATCTCCATAAAATACTAGGATTTAATTGTAAAGGATGAATCGACATACGTCTATTTTTTTCATAAACATGTTAATTAACACGTGGTTGATCACTATCTCTTTACCTAGTTTAAGAGGAACGGTTATAATACTTGAGTACAGATTTTAACATAGAACCAGATTTATACAATGCAGTATTTCGTTGAATTACCTAGGTTCCCATCTGTATATACAGTATGTTAACTAACAAAGGGCGTTCCCGTTAACCTGCAATAGTATAGCGTCTATACATGCAAAAAAAATATAACCACGCAAAAAAAAAAAAAAAAATTTTTTATTTGTGTCGTGAAATGTTCACAAAACGATTAAATTTAAACGTAAAAGAAACACTCTGTGCACGCACACTTGTATTTCAACGTAGAAAAACAAGTGTGACAAGTGGGCGTGTACAGAGAGTTTATTTTCCGTAACAATTTAATATTTTTTGTGAATATTTTACTATACAAAAACAAAAAAAAAACATTTTTTTTTAATGGTAATATTTTTTTTAGCATGTATAGACGCTATACTATTGCAGGTTAACGGGAACGGGCCTTTGTTAGTTAACATACTGTATTTTATAGCAAATAAAATCAAAGCACTCAGTTTGTAAGTGGCACTGCAAATTGGCATCAACATGCACGTTTTCTGATCCATTTGTTTATGTTTTCACCTGATAAATTAGTCGTAGCTTAGATGAACCTAGTCAATATTGTCTAGGAAGGGTGTTAGTACTGAAGGAAACTTGAACGTGATTCTGAACTAATTTGTTTGAAACAATAAGATTATGTTTTTAGTTTGAAAGGATTGATTGAGTTTTCATAAGAGATGACCATGATTTTGGTGTTAAATAAATTCTGCGTTTTTCAAACACAGCGTCAATGAATAACCGTTGTCAAAAAGGCTAGCACCATTATGACCCGTTAAATGGATTGGAGAGTAGATAATAGTTGTCTTGTGTTACCAGTAATTGGTAAGGACCACAAAACTAAAAACTTTGTTTGTAAAATCCAAATTCTGAACAAACAATGTAAACGATAATCGTGTTTCCCCATATAACAGCATACAACAATATCCGAACACAACTTAAAAACAAAACAGCAGCAAAATAAAACAAAATATTTTCCAGCCAGCTCATAAATTTCACCAAAAAATGAACAAGTTAAAACCGGTTAATAGCATAATAAACTCCTTTGTCGCAGTTTCAGTGCAGTGTCATAATGTTCCTGTATTTTAACCGAACTACTCTCTAGAGGGAGCTCGGGGGTGGTGTCGACATGTAGTTGAGAAGGGTTAAATAATAAAAGAGTATTTCGGTGGGAATTTTCGACGAGGCTATGAATAAAGTTTGATGCAGTTTAGCTGTTTAGTTTTAGGCAAGGAGCAGAGCAACATCCATTTGTAACTGGGTGCCGTAAAATACAGTTAAGGGAAAATGGTACTGCAGTCTGCAGTATTTCTCATGATGTTAAGCCTCATTATATCATCTCCATTCCATTGTTTAAGGGCCATATCACACTGCCGATTTGCGATCTTGTTTCCAGCGAGCTGCGTGTGCGCAGCGAGCACCTCACGTGTCCACAACGAGTTCACCGCGGTTTCGTAACAAGAGTGTACAAGTGAGAGCCAGACAAGCAAGTGTATAAATCTGTAACAAGCTTCTATAGTGATCCAAACAAAAATGACGACCGTGCCTACACACGGCGAATAAACCATTGTTTTTCACGGCAAGGAAAACGTGTCTACATGTTCAAAGGGCCTAAGATTTAAAATTTCTAGAACACAGACAGATCCTTCGATTCAGTACTTAGCACTCTCAGTAAAGTAAAAGGTACATACAAAAAGTGTCTTATCTAGACTACGTAGGCTCTATTTCAAAGTTTTTCTGTTAGCCTCACAAGCAAGTTAAAGGGAACACGAGTACATGGCCTTAACACACTTCTGTCACTGAGTAGTAACGATACAGAAGGTTTACGAAAGACAGGCAAACAATAGATGGATTGTGTGAAAGTTGATGTGACATCTACCCACCTGCACTGGGCCCGCGTGGTCGATTACAGCCCACTCCCTCTCACCGAGCAGAGGCCTGTGTCCCAGCACTGGGAACATTATAGGCTGATTATACATATGCTCATGCTAACGATGCCTGTTTATAATAAGAGAGCTCTCACAGCCATTCTTATGGCAACCGAGAATACTGCTAATAATAATTATAAATATTTTAATAAACGTGAGGCGTAAAATGGTCTCGTCGAACAGCCAGCGTATCAGCAGCGCAGTCGTATAGCGAAAAATGTCGTTTAACTTAATTTGTGCTAATTATGTATAAACTGGAACAAAAATAAAATTAAAAGAATACATTTACTTTTTACCCGACTACGGCGAAGAAAAAAGGAGGGTTATGATTTTGACCGGTATGTATGTATGTATGTATGTATGTTCATCTGTTCCCTCCTATCTTCCAAACCACTTATCACAATTTGACAAATGAGGTTGAGGTTGACGTTAGAAGCGTCGTGATTGTCCGCTGGTTATAGGCTATGTGAAGTCATATTAAATTAAAAATGGCGCCCTCTAGAGGACTTAAAGTGAGGAACTTAAAAAAAAATATGGTTTAATCGTACCATGTTGGGTATCAAATGAAAGGGCTTAATGAGCACATTTCAAAAATATGTATATTACATCCCCAAAAGAATTTAAAAAAAAATCAAGTAACAAAAATTAAAACCCAACTACGACTTAAAAGGTATAAACAAGACACCACAGACAGACAAATTAAAAATCCGGAGTCACACGTAATCTGTTCGATTTATGCCCTAACACGTGTGACTCCGGATTTTTAATTTGTCTGTCTGTGGTGTCTTGTTTATACCTTTTAAATCGTAGTTGGGTTTTAGTTTTTGTTACTTGATTTTTTTTATTATTATAATAAAGTGCTGGAACACAATGAACCGAATAATTTTATGTCAATTTATATGTGTGAAAGCAGCAGCATCGACTTCCAAACTGACAGTACCTATTGGGCATGAATTATTTTGTTTGGAGTGATTCTTCTGTTCTGTTTCCTGCATATTCTTACACCGCCGCGCCGATACCTACTTCAAAGTTAGACATGCTTTTAACCCGTCTATGCTTACAATTGAACCTCTTGTATTTCTTATTCTTCTTTTTATGATACACTAGCTGCCGCCAGCGGCTTCACTCGCGTGTAATCTTTATAAATTATAGCCTATATTACTCAGGATGAATGTAGCTTTCTAATGGTGAAAGAATTTTTGCAATCGGTGCAGCAGTTTTTGAGTTTATTCATTACAAACATACACACAAAATACAAATCTTTCCTCTTTATAATATTAGTGTAGATGTAGATGTTAGAGAATGGTCCTTTTGATTAAATGTTTGCTGAAAAAACTTGTTATCTTATAGAGAAATGCTTGACCGTTATAACTATCAATAAATGTATGTGTACTGTGGGTCTCTTAATGGAGTTTTTTAGAAAAAAAATAAAGGATGAGGTAAGGACTTGCCTACTAAAACTACGTCAATTTGCGTCAGACGCTGACTAATTTGGCAGGACTAAACTAAAATTTATCTTCTGTCCTTTTCTTAATGAAATAGAAAGAAAAATATGAACTGAACTTAAATTTTGTTTAGTTTGTGAACAAGGGAATCGGCACCATTGTATTACCTAAATAGGTACTAATACAAAACACTGAAACTTCTTAAAGTTAGATATACCTAATCAAAACTTAAAAATATCTCCTACATTTCGAGATACAATATCTTTTCTCTTTCCTAAGGAAATAAGCTGTCAGGTCCATTTTATCTTATTATGAAACAATTGTAATTTAATTCTCATTTTATTAGCGCTTCGCATTACAAACGTTATTACCTACAATAAACCTGAAAATGTAGAACGATTTCAGGTTTATTGTAAGGGTGAGTAGAGGATGCGCTCGTGACTAATTAATACCAGCCGTACTTGTTGTACTTGGGTTGATCCATCAGGTTGCTTGGATGGGTGACCATCTTTTCATACCCAGACTCCTCCGTGCCTCGGAAAGCACGTTAAGCCGTTGGTCCCGGCTGTCATTCGTGGATCTTTGACAGTCGTTACGGGTCGTCAGAATCCCGAAAGTCTAACTGGGACTATTGCTTTGGTTAGGACGCGGCCTTAGAATATTATTTTGCATGGGGATTTTGACAAACAGAAACATGTTGGGAAATTAGAGGTATCTTTGGCAGATTGAGACTGAGAATAGAATGCGAACGTTTTTAAAAATACGGGAATTGTCGCTCTGGGGGGCTTAAACGGTCACATTAGCAATTCCTCTAATACCAATTCATTTTCTGAATTCCCAGCTGTCATTAGCAATTCCTCTAATTTGACACAAAAGAAATTCATAATTTTGTGGACCATTTTACGAATCTCCATAGCAAACTGTCAAACAGATGAATTATTTCGCAATATGAATTACACGCAGATCATATTATTAATTTGTCAGTTTGTGACATTTTACGATGATTCATAATATTTTCCTATTTATGATTCTGCCAAACTAGCCGTTTTAAGCCCCCTGCTCTCGCGAGCCAAAGAAAAGACAATTTACGATGGTTCAATGTACGGATTAACCTGAATATAAACCGTAAGTTACGACATCCCACCTGTTACTTTATGATACTGCAAAAAATAATAACTTTCACCCCCCGATGTACTTATGGCGGCTATAAAGCTTTGTAAATAAAGACTATCGGGACTCGGATTTTGTGATCGTAAAATGTTAGTGGGTTGGACGGAAATGCGATACATTGTTACTGATTCTGTAAAAGAAGAAGAATACCCGTTCCCATGTCTTTTAAGTTTATTATTATTAATTCATTTATTTCAGATAAAACAATACATAAAATTAAATGAAAAACAATTGGTGCATATAATACACTAACATTACATTAAATTAAATTAAAAACAAAAGCAGTATAGGAGACCTACTTTGAGTCGTACTTTGAGGCCTACTTTTTTACCGTTGAGTAGTTGCGTAGAGGCACTTTAACCTCAAGCTGGTCTAACGTAGTATGAATAAGAAAACAGCTGACGTACGGCCTACCATTGTTATCTATGAGCAGAGTACGCGCGGCGGACGTCAGCGTTGCATTATGGTGCTATAAAGAACACAATGTATATACGCACGCGCGACCGGCGTACGCGACCGATATCAGAGTAAGAGGAATTCCGGCCTTATTAATATAATTACAGGGTCGAGTCGATATTACATTCCCTTCTTAAGTTCCATCTTATCATGAATTTAATTAGGTACACTTGTAGCTTTTTATTGAGAGAAAATTATTTATAAACTGTCCTTTGAATGGATGTCCAGTTTGATTAATTCTTTTAGAGGAATACAAAATGACGCTTTTAAAATTGACGTAGCTTCAGCTTTAGCAGGGGCTTGTGGCTAAATGATAACAGCCGTACGGGTCGATTGAAGGTTAAGCTACGCTCACTGCGGTCAGTTCGTAGATGGGTGACCATCCATTACATACCGAGATCCCTCCGTGGTATCAGAAAGCACGTTAAGCCGTCATTTGTAGATCGTTGACAGTCGTTAGGGGTCGTCAGAAGCCCAAAAGTCTGACAACCAACCCAAAAGTCTGAAAAAGGGGGGTACCTGTCGTGTTAGCCGGTAACCGGCTTGTGAAGATCAGATAGGTATTCGCTCCATATAAAATATTCAGCTGCATTGGGTTAGACTAGAAACGAACCCCAACATAGTTCGGTAAAGGCATGGCAATTTGATTAAAATATATCTCACTGACTAACTCCTAAATATATAGCCACCATAAAACAGGAAGATTTTATGTTAGAATTTTGTACAGTTCACATTTTTAGTAACCAAGAAAATATATCTACCTGTTTCATGAATTCACGTATTAATACTAAAAGAATATCTCACTCATTTTTTGGGTAAGCTTAACTTTGATAGTAACCAAACGAGTGGGAACATAGCTCCGAGCTATATATTACAATACGTGTTTGTTACAATGTATTCAAAATATGGAATATAAATGGATGCGGAGAAAAATAATAATATAAAAATAGAGGGAGGCTAAGAATAATAAAGCTAGTAAAAAAATGTTAGGACTACCTGTGTCCCGGGGTACTGAAGTCTGGAATGGAAATAGAAAATGGTTTATGAAAATAAATATTTACGGCAAATAAAATTTTCCTTCTTTCTGTATAGTTTGGAATTTAACAATAATCATTATAGAAAGATTAATGCAATGTTTAGTTGCCAACATTTTGTTGACTTAGGGTAAGCGCACACGAGCCACCGGCCACAACCACCGGTGGCTGTCGCGACTTGCTTCGGTGGCGAGCACTGCTGAAGCAGGTGGCCACAACTGTGCGACGAATCCATACGAAACGTAGCACGTGACCACGTCTCTAGGCCACCAATGGCTGTGGCCGGTGACTCTTTGGTGCCTAGCCTTAAAATAGAAGAAATAGCCCTAGTACTCCAAGAAATAGAATAACATTATTTCATCACACACGAAAGTTAACCCAAATGTTAAACTAAACGGTGAAATGATAAAAAAACTACATGGTGAGGCACACACAATCACAATTCGAACCCACATCCGCTCAGTTGATCACTTACCATTGCAATGTTTTACAGCAAAATCACAAACAGAACTAAATACTTTTTGGACCCTAGCGCGCACGATTAGAGTAAACGTAATATAAATTCAAACGATTTTAAAATTAAATACTCGTTTCGTGCATAATTACTAGTGCTTGTCGCAATTAAACCAAAATGCTATACCAATAGTTGTATTTTTGATTCAAAAATCGTTCCGTTTCCAAATCTTTTTTTTTTATTTCTCGTGAACCCGGTGATTGGAAGCTAGGTGCAAAGTTTTAAGGGGTTGACACCATTTTAAGCATTTGCATTTTTTTTAAGATACTTGTCTTAGACGAAGTACGTTTTTTTTTATTTTTGTTTAACTTATTTTTTTTTTAAATAGTTATCCCAATTTCTGACTGGTTAAAGAATGCCCCAGTTAAAGTTGTAAAACAATACTAGACAATTTTTGAAGTCGTAGAATAACAATATTTATACATAATATTTATTATAACGTATATTTGAACAATTTGCGTGGTTTATGTATTTTTTTTATTTTATAAAATAGCTTCATTCGTTCAAACCTTTTTAAAAACATGCTCAAAATGCTCCAAAGGGTGTCAACTGTCCAATCACCCTGTATACTTATATAGGCACTTATGAAATGTCAGAAGCTAGGATGAATGTTTGGTTTCCATGCTTTTCTAGATGGAGAAGATGGTAAGAAACTCCACGGTTACTCTTTTTAAAATTATTAGCTTTAAACTTTTTCCAAATTACAGTGTTAATAGGTACCTATGGGAGGACAGGGTGTCAACAAGTACCGGGTACTTAACAAAATAGAAAATGGTTATTTCTATTAAGTTTGCGTTCCGCGAAGCTTCTATGTCATCGAATGTTACAAAAGTCCGAGTAAAATATCGTCCCAACATACAATCGAACGTCACAGTCGAACTTAGAACGTGGCCATGCAAAATACCGTGAAGGGACTTTCGCGAAGATTACCATAGAACGTGCTTTGACTCAAGATTAGGGCTGACCGGAACGTCTGGAACTATTGCTGATAAACTTTTGTTTGATACAGCGAAGAAAAATGGTGTTGGATTAAGTGCAGAGTTGATATAAAATGTAATCAAAGCGCACGGTAACATTGAACCTACTGATAAACGACGATGCAATTGGTTTTTGGAATGTTTTGGGGGCCTAAAACAGCCACATTAGCAATTCCTTTTTTTAAATATCGCAGCATTATGCTGAGGTAGGAGCCTTTTTGGCCTCGCACAGTTCGTCTAAGTATTTTGTTAGTTTTAATTGTTCTTTTATTTTAATTAAGTACTTACATTATATTACTGCTTGTTTTTTCTGTGCGTGTCCCAAATAAAATATTTTTCTTTCTTTATTTATTTAAACTTTTCGCACAAAAAAATGGTACAAAGGCGGACTTATAGCCTGAGGCATTCTCTACGAGTCAACCAAGGGTGGTGAAGAGATTAGATGGCAGGTGCTCTAATTGAGAGGAACAAAGAGAAAAAATATATAATATATCGTATTGCATTATAGATAAAACAGGTTTACAGTACATAATTAAGCTATAAACTTATGATACATATTCTTACATACATATTTACCAGTATTTTACATGGAGCGACTGCCTATCTAATCTACACAACCCAATAACTGGGTAATACGATATCCCTTGGTAAGACTGGTTGAAAGTGGGCTTCTGACGACCAGTAACGACTGTCAAAGATCCATGAATGACAGCCGGGACCAACGGCTTAACGTGCTTTCCAAGGCACGGAGGAGTCTCGGTATGTAAAGATGGTCAGCCATCCACGAACCAACCCCGGCAAGCGTAGCTTAACCTGATGGATCTACCCGTTTGGCTGTTATTAATTAGCCACGAGCTCCTCAGTTACGTTATTACACAATATTTCCATGCTTTTACCTCCAAAAAGACTGCTAATATTTTCAACCAAAAAATATCATGAAAACTGGCAAAATACCAGCCCTACCTACTGGACACACTTTGCGGGCCCAAAATCCGTTCACGCTGTATGGCGTCGAAATGAACGATGGTCGCAATTTTTACGTCGTTTTTGTTACTTCGTCTGAAGAATAACATATGAGAGCTTTTATCAAGAGCTACATTTTTGGTTTAGTGTTTTATATGTGACCTATTTTTGAAATACTTTTATGGATCAGACAGGATTGATGGTGACCCAAAACTGCTAAGACAGGTGACAAAAATAACATATAAACTACGTAAAGGAAAATCTTTCTAAAACTATTCGTAGCGTGGCAGCTACGTCGGCGTCGTAGCGCAATGCCTGCTACGCCGTAGCAAAGCGCGCATGAACTGGTTTTTATGATCTACGTGTGTAAATGGTTTGCGTATTTTTTTAGTTGACCTTTCTCAATCACTTTCTAGATTTTATCCGAAAGTTCAAGTGATATAAACATTTTTATGTTAAAAATTATTTTACTTTCATTGAAAAATACTCTTTCTTGCTCCATCACCTCCTATAGTTTTTACCTTTATTAAGTTTTACTTCTTCCGTAAGCTATAAGCTGCTTATAGCTTACGGATGTATGTTACTTATGTTTTCTTTTTTACTCACGGAAAAATGGTTCGTAATAAAAATATAGGATCCATCGACTTTCAATTTCACTTTTTATTCGAAAGGTTTGTAGGAACACTTTATGTTACCTGATCTCCTATTCCTTGGAGATTACTTTAAGCTGTACGGGGTTAATATTTTAAGTGATTTTAGACATCAGAGTTTTTTATCTGAGATTTTAAGCATATCTATTCGAAATCTTAGTACCGAAGGTTGTTTTTATTACAATTTCAGGTATCGAAGGCCCAAATTACAAGCTATTTGGTATACAGGCAATTACTTTTTAACAATTTTGTGAGTGTTTTCAGTAGTCAACAATCCTTTAAGGTCACTCTCCTAAGCCATAAGCTGAAAAAGTTAAATTACACACACAATCAAAACGAATTTTGGCAGTGTAGCGGAAAATGATAAAAAAAGGAATGTTTTACCTGTATACCAAATGGCTTGTTCGACTGTACTACAAAATACATCATCATAGTCATTTCAGACAAAAGACGATCAGGTGCTGGACAAATGGGCATCCTGCAAGCATTGCCACAACAAAAATACTGACATTAGCTGCATCTGGTTTGACTAGAAGCCGACCTCACATAAAAAGCTAACTAAAAGCTGGCTGGGAAAAGGCTAGGCATGAATTGCTACACTCGCATGAAGGCTCGTTCGCCAAATGTATTAAGGCTCCCGCAAACAATCGCAAGGGGACAGCACAACGCGACTCTTATAGAACAATTTCTGTGAAAACTACATGGAAATGATTCTACTATCGAATCGCGTCGCACCATTGCGTCGCCCCTATCTGCGGGAGCCTTGATACATTCAGCGAACGAAGGAGTAAGTAGGTACATATTTTACATTTTATCAAAAACTGCTCGATACATGAAGCTTTTAATAACCGAAACGTTATGAACATCTGTGAAAGCGGGCAAGGCCCCAAAACAGGGGAGAATCCAATTTCGTCCCAACATATTTATTATGACGCCATTAATCCCGAGTGACATGTGTCAAAACTCGCGTTAAACGTTGCAATAAACGTTGTATGAAAAAGAAATGATTTTGAATGTCAGTGTGACTTAGCTAACTAATCTTTTCGCACACGAGGCGATTTTTTTTGTGCGATTTGAAATCTTTCGCTGTTTTTGAAGTGAAAACTTTTTTAGGCGCGTCGAGTGATTTTTGGTAGAGGATAAACTGATGGATTCGCGTCACCGACATGCTCGCGCCATAGTGCTGTACTGTAGAATATAGATGGCGCTTATACCAGTTTTAAGCTTTCACTTTTGTCGTCAGTCCCCAAAAATGCTTTTTTTTTTTGCCATTGCGTCCTAATTTTTATGAACTTCAGAGGCCAATACCTTACTAAAAATTTGAGGCATCTGTGATATAACGTTTACTTTTCAACTCTACAACCATTCCGCGGAAACATAAATCATTTTACCAGTTTCTAAACCTGCATTCAAATCAAAAATCTATTCTCACGTCCATAAGGACCAAAATTTCCTACCCTCAATTTGTCATTCATATATTTATTTACGTATGTGCCCAACATTTACATGGCAATAGAAAACATGTTTTGCGTCAAAAGCGATGAAAAACGCATTGAGTTTTTGTAGGTATTGGATATAAATTGTAATTTGTCAAATGGAAGCGGCCGAGCGTAGCAATGCGTGTCTGTCGGTTACTCGAGGTAAGGTAGCTGTATTTGAATTATATTTTAATATCTCATTATACACTAGTGAATAAAAACAAAAAAATGCGTCTTTATCGATTTTTCCGATCATCGAGACTTATCAACATTGAGATCTATCCGACACTTTAAATTCTTAAAAAACTCTTCTGCGGTTGGCAACGTATTTTCAATCTCTTCTGTCTTATAACAGGAAACTAAACCATGCGTGCTAAATACGTCCAAGTTCAGCTTTTATCATAGTATAGAATATAATCATCACCATCATCCATTAGCAGTCCACAGCTGGACATAGGCCACTCCAATTCAGCTCGATTCTGGCAACTCACATCCAGTTGCTACCAGCCACCCTGTGAAGATCGTCGCCCCACCTATCCTGAGATAGAATATATGCCAAGGATTATTGTAAGGGAAAATTGTGTCCAGCTAATAAAAATGGGTAAAATATACTATCAGCAACAAGAGCATCTAAACCTTTCTTACATTCGAAGAGAATCACGTATATTGTAGATCAAATATTAACGACGCAGAAGGACTGAACATGAAGGACCGACTGCGCCTGTTGCGGGATAACCAGGAAACCATGTAAAGTACAAGATTACTAACTAATATTCAACATTTATGATATCCTGCTTATTAAAATAGTTATAGTAACAATTATTCATATTCATATTTTTATTTGCATTCCATAATGTAAATATTAAGGTATTAAAATGGCTTAAAACTAAGGTACAATACATTACGGACCTGTAGGGCAGAGTAAAAAGTATAAAATTAATTCTTTAAATAAAAATAAAAATCAAATGAAATGAGTTATTTGTACACTAGTCAACAGAAGAGTTTCACTTTTTTTTTTGTAAAAAGCATCCTTCGCTTAGTTATGATAATGATAATTATTTCTGTACAAAAACCCTTAACCACATCCAAAATAATTTATGCTCTAAAACTAGATGAGTTCGGTGTTTCCTTCTGACCACTCTGAGAAGAAAGAACGACACAAACTCTTTTAAAACCCAGACATAATCTTAGTCAGGACCATGTAGATTTTAAGTTTGAGATGATATTTTGAGGAAAGAACCATACAGATTGGAGTGGACCTGTCTAGTCACTGCAAGCATTTATCAGTAATAGTGTAGACTGTAGACCAACTCAGAACTTGAGGAGCTCAACGACTAGACGAACAATACCAATTTGGGTAGGCCGCATAAAGTAGTCAAAGTGCCAGTTTATTGAGCGTTCATTATCCCCCTCTGGTGAGAGTAGGCCTCCTATGTTCCACCCAGACCCACCCAGAGGACTAAGTCTCACCCAGAGGACAAAGACTCTCTTAGTTATTAGGTACTAACATAGTTTTAAGCTCATACTAACAATATAAATGTAAATTTAATTTAATGCAATGGATCAATGGTTGTCTGAAATAAATAAATAAATAGTATTTGCATGCAATCAAAACTCGAAATAGCAAAATACAATAAATTTATGCCCTAACTTTCCAAAATAAACAAACGCCCAACAATTCTCTATTCCAAACCAGATAACAGCAACAAACCGATACAAATGACCAATCCAGATAGATGCCCGTATCGATTGACTTGACCGACATAACCGCCGACCGACTATTTGTCGGCGACCGACTGCAGCGCGAATTAGTTGAATGATTAGACCATTTATATCCATTTATATGTAGCGATAGTAGTGAAACTATGTATTTCTCTTGTGTGGTTTGGCGACCGGACTTAATTGATGTGACATGTGTCATTAATTTTGGTTGTGTGTAATTTTTTTCAATGCGGTTGCGATGTTTATTTTTAGCCGACTTCAAAAAGGAGGTTCTCAATTCGTATGTATGTTATTTTTTGTGTGTTTGTTACGCGATTAATCCGCCAATTATGAATTGGTTTTGATGATTCTTTTTTTTTGTTTGGTAGGTCATGCTTCAGAGGTGGTTCCATATAAATTATATTAACTTTGCTGGCGTAGTTTTTGAGTTAGCTTCCATGTTACGTATTTTTCCCACTCAGTCTATCTCGATGTTTTAAGTTGCTCCGTTACTGTTATTTACATAGCAGGTATTCGAATTTAAATTTTATTTCGAACTAAAAAGTAGTTATGTATATTATGTATGTAGTATTTATATTTGTATGTAAGTGTATGATCATGTTATTTGTTCTAGTTTATTAAGTGAATTGTGTTGATTTTATGTATTTTACTTTCTCTTGAATTTTACACACGGTGTCTACATCTCTTATCTACTTTCCTATCGCAGGTGTGCTGGAAGAGATTTCTTTAGAAATAAGCATCACCTTTGTACGTTTTTTTTTCTGTTCTTTTCTTCTTGTCTGTTTATTATGTGTGTACATAAATAGTTAAATAAATAAAAAGTAAGAAATAAAAACTTTTTACAAAAAAAATCTGACTTCCAAAATTTCGGAAGTCGGTGGCATAACTATAGCATAATCAGCCACTACACACACACACACTGGACACAGGCCAACTCTCTTCAAGAGGGAGTGGGTTTTTTAATCTACCACGCGGGCCCAGTGCGGGTTGGTAGATGTCACATGTCTTCGAATTTTTTGGTTCTAGGACATACCGGTTTCCTCGTGATGTTTTCCTTCACCGTTTTGAGAGCAGTGGCG
The DNA here is from genome assembly GCA_947363905.1 of Lithophane semibrunnea. Lineage (NCBI taxonomy): Eukaryota > Metazoa > Arthropoda > Insecta > Lepidoptera > Noctuidae > Lithophane > Lithophane semibrunnea. The sequence goes on from OX376209.1 coordinate 6,012,336, forward strand.
ATGAAATAATTTACACAAAGTAAAGTGCCTGCCTAAATAGTGTTGTAATTTTCTTGAAGTTAACTTAAACTTAATAAGTCTAATTTCCCAACCTCCCTGCTACACGCGCAGTGCGTACAGGCACAAAGGCATACCAAGTATAGTTCGGTTACGTTCTCTTATAAATAATGCTGTCCACGACGTGACTGCCGGCATTGAGACTGGATCTAAACAATATGTCTCGATACACACATCATGATACGTTTCTAGAACATTATTGGGTCCCTGTATTTTCGTTATTAATTTTCTTGAAGTTAACTTAAACTTTAAGAATAAGTCTAATTTCCCAACCTCCCTGCTACACGCGCAGTGCGTACAGGCACAAAGGCATACCAAGTATAGTTCGGTTACATTCTCTTATAAATAATGCTGTCCACGACGTGACTGCCGGCATTGAGACTGGATCTAAACAATATGTCTCGATACACACATCATGATACGGCCCAGTGCGGGTTGGTAGATGTCACATGTCTTCGAATTTTTTGGTTCTAGGACATACCGGTTTCCTCGTGATGTTTTCCTTCACCGTTTTGAGAGCAGTGGCGATGAAATAATTTACACAAAGTAAAGTGCCTGCCTAAATAGTGTTGTAATTTTCTTGAAGTTAACTTAAACTTAATAAGTCTAATTTCCCAACCTCCCTGCTACACGCGCAGTGCGTACAGGCACAAAGGCATACCAAGTATAGTTCGGTTACGTTCTCTTATAAATAATGCTGTCCACGACGTGACTGCCGGCATTGAGACTGGATCTTAACAATATGTCTCGATACACACATCATGATACGTTTCTAGAACATTATTGGGTCCCTGTATTTTCGTTATTAATAAATAGTTTTCGAAAAGAATAGAATATTGTTTATTGTTGTTGTAGAAGTGTTTAAAAAAGTTTAGTGTTGTTGTTGTAGTTGGTTAACAAATAAAGTTGGTCAAAATGAAAAGGTATCTCTACAAAATATACCTGTACTGTAGCGCATTCTGATCGCGTATTCGCGCGACAATCATTTTGATTAGGACGCGGGGATAAGCCGATTCCGCGTCGATAAGTGTGGTCACTCCCACAGAAGCATCCGGTGTCCGCGTATAAATTGCCCCAATAGATTCTAGGATTGTCAACGTATACTTATGCTTAGTATGATTTCCCCCGACGAGGACCCAAGACAGCAAGGTGCTAACGCATACGAAGTGGGAGTACGTCGACAATTTGGAACCGAGCCAAGAGCCTGCAGACGAGTTGCCGTAGTTGAATTTATTACCGTCATTAGGGAGATGCTCCAATATGTTTGTTGAATATCTTAGAGAGATAGGCCACGATTCAGCTTTAGTTTAAGTGAAATGCAGATTGTTTAAGATTGAGTTTGAGTGGGATAATAATGAATTATTTAAAGTGAAGTACAGTTTAGTAGTAAATATACGTCAAAGGCATCCGAAGAATAAATGCTTTGTCCACTTGAATAAAATAAATGTTGTTACGTAAGACATGTATTCATGATAATAACTGAGAAATAAAGGGTTTAATAAGGGTAAATATTGGTCTTATGAAGCTAAGATCACCTTTCTGCTTTTTAACCACTAATGCACCAAGAATTAAAGGTTTTTTTTCTCATGTTTATAACTTTGTACTTTTGTGGAATATCAAAATTGAGAGGATTATCAAAAAAAATTGTGAAAAGCTATAGATGTTGGTACAATATGTTTTAAAACGGCTGAGATGACGGCTAATATTTAGAGACGTATGGTAGAAAAAGATATGGCACGTCGACTTCATTGGCTTCAGTAATGATGTTATTCATGGTTTAACACTACATACATTTTGAACTTGCATAATGATTAATAAGGATAGAATGTTGCACTCAGACACTGGCCTTCTCACTGTAAGAGACAGTGGGCCGTAATCAAGCACGCTGGCCCAGCGTGGATTGGTGCATGTCACGATTTTTTTGGTTTTACGAATTTATCCGAAATAGTTTCACTTCTGTCTCACTCTCGCGTTGGCCGTCAGGTGGTGAGCGATGCTACTATGATACTGCATGTTACTTGTTTTAATCTCACAGTTGCGTCATAAGGCCGTACTGCTGACAAAACAGAGCTGTTTAATTAGGAGACAATGTTTTGGCACTTGAAGTGGGTTCTATCGTTATTTCCAATAATATTTGGAGAGATAAAATCTTGCAAGATTATCTCTGCATTTTAAAAGAGACTTTGCGGATAAGGTTTATTATTGATTGTGTAGTACGTTCTGATTTATGTGTTTGCGATCTGACTCAGGAGCGGTGTGCGTGGACTAGGCGCGCATATCGCCAGCGTTTTCGTAATTGGTTACGATGGCTTGTCGTTTCGGGAGCTGAGGTACTGCTTTGATACCTACGGAGCTTGAAATAAGCCGGCCTTAAGGCATTTTCTACCAGTCAACTTTTGGGTGATGCAGAGACAAACAGTGGTAGGTGCGATATCGAAAATTGTGGAATAAATATTTATTTAAATACGTAAACCTATTAAAACTATTTATATAATATAATATAACTAAATATACTATATAAATATAAGAACACATAAATACACGAACATACTAAAACAAATAAGACAAACAATGAAGTTCTCTTGGCTTATTCATTAGTAAGTATAACAAAAAAACAAAGTGAAAACCAACTTTAATTTCGGAAGTCGGTGTCATTTCTTTTCAATTTTCGTTTTTTGCCAGCGACTTCCGAAATTAAAGTTATTTTTCACTTTTTTAGTTTTTTTTTAAGTAGGTTGTTTTTTTTTTGTGAAAAAATTTTATTTTACACTTTTTAGTTGTGGTACCTACCTCACACAAGTTACTACCTGCTATGTAAATAACAGTGACGGAGTCAAATAATTATATCGTCTACATAGACTAAGTGGGAAAAATACGTAATATTGAAGCCAGCTCACAAACTATGCAAGCAAACTTAAACCTCCTCGGGAGTATACCCTTTCGAACTAAAAAATAATTTTTAAAATCGGTTCACAAATGGCGGAGTGCGGTGAACATACATAAAAAACAACAATCATCCGAACGTAGTACCTCCTCCTTTTTTGAAGTCGGTAAAAACAATAACCATGGAAATTATAGACACTGATTCAAGAAATGCAATCAGAAAGTAGAATATAATACTGTAATTTTTCCTTAAATTTCATCAAAACAAGCTCTTAAAACCTAAAAATACGATTCGAACATTTAATACTGCAGTCTACAGTCTACGTGTGTAATACATTGGCGGACACGATAAGGCACAAACTATTCCGTGTGCAATGCGGGACCATTGAATGCTAACATAAAGTTTGACGTACGTTACGATTGCTATCGGCGCCAACGTTTCATTGGCTTCATGTTTATAGATACTTAGTTTTTTTTTAATAGAACTGTGTCATGTATATTCATGTAGGTACTGAGTAAAACTTACACACTAATTCACCATGGTCTATGTCATCGTCTAACGTCAAACTCCATAAAATGTCGAGTTTAAACGTTGTTTAGCCTAAACAACTGCTAAACATGGTTTTGTGATAGTAAAGTTAATGTCCGGTGGATGAAAATAAATATATTAATTAATAAAGAAACAAATTATTTAAAAAAACAAAAACCCGTCTGCAAAAACCTATAACCGAAAAGAGAAAACAAGCATTTGACTTTGTTGTTAAATAATTGGTTTTATTTCATGCTTTTTAGTTTTATATTTGGAATTAACTCATTTTTTTTTTTTTTTTTTTTTTCCTAGCCTGTGCTTTCCCACTCCTGGGCAAAGGCCTCCCTCCACTCCTTCCATCTTTCACGAGCCCGCGCGTCTTCTTTCCAGTATTGATGGAACCTATCCAGCTCGTCCCGCCATCTCCTACGTGGTCTGCCGCGACCCCGTCTCACTGTCATTAACTCATTATTAGCAAAAAAACATCTTCCCCTCCTTTTTTTGTACCTGCAGATGAAATATATAAAAAAAATATAGCCTATGTCACTCCCACAATTAAGACAAACCTAACGACACCTCTTATGTTAAAATCCATCAAGCCGTGTAGCCTACAGAGCGTGCCAAAGAAATAGACATACATACAAACAAACATACATACAAACTTTCGAAAAACATTACCCTCCTTCTGGGGCAGTCGGGTAAAAAAGTTTATTTTGGAAAAATAACACAAGACTAAGAAAGTACAACAAGTATAAAACGATGTTAGCTGCAAAAGTATGAATTACAGCGCAGCTAACAATGCCCTTCTCCAGATACAGAATGGAATGATGTTCCATGCAAAAGGTGCTTAAGATATATTACCTACCAAGATTATATAGATACCAAGGAAAATGTCATGAGGAAAGTTTTGAGTATAAATGTGAATAAGCTATAAGAGTAGTCCCCTACTCTCAGTCCAAAGAAACGATAGATGGACTGTGTGAAAGATTGACTGACAACCAGTCTTATCATATTTCCCAGTTACTGGGTTGTGGAGGTCAGATAGGCAGTCGCTCTATGTAAAATACCGGTATTCAGCTGCATCCGGTTAGACTGGAAGCCGACTCAATATAGTTGGGAAAAGGCTAGGCAGATTGACTTCTGGGGGCGGTTAGTGTCCCTCAAATCGTTAATAAAATATTTAAAGTACAAGTACCTATATAAAATTGTTATGTTCACACTTCACATTACAAGCTATCCATTATACATGTTAAGGTTGATGCACTAGGGTAGCCCGCGAAATTCAAATTTTCTTACGTTTTTTGCAATCAATACACTTTCATGAGCTTAGAGAGTTGTATTGCTGATTTAAATATTTATAATTCTGTAAATCCATATTTGTTACGAGCGCTAATAATATTTAGATCAACATACAACCTGATAGTGACCTGCAAATTGCAAATAACGTAAGAAAATTTGAATTTTGCGGGCCACCCTAGCGCATGGGGGATGCGCTAGGGTGGCCCGCAAAATTCAAATTTAAGAGTCAAAAGAAACCTACATAACTACATAATGAAGTTATCAGCAGTTCAAATTAGTTTTCAGATATTGTACGTGACCAATTAAAGGTTTCACCACGAGAAGGCTCTTGAATATGTTCTTGACAATGTGATAAAGGTTAAGAGAAAGAAACGATTTTTTGATAGAAACGGTTTAAGAATCTGTGACGTCATAACGTTTTACGCTCAATTACTCTTTATATTTTGACGTGAGCTGATCGGAGGCCTAAAGAGGCCTGACTGAACAGGCTGTTGCTCTTTTACCTTCCTCAATCCGTATCCAGTCTGTTCCAGGTGCCTTTTGAAGGTTTCCAGTCAATCCGCCCATTGACTAATAATACCAATTTTTTCGCCTTTTTTAACCAGCACGTGAATCCTCTAACAGAACAAAGTAGACTCCTAATGCTGCTTGGCTGTCATGCTTTGCAAACAAAAATCAGGGCAGAGGTCTGCCTTGTTTTATGGAAGTGCGTCAAATGTTGGGTAAATTGGTGACCGGACCAACAGCCACAAATTTTGTAATCTATTGCGGAGTCTCTGAAACAGATTCGAGACTGAGTAAGCACTATTTGTAGAGGGTTTTAAGGGCGTCCGCAGACAACAGACAGTTGAACCGACTAACTACATAGTTTAGTTGGATTGGTCTACACTTGACATCACCAACTGTGTCATCAACTCTAACGATTATCTTAGTAATTAATTTTTGTTGTATACATAGATGTGTGTATCGTGTTACCCAGTAACTGGGTTGTGGAGGTCAGATAGGCAGTCGCTCCATGTAAAATACTGGTATTCAGCTGCATCCGGTTAGACTGGAAGCCGACCCCAACATTGTTGGGAAAAGGCTAGGCAGATGATGACATAGATGTGCAGATAGTTAATTGATTCAGGCGTGACTTTGCGGAAATCCATTATAAAATACAATAGACGCTGATAAAATTTTGAATGTGTTTAACACATTCAAAATTTTACACACTTGTGATAAAGGATTTAAAATGTCAGTATTAGAGAGTTTAGAAATTGTTAAAAATAATACAGCGACCGTTACACTGTTGAACGAATTAAATACCAGTATTCCAAGGTCGCCTTTGTTGCGATTGTTCGCCCCTTATCGCGCTTATCGCACTGATAACGGTCCTAGCCAATCAGCGCCGAGCAGCAATCCTATATAAGTGGGGGTGTCGGGCGATTTGATTCACTCTGCGTCCAGCGCTCGGTGTGGTAACACGTCGCGTTCTGGTTTGCAATTGGTCAATCGTCATCCTGAAGATGCCTCGTTGAGAGGTGAAACACGTGTCGATTTCTTACAGGGTTTTTATGACTCTTGAAGAATAGTGAAGCGGAATAGGTTACTAAATATATCAGCGTCTATTGTATTTTATAGATGTGCAGTGTAGTAAAATAGATTATGGTGAGTAGTAGAGGCAATTGGTACAATTATTTTGTCGGCGTCGTCGGCTAAAATACAATACAGTCTTTATAGCTCCGAACAAATATAGATAAAAACTTTTTACAAAAAAAAAAACAACTTACTTCAAAAAAATAACACTAAAAGAGTGAAAATAACTTTAATTTCGGAAGTCGGTGTCTTTGCTTTTCAATTTTCGTTTTTGCCACCGTTTTTATTTTCCACTTTTTAGTTGTGTTACCTACCCCATACAAATTCGAATATCACTACCTGATATGTAAATAACAGTGAAAGAGTGAAATAATTATATCGTCTACATACGCAAAGTGGGAAAAATACGTAATTATTGAAGCTAACTCAAAAACTACGCAAGCAAAATTATTAAAATTTATATGGGACCACCTCTGAAGCATGACCTACCAAACAAAAAAAGAATCATCAAAATCGATTCATAATTGGCGGAGTAATCGCGTAACATACACAAAAAAAAAAAAAACAGATGAATTGAGAACCTCCTCCTTTTTGAAGAAGTCGGTTAAAAATACTGGCGAATGATATATATCAAATAGGTATTTTCTACCGTTTTTATTGTCACTAAAGGCTCACACAAGTTCGATATTCTGGAACACCGCGAATGCTTCTAGAGTCGTGCGATTTCCATACAATATTACATACTACAAAGTCGTAGGCATCGTGTTGGTAAAAACTCGGTTTGCGAGTACCCTTACGGGAAATGATGGGCAAAGGACCCCTGCCACTTAGAGACACGCACAGTGATAAGACGTCGAGTTTACTGGAGGTGACAAGTTGTTTGTTTTGTTATAAGAAATACGCTGACCTACAAAATTGTTTTGTGGTAACGAACGTCAATGGTGCATGGGATTGGATGAACACAAAAAAAAACAAATATGGCGAAAATATGTATCACATAATATGCATCAAATAATATGCATCGCTCAGCATAATGCTGTGACACTATGTGAGATAGAGCCAAAGCAATGGTTTTCAGCGATAGTTGGCTGGCATTCCATCGATTCGAAAAGAAGAATTAAAAGATAATGTAAATTTTCTTAAATTCCCGTGATGTCTCACTTTTGGGCAAAAATCTCCAGTAAAGCATTAATACTGTTGTATTCAATTGTCTTGTTGCATATTATGGAATAAAAAAAAGACTTAGTTTATCAGTTCAGTTCAGTCGTTCAAGCAATCCAACGAATAAAACTGAAAATAAAGACGTGACACGAAACTGCTGAATAAAGTTTTGGTCCCTTGGAAATGTATTTTACCTGTGAAACCAGTATAAGTTGCAAGAAGGCTGTCCTACTGATCCTAAGTGCTTGGCCAGACTGCAAAGGCGGGCGAGGCGGGCGCGGGGCGGGCGAGGCGCGACGTTTTCAAACATCAACTTCATTTGAGCGTCCAGGTGCAGGCGGGGACGGGTAGCGGCGCGGGCTGCTAGGCGCGGGGAGCGCGCGGGCAACTCACGCCATGGCTCGTTCATACAAGTGGCCTCGGAACGAAGCCGCACTCGACTTTTTCACATTTCCGCACCTTTGTCCAAGCACTCAGAGCTTTTCTCGAATAGTTCCGAGAGTTCGTACGGTGATAAAGGAAAACGATCTGTTCAAGTGATGGTTTTTTCATCAGGAATTTCTCAGGAACAACCTGAGTTTGAACTTGTGCCCGGTTGATGGCAATAGGCTCGCCTCTATTATCATCATCTGCCCAGCCTTTTCCCAACTATATTGGGGTCGGCTTCCAGTCATGGAGCGACTGCCTATCTGTCCTCCACAACCCGTAACTGGGCAATACGATCCCCTTGGTAAGACTGGTAATCAGACTTTTGGGCCTCTGACGACCCGTAATGACTGTTAAAGAATGACGAATGACAACTTGGACCAACAGCTTAACGTGCTTTTCTAGGCACGGAGGGGTCTTGGTATGTAAAGATGGTGACCCATAGCTATGGACCAACCGCGGCAAGCGTAGCTTGCCCTGATCGATGGATCAGTGCGGTTGTTATTACTTAGCCACAAGCCTCTCTAACATGGGACTATAACATTACTGGTGAAATGTGTTGTATTTATACCTACTATTTGTGCTGCTCTGCCCCTCGGCAAATAAAGGCGTGATGTTATGTTATGTGTTTCCAATAATTAATATTAGGATTCGTCGTTCATGCGATATGTGACTGGTGATTATTGTGTCTTCGCCACAAACCATTTCGATTTATCTACCAATTTTTATTTTTGTATCAAATCGAATGGTACTGCCATATCAAATGAAAAACTTTTATTAGAGCTAAAAGTGTGATACTCATTCTTGGCTTCAATTGCCCCAATGGGAACCTATATTATAGTTATGCACAATATTACGACAATTTATCTCTCTTTCTTTAGAGAAAAAGATAAATTGTTTAATTGCCAAAGATTAAAGAATTCAGGTCCAGGCTCTCAACAGTCAATAACTCAGAATTTTGTTGGTAAAGGCTACCTACCGTCTTCCGATTTTTAACTTTATATAAGCATTTGGCTGCCAAACTGGCATGGGGCCAGTTTTCTCACAATATAATACGATTTCTACCTACGGTTAATATGTTTGAAAATATTTTAACTTTTTGATGTATTGCTCGAACTATTTATGTGTTTTTGGTAAAATATGGAGATGATAAAATAAATATATCGATAAATACAGTCAGCCTTAAAAAGATGTAGACATCAACGAGACTTTGTAATTTCAGAACATCTTTGTATTTCTATAACTATTGGTACTGTAAACGACGACCATTTTAATTAAACAATAACGTAATGTGGGTACCTACATCCCACAAATACGTATATGAAACTCTGTTTATTTAAGTTTATTTAAGTAAAATTTTTCATATAAAGGAGTGTGAACCCAATGTACGGGTTAGTACTTGTGTTATGAATAACTTAGTCATTCCGCTAAAGGCTACAACTGTCGGGCAGTTTTTTTTTTACTTTTAGAAACAAACATTTACCTAGATTTAGTTCTCATAAAAACCAATAAAAAGATTCGACAAAGTCCTAACAACAATAATCTTATCCCCGAAAACGATGTCAAATAACATTAACAAAACAATTTATTCAGATCAAATCGCGAACCGGCAGTGTCTAAGGCATTCCAAACGGTTTAGCTGCGTTGAGAGCAAACGGTGCACTACCGACGGCGAACTACGGATAGTTCGGGAAATTATTTAGAAAACAAAAGCGGTTCGTAATGGAATTTTAACTAGCCAGCCGGTAGTAGTGCGGCTATTAATATAGGATTTGGAAAATATTATGTTTAGAAATAGCTTTGTTGTTACTAATTTAGTAACGAAAACGTCACTGCAATATGCTATTTTAGCAATTTAGGTTATTTTTTATTTGAAAACAAAACAAATGTCACTTTTTATTAATATTAGGTCCCCACCTATGAAATTGGTGTTTTGTATGGGGAATTTTAAAGAAGATGCATTTTTCAAACTAACGTTTTCTTAATTTATATAACAACCATGAACACTACTGTTTTAAAACTTTTATGCACTACTGTTTAAAAACTAAGATAACGTATGCCACTTAGATTAAGCGACAAAAATAAGTTTTAGCTAAGTTAAAAAAAAAATAGTGGTCATTTCTGCTAACAAAATTGGTCATTATTCGATATAATACCAAGCAATTGATGAATATTTTAAATCATAGAAGTGACGAGGTTCTCTATTAGTGAGAAAAAAACGCCAATTTCATAAGTGGGGACCCAATATTTAGGCCGCGTACACCAAACGTAAAGTCAGTCGCTGATTGTGAGCAGGCTCACTAATAGCGTATTAACTCGTGAATATGTATGGAAAAGCAGTAAACTGTGTAAAGCTCGCTCACACGCTTGGCTGACAATACATTTGGTGTGATTTAATACTATGCTGATATGCAAGCAAAAAAATGTAGGATTTTATTTGAAAAACTAATAGTTATAATTCAGTTTAAGATCCATCTATCAGTAAGTAATTTTTCTTATTATAATAATTATCCGAATGTATTCAGTAATGCACAGCAATCCATCAAAATGTTTGGAAGACAAAAGTTTATGAATGAAGAAAAATGATAATAAAATAATTCAGGTTTTGATTAATCACTTTTAAAACTTAATCATAATTTAGGAACGCAACTTCTCTCTTCACAACACTGGTGCAAGCTTGGACAGTAAAATTATTTTCTGGGGGCTTAAAACAGTCACTTTGGCAGAATCTAAATAGGAAAATATTAAGAATCAATCTGCCTAGCCTTTTCCCAACTATGTTGGGGTCGGCTTCCAGTCTAACCGGATGCAGCTGAATTCCAGTATTTTACATGGAGCGACTGCCTATCTGACCTCCACAACCCAGTAACTGGGTAATACGATACCCCTTGGTTAGACTGGTTGTCAGACTTTCGTGCTTCTGACGACTCGTAACGACTGTCAAAGATCCACAAATGACAGCCGGGACCAACGGCTTAACGTGCTTTCCGAGGCACGGAGGAGTTTCGATATGTGAAAATGGTCACCCATCCACGGACCAACCCCGGCAAGCGTAGCTTAACCTGATGGATAGACCCGAGCGGCTGTTATTACTTAGCCACGAGCTCCTCCTAGGAAAATATTAAGAATCATCGTAAAATTTCAAAACCTGTGTGAAACCCGGATAATTAGAAAATGGTGAAAAAATTCTGTCAGCAACTTGGAAGTATCGCTCGGCCGCTACGCAGCACCGCTCGCTTCCATCACTCGGCTCGCACGCGGTTGGTCACAGTTCTAACCTAAACTATTTCACACAGTTTTTCACCATTTTCTAATTATCCAGGTGTTCGCAATATCCCTAGGGTTTTCGCGAAAATACGAATTATCAAATCACCCTGCGACATTTATAATAAGTCGTCACTTGTAGAAGTAGATACCGTCTAAATGCACCAAATCATACAACCCAATTTTACAGCGACATACACACACGTATAGACGGGTATTAGATATTCCTAAATATTCGTTTCCTTGTAAATATTTGAATAACAAAACAGTATCTAAATAAACTTATTAAAAGTAAAGAGATAGGGAACAAAGCCTCTAAAATTGGGTCTATTACGAAGCAGACAGTTTATCGCAAACAAGGTTCAAAACGATTTTCTCTTCATTGATTTTGGAGATGCCTAAAACGATAAGAATTGGGTACAAACATTACTTAAGGAGACTCTTACGGCGAAAAATGTTTGGACGTATGCAGGTACCAATATTTTACATATAACGACTGCCTATCTGACCTCCACAACCCAGTAACTGGGTATGACGATATCCCTTGGTAAGACTGGTTGACAGACTTTCGGGCTTCTGACGACCCGTAACGACTGTCAAAGATACTTATGTACTGAGTACTTATGTCGATAAGTTACCGGGAGAAATAAGAAGTATAAATAAATACAACATCTTTATTAATAAATTAAAATTATTTCTATTACACAAAAGCTATTATAATGTGAACGAATACTTTCTACCTATAACTATAATTATTATCTTTACATTGTTATTTCAATTCTAATTAAGTATACAGGCTGTAAGTGTAAACAGTCTTGTCATTCAAACCATGGGTAGTTGACTTAAATGTAAACATAACTGACCAAAACAAAAAAAAAAAAAGGTTATTTTCATTAAAAGATTTTAAAAAGTTTCTATCCGACACCGTGCTCTCTAGCGAAACAGCTGACTAACTGAGGGAGGGGTCGCGCTCGCGGCCGGTCAGGTCGCGTCCCGCACCCCCCGCCAGTGTTGAGACGGAAGTTCGTTGCCCTAGCGCTTAGAGCAACGAACTTGCGTCTTTTGTGGAAAAATGTAGATGAAAAAAAAAGAAAAAAAAAGTTGTAATTTTCCATTGATTTTACGTTTTATAAATGAAACCTAACCACTGGTTGCAAGGATAACGGTGTTTACCCTAACACCCTGTAGTACTTTAATAAATAAACGTTCTGAGATTCTTACGAACGTGCAAAAATTATGCGAAAGTTATCAAATAAACAAGAGTGCGGTACAAACATTATCGTGTTAACGGATATGGGATGACGTAGGTATTAATTTATGAATATTCACTAGGGATTATCATTCGTATAATTCACATTTTACCGCTGTTTTGGAGCTGGTGTAAGTAGAAAGCTAGAGCGTGTAATTATCGCCTATTGTCGATAATACGTCGTATAGTATCGTCGTCTGTCGTAATATGTTAGCCTTAGAGATCTGCCCCATTAGTGCGTTGCGTTGCGTTGCGTCGTCGCAGCGTCAACGCGGCGTCGTTTTCCATATATTTTAAATGACATGCCACGTTAAAGCGTTGCGTCGTCGTACGCGACATTTCTACGGATCGGCGGATGAGAGACGAAGCGGGGCGAGGGTGATGCGTTGCGCTGTCGGAGCTCCGGTGCGACGACGGACGGATTGTGGAGACTAACTGAGGTGCGTGTGTCGTTCTTTTGCGCTGTGAAGCCGTGCGGCGTCGCAACGCAGGTGTGGCATACAATGCGTTGATCCGTTGCGACGACGCAACGGAACGCATTAATAGTGCATCGCCCTTACCGGGTAATAAAAAGCGATGCGAAGTGAACCAATTCGCGATATTCCCTTGTGTGTGTTTTGAGCTTGATTGAGGGGACTTATCGCCGCAATTGTGGCGTACTCAGCACTGAGTTGCAACAATCGCACTCTCCATGCCGCCATGAGATCCTGCCGGAGCTCTGTACGCTGTGCCTCGATTTCTCGTGGCAGCGGAGTTACGCCCTGGCGTTTCAGATCCCATGGCGGTAATCCGGCAAGGAAGCTCGCCGCCTCACGGGAGACCGTGCGGTATCCCCGGGCCAGCCATCCGGCTGGCCATGGCCATACGGCCATGACCCTTTTGGGACTCGTTCAAACGGCAGGCTGGCCGCAGCTTCAGGGAACGCGCCCACACCGGTGCCCCGTAGCAAACTACGCTGATGCCGCGAGGGAGGTCGGCGCGCAGCACCCAGTCGTATCCGATGTCCCACAGATGCGGCCCCAGGATGATCGCTCACAGAGGCGATCCTTGTGGGACACCGCACGACATCTCTCACCGGTTCCATACTCCCTGGTGACCGGGGTAGATGACGGCCCTGTCCGTTAGATAGGCCTCGACCACACGACAGAGTTAGGTCAGCATCCGGTGATACCGGAGTGCCTGCCTGATGCAACTCCAGGGCAGGGTATTGAAGGCGTTGCCGATGTCTCGAGACACCGCCAAGACGACCCCACCCTGGGCCACAGCATCCCCCGTCGTGAGAGCCCGCACGCGCATGATGACGTCCACCGTAGAGCGCCCTCTGCGGAAACCAAACTGGCTCTCCGCCAAATCCGTTCCACTCCTCCCGCACCAGCCGCCCGACGAGGCGGTTTGCAATAACTATTTCAAAGAGCTTGCCCCCCCTTGTCGAGCAGCGCGATGGGCCGATAAGCGGACGGACAGTCCGCAGGGCGCCCCGGTTTCTTTATGAGGACCAGTTTCCCCGTCTTCCAACGAAGTGGGAACTGGCCCCTCTCCATGTATGCGCTTAAGAGACCCCTTAGTCGAGGCCTGAGAGCCTCCATGGACCCAGGCCTTCCCAAGTAGGCCGTCGGGGGACCAACGGCCTGGCGTGCTTTCTGTGGCTCGGAGAGGCGATATGTAATGGATCATCAACGAACCGATCGCGGCAAGCGTTAACCTTCTATCGACCCGTGTGGCTTTTATTATTTAGCCACTAACCCCATCATCGAGTTACCATGAGTTGAAATAGAGGTCAACGCGAATAGAATGAGGTACCCAGGTACTCTACGGGTCACACTAATTAGGAATAATACCCCACTGTAATACACTATCGACTAGTACCGGTATTGGTCCTGTTACTGGCGACCTTATATGTAATGTCAACACTATAATTATGGTAATAAATTGTGAATAAATCAATAATTGGAACAAAAACATTATTTTGGCTTCCCAAAATAAGGAAACTTGAGGGAATGTTCTTATAAGCATCATTAATTAATCTAGCCGATAGTGGTAGTAGATTTTATAGGACTCAGCTTCCTATTTTAACTAATTTTTTAGGGTTCCGTACCCAAAGGGGGATCCTTTTACTAAAGCTGCGCTGTCTGTTCGTCCGTCTGTCACAGGGCTGTATCCTTTTAACCGTAATAGGCTGACACTTTAAATTTTTACAGAGTGTGGACTTCTTTGGCCGCAATAACAACAAATATTACAAAAAACGTGTTTTTTTTGTAGGTACTTAGTAAAAATTAAATTTTTAAAAAAAGTTAAATGTTGAACGGTGGTAGGGAAACCATCGTGTGCGAGTTCGGCTCGCACGTGGCTGTTTTTGTTATTCATTATCTCTACGTTCATTATGTGTTTCCAGTGTCAAAGTATACATTTTTCATGCACTTTTTCTATAATCCTTTGAAAATCCATCACCGCAACGAGAATCAAGTTACTAGTAAAAATAAAGAAGAACACGACTTTACACAGAACATTCACATCGCAACGGCTCGGGTATTTTTACTGGACTAGGTATTTGTATACCTCACGTCGCGGCGGCTTTATTAGTTCGAACGATAGGTATCGGCTCCGGTAAAACAACGTTACTGGATTTAGATTCACATTTTAACTCGTTGTTCGGGTTCCGTAGCCAAATGGCAAAAACGGGACCCTATAATTTTGTCATGTCCTTCTGTCCTTCAGTCTGTCCGTCCGGAAGTCAAACAGTCATTTTACTTGGAGAATATTGGCACTATATAGATGAAAATGCTACATGCATCAAGGGATGAAAAAAATAATTCAATGAACTTGTAGGGGGATTGTTGGATCTCTTATTTAAAAATAATGATGACTGACTTTAACTTTTTATTTAAGTCTTTTGCTGAGAGTATTTCCTAATATGAAATACAATCTTATTTTTGGGGTCGGTAAAATCAATTTAATGCGTATGTGTAAATATTCATTTCAACTACGGAACCTTTCATCGAGTGTGGTCCAACATGCACTTTACTGTTTTTTTTTTATAAATAGAACAGGGTAGGTACCCTAGCGTTGGTCGTGTGCTGCCTAACGATCCAATAAAAGTCATGATAGGTTTTGTGATTGCGCATAAACGGTGCTGTTACATTTATAAATTTTGTGTATTATCGAAAAAAGCGTTTATTAATTGCTTTGTAATCAAAAAATTTCATCGTTTTATAGATTTCAAGTTTTGTTGGACGCACATAACATCAGGCCTGTATTTTTGCAAGTAGAGGTGTACTTACAGTACACCCACATTTCGCCAGTTATGTTTTAGTTTTACATTACATACAAAAGTACATACATACATAAGTACGTACATACATACAAAAGATACTTTCATGCATAAGATGAGTCTTGCTAGCCACTGTGCGCAATTTGTCCTTACACCGCGCCGCATACGTGTGTAGTAATTATGTCAATATTATTTTTGACAAATACTGCCTCAAATATATAGGTATACAATACAAATGGTGTTAATGCGTTCATCTTTTGAAAAAATGGATTACAGGAGTCAGTTTCCCTTTAACTTAAATATAGCCCTGATGCAATATTTTTAAGCAATGAACGTACGCTCATTGTCTGTACTGTTGCCCCAGAATATTACACCGTATCTGAGGAGCTTGTGGCTACGTAATAACAGCCGCACGGGTCGATCCATCTGGTTAAGCTACGCTTGCCGGGGTTGGTCTGTGGATGGGTGACCATCTTTACATACCGAGACTCCTCCGTGCCTCGGAAAGCACGTTAAGCCGTTGGTCCCGGCTGTCATTTGTGGATCTTTGACAGTCGTCACGGGTCGTCAGAAGCCCGAAAGTCTGACAACCAGTCTTACCAAGGGGTATCGTATTACCCAGTTACTGGGTTGTGGAGGTCAGATAGGCAGTCGCTCCATGTAAAATACTGGTATTCAGCTGCATCCGGTTAGACTGGAAGCCGACCCCAACATAGTTGGGAAAAGGCTAAGCAGATGATGATCTGAGGATAGAGCTAACGTAACCGTAAAAACAATGGAAGGGAGATGGTGTCATAGTTCACCCAAAAATCTAAATGCAATCGATACGGTCAAACTGTGTGCACGAGAATTCCCTAGAACTATCTAAATAAACGTACCTAAGTGACAACATTCTAATTAGAGGGATATCGGAGCTATAGGCTGTCAAAGTATGCAAAAAATCAACTTTTTCACTTGGGATATTCAAACCTGCCATATTAAACAGCATCTCAAAGCTAATTCAGAATCCAGTATGAAATGCCACAATGTCGAAGTAACCTAGCAATCTAGGTTGCTTGGAAGAGGAATTTTGAATTGCAGAGTATACAATTCAAGTGAATGAATACCGTAATACTGTCAATGACAATACAATACCATAAATGATTTTTAGCTACAACTATTTTTAGTTACTTTTTTATTTTTTTGTCAACTGTACAGTCACGGACTTTAATTGATGAGCCACCTTCACAGACAGTTGAAATATCGATGTCAGAGAATTTCTCCGTACGCTAACTATGCAGCAGTAACCTAGCAACAATTGTTTATCGTTGCTAGGTTACTAGACCTGCAATTGGTTGACTTTGAGTAGTCACTGCTGTCAAGTTTGTAGTTCTGCTCTCAGGTTAGCCAACCGGTAAAGATATGAAATATAATTTTCTTCTTCTAATACGAAGACATATGACTTTGCGTGTAGGGAACCGAATAAACCCGATTTGCATTACACGGCTAAAATGCGAACAGTACCAGGTGGCTCATCAATTAAAGTCCGTGACTGTACATCGATATTATTCTTAGTATAATAACGTAAATAGCAATTATGGCATTGTTCGTACATAATACAATCGACAGCATGAATATTTTGGAACCACAGCTGTGAAAATCCCAAGTCCAAAAGTTGATTTTATGCATACTTTGACAGCCCATAGCTCCGATATCCCACGGATTAGGATGTTGCAACTTAGGTACGTTTATTTAGAAAGTTTTAGGGAATTCATGTGCACACAGTTTGACCGTATCGATTACGTTTCGATTTTGGGTTTTTGGTCCATACATTTTGGACCATGTCCTTTCTCCAGAGCTGGCTCCAGCATCAAACACCTGCACAGGTCTAGTAAGAGGTGACTCAATCTGGAAATGACGTCGAAATGCATTGGCTATATCCTCCGGTTCGTGTACGCCCGCTATGCTCATAGGGGGACTCAACTTCGGGGACTGAACCAAATTTCTTTTTAGTGTGATGTTTAGCTAAAATATCCATTATTATCTGATGTTGGTTATCTTGAAAATATTTAATATTGGTCTTAAAGGTTTTTCTAGATTTACACATTTTATTATAAACATAACCACTAGCAGGTTTAAGTACATTTTGAGAAAATCTTAAAGTTCGATGTTTACCGAAGCTTTTTACATTAGTCTTGACCGCTGAGGAGTTTTCTCGCATGGAGCCAATCCTGGATTAGCAGACTGGTCATGGTGTTTGAATGCGTCTGTTACATTTTGTATCTATACTGTTGACCGTTTAGGAGTTACCTCGTCTGGAGCCGATCCTGGATGCAGCACTTATGTCATGGTGGATTTGAGAACATTATCTATAATAATTGAATGCGTATACTATAAAATTTTGTGTCTGAGCTGTTGACCGCGGAGAAGTTCCCTCTTCTGGAACCAACCCTGGGGAAAGCAGCCAGATCGTGGTGAACTTTATAACGGGCTACCATAATTTAATGCCTATATAAAATCTAGTGTCTTTGCTGTTGAACGCTGAGGAGTTCCCGCGGTTGGAGCCAATCCTGGGTGCAGCAGCTAGATCATGGTGGACCTTAGAACAGACTATTATAATTAAATGCATTGTCCTTAAAACTGAAACAACTTGTAAAATTTCAACTTCGTAGGATAAGAGGAAGTGGTTTTAATTCAACTTGCAAGATTTGACTCAAACATACCTACATACTAACTAACTAACAAGGCAAGTTAAATAAAAGCTTGTAATAATAAAAAAACACACAAAACATTTTAATCTTGGGAATGATAAAAAAATATATACGTATAGATTGATGCACCATTTGAAACTACTCCCATGTCTTGCATTTGCTCCAGCATTTGGTCCAAATCGGTCAATGTCCTTTATCTCATAAGGCTTCTGAGAAGTTGGCCGATGTAAAACCTTTCGGGCACACGGCTTGTTGTTTTCATAAACCGTCGGGAGTTACAGAGAAGATCAATCAAGCTGCCTTTTTTACTTGGCGCCCTTTTGTTTGTTTGACGCCCACTCAAAATGGAAAAAAAATCATCTTCAACTTAAAAATCAGGGTCTGATACGTAGGTGTTTGCCATACGTTTAGAGCTCACTTCAGAAATCTCTGAAAATAAAGAGTAATTTTTATCATTCCTTCTTGTTAATTTTTGGTAAAAAAGTTGTCTCAGTCAGTCTTAAGTCCGTAAAAAAAAAAAGAAAAAAAAAAGCCCATCTGTAATGTATTTTACCTTTAATTCGTAATCCTAAATTCTAAACGACTAAAGATTTTAATTTGTTAAAGAGGTTACTGTCTGACGTAATATATACGGACAAGAAGGGCTATGAAATATATTTCGGAAACTGGCCGCGCCTTATTTAAAAATGTACGCGATCGTCGCCTGCATTTGTCACTTGTCACTTTTTTGTCCAGGGAACCTGGATGCGCGGTCGCGCCGACAGAGGGCGGTTTTCCGAATAAAAAGTGACATACCTATACACGCGACCCTACGACTTACTCGCTACGAGTCGTGGTAAAACATTCCCCGCCGGCCGTTCACGGCATCGGATTATACGACTTGAGACGCAACTTGTGTCAAGCGACATGCGCGCGCGTCACCTGCATTGACTTATAAATCATATGGACTTGAAATGTTTGACTATAGAAAAAACAGTTATACAAATATGAGGCATATCGACGCCAAAATCATAAAAATATTGCCATCTCTTTTTAACTTTCATAATTTTGCGTAAGTGAAAAAGGACAATAGTGTTTTTGACAGTTACTTTATTGGCAACCCTACATTTCTAGAGTCATTGAATACCTATTTGCGGCCGAATCGCCATTTTATCCTCTCGCTGTTTGGTAGCAAACTTGAGTACGTCAACTGTCAAATGCTCTTGAGCTGTGGTTATAATTGTAAATTTTGGAGTAATTTGCAGTGATAATGCGTTTAAACTCGGTCCTCTAGTACAAATCGTCAATAGCAAGATGCCCAATTGCAATATAATCGGATGTGGCATCAAAAGAAGCGGAAATCTCCCGAACATAACTTTGCACCAGTACATACATAATTTCAGCTGAAATATCTTAAGATTTATATGATAAACAAAAGATTCTGCATTTGTTGAAGAGCTTTAACAATAAAGCATTTTTATTTTCCCTTTTGCCTTTATTTTTAATAGTTTTTCAACATGAAATGATTTTCTTGTTATTGAAGGGATAGAGTAGTGCATTTAGACATTTTTATATTTATCGATAATGCTATTTTATGATTCTTTATTGGTTTTATGTTTTATTTTCAAGGCTGCCTGATGAACGAAAAAGAAAATTTGGCTGGAAACAATCAGTGTTGAAAATTTAAAGATGTCAACAAAAACAATTCACATATTTTGTTCTCTTCACTTTGAAGAATCATGTTTTGGATACTGAATAAAGTAACATTACGTGACGATGCTTTACTATCACGAACCTTATTGGTAAGTAACATTGCATGTTATAAATTTTTCCAACATGATTGTGTAGTGGCTGATAAATGATGGTGATGTCCTCAATTGCAACAGTTGTCTAATGTACACAAAGAGTGATGTAAAGAATGTGTTGGAAGAATTAATATTAATTAAAAACCCTATTAATAAAATCAAGAAACATCAAGAATACTCATCATTTTATTGCTTGTTTACAGCCTAAGATTCGAACAAATATGTCTGGCATTTAATTGAGACAATCAATATCTGGATGTGGTGCTCCTAATACGGTAATTGATTTTTGTAATTATAAACAGTAGGATCATTACTGTTTTGAAAAGTCATAAAAATTTTAAGTATTTACTATTAAATTTTTATTAATATTTATGTTAATGATAAAGAGTAGTTTTCAGGTCCAAGCTGTTTGTGTGCCTACCACTCAAAATCAACCTGGAGAAATTTCAAAGAGGAGTGGCATAGATTTAGCCCCTAGCACATCCGCTACACTAGATTTAGTCTCCGTTGCGCTACATTTAGCTGCTAGCACCTAAGTTGCGCCAGATTTAGCTGCTAGCACCTCCGCTACGCCAGATTTACCGGTATGACAAGGTTCCGTTTTTTTAAATCTAATTGATAACATCTTATTGATTGAATTGAGACTGGCTGGGAGATATCTCACGCTTCTTGTCTTCAATATCTATTAAAGCTTAATTTTATTTGATTCCAGGAACACACATTTAAAATGATAAAGAAATTCAAGGACAAATGTCAAAAGCAGTCCAAGAAGATAAAGAGACGGAGAAAGTTAGAAGACAGACGAAAGAAATTGCTCATTTTAGTAATACTATCAAAGATTTTAAAGGATATAATAATATTTATTAATTAAAAGTGTAATAGAGGTATACATGAATTTGAGATACAAATATTATGGGAAGAAATCTACTGAGAGAATATCCCATAGAAATTACCCAAACTAAATTGTATTGTTCAGAAATGAATAAAATTGATTTCTTTAATATAACTTTATTATAATTATTGTTGATTTTTAATAAAATATTTAACCCTCGATCATTTTCCTTTTAGAAACTTAGCATCAAAAATATGAATTATGGTGAATAAAACCATTTAAAAAAAAGTTTTTCACTGGTTATCCGTGAAATTCAAATTTTCAAACATTTTTTGCAAATTGCAGCTCTGTATTAGGTCGATTGTACTATTATAACGGATTTCACTCCATTGTATACACAATGGAGTGAACGGATTTCACTCCATTGTATACACAATGGAGTGAAATCCGTTATAGAATACTACGTCGATATAAAGCAGCGTATATCTGTCCTCCAGTTCTACGGTTTAGCCTTGAAAGAAGGACGATCCAACAAACAACTTAACGGCGCGGTACTCTATCGGTTAAATGAAAGACTCATGCATGTTAAAGAACTTGGGGTATTTTTACCCGTACATATTGTACCGTGACATTATGAAAACATTTCACAATCTTTTATCGATGTTATTTAAAAGAAGTATCGATAAGGGCTGCTCTAGTAACCGCCATTTTATCCTCTCAGTAGAGCGTAGGTATACACGTTTTTCTTGTAGGTATGCCAAGTCCATAGGATTTATTAGTCATTGGTCACCTGAGGGTCTAGACAAGTGACAATCGCTTCGAAAGCGTTTCCAATTTCTACAACGACTTTCAACAGAATTGACATAAGTTTTTCGATAGCTTAAGTCAGTTCTATACATTTCTGCCTTTTTCATCATCGTTATCGCTGATAGAATGTCACTTTGTCTAGGACCTCTGCTTCCGTCCATCGCTTCGCAAGTCGCGTCCTGCGACGCGACTTGCGAAGCGATGGACGGAAGCGGATGCGAAGCCTTGCTCATTGTTTTCTAGCAGTCGCTGTCGCAAGACGCGTCTCGCTAGAGCGTGTAGTTCATAGTCAAAGGGAAGGAGGTTATAAGAATAGAACAGGGGATGAAAGTTTGTAAAAAAATCCGTAATTGTTAAAATAAGCGGTCAAAATCAAGCCTAGTAGTCCAGCCTACTAATAAAATAAATGAAAAAAACCAATTAGAAAGGGACGTCTCAAATTTAATTTAAGTGTTAAAAAGTTAAAAAAGATTCGTGCTTCAACCACACACCACCACCATTCCACACACCATTCTCTAATTATTATCTTGGTTAATTTCTCTTTATCTTTTAATAAAATTATCTTTTTTCACTTTATATAGGTTTGTAAGTACTTACCCATGTCTGCAGTTGTTTCCAGTATTTCCAGTCTGAAACAATCTCCCACGTGGGCGAATTCCCACACTATAGGAAAAAATCTCATCTGTAGGTACATAATATTATGTAATCGTAGCAAAGTCAAAATCGTACATTTAATATAAAAAATTGCTATTTAGTTCAATAAAAACTAATAAGAAAAAAGGGACTAGACGTCATGAGGAAAAAAATCTTAGTGAATTGGAGGATAATTATTACATGTGTTTTCAATGTGACTGAACCAGATATTATACTTGACTATATTTGCAAAAATAACCGCCCGTTACATTTTGATCATATCGATATGTTAACCAAACTGTTAAAAGATGGGGCCTAAAACGGCCACATTAGCAATTCATCTAAAAGCAATTCATTTCCTGAATTCCTAGCTGTCATTAGCAATTCCTCTAATTTGACATAAAATTAATTCATAATTTGTGGACCATTCTACGAACAGAATTGTCACAGAATTGTCAGTTTGTAACATTTTACGATGATTCATAATAATTATGATTCTGCCAAAGTGGCCGTTTTAAGCCCCCTGTTGATTTTGCGTGGTGATGATATGCTAAGATGACATTAAAAGTAAATATGCTTCAGTCACTCAATTGGACGAATTCGAAGTTGGAAGTGGAATCTAGGAAGCCACCATTATCATTGTTAAGGGCGCACCCAATCACAAATTGCTTAGCATGATCCTCTGTTATGCCGAAAATACTGCAGCATTAATTTTGAAATAAATATATGTTAAAGTTGAGGATTGATGCTAGGTCTTATGTGAGGCGAAAACACGATTACATAAAATTTTCTCTATAGAAAAAAAATCCAAAGTTACCTCTGCACAGAATTATAAACCGCTGGTATTCAAAAAATACTTCAAATTAGATCATGAAACTTTGCATGATAACTGAACTAACTATATAATAAAGCAGGTCTTGTGTGTGTCATTTTTTTTTAATTACCATTATTTTCACCGTAAAAAGCAATTACCTAAACTTATCGACGCTTTAGGGCCGCTAGCGCCCCATTCCGTCTCGTTCTCACTCAGGTCGCGAGTAGTATGGTGCGAGCGGGATAAAATATGAGGTAGGGTGCGCCCTTAACCTGCAATATTAATACGATGAAAAGATGAGGGTATATGCTCGATAGTAGGCTTGTCATGTCGGTGTATCACCGGAGAACGTCAACGTTAGCGCGATGGCTAGTACATAGCACATTGAATCACCAAAATATTGTTCTATCACTCATACCACGCCAGCTATGACTAGTGCACTCGCACCGAATAACGCGACACTGTTGGAAAACTTTCGGGAAGTAAGGCGTGGTTACTGATGAAACCTTACCAGCCGGACGAAATAGGTACAATAACGGCTCATTCACACGAGGACGATTCGTGTTTTTTCACAAATCGTCTTTTTTCATGATTCGTTTTTTGTTTACGGCGGTAATACTTCTTATGTACCCGTTTTAACATCACGAATTATGAAAAATGACGGACTAGGCATCAAACTGCCTAGCTCAAATCACAAAATCTCTGGCTTTAATCACAATATCGTCTTTATTTATTTTTTGACGAATCGTCAATGACCGATCCCGTGTGAATACGGCCTAAGATGTAAGTTGGTAGGTTTAAAAAACAGTGAGTACGCACTTTTATATCTAGCTTTACAATTCGCATAATCCATCATGCAATAATTCTTGAAAGTAAAGTAGGCAATCCAAGTTGAACGACCGCATACTCTTCCAGTTCTGAAAAAGCATTACCTTCCTTTTGGTCTCCGCTGCAGTAGGGCACAAAAGAACCCGACCAGAATGATCTCCTTTCTTTAGAAAAGCAGTGCCACAGAAAGCAGAACCTTTTTAGGGTTCCGTACCCAAAGGGTAAAACGGGACCCTATTACTAAGACTCCGCTGTCTGTCTGTCTGTCTGTCCGTCTGTCACCAAGCTGTATCTCTTGAACCTTGATAGTTAGACAGTTGAACTTTGCACAGATCATGTATTTCTGCTCCGATTCAACGACTTCGGCTCCGATAATTTTGAACCAGAGTTATACATTCATCCAAAGCTCAGATACCGGTTAAATTTTCAAACCGGTATGATTTACTTGACGCAAACACCTTTACATTCGGTTTCATTCGCATATACCGGTTTTTTTAAACACCGAACAATGCGGCGGCGTCGCGTCGCGCGACGAGTCGCCCCAGTATGTAAGAGCCATTATACAGTTAGTAAGGGTAAACACCGTTGTCACTCAAACCAAGGGTACTTAACTTAAATATAAAAAAAAAAAATGACCGAGTAACAACAAAAAAAAACCTTATTATCTTTCATTCAAAGATTTTAAAAAGTTCCTATCCGATACTCTTCGCTAATTCATGGATAATGCGCCCGGTCGCCGCCCGCTACCTACCTACACAACACATAAAATACCATCCGTGGTATGTGATCGTTGTCATTTAATTCTTGGACCGGTTGAAAATGATACGGATGTTGATGATCGATGTGGAGAAGTCTCCATACTGTCCAGTGGGAGACATTGAAAACACGTGCCGCCCTCCTGGTACTTCCCTCTGGCTACTCCGAAATTCAGGATACCTACTACGCTTTGTAATGGGTAACTAGCTTTATCTTTCTGACTGACCGACTCCGAGACAGTTCAAAAGTGCCTGTAAATTAGTTAAATTAAAATAAATGCTATAGGTTATAAAATTATAATTATGTATTTACGAATTCTGTGAAAATTTCTAGGCCCTAGGGTATATGGAGTGCTTAGATGTTGGAAATGGGTCACACCGTCATGTCCTGCTATCTAATTGTAAATACATAATTATACAATAACCTTAGTAAATACAAATGCAATAATAAATTCTAGGCATCAATAAATAAAGAATCGAGCAACAAATTAAGTTTAGGAACCAAATACCATAGTATTAGGTTCCTAAACTTAATTTGTTGTTCGATTCTTGTTCTCGTTGATTCTCGTTTTAAACAAATAACTGACTTACTAATACTGACTTAATATAATTAAAATATTGACTTTAAATAATTATTATTACGTAAAAATACTAGAAATCAGACATAAAAGGAAAAGTAGAAATTAAATAAAAATACAATTACCAGTTAATATTATAAACAAAGCGTTCTTCCTCCTTTCTCCTACTATGCTGTGCCCGACAGGGTCCATAATTGTACCATTAATTTTAAGCCTACCAACTGTATGGAATGCAATAAAGAATTGAGAATTGCGTAACTTATTTTCGTAACCGATTAAGACTAGTCTGTTTCATTTTGA
This sequence comes from Lithophane semibrunnea, assembly GCA_947363905.1. Taxonomy (NCBI): domain Eukaryota; kingdom Metazoa; phylum Arthropoda; class Insecta; order Lepidoptera; family Noctuidae; genus Lithophane; species Lithophane semibrunnea. The sequence goes on from OX376209.1 coordinate 6,038,071, forward strand.
CAATTTAACAACATTCATTGGGTTATTTACGTTGTAGAACAGAGTTATTTCCGAACTTATTAAGCAATGGATTAGCCAGTTGTTTCAAACCTATTCAGATTCTGATTGATCGTGTATTATAAGCAGTGATCGGATATTCGGATGCATATTTACTGTGAGGCAGTAGATGGCGCTCGGGAACCATCATGAAGTTGACAACCACGAAGATAGCAAGGCGCGGTCGGCACGCCTAGCTCGCATATTGCATCGAGGCGTTCGTTCTCTTTTCTGGCGGACACCGACGGCTTAGGACCTACCTAACATTATCTTGTACTGCATAAGTGTATTTTTAAATAAATATTTTATACTTCTTTTACCTTGTTTTTCTGAGCTCTTACATTACCTAAGGTTTGTATGTTAACCAGTATGGAGAGCGCTTCAGTACGGGAAAAGTCCCGGTTTCCGAGAAAGACGAATTAGCTCCCAGATTTTAAAAAAATGTGTGGAATTTTTCAATACATTTAAAGCGTAATAATTATTTCTAATATGTAAAACTTTACATATACATATTAGAAATAATTATTACGCTTAGGAATTACTTGTGTCCTCTGCGTTATTTATGAAATAACCGCAAACCCGGGAAAAAAAGAAGCCGCTTCCATATTTTTATAGCCTTTGCCGGCAAAAAATATACTTTAGGTAAAAATATACATCCGAATATCCGATCACTAATTATAAGTATTACAACGCAATTAGGGTGCTGGTAGGAACGCGTCGAATAACAATTGAGTCATCTAGTATAAATTACAAGCTTTTGCACGCGGCTTAGCCCAGGTTGAGTTCGGAAAAGAAAACTGAAGTTTAATAACCTTCTCCATAAAAAACATCAGAAATTGTGATCTCAATATTGATTTGAAAGAAGAATAATACGTAATGTAACTTACTGGTAGGCTCTCAAACAGTTCATGGCCAAGTAGTGACAAGGGTCGTTCGCAGATAGGAAAACTTCTGTGGTCCGCGTGCGTTTGGCTTTGGTTTTCTTTTCACCAATGGTGTATCTGGAGGCAAACGGAACATGAATCAATCCACATGGATGGTATGGTTAGGTATAATTATATATATGTTAATATAAGTATAACTTAATATATAAATATACAAGGTCTATCTTTTCATACACGAAATCTCTTAAGGGGTCATTGCACTCATAATTAAGAACACTTTTCACAAAAAAAATCAGCTGGTCCCTACATTTTGACGAGCTATGCGAACATACTATGGAGCAGTGGTGGCCCAGTGGTAACGGCCGCGACTTACGAGTTGTAGGTCGTAGGTTCGAACCCTGACAGGCGCTTTACTTTGTGTAAATAGTTTCATCACCACTGCTCTCAAAACGGTGAAGGAAAACATCGTGAGGAAACCGGCATGTCCTAGAACCAAAAATTCGAAGACATGTGACATCTACCAACCCGCACTGGGCCCGCGTGGTGGATTACGGCCCACTCCCTCTCATAGAGAGGAGGCCTGTGTCCCAGCAGTGGGAACATTATAGGCTGATTATGTTATGTTATGCTAACATAAATGTAGGGAACAGCAGATTTTTTTTTCGCGGTTTCAGCTTTGGTCTCATAGTGCAAGTTGTTCATACTGATGAGTACAATGACTCCTTAAGATATTTCGTGTACAAAAAGATACACCTTATATAGGTACCTAATTATAATATAATTAGGTACCTATGTAGGTATGTAGTGTGTCGTCCCACTAGAAGTAGCCGAAAGACCAGAAGAGAGACTGAAGTGGTGGCGAGACAGTACTTCCTTACCCGAACCATTCGTTCCACCTGCTGAAGATCTCCCGCCTGGCCATGAGTTGCCTTGGGTAACCTGGAAGTCTTTAAGGTTGATGCGCTTGGGTAACCCGCAAAATCCAAATTTTCTTACGTTTTTTGCAATTTGCAGGTCAGTATCAGGTTGTATGTTTCTATTACTATTAATGTGCATGTCATGAAAGACTTAGACTTATCGATTTCCCTGAAGATTTCAGAACCTGCAGCGACAAAAGTTGCAATCAAGTTTGTCATCGCGCTGTTATAGACAATATGTATAAAGATATAGTTAGTGCTTTATCTGAGTCAGCAGCGGTGGGTCGGGGGCGCAATATGCGTAGGAAAATGAAATTAGTGGTAGGGTGGAATGCGCATGTAGGTGAGGCTTACAGGGACGCCAGGCAGAAGTTTCGACTTTGGGAAGACCTTGGGAAGCCATTTGATGGTCCCACATTTTGTGATATGCGTGAAGCTAAGAGAATTTTTAAGTCTCGCTTGAAATGGTGTCAAAATAATGAAGACCAAATAAAAATGGATATTTTGGCTTCACAACATTCAAGCAATGATTTTCGCTCGTTTTGGAAAAACACGAATAGGCTGAGTAGTAAGCCTGGCCTCCCTGTGTCTGTCAATGGTGAGAGCGATCCTGTAGGCATTGCTGACCTCTTCAAGGAACATTTTAGAATAAAGTCTCCACTGGGTCCCTGCGTTTCCGAGCCTGATGTTGTTGACCATGGTGACCTTGGAGCGAGATTCACTGCCAAGGACGTTAAACGTGTTATTAACAGTATGTCGAGAGGCAAGTCTCCAGGTCACGATGGTCTCAGCATCGAGCACCTCAAGTTCGCGGGCCCTCATTTACCGAGAGTGTTAGCAATGTATTATAACTTTTGTGTGAGTCATGCGTATTTACCTAGCCATATGACTAAAACTATTGTAGTACCCATTATTAAAAATAGAACGGGTGATATCGCTGACCTAAACAACTACAGGCCCATTTCTCTGGTAACAGTGATCGCGAAAGTGCTTGATAGCCTGCTTAACAGACAACTTAATAACTTTGTACAGCTGCACGACAATCAGTTCGGGTTTCGATCCGGACTGTCGACTGAAAGTGCCATCTTGTGTCTAAAGTGGGCTGTGAGGTACTTACTACTCGGATAATAATAATAATAATAAAAATAATAAAAATATTTTATTGACATAAAAAGGCTGCACATACATTTGAAGCCCTGACTCCTGAGCTAGGTGAGACCTGTGTTACAGGAGTCAGTGTCTTCACCCGCTTTTAGAACTAACAATTTTAATACAATAGGGAAATAAGAGATAAAATTTTAAAATACTTTACTTAAAAATTAAACATACTTGCTCTTGTTTGTCATGTGTGTGAGTTTGTGTGTGATGTGTGTGTGCGTGTGTGTGTGAATGAGTGTATGAGTGAATGATCGTGATTATTGGCTGGACTTAGGGTTTTAAATAGGAGTTGATAGGATAGGAAAACTCCTACGTATGCTTGCTTCCTCGACCTCTCCAAAGCTTTTGATCTGGTCGCATACAGTGTCCTCTGGAGGAAGTTAGTGGAAGCTGGAGTTCCTCCAGAGTTGATAAATACTTTTAAATGCTGGTATGGAGGCCAGATCAATCAGGTACGCTGGGCCTGATGTTTTTCGGAGCCGTATAGGTTGGAGTGCGGGGTGAGGCAGGGGGGGTTGACTTCACCCACGCTCTTCAATCTGTATGTCAATGAGCTGATCGAGGTGCTCAGCAGAGAGCGTGCCGGCTGTTACATTGACGGTGTATGTGTTAACAACATTAGTTACGCCGATGATATGGCACTGCTGAGCGCCTCGGTTTGTGGTCTTAGAAGGTTGGTGGCTATCTGTGAAGAATATGCTTTACTTCATGGATTGGTCTACAACGTCACTAAAAGTGAAGTCATGGTCTTTGGTGTCGGTGGTCGATATCCAGATGCTATTCCTCCGGTCAAGTTGAACGGAATATCGCTTACGAGGGTATATAAAGTAAAGTACTTGGGACATCTTTTGACCGCTGACCTCAAAGACGATGATGATATTGAAAGAGAGAGTTGTTCTAGGAAAGTAAAAAGAGCCTTGTTTCGTGCATATTGCACCTCATTTTACACGTGCAGCCTGTGGGTAGATTTTGCAATATAATAATGCGTTCCGGGTATTGATGGGGCTGTTCCGCTTCTGTAGCGCATCAGGGATGTTTGCTGATGCGCGTGTCGATTGCTTCTACAGTACGATGCGGAAAAGATGCGCTTCCCTGGTGCGCCGGGTGCGGGCCAGCCCCAACATTATACTGCAGTGTGTTGCGAGCAGACTGGACTGTTTGTGTGTGAATCGCTGCTGCAAGCTTTCTACATCGGTTATAAGCTTGTAGCAGGGATTCTCATACCTTTAAGGCAGTGTTAGGTTAAATGTGTAGGTTAGTGTACTAATATAGTTGATAAGATAGATTGTTACTAACTTTTTGAGTCCTGTTACTTGTTAATTAAATATAAATTAAAAAAAAAGAGGATAATATTAACATAAAGATACCAGAAATATTTGAAATTTCTGCACCTGGTAGATTAATTATAACTTTATACAAAAATATTATCACCGCCTCTACTGTAACCATTAGTGGATGGATAAACCAAAATTTAAGTGCATAATAGTGGAATAGTTTTTTCTAAATTCACATATACAGACATGCCTCCACTTTAAAGGCCCTTGAGGGGGGGGGGGGAGGTATCAATGTTGAGGTCATAAGAAAAGCTGCTGGTTGGACCACTTTCTCAACCTTTTCTCGCTTTTATATGTGACCAATATTAATCCTAATGCCTTTGCACAGGCTGTGTGCTCTATAGAGAGTGGCTGTTCATAAAACTTATTATATTTTTATGTCAATTTTAATTGTCTGCTTATAAGTAATTGATGTGTGTATTAGATTATGGTTTGGTTGATTCAAGACTGAATACGAATTCCAGGAACTAATAGTCTGTTTTTACCTTAATGGAATATTTACTGATTCTTATAATATAACATGGTTTAGCTACAATGTTTAGTTGTTAAATAATGTTGAAATGATTACCAACACAACTTTGTTCTTTGAACATCTACACTGTTTTCCATGAAGGCGAAATTATGAGTATAATTATACAGATCGGACTAACTTACCTAGTGACGTCCGATCCTTAATTATATGAAATAATTTCGCCTTCATGGCATCCCAACCCTTCCCAGATAATCAACCTACTTATGTGTACTGGATTATCAAAACCCCTTCTAAAAGTTGTGTTGTGCTATAATTATATGCACTATGCCGGGACACTTTACTCCTTGGCTAGGACTAAACGATGCCCCTATATAGGTCTATAGGTCATCGTAAATTCCCGTTCTTAGGTTATTAAGCTTTGAAGAAATGACTTGACAGATGACGGGATGGTGCGCCCGCGATCGGACCACAAATAACATTTTTGATTTTTATCTATGATGAAGGCTTTCATCTTTAAATAATGTGATTGGCGTGTAGTGCACCAGTGCAAACTACTCGGAGCTCGTGGCTAAGTAATAACAGCCGCTCGGGTCGATCCATCAGGTTAAGCTACGCTTGCCGGGGTTGGTCCGTGGATGGGTGACCATTTTCACATATCGAGACTCCTCCGTGCCTCGGAAAGCACGTTAAGCCGTTGGTCCCGGCTGCCATTTGTGGATCTTTGACAGTCGTTACGAATCGTCAGAAGCACGAAAGTCTGACAACCAGTCTAACCAAGGGGTATCGTATTACCCAGTTACTGGGTTGTGGAGGTCAGATAGGCAGTCGCTCCATGTAAAATACTCGTATTCAGCTGCATCCGGTTAGACTGGAAGCCGACCCCAACATAGTTGGGAAAAGGCTAGGCAGATGATGATATCAGGTTGTATGTTGATCTAAATATTATCAGCGCTCGTAACAAATATGGATTTACAGAATAGGGAATATGCATGTATTTTTTTAATATTTTTATTCGATGTATATTTGAATGTATTTTTTGAATTTTTTTTTACTGTTATTTGACGATGTAGTTTACATCGTCAAATAACAGTAAAAAAAATTCGACGGCAAAAAAGCAATTTGAAGTACTTAATTTTTTTTTTTTTTTTGCAACCGGTCCGCGCTATTTAAACGCCCTCAATTTGGCGCGCTTGGTGTGGTGACGTCACAGACCGTGAAAACAAACAAGCAACTGTCAAGTCAACGTCAAACACTCCTTTTTGTAGGAGCGTTTGACATTGACTTGACACTTGTTGATTGACTTGACATTGACATATTGATTGATAACCCGGATTGTTACGTCACATCCGCTCTTAGCGTTTCAAGTATTTGAATTACCCACAGATTTTTGGGACTTTTTAAAAATTAATTTCTCGCTCGAAAAGAAATTTTATTCAAAAATATTGATGGAGGCATAATTCTGAAGTAATATAGTTTATAAAAAAAAATATTTGACCTATATTTGAATCACATGCATATTCCCTATTATAAACATTAGAATCAGCAATACAACTCTCTAAGTTCATGAAAGTGCCAAATGACATGATTTCATGAAATAGTCATTCAATACACTTATATGAGCTTAGAGAGTTGTATTGCTGATTTTAATGTTTATAATTCTGTAAATCCATATTTGTTACGAGCGATATTTAGATCAACATACAACCTGATATTGACCTGCAAATTGCAAAAAACGTAGGAAAATTTGAATTTCGCGGGCCACCCTAGCGCATCCCCCTTAAACAGACTCCGGACCCAGGTTGGCCAAAATAAGGAAAATCTATTCAGGTGGGGATTCATAGACGACTCCGCCTTGGAGTGTAAATGTGGTGCTGTTCCACGAACGATGGGACACTTAATGTCGTGTCCTGCGTGTCGTGTCAGCTGCACGTTACAGGAACTGATGGACGCTAGTGATGGCACCAAACACGTGGCCAAATTCTGGGACGAGTCTATTTAGATTGCCCTCGACACGCTAAGAAGAAGATTAGGTATACACCGCACTATTAATTCAGTGATACACACGGCTACACATCAAGCTATACATTTCCAGTTTACGCCGACCGAGTACGGAAATTCTATACAATGCGAGATCAGCTTATACTGGAAATGTATAGCTTGATGTGTAGCCGTGTGTACATGGTGTAGAAATATTAACGGTGTTCGGACTCCAGCAGGCGTAGCATGGCGCTTTCTATCTGTACGAAGAATAGACATAGCTTTTTCTATACAAAGTGACAGTTCGTTTCTTCATTTTTGACATCCACCGTAGAAATCTTTCTACAATCTGTCATTTTGTCTTTCATTTCTAACGATCTTTGTCTAGGTCTTTTTATATGTAGACTATTTCGGAAGAAAGTTTTCTATCCTTACTGTCAAAATCACACTGACAACCGATAAATACTATGAAAATCTAATCCAAAACAAGGAATTCTGAGTCGAATTATGTAAAAGAGTGAATTTCGTAAAAAGTGCAGTTGACTCTTTCTACTTTGCTGCCGTCTCGTACTGTCTACTGTCTACAGGAAACGTCATTTTTGTCTACTCTTCCGTCGACAAAACGATGCTCATGCTACGCCTGCAGGAAAATCATTGGTGTTAGTCACACTGGTGTTACAACCTGGTGTGACCACGAGTCCGCACCCATGTGTTATTAGGCTCTAGGATAGAAAATCAACAGGCGTAAGGTTAGTAAAACTGGCCAAGTGCATATCGAACCACGCACAGTGAAGGGTTTCGTAGTTGTGATGAATTTATCCAACAAACTTAACATTGTAGTTGAAAAACTTGAACATGTTTTTGCAACTGCAAAGGAGATTGGGCGTTTCTGCCCTGGAGCCCAATAGCGTTAAGATATTTTCATAATAGCCAACAGTCTGGGAGCCTAAACCGGCCACTTTGGCAGAATCATAATAGGATAAACCACACATAAAAAAGTCTAAGCAACATGTACTTTTTGAACTTTTGAACGATTTTTACTTTTGTCATATGTTTATATTTCTTTTATTAACAATAAACTAAGCATTTTTTGATGCATTAGTGTCTAAGTAGGCTTGCAGAAAAAATATCGATATATCGAAATATCGATATTTTTTGTTCGATATATCGATATTTTCAGGCAATATTTATTATTTCGATATATCGATGTATCGATATAAAATATCAAGTATCGAAAATGTATCAAAAACGATTTATTTTCAATAGCAACACCGTTGTCGCCGCTGACTAAAACCGCTGGAACTCAGAGCCGCAAAATTATTAGTACTTTTTTCCTAGTTTGGTATTTAAATGATTATAAAACTTGTACTACATAAAGTAAAATTTTTTTTTGAAAATTCCACCGATATATCGATTTTTTTTTTCGATATATCGAAATCGATAATGATATTTTTTTTAAATATCGATACTTTTTTACACTTCTTGCATCCCTATGACTAAGGCAACAAAAACTTTCATTCAATTATTCATTTACTCCCAATATTTAACAATATATGTATACCGTAACTTTAGTAATATAAAATAAAGTTAAAACGAAATTAAACTTTTCATGTTTTACAAAATTAAATAACGATTTTTTTTTAAATTATTTGGTAAGTCAACACAAATTGTGACAGCCTCTGTGGTTTAAAACTTGTCGGCAACGATTTATCATTGAATTTATAAGATTATTTATCTGATCCTGCGGCAATCGCTCCCAATAGAATTCTAACAAGTGTTTCAGTTGTTGGGTTGTGGACACTCCGTCCAGGTTCTCTAGAACACGTCTCTGGAGCATGTCTCATGCGTGCTTGATGGGATTGAGGTCTGGCGATTGAGCAGGCCACGGCAATACCCGGATGTTTTCCATTGCCAATTACTCTCTGGCTTTCCGAGCTGTGTGCGAACGCGCATTGTCATGCATCAGCGTGAAATCTGAGCCAAAACTTTGTGCAAATGGGTGAGCATAAGGCCCGAGAACATCTCCAACGTAACTTTCAGCGTTCATATTGCCATCTACAAAAACGAGCTCAGTTCGTCTGTTCTTCATAATACCCACCCATACCATCACTGTGGAGCCACTGTAAGGGTGCACTTCCTGGACGCATCTCAGCCGTTCAGCATTTCCGGGACGACGATACACTCTTACCCTTCTCGTATCAGGCCTTAATACAAACCGGGACTCATCGCAAAATAAAATTTTATCCCATTGTTCCTGGGTCCATGTCAAGCGATCCCTATACCATTCATTTCGACGGGCGTGATTCCCATGGCGTATAGTCGTGCTCGTAAGCCGTATTCATGCAGCTTATTTCTCACGGTTTGGCGGCTAACAACAAACACCAAAATGATAAAACTGAGATATAAACCAAAATCAAGCAACGAAATCGGGAAAACATAATTAGCTTTTATTTTAATGAAAACAAAACGGAATCGAAATGTTTCTCTTTTTAAAATCAGCCAGTTTGTTTTCGAGGACAAAAAGATTGTATAACAATTTACTTTGTTAAAAAAAAGTTAAGTATGCAATAAAACATGCCGTTTCTGTAAATGATGCGTGTTGCTTAGACTTTTTTGATGTGTGTACTATAGAATAGAATTTTCTTTATTCAAGTTACATGACTCAAAAATGGTTGGTATAAATGGTTACTATTAATCGTCTTAAAATGTCACAAACTGACAATTCATAATAATAACTGCGTGCAATTCATATTACACAATTCATCTGTTTGAGTTTTGTATGGAGATTCGTAAAATGGTTCACAAATTAAAAATTGTTTAGGTCTGCCCTTTTCATCTGAGGCCTTAGTGCGAGTTTCTTTTAACTATCTTCACTTTACGCATCGACCGCGTTCGGCGCTCCGATTGGCCTTTCACTGGCCTTCACTGGTAAAGGGCCAATCGGAGCGCCGAACGCGGTCGATGCGTAAAGTGAAGATAGTTAAAAGAAACTCGCACTAAGACCTCTGGTATATTTTTGACGATTACTGTCCAATATGGCACATACCTGTTTGCTTGTGCATTTTGTGGATCTTTCGTTGTTTCCCCTCCTTGGCGCAGATTAAGACGGGTTTCATTGCTTATAGGCCATTGTGTATTGTTTATCCAGCTTTTTGTAATGCGCGTTTCTTCCCCATTAACACCGTCATCGGGTAAGGCTAAAAAAATTGTTTCTGTACCATTATACCTCGTTTCTGTTTCGCTTTTACCCGAACGGCACGACTGCAAAGACAGCGTTATGTTTTCACGGGTTTCTATATAAGGCAGATATTTTAGTTCAATCTCAGATTTGATGCCACCAACTGCATCAGGACTACTTGAAAAGTTTTTAACTTTAAGTTGCAGTCGGGTTATTTGATTTTTAAATATTTTTACCGTAAGGTACAAGGTTTGATTGCAATCTTTTACCCTATATGAGGCCTCTGAGTGGTCATACAGACTGTCCAGCATCTGGCGGCGGCGTACCGGAGAATAGTTTCGAGGGTTCACGGGCTATTTGTATTAGCCGACATTTTTGGAACATTACAGGAGAGCATTTCAAAGTTTCTTAATAAGAAAAAAAAGACATTATAAAAAAGTATAAAATATTTTTACAAAAAAGTGTTCTGTTGTTTTCCTTTACAAAAACTGCAAAGGACATGGATTTTTTCTGGCCCAGCATGGATCTTTGTCCATGCATGGACAAAGAGGGAAGATATTTATGTTGCCAGTTTTTTGTGGTAATTGGGATAGGTATGCATAGTGTAAGAATTGATATGATTTCACTAGTATTTTTAAAATATACAATATTAAAATTGTATTTAAAGCGTATTGTCTTTTAACTAGACTGTATTGAACATGATATTTAATACTTTTAAGGCGAATTTCACCAAACTTTTATACCGAGTATAAGTATTAGCCTGCTAATAAATTTTGAATTTTTCATTTAAGCTTTGCACAGACCTTTAATTATCATAGAGGGATGCATTAAAAAACAAAATACTAAAAAACAGAATAAAATAAATATTTTAGGGGGCTCCCATACAACAAACGTGTTTTTTTTGCCGTTTTTATAGATAACTAGCTGTGCCCCGCGGTTTCACCCGCGTAGGTCTCGATCCCGTGGGAATACATAGGAATAAAACGTATCCTATGTCCTATTCCAGGTCATGGTTTACCCGTGTGTCCATCCTCTCCTCTTCATAGTAGGAAATGTCGCGGCGGCGAGGCGCTGGCGTCGAACGGTTCGCGTATTGCATTTTTATACTCGTGATAACTTCGAAATTAAAGGTCTGATTCGAATGAATTAAAAAGTATTTTACTGCTACATAAATACCCTTGATGTTAAAACTATTTATTTGAATAATAATTAATATTATATGTTGATAAAACTCCTTCGCAAATAGTGCATTAATTTCGAACAAATTTGATTACCATAAAAAAGGTTATAGTGAGTCAATCTTAAAAACTCTTAAAGAGGAACGATTCCATCATACATGATATTTGCGTAACTTAAACCGTTTACGCAGCGCACGCAACGGAAGCTCTCAAAAAGGAATAACTATTCTCGTTTTTGCAACATTTTTCATTTATGCTCCGCTCCTATTGGTCGTAGCGTGATGTTATATAGCCTATAAACTTCCTCGATAAATGGACTATCCAACACAAAAATATTTTTTCAATTCCAACCAGTAGTTCCCGAGATTAGCGCGTTCAAACAAACAAAAAAAACTCTTCAGCTTTATAATATTTGTATAGATATAGATGGTACGGAACACTTCGTGCGCGAGTCCGACTCGCACTTGGCCGGTTTTTTATTTTAATTATTTCTACATCTGTACTAATCTGTGACCAAAATGAAATAAGAATAATACTTACATAGAAATACTGCTACATGGAGAAATATAAACATTGTCGTTCCACAGTGAACCATTTCTTTTCGTTTTAATGAATTACTGAGAATTATGTTTGAAACTGTGAACAATGTTGAAAGACATTCTACATTATGTTAGGTAAAGGATTTTAAATACGGTATCGAGTTATTATGCCTACAATTTTATTGTCATAAAAATGTTTATTGAAATGGGGTCTTATCGCTCATGAACTTTTCTTGGATTTGATTTAATTGAAAGTTATTTACCGTGAAATTCGACTGCTTTTTGAAATTATATTTTTATGGCAGGCTTCGGTGTCCGCAAAATTTCTAGTATTAGTTTACCGGCTTTCATACCGTGAACCGAGGATGGTACTGAGAAATTAATCAGATAATGAGAATAATAAGAAAATCCTAGCCGATTAATTTTGATGTGCTGTGCCCATCGATCACTAATAAAGAAGTAGATACACAATCCCATGCAAAAGTTTTCTTAAAACTGTCACCAATTGTGTCTATGTAATTCTAATTGAAATAAATATAAATTAATGTAAATTCAACCTTAAATGCAAAGTTTAAAGTTGTTTTCACAAAGATAATGTACAGAAAGCAATATTTTTCTTACGACCGATAGGTTGTCAACATACATCGAAACAAATTCAACATTACGCGCATGTCATAAAGTCAGAATTACAAACTGCCAAAAAAAACAATTAAATTTTACGACCGAGGCTCTCTGCTAAGATAAGTGGAGTCGCACAGTCCAAAATTCATTTGTCATTTTTTAAAATTTTTGAAGAATTCTTCGGATCTTTGACGTGCTTTGATCCATTATCCACACCTCACTGGATCTCGAGGAAAGCTAAAAAAACAAAAATAAAATATCACATTTTTAATTTTATTTCATGCCTTTAAACAAACTTAAATCTATAAAATGTTCAGTAGTACATATTTATAGAAATACGAAACAAAGAAGTCACATTAAAAAAAAAAACTATGAATCTTTAATACTTAATAAAAAAAAAAAGAAACGATAGCGTCTCCAACAAATGGAACAGAATCAACGCACTTATCCCAAACAATTTAAGTGGGCGTGTGATAGTATGATTAATACGTGTTAATCCTGCTATTTATTACGATTTAATTTGAAAAATGTTTTTACGTTGATTTCTTGAAAAAATATTTGTATTTACAATACATTAATAACAAATAAATAATGATAATATTAATACTTAGGTACTGAAAATATGAAAGCCCATCCTTTTTTTGCGTCCTAGAACTGTTATTTTTGCAATTTTTAAATGAGCACTGAGGCATGTTTATTGTCGGAGCGTTCGAATGCTACCTAATGAAAACGAAACCCAAATGTTCAAGTGGGTCCCGATTTGGTGTGGACACTTTTCATCGCTGATTGTGTATCTAGTTCGTTATTAGTGATCGATGGCCGTGCCTCACCGAGGCTATCGATGCCTGGAGACTTGCTTGCCCGAATTCAGATCCGCCCGACAATCCATCTTCCCTTCCCAGAAACTGTGGGATGGACTACCAAACTGAACTTCGACAAATGGTATTACGACATTACGGAACTCCGACACGTAACGTCTTTACTTCGACAATACTTTAGTTCGACACGCCTGAAATCCGACACTACCCTACTCCGACAAAAGGTTTCTTCGGCATGACTTAACTACGAAATGATGTGACTTCGACGACATTGAGCCGCTCTGCAGAGTAGTACAGAACAATTTACCTGACACGTCTGCTGCTACTGCGAAGCGTGCGCGCATGCTGGCTGTGGGTAAGTGGGAGTCGGGTTTGTGGCTTCATGCACTACCGTCATCGAACCTAGGAACTTTGTTCGACGACACTACGTTCCGCATCGACATTTGAACTTGAACAAATATAGAGTGAAGGCATATCTCTGGATATCTATGGTTTTCATAGCTGGAATTCCTCTAATTCCTGATAATTCCCCATTTAATTTTAAACGCGTACAATGACCATAAACAAAGCACAAGGACAAACTCTTCCGTTAACGGGCGTAGATTTGAGTGTGCATGAGTTGCATTTCGCACGGTTAGTTATACGTGGCTTTTTCCGGTATTAGTAATTTAAATAATTTAATATGCGCACATTCCTGGAAATTCGACAAATATATAGTATTCAGAGAAGCGTTACTTAGATTACGGAGTACATTAGTATTCGTTGCGGCTTTACTTACGTAGGTCATTATCGAATCAAGTCAATCAATTAATCCTGCCTAATCACCGAACACCAAAACAATGGTGTAAATTGTCATAATAACGAACATGTTCAATCAGATTTCAGTCTAACCGGATGCAGCTGAATATTAGTAAGACGTATTACTTGGTATTAGTATTTTACTTAAAGACTGTTAAAGATTCACGAACCAACGCTGGGACCAACGGCTTAACGTACTTTCCGAGGCACAGATGATCTCGGTATGTAAAGATGGTCATCCATCCACGTACCAACCCCGGTAAGCGTAGCTGTTGGATCGACCGGTGCGGTTGTTATAACTTAGTCACGGGCTTAACTTAACTTAACTTAACTTAACATAGCAAAACTTAAAGAACATGTTGCGTTTTATAATAATACGCTGAGATAGATTTCAGTCCACGCGGACGAAGTCGCGGGTACAGCTAATAATAATAATTTACATAACGACACCCGTCGGAAAATGTGGCGCTCGGCGATCTCAGATCGCTGCGGTTCCAAATGATCGGCGGTAACTAGCTTCACCAATGCCTCGTAAGATTTGTTCTCAGGAAAGTCAGAGGAACACAGATCACACATCAACGAATAGGTGGCTTCGCCTACGATTGCAATTTAAATCGACACTTTTAGGTTATCTTTTAGGCTAAGAACTCACGGAGCGGTTTTCACCCACGCCCGCCGCGGTGCTACACTGCGGTTTTATTTTTAAACTCACGAGGCCGGTGATTTGCGCGGTCACGCAGCCGTCGCGGTTGAGATCATCGCCCGCAAACTTGGCGGGCGATGTTCGCCAGACGGGCGGTTGTGCAAAATGGCTTCGGATTTCTGTACCCCCCGCCCCGCCGGCTACTGCGGTCGCCCGCCAATCGATCGCAGAGCGTGCGGGCCTAACTCGCCAAGCCGGCGGGTGACTGCCGCCAAAAGTTGCCCGCCGGTGCCGCAGGACCCGCAAACAACCGCGCGCGCCGCGGGTATAAAACGCGTCGTGAAATGTGCTCTTAAAGTACTTTTTGTATATAAGTCTACATCCTAGAGAAGCTGCGGGCCCGCAAACGCGGTGGGCGCGGGTTAAAACCGCTCCGTGAGTTTTTAGCCTTACGTCTTTTGGTAAAATGTACTGATTAACCTTTATATCATTTAGTAGAAGCAGGCCATTGTTTTTTGATATTGAACTGTTCTAACTTTCCGATTGGCAATTTAGCATCTTAATAACAGTAATATTGATACCTGATGAAGTCACAAAAAATATTTACTAATCCCGTACCCACTCGTCGCCAATGCAGCGTCAATGAAAGGCAAGGGTTAGCGACTCACTAATTTATTGATTAAGATTACTACCCCCGTAGAAATGTCATACGCGGATCATGAGATTTCTATGGTGGTGGGTAGACCCAACGTGTACTGGGGGCTTTACTCAGGAGGTCCCGCAAATTTATCATCTCTATCATCCATAATGTAGTAATTATCCAGAAAATGGTCATCATGATAATGGTACTCTGAAAAAATAACAATTCTATTAATAACGGTATTGATAATAACAATAATTAGGTACATAGGACATAGCTTGCAGAGTACGCAAGCTGAAATGGGCTGGCCATGTTTGTCGAAGGACCGATGTCCGTTGGACCAGACAGTCTTGGACTGGAGACCGCGTATCGGAAAGCGTAGTGGTTGGGTTCAGAAACGTGGCGCCTCGCTAAAAAGAATGTGAACTTATTTGGGGGTATCCTGAATCCTTCACAACAATTTCTAAAACACAAAATCCGGTGTACCTAACTGAGGGTAAAATTTGTTAAAGTTTAGAAATGTGCCGCCTCGATGGGGAGGGGTTTACTAATCCCCCCCTAACCCCTATCGAGGCGGTACGTTTTGCATCAAATTGCATTTTTTTTAAATGGAGTTCCACAATATTCCGTAGGATTTCACTGGTGGCACGGACTCTAATCTTGAAAAATTGTGAGAAAAAGAATACTTACGCACATAATATTTGACATTTTCGATATAGAAACATGCACCCGTGTAAGCAATGTACCATACTGTAAATTAATTTTATTTTAAAATAACTTTCATGAAACATACCCGTTTTATACAGGCCTCAAAACGTTCCGTACCACACATGGTTGTACCATGTGAGGTACGGAACCCTTTTCCTATAAATAGGATCACTGTTGTTCGTCAGTCAAGTCGGTGGTTCCATGGACGGGAAAAATTCAAGCTTCTAAAGCGACGCTTTCCTAGAAAAGCGGTTCCATCATATTATACGCGTGGACGTCATGAAAATCTGTCATTTTCACAATAAGTTAATCTAGAGATTTAAATCTTTTGGGGTCTCCCAAAAGATTTAAATCTCTAGATTTGCTCTCACCGTACTCACAAGTCAAAGTTTCCATACTGAGAAGAGTGAGCTCTCAGGTTACAGAATGATTGCGCTGTTACGAGGTAAGAGCCTCCTTTAATAAGTTGATTAGCTGTTGCCCGCGACTTCGTCTGCGATCCAGGTTGAAAATTACCCTATGCCCTTTTCCAGGTCATGGTCTATCCATGAGCCAAATTTCATCCAAATCCGTTCAGCCGTTTTAGCGTAAAAGTGTAACAAAACAAAATCCATGTGGCACATAATAAAAAGTCGTACTAACAAACAGATTAAAAAAACTAGTGAAAACATAAAACTTGACATAAACAATATTCTTGTTGAAGATCCGGCATCGGTCGCAAACGCCTTTAATGACTATTTTGTATCGGTAGGAAAAACGAACGCTACGAGATCTGACGAGAACCCACCAGGTCGACATGTCGTTACCCCTTGCGAAAATTCCATATATTTGCAAACAGTTGATCCAAGTGAAGTAAAATTTATCATTAAAAACTTAAAAAACAAGCAAAGTTTTGGTCATGACGAAATACCACCAATACTTGTTAAATCATGCATAGACGAATTAACAATTCCTTTGACTCTTCTTATCAATCAATCATTCATGGAAGGTGTTGTCCCAGATCTATTAAAAATATCTAAAGTAAAACCTATATATAAAAAGGGCAAAAAACATGACGCAGGAAATTATCGCCCAATTGCATTATTATCTACATTTTCAAAAGTATTTGAAACTGCAATGTCTAAACGACTAAATAATTTTTGCGAGAAGTATAAAATCTTTAACAACAGTCAAAATGGATTTAGGAAAAATAAGTCTACAACATTGGCAGTATTTAATTACGTCCAAGAAGCATTAAAAATAATAAATAATAAGAAATATGCAGTTGGGCTACTGTTGGATATGAGTAAAGCCTACGATCGAGTATCATATAAAGTACTAGAAAATAAACTGTACCAAATAGGTGTGAGAGGTATCGCGTATGAGTGGTTTTGCTCGTACCTAAAAGATCGCACACAATATGTTGAAGTGGAATATTTTCACCCGGACACTGGCATAGTGACCCACGTTAGATCACAAATGGAGCATGTAACTATGTCTATACCACAGGGCAGTGTTTTGGGGTGCATTTTATTCCTAATCTACATCAACGATTTGCCGAGAGAAATAAATGTTCAGAGTGTCCTGTTTGCTGACGATATTTCGATAGTGTTTCCGTGTGACGACGGTAGCAAATTAAATCCAATACTGGACGATATACTTACAAAAATAGTAAATTGGCTAAAGGACCATAATTTGGAAATCAATTTCACCAAGACAAAACTTATGCAATACAGACCTTATCAAAAACGTTCATTAAATATTAGTTATTCATTCAATGACATACCACTCCAATGTGTCGATTAATTTAGACTCTTGGGTCTGACAGTTGACACTAATATAAATTGGAAGGCACATATTAATGTTGTGTCAAACAAACTTGCAAGTTTCACTTATGCTTTAAATGAGCTAAAAAGATCAACCGACTTCAAAACGGCGATGACAGCATACTACGCCTACGCCTACTCATGGATTACATACGGCATTATAGTGTGGGGAAATAGCGTAGACGTAGAAAAACTCTTCATTTTACAAAAAAAATGTATGAGAATTCTTGCGAACATAGACCAAATGCAGAGCTGTAAACCTTATTTTATTAAATATAAAATGCTCACCCTAACAAGCATTTACATTTTGGAAGTAAGCAAGTTTGTGAGAAACCATGCGTCGTTATTCCCTTTAGCTAAAAGTCAGAGGCCGCTGCAACGCTCCTTAAGAGTAAAAAATGAATTAGCATTGCCAAGTTCAAAACTGGCTATGTATCACTCAGGACCTCTTGCAATGTGCATAAAAATTTACAATAAATTACCAAATGAAATTAAAGACATAGAATTTGACAATAAATTTGTAAACGCACTAAAAATGCACCTAATGCAGAAGTGTTATTATAGCCTAAATGAGTTCTTTATTTAACATTTCACTAATAATTATAAAATATTATTTGACAAATTGACATTCTGATAAATTAATGAGGTAGATTTTTTTTGAAAATTGACGCAATGTAATAAAGACATCCAATAATAAATTAATGAATAATGAAATGATAACAATAGACATTAGAAATTGGAAATGTAATATTATACTTTTAAATAACTTTATATAAGAATGCATGTAATTACAAAATACATACTAATTGTTGCGGTGCCCTAGCAGGGTTCATGTACGAAACTTTTAAGATGTAACAAGACCTTGGAAACGACATGAATGCAATAAATAAATAAATAAAAATAAATAAACAACACACTTTCGCAGTAATTATAATATTATAGTTAGGATTATAAAGGTTTTTATGTTAATTCTAAAGGTATAATTCCGTAGCCGACCTCAAGCGACAGTGACCAAAACCGACGTCGCTAGCTACGGAATTTATTTCATAGGAATTAATAGAAACCAGTCCTGTCGCGACGACACGTCGCGTCGCCTGCTGCTGCCGCCTGGCGGTCGGCCTTTATAAAGAAAAGACATTAACACGTACCATCATATCCCTCCCTGCAGTTGACATACTCCATCAAGCAATAGTTATCAAACGATTGGTATTGGTAACGACCTGTTTTAGCGCATATTTTACCAGTGCTGAAATAAAAAAATACATTATCGTAGATAAGAAGGTAGTTACCCATTATAAACGACTAGCTGCGCCCCGCGGTATCACCCGCATAAGTCTCGATCCCGGTGGAATATCGGGATAAAAAGTATCCTAAGTCGCTCTCCAGGTCATGGTCTACCCTGTGCCTGTTTCATCCAAATCCGTTCAGCCGTTTTAGCGTGAAAGCGCAACAAACTAACTCACTTTCACATTTATAATAATTATTAAGTTAAGATTAGGATAATCTGTAACCAGACTCCGGGAACAAATCCAGATTCATAAAATAATTCATTAAGACCCGATAATGTTGATTTATTTGATTGTTTTTATTTACGCCTCAAGCTTAAGTTAAGTTCGATGTTACTTAAGTTTTATTTTGTACGTCATAGTTCATTCAAAGCTTGTTTTAAAAAGGTTTTTACTTAAATTTTATTTTGTACTTTTTAGCATTAGAATTTGTTAAAATATCTGTTCTATCACGTTCACTTGAAAGGTGCTTGAAACTTGTTTTTAAAAAGGTTTTTACTTGTACTTTATTTTGTACTTTTAGCATTAGAATTTGTTTAAATATCTATTCTATCACCTGCACTTGTAAAGACAAATCCAATGAACCCAGACACGCCTTTACATAAGTCATGGCGTGAAGTTAACCAAGTTACACTATCTAAGTCATGTGCAAAGAAAATCATTCACCGTCCATACAATTTTGGGCTAAAGGCGAAAGTGCCGGTCCCAAACAAAAAAAAAGCTGTATTCCGAAAAAGTACGTTTTTCCCTTCATTTTTTATTATTACAACCTATAACTTTAATTAGATTACTATTAATAAACCCAATAGTGAAAAGTGAAGAGAATAACATTATTCTAACGGAATATTATATTATATCAATTTATTTATTTGGGCGGCACTTTCATTATTTAGCCCAAAATGAATGATCTCATTTAATGTCTCTGCTGTTGGTCGCTGATCAGTTTCCTCGTCTGGAGCCAATCTTGGTTGCAGCAGCCAGGTCATGGTGGACTTTAGAATGAAATATAATAATTTAATGCGTTTAAACCATTTTGTGTTTATATGCTGTTAACTTCTGAGGAGTCCCCTCGTCTGGAGCCGATCGTGGATGCAGCACTTATGTCATGGTGGACTTGAGAACGGTCTATCATAATTGAATGCGTGTATAAAAAATCTTGTCTGAAATATTGGCCGTTGAAGAGTTCCTTCTTCTGGAACCAATCCTGGGTGCAGCTGCCAGATCACAGTGAACTTAATAACGGGCTATCATAATTGAATGCGTATATAAAATTTCTTGTTTGTACTGTTGACCGTTGAGGAGTTCTCTCATCTGAAGCCAATCCTAGGTACAGCAGCCAGATCATGGTGAAATTGAGAACGGACTATTATAATTAAAACGCGTGTATAAAATTTCATATTTGTACTGTTAACCGTTGAGGAGTTCCCAAGGAGGAGTGTGAAGCCAATCCAGTTAGATCATGGTGGACTTTAGATCAGAATATCATACTTAAAGCTGATATAAAAGTTCGTGTCTGTACTGTTGACTGTCGAGGAGATCCCTTGTCTTGAGCCAATCCTGGGTGGCCTGTCATGCTTCTCATAAAAATGCATTGTCTTTGAAACTGAACCAACTTGTAAAATTTCAACTTCGTAGAATAAGAGGAAGTTGTTTTTTTCAGCTTGCAAGATTTGACTCAAACATACATACTAACTGACAAGGCAAGTTAAATAAAAGCTTGTAAAAACTGATTTGTTTTAATTCATTTTCAATGTACCAGAAGGTCGTGAGAGGCACGAGATCTGTGGTTTTTTTTCCTTGGCGCGGTTCACACGCCGTACCGTAAAGAAATCGTGCCGTGTGCAAAGGGCAGCTGTCGAAGAGGCCGAATTCTGGTCGATGGTATAAAATAATGTATTATGGAATCATCGATACGATGAAAAAGAAGAAGTGGCTGAATATGATGATGTAGGGCACAATATAAGAATCTATACTTACTCGTAAGCGTGTAGGCAAGGCCTTGCCATATGGTCACAATAATGATTTTGTGAAATGAACTTGAGGGAAGTTCGCGTTATTATTCTAGAACGCTCTTTTTTTCCCTTACCCTTAAATCTGCGGGAAAAGAGTTTTTTTTAAGAATGTGAAACTGTTGCATATCAGCAGTTATTAAAACACAAGTGAAAGTCTAAAAATGAATCGCCAAGACCAAGCAGAATGAACAACAGGCCATGAACATAAAACCCCATTTTATGTCCAGGAAATCACAATCCATTCCAAGGTCGACTGGAAGTGATCGCAGTAAGTGATAAGACCGCTAATTGTATATTTTGTAGTGTATATATAATATTTTTCTTTTTGTGATGTTTATTCTGGTGTACAATAAGGACCTATATTATAAATAAAATGTTAAGTAGTCACACCACTGTCCGGTTCGCTACAAGTCTCGCTGTCAGTGTGGTGAAGCAGTCGACCGCCTCGGACAACGGGGCCTTTCCTGCAGCAAGAGCGCTGGTTGGTTGGCACGGCACGCAAACATTAATGACATCATCCGTCGGGCTCTTGTCACCGCCGGGGTGCCAGCTGTTTTAGAACTCAATGGCTTGGCACGCGACGCTGGGAAGAGACCAGATGGAATGACCATAATGCCTTGGAAGTTGGGTAGGCCTTTGGTGTGGGATGCAACCTGTGTCGAAACCCTCGCGCCATCCCATCTTCCTAGCACGGCGGGCTGTGCTGGGGCGGCTGCTGCAGGTGCAGAAAACCTCAAACGGCGCAAATATAACAACCTTATTGGTAGCTATATTTCGTTTGGGGTTGAAACACTAGGGCCGTGGGGTCCGAGAGAGCATCGAGTATTTCGGGACATCGCCAAGCGGTTGGTCGACTCTTCACGTGACCAGAGAGCTGGGTCAAAGAATCAGCATTGCCATCCAACGTGGCAATGCT
This sequence comes from Lithophane semibrunnea, assembly GCA_947363905.1. NCBI lineage: Eukaryota > Metazoa > Arthropoda > Insecta > Lepidoptera > Noctuidae > Lithophane > Lithophane semibrunnea. Next base: position 6,059,991 of record OX376209.1, read on the forward strand.
GCCAGCCTTTTGGACACTTTTCCCACTGACAGCGATGCGGAAGAATTTTTTGCCGCCCTATGAGCCCTTCCTTTATATAATAATATTTATTTCGCTTTGTATAATTATAATGTTAGAATTAGATTGTATATTTTATTTTAAATCTATTTGTTGGATTAAACTAGTTACTTTGTAGGGTTACTTATAACTGTGAATCAAAACGTATGTTAAATATAATGTTAATTTTTTATGTATAAAATGCGCGCGCGCTCAAGCCGACCAAGCTGCTACTAAGAAATTCATAATGGAAAAACCCAATAATATAATTTGCCAGACCTGGGAATCGAACCCAGGACACTACGCTCAGCAGTCGCGCTTGCGACCACAAGACCATCGGGACAGTTATGACGCAGTACGACACCCGTCACCCGCGTGAACTATTGGACTGTCACCAACGATAAAGTTGTACATCCTAGAGCCCCGCAAATACTACAGTTAAAAAAATTTAAGTAATAAAAACTAAAACCCAACTACGACTAAAAAGATATAAGGCTGCGATTCCACCAGAGATGTGCGAGGATGCGTAGCGAGGGATGTGTTTGTAAAGAACCAATAGAATCGCTTCATTTACTTCGCCTCGGTCAGCACAGCTCTGGTGGAAACGGCTCAGCGGAGCTAGATTTTTGCGCATACAAAAAAAGCGAGGGATGTGTGCGAAGGATGTGTACGAGGGATGTGTGCGAGGGATGTGTTGCGAGGAATGTGTGTTGGAAAGGATGTGTTGCGAGGTTTGCGCATACTGTGCCAGCCAGTCCATCCATCCTCGCACCACACATTAATGCGCATTTTCACAGCTCCGCTACACATCCTCGTAAGCACATGTTCATCGCACAGCTTTGATGGAAACCCCCACACATTTTCATAGCACAGCTAGACATCCTCGCACGACACATTTCCATCGCACATCTCTGGTGGAAAAGAAGATACCACAGACAGACAAATTAAAAATCCGGAGTCACACGTAATCTGTTCGATTTATGCCCTTTCACGTGTGACTCCGGATTTTTAATTTGTCTGTCTGTGGTGTCTTGTTTATATCTTTTTAGTCGTAGTTGGGTATTCGTTTTTTTTTAAATTCTTTTGGGGTTATTCTAAATATATTTTTGTAATTCGCTCACTAAGCCCTTTCATTTGATACCCAACATGGTACGTTTAAACAATTTTTTTTTTTAGTTCCTGCGTTTAAATATCCTCTAGAGGGCGACATTTTTAATTTATTTTATATATATAGCCTATAACCAGCGTACGATCAAGACGCTTCCAACGATACCTCTTTTGTCAAATTGTAATGAGTGGTTTAGAAGATAGGAGGGAACAGATGAACATACATACATACATAGCGGTCAAAATCATAACCCTCCTTTTTTCTTCGGCGTAGTTTGGTAAAAATATCTTGTATGATTGCATTCTGTAACTAAACGTTTTGTTTCATTATGCATACTTATCTGCGGCCCCCTGTGCTCCGTCATTAACTCCCCCACGTAAAACTTCATGAATCGGAATAAGTGAAGAAGATTCTTCAGCACTGTACACTTTCCAATCCAACAACTCTGAAACTTAAGCAAACTTAAACTTAACTTTAGCGGGGTTGCGTAACAAACTTTTAATCACAATACCAATTTTTTAAGAATTTTGAAAAATTCGTCTTCTCTACAACATAACTTAACGCACTCTCAAAAAAAAAAGGCATTGGCATTGTTAGTGGGCTATGAAATTAATCTGCAGGTAGGTAAAGATCGTTGTCGTTATGGTGTGGCTTGCTTGTCTCAATGATTTTCCATGCAAGCGGTACATGACATCGGACTTCTGCGAGGAGTGCACGGTCTGGGGACTTGAACAGTGTTCTTGTTACTGGACGGTGTGCGATTCGCTCGTCGAGCATTTGGAGAGTAAATAGGAAGGGTTTCCGACGTGTGCCGTGCGATGGCTTACGAATGGCCACGGTACGGTACCAGGAATGCGCGTTCGCCGTTCAAGCCGTGGGTGTTGGCTTGGCTGTGACTCGCCTCACAAAAGCTTGCAGGAGTGATGATGATGACGTCACGCTGGAGTAGTTTATAAACAATAAACAATATTGTGCCACCAATTTCACTCACTTGAACTTTACACCCTGTTGGGTGTAAAGTTCACTCATCCACTATAGAAAATGGAGGATCCTCCGACGAGACGGGTGTTGTGTCGATTCGATTTATATCGAGTTCTTGTATATATGTCCTGTATATAATGTCCAGTGCACGGTAAACTTTAATTGCGCGATGCAGAATGTATGTGACGTCAGGATTTTTGTGTGACGTCAGGTCTTTGGTTCGCATGTGGCAATGTAGATACCGCCACAAAATCCTATGTCCTTTTCCAGGTCATGGTCTACCCATCATCCAAAGTTCTTCAGCCGTTTGAGCGTGAAAGTGTAACAAACAAAAAACAGTTATAGTTAGGACTAGCACTATGCCCGCGACTTCGTCCGCGCGGATTTCGTACTTTCCCCTAAAAACTTCAGCAACCCCTCCACCCCCTTTTGAAAGATAGTTTTCGAAATTCATATTTACGACTTTATTAACCTTTTACACCGCTTTAGCGGCAGATTTTTGAAAAACCCCGAACCACGTACGCTATCTCGGGGTTCTAGAATCACATTCACATCTACGAAACGCAATCTTTTTCATCAACTTCTAACTGTCGTATCGAAATGAAACTATGCATTTATATGTAGTTTGGATAACAATACTATAATTTGGAATCTTGGAGCTGATCTGATCATGGAGCCAGGAGGTGGATAGTGGAACTCTTCAGTGGCTACTAATAAACCCCTCGCGTTTGGGCTCAAATGATTCACGTCACAAGAAAAATAAAAGGAGAGTGAGCTCACACATGAATAGTGAGCTTTCCATGCCAAACAAGTGTAGTCACTGCGTCATGTGTGTCAGAGGTACACGGTAACAGGAAACAGAAACACGACTACTCAGACTTAATAAAAAACCAAGACAGAGCGCTGCGAACAATACACCTCCCACATTTACAATCGAACTTCACCTCAATAAGTGCACACATGTTTACAAAACCGGCACTGTTGACAGCGCTCTGTCTTAGTGTTTTATTTCGTCTGAGCGCGACTAACTATTGACGTGGTATTGCGAGTCTAACGATTTAAATCTTTGCCGATGTCATCATTTTTATGACAGCCGTCACTACGCATTTTTATGATAGCCGTCAAGTGCGGCCACCGCTTTTCTTAAAACTGCAGTTTTAGGAAGCTTTTCTTCTGCTCGGTTGGAACATAATATGAGTGATAACCGTCGCTGTGTGATTTGTGAACGATTTAATAACGATTTAAATCATTGGGGGGGCGGGGCTTGCTTTACGTTGTCAATAACGCTCCCTTGGAAAACACACCAACTCACTTTCATACTGATTTACTAGCAGCCACTGAAGAGTTTTACTATCCAACTCCTGGCTCCATCATATTATATCAATCAATCTGCCTAGCCTTTTCCCAACTATAATATAATAATAATAATAATTATATTATTATTATATATATATATATATAATATATATATATATATATATATATATATATATATATATATATATAATAATAATATATATATATATATATATATATCTGAGACAGTATATCCCGCGAAAGTGTGGAGGTCGAGGCTTTTTAAACGCTAAGACCCTCCACAATCGCGAGATATGCAGTCTCAGGGAATATTTCCTAGAAGCCGACGTGGGAATGCATCGAGATGTGGTCGCGGTGGACAAGGGCCTCACCCCGCTCTCCTTGGCGCAAGCCTGTAGTGCTTGACACTAACGATCGCAAGGAGGTATGGCAGAGTAAGGAGCTTCACGGACGCTTTTGCCGGGCTCTGCATGGACCCGATGTAGATTTACTAGCGTCCGTAGCCTGGCTGCGTTTCGGTGACCTCTTTGGGGAAACCGAAGGTTTTGTCTGTGCAATTATGGACGAAGTTATCATGACGAACAATTACCGGAGATTTATTGTGAAGGACGGCACGGTTGACATCTGTTCGGGCATGCCACCGACCGGGAGAATCAATCCGTCACATTATCTCCGGATGTTCTCATCTAGCTAACAGAGAGTACTTGTATAGACACAACCTTGTAGCCTGGATTATCCATCAGCAACTTGCTCTGAAATACAGCCTAGTGGAATCAGAAGTGCCGTAATACAGGTACGTGCCCGACCCAGTTCTCAAAAATGGAAATATCACATTGTACTGGGATCGATCCATCATCACTGACAGGACTATTGTTGCCAATAAGCCTGATATAGTGGTGGTGGATCGAACAGAGCGGCGCACAATGATCATTGACATAACGGTCCCGCATGACGGGAACCTCGTGAAGGCCAAGTATCTTGACTTGGCTCACGAGGTTGTCGACATGTGGGATGTGGACTCTGCGATCATTGTGCCGATAGTCATATCAGCCAATGGCTTAATTGCCAAGAGCCTCGACCAACACCTAAGGAGGCTCGTTGGGCAGCTGGATTAAGGGCTTGATTCAGAAAGCTGTACTCCTGGACACGGCTCGCATTGTTAAGAGGTTCCTCTCTCTGGGGCCCTGACCACCTGTAGCTTGGACCCTGTTCCCGATACCGGTGGGCTACTATTTTTTATATTTTTAAATGTTTTATATCTTTTTTTATTCTAATATTACAAATATAATTTATATGTATGAAAATTAAAATAAAGAATAATAATTATAGTATATTGGACTCATTAAAACGAATCATAATATGAGCCCAAACTCGAGCGGTTTTGTAGTAGCCATTTAAAAATTCCACTATCCACCTCCTGGCACCATTATCAGACCCTCGACACCAAGTGCAATATATTGGACTCGTCAAAACGAATCATATGAGCCCAAACTCGAGGGGTTTACTAGTAGCCACTGAAAAGTTCTACTATCCACTTCCTGGCTCCACCATCAGACCCTCTACACCAAGTGCAATATATTGGACTCATTAAAACGAATCATAAGAGCCCAAATTCCAGGGGTTTACTAGTAGCCACTGAAGAGGTCCACTATCCAGCTCCTGGCTCTATCATCAGATCAGCTATTATTGTTATTTACATGCAGTTCAAAGTTTCATCTCAATACGACAGTAATGAATTAGGTACGTTGAATGATTCCGTTACGTAGATGATGTGGTTCTAGAACCCCGAGATCTATCTCTTGGGGATAGTTTTAGCGAAAACAAATAGCATATATGTAGCATACTTCGATTGCGTAGGGCAATCGAAGTATGCTACATATGCACTCACCGTGCATGAATTATTTTAATCGACTCTGGGTGTTTTTGTAGCATCCTCCTTTCTCAATTTTTAATACAAACTAAGTCCCCCTTTTCACCCCCTTTAAGGTCGAATTTTCAAAAACCCTTTCTTAGTGGATGCCTATATCCTAATAACTATCTGTGTGCCAAATCTCAGCCCAATCCGTTCAGTGGTTTGAGCTGAGATATAGATTATCCCGTTTCACCCCGTTCGGAGTAGATTTTTGAAAAACCCTGATTCAATTTATTCTTTGAGTTAATCGGACCGCGCGTTAAAATTATTCTATACAAACTTTGACACCCCCCAATCGCCGTTTAGGGGGTAATTTAGAAAACCGAAAAATGACAAACTATATTATTTGCTTAGAAAGTATTCGTACCAAGTTTCAAGTCTATTAACTCAAGGAATAAGATTTTTCATACAAACGAAAACCCCCTTTTCACCCCCTTAAAGGTCAAATTTCCAAAAACCCGTTCTTAGTGCGCGTCTACGTTATAATAACTATCTGTGTGCTAAATTTCAACCCAATCCGTTCAGTGGTTTGAGCTGTGCGTTGTGGATCAGTCAGTCAGCGTTGTGTTTTTTTATATATAGATTAGGATGTTCATGGAGTGAATCTGGGGTGGATATAGCGCCCCGGAGAGTGCTACATCCAAATTAGTTTTAGATACCAGGCTAAGGTGCATAAGACGTTCAGTAAGTATATTAGTGTATTGATTAGTATTTTTAGAAAATCCAAATGGAATCTATTTGGCGATCGATAAAGGACATTGCTGCATTGGGCATTGTTATGAGAAGAAATTAAAAAGAAATTGTTTATTCTGATATAATATCGGAATCACATTTACACGTCATAAAAATAAAAAAAAATAAGCTAGATGAGGTCGGCGTTTCCTATCTGACTACTTTGAGAAGAAAGGCCGAAATAAACATTGAGAGGTCGCAGTCTCTTTTAAAGTCCAGTCATAATGTTGGTCAAGCCTTGAGTGGTTCTTTCCTCAAAAGACCATTTCAGACACTAATCTTTATGGTCCTTAAGATTAGTGTCTGAAATGATCTTTTGAGGAAAGAACCACTCAGATATGAGAGAACCATTTAGTGCAAGCAATTGTCGGTACCTAATCGTGGAGCTCAACTGTGATCAACACAGCTCAACAACTGGTCTATAGACCCAATAGTATAAATATGGTTTTGATGCCTAAACTTGTACAAAGCATCAAAATCTGACCCAGATAAAACATAACTGTAAAAAAACCAGCAAAGTGCGTGTTGTTTTTTTTGTAAAAAGTAGTAATTGTATTTTTGAAAAACTCTAGTACACATTGTTCTTTATTTTTGGTTTTTGGTATAAAAATAAATAATAATTATTTAATATAAATTCAATTTTAGACGAAGAAGGAAAAGTAGTAAGTACTTGAATAAAAATACAATTACTACTTTTTACAAAAAAAAAAAATCATCCGACTTCCAAAAAAAACATTAAAAAAGTGAAAAATAACTTTAATTTTGGAAGTTTTTGGTTTTCAATTTTCGTTTATTGCCCCTGATTTCCGAAATTAAATTTTGCAAGTCGGTTGTTTTTTTTTGTATGTTTTTATTTTTCAGTTTTTAGTTGTGGGGTTGGAACCCCACACAAATTCAAATACCACTTCTTGCTATGTAAATAACAGACAGAGTCACTTAGAACATCATCTACATTTATATTAAGTGAGAAAAATACGTAATATTGAAGTTAACTCTAAAACTACGCAAGCAACGTTAATCTAATCTAATCTAACTAATATTATAAACGCGAAAGTTTGTAAGTATGGATGGATGGATGGATGTTTGTTACTCTTTCACGCAAAAACTACTGAACCGATTTGGATGAAATTTGGCACACTGATAGTTTATAACTATACAACGTGCCGCTACCATGACGACATTAATTTAACACACGTATCCGATTTCGCGTATTCGTTTTAGGAAAATATTTTAATTTCATTAAATGTTATTATTTATTGATTTATTTACAATTTTCTAAATTACCATCCTGGAGCAACCTGAATCTTTTACAAAGAGTGATCTCAATTTTGGTTATGTTTATATTATTTAGTTTGTTTGAAAATTATTTTTTTTCAATTTACGTTTTTTTTTTTTTTTTTTATGGTTACTGGCCACTAGCCCTACCCGTGTGTTAAATTAATGTCGCCATTGTAGCGGCACGTTGTATATTATTATAACTATATAGTTTATAACTTTTTATTTTGATATTCCTACGGGATCGAGACATATGCGGGTGAAATCGCGGGGCGCTACTAGTAAAATATATAATTCCTTCGACAAAACCAACTTCACCAGCATCAACAGCGCCCTCTCCAGGCATGGAGTAGAACAGGTACTAACGGACTGGATTACGAATATGCTAAGCAAACGAGTGGTTAGCCTTGAAGGGGAGCAGCAGTCGGCAATGATAGCCAGAGGCTGTCCCCAGGGAGGGGTGCTATCCCCCCTTCTATGGAATCTGGTCATCAATGACCTTATTACAAAGCTCAACGCCAGCCGCTATTATACAATAGGGTATGCAGACGACCTCGCAATCCTCGTCTCGGGGAAGGTGACAGGAACAATCTGTAATCTCACTCAGCAAGCACTACGTGTCGTAGAAAATTGGTGCAGGGAATTTGAACTATCAGTGAATCCCACTAAAACTGAACTAGTCATGTTTACCCAAAAACGAACTTTAGGGCCCTACCGCCTACCAAAACTGTTCGATACAGAACTCCAGTTGGCCAACGAAGTCAAGTACCTCGGGGTCATTCTAGACAGTAAGTTAAACTGGAGTAGTCACTTAGACAACAAGTTAAACAGGGCCTGCATCACCTTCTGGCAGTGCAGGAAAATGATAGGTAAGAAGTGGGGCTTATCCCCCAAAATCATACTATGGCTGTACACTGCAGTGATCCGCCCCACGATCGCGTATGGGGCTGTGGTCTGGTGGCCCCGCACCCAGCTAGTGACAGCATCTAACAGACTACAACGCATGCAAAGGCTAGCCTGCGTGGCGATCACGGGCTGCATGAGGACTACTCCGACTGCAGCGATTGAAGCCATGCTAGACTTACCCCCGCTCCACCTGTTCATACAGCAGGAAGCGACGATGGCTGCGGTGCGTCTTAATGCAACAGAGCTCTGGGGTAAGAGAGTAACACAACACACCGCGCTGCTCGAGGGTCTCAATAATGAGTTCCCCATCACGAAAGCCATAAATGATCGGATACCCAAACAATTTATCTTTGATAAAAAATACAGAATCCAACTGCACGAGGATCGCCATTGCGAGGGCTTGCGTTCTGCAGAGCTACGCATATTCACGGATGGTTCTAAAACAGGTAGTGGCACAGGTGCTGGAATCTTCTCGGAGGACTTCAACATACACATAGCCACACCATTGGGGGTCCACAACACAGTTTTCCAGGCCGAATGCATGGGTATTTCTCTTGCCGCTTCAGCCATCATGGCCAGGGAAGTTAAGGACTACTCGATACGAATACTCTCAGACAGTATGGCTGTTCTGCAAGCGCTAAACAGCCACACTGTTGACTCTGGGCTGATATACGAGTGTCACCAGCGCCTAAACCAGGTGGGTAACCTCAATAATATAACCATTCAATGGATCAAAGGACACAGCGGCTCACTAGGCAATGATACAGCCGACGAACTTGCCCGTAGGGGGTCGAGCATGGCACCGGTGGGGCCCGAACCCATTGCGCCACTCCCCTTCGGGTACCTACGCTCTCTGGTAAGGAAACGCACTAGGGACCAACACCACAAACTATGGTTGGACCAAGGTGACTGCAGGCAGGCTAAGGAGGCACTCCCTGCCATCGATTGCCGCCTCACGAAGCGGGTGCTCCGACTAACGAAACAACAGCTGCGAACTGTTACAGCAGCTATAACTGGCCATGGGTCTTTTAATAAACACCTCTTTGTCATAGGAGTCACAGACAGTCCGCTGTGCAGGGCCTGCATGGAGGACGACGAGACAGCAGCTCATGTGCTACTACACTGCCCGGTGGTTGCCACTTACAGGGCAAAGTACTTCGGTAAACCAGGTACCCTAAGGGAGATGGTCAGTAACACCAAGGCGTTGCTGGCCTTCTTGGAGGAGCTGGGGTGGATCGAATAAGTGATTTCCCACCCATACGCAAAATACGCGCTTTGTCGTGGAGTTGCGGATACCAGCCCGTATTACCTATTACCTAAAATATATAATTATGGGACCACCTCTAAAGCATGACCTACCAACCAAAAAAAGAATCATCAAAATTAATGAATGCATATTTGGCGGAGCAATCGCCTAACATACACACAAAAAAAAACATACAGACTTATTGAGAACCTCCTCCTTTTAAGAAGTCGGTTAAAAATACAATAATAATATTTATACGGCTGAATTATAAACGGCTGAACGGATTTGGGTGAAATTTGGCACATGGGTAGACCATCAATTTTATTAATTTAATATAACTTTTATTGTAAATAAATGTCTACGATTTGCATGCACTTAGCTTATTTAATTTTTCTACACCAGCAATGGTAGTATTATGTGAATCAATGTTTAATTTTAGATCTCAATGTACCATATACTTAGAAATAAATATTATTATATTCTATTCTATTCATGATCCCGGTAATACGTTTCCGTGGAATAATCTCCGACTTCCACGCAGGCGAAACCGCGAGCAAAAGCTAGTATAAAATCAATCAAATTAAGCCAAATAAAATAAAATAAAATTCCTTAAGCAATTATGCCTTTTCGCACCCGAAAAGGAATAATTGTTTTCAGAATTGTCTCAGAATTCAATTAGCTACACCTTGTAGAGGTCAAAGGGAGTAGTGTTCGTATTTAAAAAAATGTAACACGCATATCGATCCATTCTACACTGAGTAGGGAACTTCCCAACAACAGTGTTTTGGCAAATGTGATATGAATCCCAAAAGTATTAAATAAAAACTTACAAGAAAATAGCAGCATTATGAAATATTTGATATTCCGCAAAGTGCAACACATTTTTGATTAAATTTAAAGGCACAAGTAAGATTACTAGATAATAAAGCTGCAAAAGTTTTACTAAAAATTAAAATAAATATTCTTATATAGCCACATAAATTCACTGTAAATACATCGTGTGGAGTACTCTTAGCTCGTGAATCAACTAAAATGCGTCGAGTTATTCCTTATCATCTCCAATAGTTATAAATGTTACATAGAATTGTGAATTGTTACGTCAATCAATTGAGAATAGGTATAGTCATCAGTATGTCACGTGGTCCTACCACGAGACATACCCAGTCGCAAGCGAGGCGTCGCTGGTGATGATAAAGCTCGGTGACTGCCACCGAGGCGACGATCAGGCGAAACCGCTACGACGCTGATTAGTGTGCTTTTCAATATGGAGTTTCATAGAAATAATGCTAAACGGGTCAAGTTGAGGCGATGCTGATCCCGTGCAGCAGTGATATAGATGTGCGAGTTGTCCCTAAATAGGTATAAGAGTTTATATTGCACCCCAAGTTCCCTGCATTTCTACGCATCTGCCATTGTTATTCCTATAAATTGGGTTCGTATCTATGAAATTGGCGTTTTTTAGGGTTCCGTACCCAAAGGGTAAAACGGAACCCTATTACTAAGGCTCCGCTGTCTGTCTGTCCGTCTGTCACCAGGCTGTATTTCATGAACACAACAACATAACAATTTTCACAGATGATGTATTTCTGTTGCCGCTATAACAAAAAATACTAAAAAACAGAATAAAATAAATATTTAAGGGGGCTCCCATACAACAAACTTGATTTTTTTGCTCGTTTTTGCTCGATATTGATAACGGCAATAGGTATCCGCTTGAAATATATATTTAGAAACATATTCACTTTAAAAATAAAAAAATAAAATAAATATTTAAGGGACGCCCTCTTAAATATTTATTTTATTCTTTATTTTACATACAAAAAACTTGATTTTTTTGCCGTTTTTATAGATAATGGTACGGAACCCTTCGTGTGCGCACTCCCTCTTAGCCGTTTTTTTTTCTCACAAATAGAGAACCTCGTCACGTCTATGATTTAAAATATTCATCAATTGCTTGGTAGGTATTATATCGAATAATGACCATCAAAGAACTGCCAATAGTAAAAAAATCTTATTTATTTATTTATTGAAACTTTATATAAGTAAAAAATACTGTACAAAGGCGGACTTAATGCCTGAGGCATTTTCAACCAGTCAACCTTAGGATGATGCAGAGAACAGACATGGCAGATGCAATATAATTGATATCATACATTTAACTCGAAAAATAAGCCCAAAACACACACAGAGCGGGTGCGGGACGGGAGCGGGTCGGGCGCGGGAGTACGGCGGGTATAATAATTTGTAATTCAAGGGATTATATGGATGTCAACACACAGAACGCGGGCGCGGGTCGGGCGCGGAGCGGGACCCGCGCGGGAGCCGCGCCCGCCACCCGCCGACACAACAGCGCGGGGCGGGAGCGGGTCGGGCGCGGGAGTACGGCGAGTGTCATAAATTGTAATTCAAGGAATTATATGGATGTCAACACACAGAACGCGGGCGCGGGTCGGGCGCGGAGCGGGAGCCGCGCCCGCTGACACAACAGCGCGGGACGGGAGCGGGTCGGGAGCGGTTGTGCTATTCTGTAAAAATCCGTGAAAACTAAGTGTAGTAAAATATCAAAGTGAGCTTGGAGTGAACTGTCACTGCCTTAGCATCAGTAGGTATCGATGAAAATGACTCACTCCACTCTCACTTCACCTAAGTTTTCAAGGTAAGATGGTTACAGAATAGCAATGTGGGTGTAGCGGTGTTACATTCGTTGCAATACACGTATCGATGATATTCTCCATATTGATGTTTTTTTTTTATTAATGTCAAGAACCTACAACTTTTTCCATTTTCGCGTTCTTCTCTTTAAAATAAGTAAAAAATAATAATTCTTCGTCCGTGTCAGAATCACCCAACATTTTAACACTGCAACCGCTGTCGTCTGTCAAAGTACAACCGCGCCCGACCCGCTGCCGTCCCGCACCCGACCCGCTGCCGCCCCGCGCCCGCGCTCTGTGTGAACACGATGAACCGCGCGACTCACGCGATGAAAACGACCCGACCCGCTCCCGGCCCGCACCTGCTCTGTGTGTGTTTTGGGCTAAATTAATACATACATACATATTACATATAAACAAAAGCTAGTCAGGACAAATAACGATAGGTAGAGGAAAAAGCGAATCCAGTAAATTAGCGCTGGGATGATTCTGCCAACTTCTTACGCATAATATGTTCACGTGCCTTCACTTTAAATGAAAAGCGACTAGTTGCCGTCCTGATGTTCAAGTGGAGCGCATTCCAATGCTGAAAAAGATGTTGGCATCTGCCAAGGTGTCTGGTCATACTGTTAAAGAAGTATTGAGTGACAATGGCGGAGAATTTAACAATTAGAAAGTACGGAAAGTATTGACGGATAAAGGCATAAAGCAAGGGTTTGTTATGCCATATACACCGGAACATAACGGTTGTAGTGAACGGGACAATCGCACGATTGTTGTAGCAGCAAGATCTATGATACACGCTCACCAGGAATTGCTTCAGATGTTATGGGCTGAGTTGGTGAATACTACCGTTTATATTTTGAACAGGCCAGGTCCAATTGCAGTAGAAAACAAATCTCCAGAGCTTTGGGTTGGTAAGAAGCCACAAATAAAGCACATTTTTGACAATAATTAGATTTTTTTATGGGATTTATTTTATTTTTGTAATTCGAGAATGCTACAATTACATTACAATACTTAGTTGTTTAAGACCTTTGTTACTAACATTATATGGACATTTTCTTAGTCTGAAATAAATGAATGAATTAATTATACAGGTGAAAGAATAAAAAATATCGGTCCATTCGTTTTTGAGTTTATTGAATACAAACGAAAATACAAATCTTTTCTTCTTTAATATTCGCCCGCGAATTGAGACCGAATAAGAGTGAATGAACTTTTACCATTCCCATACCAGGTCATCTGGAACGTAGTCTGTATCCAAAAAGTCGTCATCATCATAATTCATAACTGAAAGAAAAAAAAAGATGCCATTGTAAGATAAAGCTATTCATAATGATGAGTAAAATTACTTTCTCAGGTTTAGGGTTATATATTCTATAAATCATTGACATGTTCTCATTGGCTGCCACAGCCAATACACTCCTGACTGTTGCCATTCTAGCCACGGGACTGAAAGTTTGGTCATAATCAACCCTTTCCTCTAACTAAACCCCTTTACAGTCACAACAATTCTGGCTTTATATTTATCTACTGTGCCATCAGCATTCAGTTTCAATTCGTATAGCCATTTGCATGGTATAAGCTTCCTGTTAATAGGTCTTTACCTATGAAATTGCCGTTCTGCAGTACTGGCCATTTCAAATCAAAATAATTTTTGTTTGGCTAAGAATTCTAATTTCAAATTAATTTTATTTTAAAAACATGGAATTCTTTTTTCAAAAGAAGTCATTTGTTTAATGATTAGTGTTACATTTTCATCGCATTTCAATCTTTTTCGTCATCATGGATACGTTAAAAATTCGAGTAATTATGGAATATGAGTACCATCGTGGCAGCAACGCGGCACATGCGGCACGCAACATCAACGAAGTTTACGGAGCTAACACTACAAACCAACGCACCACCTGTTATTGGTTTGCTCGCTTCCGTTCTGGAAATTTCGACCTGAAAAATGAACCTCGCGGTCGTCCGAAGATTTTGGTCGACAATGACGTATTAAAGGCGATTGTGGAAGCTGATGATACACAATCTACGGCTGAATTAGCAGCAGCTTTCGACGTTAGCGTCAAAACAATATTGGTCCATTTGCGTCAAATTGGCAAGGTAAAAAAGCTTGACAAATGGGTGCCCCACGAACTCAATGATCGCCAGCGCGAAGTACGCGTCGAGTCTGTTGTGTCAGTTGTGTCTGTTGAGCAGTGCCTTGCACTGCTCTGCCAATGAACTCAGTGTCCCCAATTTCAGGTCCAACACCTTCATTGTCATTTTCATCATTGTTGAGAGTTCTATCATTGCCTGAATTTTCTGCATTCTGAGTAACTTGTAGTTGACAGTGAGTCAGGATCATTCTTATTACCATACAATTCCAAAGGTACCTATTTCAAATTTAGCTTCTGTAGAAGCTTTTACTGCAGCTTCCGCACCCAAGGGCTTTTCATCGAAGGAGATATCCCTTGACCTCACCAGTGAATTATTTTGATTTGTTTTCTACTGCAGTTGGACCTGTCCTGTTCAAAATATAAACGGTAGTACCTATTCACCAACTCAGCCCATAACATCTGAGGTAATTCCTGGTGAGCGTGCTTCATAGATCTCGCTGCTAGAACAATCGTGCGATTTTCCCGTTCACTACAGCCGTTATGTTCTGGTGTATATGGCATAACAAACCCTTGCTTTATGCCTTTATACGTCAATACTTTCCGCACCTTCTAATTGTTAAATTCTCCGCCATTGTCACTCAATACTTCTTTAACAGTATGACCAGACACCTTGGCAGATGCCAACATCTCTTTCAGCTTTTCATGTATACCTCTGACTTCTCTCGAAGAAAGTACACAAACCTGTAATGCGTAAATTTATCTTTGAACAGTACAAAGTAACGATACTTGGATATGGACAGAGAGAATGGACCACACGCATCAGTGTGTATGCGTTCTCCAGGCCGAGTGGCTTTTTCCCGTACACCAAAGTTCTGTCTGTGGGACTTTCCTAATATGCAGCTTTCCCATAATTCTCCAGTTTCCTTGGTTTTAATACCGAGTTCCCTCTCGATTAGGCTTCTCACATGTCTTTTATTCTGATGAGCCATCCGTTCATGGTAGAGTTGCAGCATATCCACTTTCTGTACCAAACTGACAATTACTTTAGATGGCGGTACCATCCTACAGTTAAGCCTGTACAGACCTCCATACCTTTCTCTTTGTCCTATAACTTTAATTTGTCCATCAATCTTCATTGAACAAGAAGTGACGCGCGACTCAAACAAGCTCCCTGGATTTCTATCTTGTGTCGACAGCACCGAAAACAAATTTCTGCTTATCTGGGGAACGTACCGAATATCTCTCAATGTTGAATTCACAACTTTCTTGTTAACCACAGATTCAATGCTTCTGTTGCAGCTGTTGTTACAGTGTGACAACAATTTTAAATATTTTGAAGTTGATCACTGATATCAACTTCAAAATATTTAAAATCTTGATACAAATCTAACCACATCATAACATGATTTGTATCCACATACCATTTGTCACAATCAGCGTCAGATTCAGCTGAGTTCACAGATAGTAATACCATGTTAACTCCTTTGTTGTCCTCCACAACTTGACGAAATACACTTCTCTTAGGGCAGTCTTTTTTAAGGTGACCAACTTCTTTGCAGTTGTAGCATCTTATTTTGTTCTTTCTTGTTCCTGGAGTTACGTCTTCACCCTTTTTAACACATTTCTTCCATGTTTTCACCGTAAGGGCATCACAACTAGACTCACCGTCTTTACCGTTTTTGTAAAGTGCCTTGTCATATGTACTCAACTAACTTGTAATATTCTCAATGGTCCGATCATTTTTAGACATCAGCAACCAGCTCGATTTGAAGGAAAAATAACTGTCTGGTAATGTGTCCAAGATTTTACAAATTAATAAAATATCTGGAAGCTCCTTACAGTCTTCTTCTTTCATTAATTCTTGCCTTAATCTGTACCAGACATTTTTCAGCTTCGAGATATGCGTTGCAATATCATCAACAGTATTTTTTTTTGTAACTGAAGAACTGTAAACATAAATCATATAGACGATCTTTGCACGTACGTACATTTTAAGCTGGTCTCAGCCGCTGCCGGACCTAGTGGCGAGTTATGCCACATCATGTTGTTATTTATGTAGCTAAACCTAGTCAAGCCCTACTAGGTTACGCCAATTGTTACTTAAATCGGAATTCGTTACTGAACAAATTATGTATAAAAATGCCTGGCAGAAAATGATTAGCAATCAATAGTTTTTTGAAGTGTAACGAATGAGCTGTTTGCTAGGAAACGTATTTTTTTTGTTCTAAATAAAATAGAGGAATTCTTTTAAAATCTAGGTCTACTGTGCTTTTAAATGCACCATAATGTAGCTTTTGGACATAATCGTTTTGGTTAGGGTAAGCATGTATAGGACCTTGGTCATGGTCTTAATATTGTCTTAGTAATTTTTCGCTTTTTTATTGTTTTTTTGGAAGTCAGTTGTTTTTTTTTGGACATCAATCACCATTCACTTTAGAAATTTCCCGCATTCACTCTTTTTTCCACATCTTCATCAATCTTTCGATCCCTTGTAAACAGACTCCCCAAACATACCTCACTTGCTTAGTCCACACTCTTAGGGTGGATTTCACCAATGAAACTGAACGCGATCACCACATCTAAATCACGTTCAAGCTATCAGTGTCATCAATGTTGTGAAATATTGGCGCTGACAGCTCTTGAACGCAGTTCAGATGTGTTGATCGCGTTCAGTTTCATTGGTTTTGGTACTAGTGCTTATAATACTAACCTACATAATTTACTACTCGTGATGGTTCGAAACATTCACCCATGTGCGCGACTTGCCAAACTGTAAAATTAAGAAAATAATTTTATATATCTTAAATTAGAAGAGATTATTCAATCTAAAATGAATAAAAATGAAATGAAAGATAGAAAGACAGAAAGAAAGAAATATGTTTATTTGTCACAGAAACAAGTGAGATAATTAACTCAAGTAATCACAAAAATAAAACAAACAAAGTAGATTATTATGCCTTCCGTATCCAGCTTAGGTGTCCTAGCAATATTCTTAGGGCCGGTTGTTTCAAACGGTTGGTTAACGTAACATACGTACGTCAAATAATAACGATTACGTGAGATGTTAAATACAAAGCGTTGTTTCATTGCATAGAAAACCGATTGTCAAAGTTATACGGGCTGCCAGTAAAAAGCAAATGTGCAGATGTTTGACAATAAAATGACGTTAACCAGTGGGTATGGCACCGGTTACTGTAATCGTTATTTTTAAACGTACGTTAATGCCATTATTTCGCGAAACAACGCTTTTTTTTATTTGACGATAGTTAGCGCCATTTTTGACGTTTACCCGTGCGTTAAGTGGACGTGAAACAAGCCTTTAAGGTCGTTGGTCTAGCTCAGAGAAGAAAATAAAAGGCCATAATTAGAGAATACAAAAGACCATGAGTGGAAAATACAAAAGGTCTGAAATAATAATGTACCTATATAAAATATATAATTATAATGTACGCACGTTCATATCTCTCTAGACAATTGACATAATCCAATATACAATAATTCTCATAAGTTTTATATACGTATAACATGGCTCTGCCACATAGTCTTCCAGTACTGAAATAAAGCATTTTATTTAAAACATGCATACATTTATATAGTCGACCCGAAATTGCCTTACCAGTTTTTACAAAAATTCCAACATAATATGTCGAAACTTCAATATATGTCGAATCTATCTTACTGTAAAATTACTCTTGAAAGAAAAATATTAATTATATAGGGATTTATTGACGCGTGGAAAGACGTAACTAACGCCGCCGTCTTGTTTTTAAATTCAGTAAAAAACTATTTCACTTTTCACCAACACCGCCAATGTCAATCAAGCGTGTGTAAAACGGATGATAGACGTGCGAGTAAGTACGCGTACTTATGGCTCGGCGAGCTTACTCGCCCGTCTGTCAACGCCGCGAGCCACGTTTATCACCCACTTAACGTTACGCTTAACTCCGGGGAGGCGTTAAGCGTAGGTCACACAATTATATGCAGAAGATAAATAAAAAGATAAAAATTAGATAAGTATAAGGCTTTGCACGACACAGGGCAGTGGACACCGGCTATATGTCAGCCAGGCAGGCCAGTAAACAAGTAAGGCGAGCAGGCGGCTGAGGGAGTAACAGGTTTCCCAGGAACAAGGAGTAGAAGCACTGTTGGTGGCGGCGGCGTCACGCATTGTTCAGGACTGGTTGCCGTGTCTGTGTGACGTTGCTTCCGTCTGTAGGAGGGAGTAAGGATTAGAGGCCCAGAAGGCCGCTTCCGCGTCGAACGCTTTTCTGTGCGTTGTAGTCTTGGAGACCCCTCTCGTTGTCTAGGCGTGTCGCGCCGCGATGTATGAGGCCTCTATTGTTCGCAAGTGTGTGAGTGTGTTCTGAACGTGGCGTCTCTACGCCACGCTATATTTCTTAAGTTTTATAGCTTGCGAAATAATTGGAGATAGGCGGACAAAAAAGGAGAAGATAATAGTATAAAATAAGCAGCTGAGCTGCTGCTTCTGTAGCTGTAAGTCGTCTTTATACTAAATAAATAAATAAGGTTTGGAATGCTAAAACAGACAGGTGTAATAAAAAGTATGATTTAAAAGTGTAAAGATATGTATAAAAAGTATGATTTAAAAGTGTAAAGATATGTATAAAAAGTGGGTATTGTGTCGTGAGATTTAGAGTAGTTAGGGTGAAAGAGTAAAACTATGGGCTTATTCCGATCGGATCCCATAATCGAGGAAAAAGTGAAGATTTTGTTACGATCGGATCTCACAGTGTGGGATCGCTTAGGAACGTTGAAAAATTATATGGTATTTTGTTCCGATCCGATTCCACTATGTGGGATTCGTTAGGAATGTGGATTAAATTAATATCCGAACGAAATGATCACCTGCTTAAATCGATAAATGAAAATTAAGAGTACCTACATAATATCGAGATAATAGTAAAGTAAGTAACAGGATTGTTACTTCAATAGCATTTTTCTAAGAGAGAGGCCTGCTAGCGCTGCCGATGCCGGTGCGTCGTGTCGCCAAAACTGAACGCACCGTGTGGCATGATTTATGCACCGGCAACGCATCGTGTGGCTTCGGTAGGAAGTAGAGATTACAACTTTTACGTTATGTGGCCGGGAAAAAAATATATTTCGTCGATTGTCAGACACACAAACAAAATTTAATAAAATAGGAGTCACGCCAGTGACAGAGAAGTCATTATTACCTAATTTACTATTTTAGTCCATACTACGGTATAGATACTCGTATGTCTGAGCAAAATCCATCAGGGTCCTCATCTATATAAGTAAAATTTATACACCGAAATGGTGTTCTAGTTTTGTTACGTGCTGGGTAAAATACACAAAAAAAAGAAAAACTGGAAATAATGGTACGAGATGTAAACCTTTGTCTTTTACAGTGCTCAGCGTATCATTATAAAGTGGATGACACAGCCTCAAAGTTTTACTTTCTCCCTTAACTCTTCCAACTGTAGATCAACCACATTTTTGTTGAAGTCAGGAATACACATACGTGCTGTTTCTTTAACAAATAATGTGTTTTCCTGCAATAAGTATTACAATTAGGTATAAATAAAAATGTAAATTAAACATACCTGTAAAACTGCTGAAAAACATGTACATTATCTGACTTTAAGGGTTAGTTAGTATCGCTGTGTAGATCACCCGGAGGACACCGTGGAGCATACGGTGGAGGTATGCCCTGCTTGGGCGGTGCACCGCCGTGTCCTCGTGGAGGCCATTGGCGGCAATGACCTCTCGCGTCCGGCTCTGGTCCAGGCCATGGTACGGAGCGAGAGGGCATGGGAAGCCACACTAATCGCCGCCTTAGTAGACGCCATGGGCGTCGAGAATCCCAGGCGGATTCCCGGCCATCATAGGCGCGGGCTTGCGGACGGCGAGCAATGGGTAGCTCGCCGTCCGATAAGGACCAGGCCCATCGATGGTGCGTGGTGTTCCACGCGCGCCTCAAAGAGATGTCAGCACAATCGGCGGGGTCTGCTAGGACCGATGCCTGCCAGGGTTGCGGGAATGTCCGAAAGGGATACCGGGACCTGGGCTACAAGCAACTGACGGAACACGGGTGGGTTTTAGTCAGTAAAAGTCTGACACGCCCTTCTGCTCCTCCCAGAGCGGGAGAAGTCATTTGATGTCTTCCCACCATCAACAAAAAAAAAGCATTAGTATCGTGGTGCACTTCTTCTTTTTATAATTCGTACGTCGCCTCGTATTGGTTTTTTTAGTTTTTCTTGTGACGTGACAACGTCTAATAAATCGATGAACGCCGGCTACACGCACGAAAAAAGGATGACTCATTGTCTCGTTACGCTCATTGTAACGTTACGATCAAAGAAAAGCACTTGTTATGACGTTGTCACTTTAAACTATCGTCCTCAGACCAACAAAAAAGGATAGACGGAGCGCGCCGTACAAAAGTGAAGCCACAAAACTATGCTCCTGCAAGTAAACATACAGGCTCACGCACACACCTACACTAAAACTATGCTCATCGCTCCTAGTACTCGTACGCCACGAGTCGTCGTCTAGTAAACATCAATAAACAAAATAGAATTATGCTTTCTTGAGTAGTGAAAATTTGTAAAAACAATAGGAAATCACATAAAAAGTCTCACGGAATCACTTTTCACTTGTACGTTCTTGAAATAACATCGTTTTTTAATTTAATTAACTTTGAATTTTAGGTTAATTGGAACAACAAACTTCAACGAATGAATGAATGAAAGCAGTGACATAACGTGTGCGGGTTGCCATAATGTGAATTCAAAGGCCATCATCCATTTCGGTCCATAAGAAAAAGAGCCGGCCAAAAAAAAAATGTGCTGTATTCTGATAGAACTTGACCCCTAAACATTTTTTATTATGGCACCAAAGCTTAGTGACCATTGTACTTGGTTTTATTTGAGTTAAAAAAATCTGCCTTTCATCCACATTAACATTTTCGATTAAAACAAATGAAACGTCCCGACATATTTTATTTTATTTTTTGATTGTTCCGAAGATTGATTTGTGCGGAAGATGAGGACGCCGTGGCGCCTCTCTAGCCACTCCTCAAAGAAGGGGCTTATCGCCGCAATGTGGCGTGCCCAGCGCTGGGTTGCGACAATCGCACTCTCCATGCCGCCATGAGATCCTGCCGGAGCGATGTCCGCAGTGCCACGATTTCTCGCGGCAGCGGACTGACGCCGTCCTCACGCCACTCCCAAATCTGGGCGAGGACTTGCCTCCGCGGGAATCCGGCAGAAGGCTCGCCGCCTCACCGGAGACCGTGCGGTATCCCCGGGCCAGCCGGATGACCCTTTGGGACGCGTTCAATTGGCGGGTGCCCCGAGGGCCATGGACCGCACGACGCCCGCGTTGAGCCTCCGGCAGGAGGTGTTTGGACCCCTAGATTGAGCAGGAGCCGCTTCAAGGCGGCCCCAGCCCGGTCCAGGCTGGGAGCAAAACATCGGAAATGCTCCACGAAGTTCCACCGGCTGTCGAAGACGAGTCCTAGGTACTTCATCGTCGACTAATACATTCGTTTCGACGGGCGCGATTCCCATGGCGTATGCTCGTGCTCGTAGGCCGTATTCATGCAGCCTTTTTCTCACGGTTTGGTGGCTAACAACAAACACCAAAATGATAAAACTGAGACATAAACCAAAATCAAGCAAGGAATACACATGAAATCGGGGAAAAATTATTAGCTTTTATTTTAATGAAAAAAAAAACAGAATCGAAATGTTTCTATTTTTAAAATCAGCCAGTATGTTTCCGAGAACAAAAAGATTGTATATCAATTTACTTTGTTAAGAAAAAATTAGGTATCAATCAATAGAACACGCAGTTTCTGTAAATGATGCGTGTTGCATAGACTTTTTTTATGTGTGTATTATTGAAGTGACATTCTTTTTATTTTAATATTTATTTATAATCCTGTTACCTACTTTACTATTTATCTCGACATTATGTAGGTACTCTTTATTTTCATTTATCGATTCAAGCAGGTGATCCTTTCGCTCGGATATTAATTAAATCCACATTCCTAACGAATCGCACCTAGTGGGATCGATCGGAACAAAATACCATTCTTTTTTCCACGTTCTGTGGGATCCGATCGCAACAAAATCCGCATTTTTGCCTCGTTCTTAACGGATCCCACAATATGGTATGAATTTCAGCCGAAAGGCGTTCACTGCTGGACATAGGCTGCCCCCAAGCATCGCCACTTCAACCGGTTCTGTTCTTCGGCCGCAGGAATCCGCTGAATGCGGATTCCTGCGGCCTTCACTAGGTCATCGCATTAGTTATACTGCGTCGTAATGTCAATCGCAGAATGACATTCAGTCATGTTCTATATCAAATCAAATTAAAAATGACACTGACACATTCTGACATAATTTTTAATTTTATATTTAATCAAATTAAAAAGGTCTTAGGTGGATGGCAATTCGAAATTGGTCGAAGGTGTATATTTTGAAGTAATTAGATATATATATTAGATAGCTTTCTATGCAACAGTCTTCGCAGTACCGTAGCCTGACTTAATAAACAAAAAAAATTGAAAACTGACAAAAATATAAAAGGCTTTACTGTTCATACTCTTCCTCCGACAAGTACTGTCACAAAAAGCTTTATTACTACTACAATTAAAATCTAAAATCCTACTATTATGGTAATAAAATTATATTACTTGTAAGCCTTGCTGCAGTTATTTTTAAGGAACTCGCATTGCTCCGTAAAATTTCCTCGATAAGGAGCCGTCCGCCTCCGTGTAGCACGTGATGTGGTTTTTTGGAAGTTTTTGCTGCCAACGGGAGATTTTTAAATATAAATATCTATAGGTACAGTAAAATAAAATGTTATAGTAGATTATGAAATATCGTGGAGATGCCGTGTGAACGGGCCTTTAAAGGGAGAATAAAAAAAAATAAAAAACCTGCCAAGTGCGTGTTGGACCACGCACAATGAAGGGTTCCGTCGTTGGGGTGAATTTATCCCAAAAACGAACTTAACTTTGTAATTGAAAAACATGTAAGATAGAGTCCAACAACAATTTTAAGCCTATAGTCTGTAATCTATGAGTAAAAGAACCATTCTCTGTACTTTTTTCAAAATTTTAGGCTGAGTATGTCGGTGTTAAGGGCTGGTCAAGTTTCATCTATTTTCTTAAATATCAAAGATTTTATTTAAAAACAATAAAAAATATAAGTATTTGAGATCCTCGCAACTAGCCCTTTCATTTGATATCTCACATGCAATTCTTAGAAACATAGTAATCGATTTTTCAAAAATCAACATCTGTCGGGGTTTAAAAAGTAGAAATACAATTTATATGAAAAAATATTCCTTCAATTTAGAAACTTGAAAGTTAGCACGCAGGTAAATAATAAATTATCGTAATCATTTTCTAAAACTAGCCTTTAACGGGGGTGAAGGGGTGAAAGGGGTGTACAAGTTCGTAGAGGAAAGTCACGGGCACAGTGCTATTAATCAATATTTTTATGCAACACAGAGCAATATTGTATAACTACTTTATCAAAACAGCGAAATATTTGACAGCTATCTGAATAGCTGAAATATATCGCTGTTTTGATTAATTAATTATCCCCTTTGCCATTGCTATATTTCAGAATGCACCCCGACAAAGATAGGTATACTTAAAATTTTGCGACCGTAATTTTTTCATCATTTTATGATCAGCGCGTAAAACTATATTTTCTTCCCAACCTGTCATCATCATTAGCACCGCCGCCGCCGTCACCTCCTCCTTGTTTCCGGTAGTTCAACAACCGCGTAGAGATCTTTGTTTGAGTATCCGTAGAATCGCAGGTCAACACTACCGACAAGGACATAATTAGAAGATCAAGACGTATGCAGCACTTCCAGCACAATCACGGGGTGAATTAGCGTGCCCTTTGTGGAGTCGTTCAGTCCATGCAAAGTTAGTGGGTACAGCTTTGAATTAATTATGCCAGATCATCACTGGTGGGTGGATCTCAATGTTCGAAATCAACAGGCGCATAAAGTTACCTTAAAAGACCCCTATTGCATAACATACTTTCAGTCACAATCTGAAGGATTTTGAAGGAAATTCATAATCCATTGCTTCATATATTTGAAAATTTCGGCTGCTCGGCAACGTAAATAATGACAAAGAATATTGTTGAATAATAATTGTCTCAATGAATGCCATTGGTATTGTGAGAGAAAAAACTTACATGGAATTTTTAAAATAAACTGAAATATTAAAAAGGATATTATAATATTTTGGGTTATAGTGTCCATTTTAATAGCTAATATTAGTTCTTGGTCATATTCGAACACTTTTAAGTTACTATTTTGTTTATTTTTTACACAATACAATTTATTTCAGAATATATACCGCACTATACTTGCTTTTTAAACTGGAAAAGGTTTAACTAAATGTAAGTTTTTTAAATTATTTATTTTATCATCCATAATGAAAACTACCTGAAACATTAAATCTATTTCTATTAAAAACTTAATTGAATCAATGTTTTATTATTTAACGGTTAAATTCCGTTGGTTGATTAATAATATTTTTATCATGACATTACGCCTGTAATGCACTGAAGGGTCAGGCAGAGCAGAGGTATCCTTAGTAGGTATGTACACACAGCAAATTAGATTGGTTTGCAGGGCACACCAACATAGACGTTGGTGTGCGTACACTGAAAGGGTGACAAGTACTTCCGGTATTACTTCGCCTATTTACGAGTATTAGAATTTGCCTGTTTGCGTCTCAATGAAGCAACGAATTCGAAGGAAAAAAAATATTTTTATTTTTTTGCTAGGTGTGCCCCGCGGTTTCACCCGCGTAAGTCTCGATCCCGTGGGAATGTCGGGATAAAACGTATCCTATGTCCTGTTCCAGTCATAGTCTACCCAAATCCTCAAATTATATAGTGACTAGCTGCGCCCCGCGGTTTCACCCCCGTATGTCTCGATCCCGTGGGAATATCGGGATAAAAAGTATCCTATGTTGCCACATAGGATACTTTTACTCTTTCACGTAAAAATGGCTGAATGCATTTGGATGAAATTTGGCAAACAGATAGTTTATAACAAGGATTAACACATAGGATACTTTTTATCCCGATATTTCCACGGGATCGAGACTTACGCGGGTGAAACCACGGTTTCACCCGCGTAAGGCAGCTAGTTCAAAATAGATGAATTCTTCGTTCGAGTTTAAGTGTTGAGTTTAATTGTCTAGATTTCCTCGCGATGTTTTCCTTCACGCAAGGTTAATGTAGGTACATAGGTTCCTAAATGAACATGAAGGTTCTTCAACAGTATCTCACATTTCACAAGACAAGTCTCACTCGGTCTCACATCTGACATAATAGCTGCTCTTATTTAGTGACAAATAGCTTTATTTTCTACGTGACTGCAAACTCCATACAAATATAGACTTTATGGAGTGTATTGCAAGCTCCATTTTACAAAGTTGATTGTTTTGTAATGCCAGAGAATCCTGTAGTGATTTCGCTTTGAGACATAATTTTGGGAATAAGTTTAGAGCTTGTAATTTGGCAGCATAGGGATCTTGGTGTATTCATGGGAAAACGATGGAATTGGTAGTGGTGGTATATAAATAAAGCATATTATTTTAACGCCTCTGTGGTATAGAGGTTAGATCACCTGTCTCAGACCCAGAGGTTCGGGTTTGATTCCCAGTGGGGGCAAAATTTTCTGCTCGGTTTGCGTGGTTGTAAGGCTTGTTCTATGTCCACCTGTCTAGCTACCACCAATCAATCTGCCTAGCCTTTTCCCAACTATATTGGGGTCGGCTTCCAGTCCAGGATGCAGCTGAATACCAGCTACCACCATCTAATCTAAATCTGTCGCCATAACAACTATGTTAAAAGCATTGTTGTGTAAGGGGTAACATAGCCAGTTCCTGTATAGTTGAGGATTCCAGGCGAAGCTCGCTTCCACTTTTGGCCTGATCATCACTTACCATTAGGTGAGATGCAGGCCAAGAGCATACCCGTTATGTTAAAAAAAAAGTCTAACGGTGACCCAAGATTTTAATGGAAGATTATAAATAACTTCCCGTGTCATTAATACATAACATAAGTTTATGCTGTAAGCTGTCGCAATAAGAGTCAAGTCTAAGCTCGCCTAAAAGTTAATTGCCTAGCCCTCCGATTAACAAATCCATCTCTTACCGATTCACGGCTCTAAGCCCCGACACTTAATTTGCGCAATATTTTTATTGCACATTATGATTGTATCATTTGTAGATCTTTGACAGTCGTCGTTACAAATAGAAGGACGCCCGAAAGACTGTCTAACCAAAGGGGTATCGTGTTACCCAGTAACTGAGTTGTGGAGGTTAGAAAGGCAGTCGGCGGTTACGACTGCATAAACAGTGTGAGTGTAACGATCGGGATGGTGCGTCCACGTATGCGTTCGCACGATTGAAATTTGAAGTGTGTGTGAACTGAGGGACCAAAAACTGGGAATCGCAAGAAAACAGTCCTAGGATTTAGTAGTAGTCTTAAATCAATTGTAGAACGAATCTGGGAATTTGTATATAATATATTAAAAACTACAGCACTTAAAGTGTGGTCCCTCAGTTCTCACACACCATCAGCCAGATCTCAGAAAGTATTTCTAAAATTAAGGTTTTGTGATTACAGACATTTTAATAAAGATTATGTAAAGATATTTACTAAATAACAAACCACAAAAGCATTAAAGACAAAAAAAATATAACGACAAAACGGTGGTCCCTAAGTCCACACAAATATTTTAGTGAATATTACCGAATTAAATAAATAAAACCGTTATTTTTCGACATAACGTTTTAGTAAAAGTCTTAATACATTTTGTAAAAAAAATCAAGTAATAAAAACTAAAACCCAACTACGACTTAAAAGGTATAAACAAGACACCACAGACAGATTTAGAATTGATTGTATGTTTATTTTTCTTTTGATATGCTATGCCTATTTAAACTGATTTTATTACTGACGTGAAAGTTGACAGAATTTCACCAATTTGTTATTTTAAACATAAACAATTATATTTGTACGCCTCTGGGCAAAACATGGAGGATCTACCTATTTATAACACCTCACACTATGTGTAACTTGACCTGTGTTCACAAATAAAGCTTTCTGATTTCTGATTTCAGACAAATTAAAAATCCGGAGTCACACGTAATCTGTTCGATTTATGCCCGCCCTAACACGTGTGACTCCGGATTTTTAATTTGTCTGTCTGTGGTGTCTTGTTTATACCTTTTAAGTCGTAGTTGGGTTTTAGTTTTTATTACTTGATTATTTTTAAATTCTTTTGGGGTTATAATATATATATTTTTGAAATGTGCTCATTAAGCCCTTTCATTTGATACCCAACATGGTACGATTAAACCATTTATTTTTTTAAGTTCCTCACTTTATGTCCTCTAGAGGGCGCCATTTTCATTTATTGTGACTTCACATAGCCTATAACCAGCGGACAATCACGACGCTTCAGCCAATACCTCATTTGTCAAATTGTGATAAGTGGTTTGGAAGATAGGAGGGAACAGATGACCATACATACATACATACCGGTCAAAATCATCACCCTCCTTTTTTCTTCGCCGTAGTCGGGTAAAAAGAAATGGAGCAGAAATATCGACGCAATTTATAAAAAAAAAAAAAAAAATGTTTATTTCTTCACTTAAGTAAATAACTATGTTAGGTTTGGAGTCATCTTTTAAGCATAGATTTGCTTGTATTAGGTGGTTCCGCTCCTCCAGTTTACAATAATTCTACAAATGTGTGAGAAATAAGCCAAAAGATTCATTTAAAACTAATTAAGATTTTATATAACCCATATTATATTAGTAAGGGCACTGGGTGTAGAATATGTTTGTGAGTTTGTGTGTGGGTTCGTTTGTATGCGTGTGTGTGTATGCTTGTGTGGGTGTCGGGATGTAATGGGCATGTGTGTAATCAGATTATAGTAAGCTCAATTTGAAGATAGCGATTATTAAATCTGGTCCCTCAATCCTCACCTCCACTGACATACGTGCGTGTGCTACTGCTTGACGAAAGGATTATCAGAAAGTCTAGTGCACTTAACTTTTAGTAAAAACTTTCTACTAAATAATAGAATGCTAAAATTGTGCATTGCTTTCCTCTTAGCTGAGATAATAAGGGTAACCAGTCCACTTTAGCCAGTGGACTGATAGCCCAAACCAATGATGAGTACAATAACCCTAGAGATTTCGTGTATGAAAAGATACACCTTATAATAACAACTAGAATAAGTATGTTTCTTTGGCACATGTCATAAGCACACAGTATAAAAAGCCTTACTTAAGTGGCATAATTATTATAATAATTCAAGGAGCTCGGAGGTCATTTGAATAATGCTGTCCTTGGAGCGACTAATGCCAAATTTGCATATTTTCATACATCTTTAATTTCTTGTAGGATGTTCCCACCACCGGTTACAGCAGTATTATTTTAATATTACTTCAGTGTAGGAAAGAGATGAAGCTCTACAGGACGTATAGCTCCATCTCTTTCCCCCACTGAAGTAAAATCTGCCTAGCCTTTTCCCAACAATGTTGGGGTCAGCTTTCAGTCTAACCGGATGCAGCTAAATACCAGTATATTATATGGAGAGCTTTCTGACCTCCTAGGGCTTCTAAAGTTACATTATGTTTATTAAAGGACTATAATCTGTAAAAATCTCAGTGTGAAAACTTAGGTGAAGTGAGATGTCATTCCACCTTTTTTTTTTTTTAGTGTGGGAAATCATCCAATGACTTCTCCCGCTCTGGGCGGTGAGGACGGGCGTCTCAGACTTTTACTGACTAAAACCCACCCGTGTTCCTTCAGTTGCCAAGGTCCCGGTATCCCTTTCGGATTTTCCCGTAACCCTGACAGGCATCGGTCCTAGCGGACCCCGCCAATTGTGCTAACATCTCTTTGAAGCGCGCGTGGAACACGACGCGCCATCGACCCGGGCCTGGGTCCTTGTCTGACAGCGAGCTACCCATTGCTCGCCGCCCGCAAGCCCGCGCCTATGGTGACCGGGAATCCGCCTGGGATTCCCGACGCCCAGGTTGTTTCCAGCGGCGGTGGTTGGGGGCGTGAGGGCGCAAACTTTGCCTCTCCCTCACGCGTTCTGCCTCCTCCTTCGCTAGTATTACTGCTTCGCAGAAGGAGGTGACTGCTTCCCAATGTCATTCCACCTGGGATTGACACTATGGACAGCTCACTTCAAGCTCTGGGGGCTGACTATGAAGTATTGATGCCATCATTATTCCACTGCGAAAAAAGGATGGTGCTAGCGGCCTCGTATAGCTCCGTCACTCACTAACACTGGAAAAATGATGGCATTAATACGTCGTAGTATAGGTGTAGTTCACCTAAGTTTTCCCGGTGAGATTTGTACAGAATACCGGCTGATGCACGGATTTACATTATTGACTACTCATTTCACCTATATTATATTGACTACCACTTCACCCCACGGTGAGAGTCTGATTTTTCAGAATAGATAGATAGTTCATCCCGACATCTGGGCCTGCCAGTATTATCATCATTATTCCCATCTCGACTTCATCCACTGCAACACGCGTAGCATGACCACCGAAGAAACGGGTTCTGTCAACGGAAGATTCGACACACAGTTAAACAATCACAATCAGCCATTTTGTCTTTTCTTCCGACAACGAAATCCGTTTATACGGTGGTCATGCTACGTGTGTTGTAAATCCGTGGGCGAAGAAGTCTTTTTGCAGGCAAAGAGAAGTTGATCCGGTCTGTCGGGAGGAGAATGAGCCTGGCAAAATTTTTAGCTTCATCCAACAACGACTCACCAACTAAAAAAGCTCTTAGGTAGTAGCATGCCGTACGTGCTGTGTGCGGGTTTTAATACTAAGTCAAAACAAATTCATTTCATAGTCACAAATAATAATATTTTAGCATTCGGCAGCCGCACAAACACAACCAAGTTGTCGCTTGCCCCATGTCGCTCATTACGAGAGTAAAGAGAGTAAGCGAAGAGCTCGCGAGCGAAATTAACGTTCAATTTGCAGCCAAGCGTTATGTTGCCACTCTTGCACGCTTCTTAAACCACTTATGAGGGTAAATTTATATGAAAATTAGCTTTGCAGTTTAATTTGTTGGTGGTTTTAATGTTGTAGCGAAAATATAAATAGTGGATGATCTTTAAATATTTTTGGAGTTCAGTTTTGTTGATGTCTGAAAAAGTAAAGCTGCTTTTGCACTAGATTTTGAGTTGCTCATTGGTGACCTGCTTTTCATTCAATACGTATAGGGTTCTGAGGACGGATTTCAGAGTCAATTGGTTTTCCAACATCATGCTCTACAACCATCCAGTCTCTTACTTCCAGGGGGCATTAAACAGTCACTTTGGTAGAATCATATTAGGAAAATATTATGAATCAACGTAAAATATCACAAAATGACAATTCATAATATGATCTGCGAGCGATTCATATTACGAAATAATTCATCTGTTTGACAGTTTTCTATGGAGATTCGTAAAATGGTCCACCTAGAATTG
Organism: Lithophane semibrunnea; assembly: GCA_947363905.1. Classification (NCBI taxonomy): domain Eukaryota; kingdom Metazoa; phylum Arthropoda; class Insecta; order Lepidoptera; family Noctuidae; genus Lithophane; species Lithophane semibrunnea. Next base: position 6,090,817 of record OX376209.1, read on the forward strand.
TTTTTCTGTCAAATTAGAGTGCTAACGACAGCTGGAAATTCAGGAAATGAAAAACTTTTAGAGGAATTGCTAATGTGGCCGTTTTAAGCCCAAGACCTTTTTCCAGAATCAACATTGCACTGGAATGTGGTAAATATCAGTTATATTAAAATCGAGACGGGAATATGAATATATCTGTGATGGAAACTGGAACATATTATAGATAGAACTAAAAAAAATCCTCAATACGCCAAATTCTTAATAATCAATCTTCTTTCAAATTCTTAATAATCAATCTTCTTTCAAATTCTTAATAATCAATCTTCTTTCAAATTCTTAATAATCAATATTCTTTCAAATTCTTAATAATCAATCTTCTTCCAAATTCTTAATAATCAATCTTCTTTCAAATTCTTAATAATCAATCTTCTTTCAAATTCTTAATAATCAATCTTCTTTCAAATTCTTAATAATCAATCTTCTTTTGTCTTCTGTCGATAAAAGCACGCGCCGACTAAAGAATCAGGTCGTTTTGTGAACTCACGGCTAGTGACGACAAAGCGTACTGATTCTAATGCCGGTGACGAGCTACTCTTCTTAGATCTTCTTGCTTCTTTGTCTTCTTATTTTTCTCCGGGATATCTGAAATCGACGTAGAAAATTTTGTGTTAAATCTCAATCTGCTTACCCAAAATTTGAGATGGGGGTAAGTAAGTAAGTATAATCTGAATCCTACTTACATCTTAACCGACTGTGGTAAAATCCTGTTTGTTAGTATGTCTGCAAGTTCTGTTTTCTCATAGAAACGTAAACGATCGGATAGAAATGAGGACATTGAGCCAAGTTATTTGTTTGGTCTTTTAATAGTGCTACTATGTTTATTTTTCATAAATATATTCTTTGGCCGAGGTTGGGCTAAAGGAACCAGAGCCGTCTAAAAGCGCGTTGGATTGATGATATCGTCAAAGTCGTGGGAAATACACCTGAATGAGGAACGCACGGAACCGGGAAGTATGGCGGAAAAAAGGATGTGGGATCAATACCTTAACCTTAGTAGTTTACAGAAAACGTTTTTAGGTTGAGTAATTTCCCTCCCCGTGCTCGTCCTCGGGGACTTCAACGCCAAGAATGTGGCTTGGGGTTCCCGGTATACGGACACACGGGGCAGGATGGTGGAGGACTGGGCTCTGGAGACAGGCCTGGTCGTCCTAAACCGGGGTTCTGTCCCCACGTGTGTGCGGATGCGGGGTGAGTCGGTGGTGGACATCTCGTTCGCCAGCCCCGCTCTGTCACCGCGTGTCACTGACTGGCGCGTCATGGAGGGGGTGGAGACGTATTCCGACCACCGGTACATCCGGTTTGACGTCTCCGCCCAGTCCTCGAGCGCGCCGGTCCGACAGGCCCCGAGTGGTCCGCGGTGGGCGCTGAAGCAGCTGGACCGGGAGCTCCTCCTAGAAGCCTCGATCGTGCAGGCCTGGGTGTCATCACCGGACAGGCCTGCCGACATCAACGACGAGGCGGAGTGGTTCCGGGAGGCCATGTCCAATATTTGTGACGTGGCAATGCCCCGAGCCCAGCCCGGACGTGCTTCGCGCCAGGTGAGCTGGTGGTCGCAGCAGCTGACGGCTTTGCGCCATGCGTGTGTTGCTGCGCGACACCAGTACACCAGGCACCGCAGGCTCCGTATCCGTCCTCCGGATACGGAAGCCATTGAGGCGGAGCTGTATGAGGGGTACAGAGCGGCGAAGACCGCCCTCCAGGCGGAGATCCTGTGGGCCAGGGCAGTGGACCGCGAGGAGATGCTGGAGACTCTGAACAGAGATCCGTGGGGACGACCATACAAGATGGTGCGGGAGAAACTCCGCCCATGGGCTCCCCCGCTGACGCAGAGTCTCCGGCCTCAGCTTGTGGAGGACGTGGTGAGCGCTCTGTTCCCTTCGAGAGGGGAACATACCTCCCCGCTCATGGCTCCGCCTACTGCGGTGCGGACCACAACACCGACGAAGACGACGATGCTCCGGAGGTGACCGAGGTAGAAATGAGAGTGGCGGTGCGAAGGCTGAATGCCAAAAACACCGCCCCAGGACCTGACGGCCTACCTGGGAAGGCCTGGGTCCTGGCCATGGAGGCTCTCGGGCCTCGACTAAGGGGTCTCCTAAGCGCATGCATGGAGAGGGGCCAGTTTCCACTTCGTTGGAAGACGGGGAAACTGGTCCTCATAAAGAAGCCGGGGCGCCCTGCGGACTTTCCGTCCGCTTATCGGCCCATCGTGCTGCTCGACGAGGTGGGCAAGCTCTTTGAAAGAGTAATTGCAAACCGCCTCGTCGGGCGGCTGGTGCGGGTGGGGCCGGACTTGGCGGAGAGCCAGTTTGGTTTCCGCAGAGGGCGCTCTACGGTGGACGCCATCATGCGCGTACGGGCCCTCACGACCGGGGATGCTGTGGGGTGGGGTCGTCTTGGCGGTGTCTCTCGACATCGCCAACGCCTTCAACACCCTGCCCTGGAGTTGCATAAGGGAGGCACTCCGGTACCACCGGATGCCGACCTACCTCTGTCGTGCGGTCGAGGCCTATCTGACGGACAGGGCCGTCATCTATCCCGGTCACCAGGGAGTGTGGAACCGGCGAGAGATGTCGTGCGGTGTCCCACAGGGATCGGTCCTGGGGCTGCATCTGTGGGACATCGGTTACAACTGGGTGCTGCGCGCCGACCTCCCCAGTGGCGTCAGTGTAGTTTGCTACGCTGACGACACGCTGGTCCTGGCACAGGGGAGGTCGCACCAGGCGGCGGCCGAACTAGCGACACGCGGGGTTGCGACAATCGTCGATAGAATCCAGCAGCTGGGACTCGAGGTGGCCTTGCACAAGTCCGAGGTCATGTGTTTTCATGGCCCTCGGAACGCGACACCGTCGGGTTCCCAAATTACGGTAGGAGGGGTTCACATCGGCGTCGAGTCGACGATGAAGTACCTAGGACTCGTCCTCGACAGCCGGTGGAACTTCGTTGAGCATTTCCGACGTTTGGCTCCCAGGCTGGACCGGGCTGGAGCTGCCTTGGGGCGTCTCCTGCCCAATCTGGGGGGTCCAAACGCCTCCTGCCGGAGGCTCTACGCGGGGGTCGTGCGGTCCATGGCCCTTTACGGGGCACCGATGTGGGCGCGTTCCCTTAGGCTGCGGCCAGCCCGCCGGTTGAACGCGTCCCAAAGGGTCATGGCCATTCGGCTGGCCCGGGGATACCGCACGGTCTCCCGCGAGGCGGCGAGCCTCCTGGCCGGATTACCGCCATGGGATCTGGAGGCGAAGGTCCTCGCGCACATCTGGGAGTGGCGCGAGCAGATGAAGCGCCGGGGCGTAACTCCGCTGCCGCGAGAAATCGCGGCTCAGCGGACAGAGCTCTGGCAGGATCTCATGGCGGCATGGAGAGTGCGATTGTCGCAACCCAGTGCTGGGCACGCCACAATTGCGGCGATAAGTCCCCTCTTTGAGGAGTGGCTAGAGAGGCGCCACGGCGTCCTCACCTTCCGCCTGACGCAGGTCCTCACCGGACACGGTTGCTTCGGGAGGTTCCTGTTTCGTATAAGGCGGGAGGAAACGCCCGGGTGTCACCACTGTGTGGATCGCCCGGAGGACACGGTGGAGCATACGGTGGAGGTCTGCCCCGCTTGGGCGGAGCCCCGCCGTGTCCTCTTGGAGGCGATTGGCGGCGGTGACCTCTCGCGTCCGGCTCTGGTCCAGGCTATGGTACGGAGCGAGAGGGCATGGGAAGAAGTCACCTCCTTCTGCGAAGCAGTAATGCTCGCGAAGGAGGAGGCGGAACGCGTGAGGGAGAGGCAAAGTTTGCGCCCTCACGCCCCTAACCGCCGCCGCCGCTGGAGACGCCCTGGGCGTCGGGAATCCCAGGCGGATTCCCGGCTACCATAGGCGCGGGCTTGCGGACAGCGAGCAATGGGTAGCTCGCCGTCCGATCAGGACCAGGCCCGGGTCGATGGCGCGTCGTGTTCCACGCGCGCCTCAAAGAGATGTCAGCACAATTAGCGGGGTCCGCTAGGACCGATGCCTGCCAGGGTTGCGGGTTAGTCCGAAAGGGATACCGGGACCTTGGCAACAGGCAACTGAAGGAACACGGGTGGGTTTTAGTCAGTAAAAGTCTGACACGCCCTTCCGCTCCACCCAGAGCGGGAGAAGTCATTGGATGATTTCCCACCCTCAAAAAAAAAAAAAAAAAAAAGGTTGAGTAATTCCAAAGCGCATAATTGGAAAAATGGTACACCCAACCAGCTAAAAACTGTAAATTCTCACATAAAAAAGAGGGGGAGGCCTAGGGGGAGGTACCTCAGTATGTCAAAAAAGCGAGCGATATGTTTCTGTATTCTCATTTAAAAATCATGTGACACATTATTTTTTTTTTGAGATTGGGAAATCATCAAATTACTTCTCCCGTTCTGGGCGGAGCGGGAGAGCAGGCGTGTCAGACTTTTACTGACTAAAACCCACCCGTGTTCCTTCAGTTGCCTGTTGCCAAGGGCTCTGGTATCCCTTTCGGACTTTCCCGCAGCCCTGGCAGGTATCGGTCCTAGCGGACGCCGTCGTCATGTGACACCTGCGGTCAGCTTCCAACTAATGTTACAGAGAAAATATAAAACACTACAGGATGTAAGGGTAAACACTCTTGTCATTCAAACCATGGGTAGTTGACTTAAATATAAAAATAAATGACCGAACACAACAAAAAAAAACGTTATTTTCATTAAAAGATTTTAAAAAGTTTCTATCTGACACCGTGCTTGCTAGCGAAACAGCTGACTGACTAAGGGAGGTATCGCGCTCGCTGCCGGTCAGGTCACATCCCGTACCCCCCGCCCGTGTTGAGACGCAGGTTTGTTACCCTAGCGCATAGGGCAACGAACTTGCGTCTCTTGTGGTAAAATTTAGATCTAAAAAAAAATTAAAACAAGTATTTTTCATTGATTTTACTTTCTATAAATGAAACCAAACCACTGGTTGCAAGGATAACGGTGTTTACCCTAACACCCTGAATATTATATCCTTAGAGCAAACTACCCAGCTGGTTAGCTTTCATAAAAACATATTATATGGAGTGTGCCAAATGCGAAAAACTTAGCTAAAGCTACGCTATGCTTATATTCAGTCCAAACCAGTAATCTAATGTGAGCCTTATTCGATATTTTTCATTATTTATCTACTACCGAATCAATCTACTAATACAATCAAATATCTCTATGATTCGATCATTTCGGTACTCGGATGAATCTGGAAAAATATTTCCTGGCAGAATAAATAGACGGAAAACCCAAATATAATACCCCTACGCTAATATGACACATCAATAAATACAAGACCAGGGGCCCTACCATCAACTTTTAAAATACTTGCCAAGTACATGACAGGTCAACTTAGCAGGCTAACCTGACAGGTTTTATTTTTGTACCATGAGTATTTCCGTCTGACCTGCAATATATCAACTTCAGACCTGCTACGTTATCGTTGACCGGTACGCCATATTATAAACAATCATTCGGAAATACTTTTTCGCAATGTTACCGGTTTTACGGTTTTAAAGAACTAGATTAAATTAATTAAATAACAGTTTATAATGATCAAGAGAATTGTAAAAAAAACTATGTTTCGTAACAAAATATCTTATTTAACACGATTATGACACTGGAGACCCTTTTAGATACTTATGAAAATAATCTTGAAAGTTACCAAAGTTATTGCTATTTTTGAACGACTATCCTAGCCATTATGTAAAAATAATTATAGTTTTTGATTGCTTGTCAGTTTGACTCTAGTGATGTTACTCAGTCACTAACGGTCAGGCACTCGATTGTTACGATACGATTATGTAATAAGAACTCAATTCAAGTTGAATGTAAGGTAGTTACTAGAGGGAGGTTTCCTACAGCTTCGCACGTTTGAAACGCACACAAAAAACACAGAGAAAAGAATCATAGCCAGATCCAAAATACAGCAACCGTTCAATATTGGTACATTGGGGTTTAAGTCAGTGACATTCGGGTAAGATCGGCTTTGTTCGACTTTGTAAAGAGCGCTTTCTCCACATTCCACTCTCAATCTGATAATCAATGATGATACGATCATGATTTTAATGACAAATTACAAGTTATCAACAGAAATCATTAACCCACATTCCATATACTTTCACTCTTATTAAAACTCTTTGACTCTACACAACATAGTATTTTGGTACCTTGAGAGAAAATGAAATCGAGTTTTTATTTTATCACTGCAGTAACGAGTTAAACAAAATTTAGCCACATCACTAACTGACACTGTCAGAAAGACAAGTCAAGTCAAGGGACAACAACATTATTTTATTTTTCAGTTTCTTTCGAATTGCATCAATTTCATTTTTTTTTTCCTGTGTTTTATTGAAGGATTATAATTAATATGGAATCTTCAAGATGGTACAGCATTTACTCCAGAAGGATGTTATTTGTTCTGTGAGATTCCAACGCAATGTGCGAAGACATACTCCGAAGCTACAGATGTGCGGTGAACGCTTTTGTATCAAATGCACGTCGTATAAAGATGAGAGGTGGAGCCTGGTGGAGCAACCTGCATCTTTTTTAAATGAAATATTATCACTTCTAAGTTGTCCGACGTTGAAATTGATACTTACAGTAATAAAAATGCTTTGTTTACATAATGAGATTTTTGCTTTCAGTAACCGTTTAAAACACCCTACGTTCCTACTATACATTCCTACGTTCATACATTCCCACGTTCCTAGGTTCCTACTATACATTACGGAACAGTGCACTATTTTACTAAACTACAATACCGATGAAGTGTAGGTTGGCCTACTCACTAAATATTTTTTAAAGTAATGATCGTATTTCTCAGTAACCTCGTTAGACGAAGTATAATTATTACTACCACTGTAATATATAGATCATTAACAGAGTACATATTCACAAATGAACATGTACTTACGTATTTTATTTTAAATTAAAGAAAACAGTTCACTAAAAGTAAGTTTTACACGACTGCTTAATATGACTGCAGGGCAGTTCAGTAGTCGAGTGTTTACATGTCACAGCAAAGGACATGATGGTACAGCTTAACGCAGGCCAGACCAGTGAAATGTTGTCACGTGACCACTGACCGGCTTTAGTCACGTGATCGCTGGCTTGCCTGTTATTTGACATGTTTACGGTACAAAATAGCCCGACAGTTCACTTTCCGTCGAAAATTGACCTGCTTTAAGAGTTCATGGTAAGCCCCTACGCTAATATGACACATCAATAAATATAAGACTCGTACGCTAATATGACACATCAATAAAAGGAAGAAACAAGTTGTCTGGAAATCGGTAATGTCAAGGTGATGCGGAGGAATGAGGAAACTGTCGTAAGGAAAGTTTTGAGTATGAGTGTGGATGACTATAAGAGTAGGGAAAGACCAAAGAAACGATGAAGGGACTGTGTGAAAGATGTTATGCCTAGAAAGGGGGTGACTACCGAGATGACGACTAATAGAGAAGTATGGAAGAAAAAGATATTTTGCTCCGACCCCAAATAAATTGGGATACGGGAAAGAGAATGATGACTGTCATACTGGTACGAGTGACAGACAAAACGTTCTGCAAACCCCAGCAGCAGTGTTATTCTGTAAAAACTCACTTCACGAAAACTTAGGTGAAGTGAGCTTGGAGTGAACTGTCACTGCCTTAGCATCAGTAGGTATCGATGACAATGACAGTGGTCACTCCACGCTCACTTTACCTAAGTTTTCACGGTGAGATAGTTACAGAATAGCAATGCTGGTACAGTAAAGGCCACATAGTATGTGATTTATGTTATGTAACAGGCCATGGCCTAGACAAATGTGATTGGACTAGCTTAACTACTGAAGTTCCGTAAGATAGGGACGTAGGAAAAGTAATAGTTAAGGGTGAAGCATACCCTGTGAAAGTTTAGAAAGAGACTTCGTTAACTGCTCTCATAACTCCGGACCGAAGTTCGTTTGGACAAAAAATGTTCTAAAAACTTTGTGAACTGGAAAATTATTTTCGACTTCACAATCGCACGATGGCTGATACTGTCAATTTTAATAAGGATGATTTTAGTGAAGATCATTATCTACCTAGCCTTTCCCAACTATCTCAGGGTCAGCTTTCAGTCTAACCGAATGAAGCTGTATTTAGTTTAAATGAAGATATTGTATAAAAAAAAATCATTGTGGATAGTTACAATACTGCGTAACTAGCTCTGGTAAATACCGCGTAAGTGTGAAAAACTTTTTTTCTTTTCTTTTTTTCAGGAGGAACAAAAGACTAATAATAATTAAAATTATTTCGATATATAAAAGATGAATTTACATGAACAGAATAATAAAACCGGCTTAGCAATAGCTGTTAATATTATTTGCGGTTCACGTGGCGAGAGACAGAGAATAATGACTTACTTAATTTGGGAACACAGAAAGTAAAGCGGGTGAAGAAAAATGGCAAAATCTATATCACATTGATGGTAAAACTGAGTACGTTAAAAATCTAGAAAATAACCTAGCTTCGATATAAAATAAAGGTAGATAAAAAGACATCATCAATGAATGATAAATTGGTCTTTATTTAGCTAGGAAAAACTCATAACTAATAACAGCTCTTAATCCTTTAAAATTTTACAATAATGAACAGACATTTACAATAAAATACGTGTATTACTACAACAGTATTTTTAAAGTAGAAAGAAGAAAATAAAAATTGGGCAACACTTGGTTTGGCTTTCTTCCAAAATCATTTCGTAATAAAAGTTTCATTTCTGGAAATACATTTAAAAAGGTTTTAGTTCCCTTTTGTTTAGTTCCTTTGAGTTTCGAACATGTTAGAAAAGGTTGTAACATCACATAATATATAAAAGTACCTAACATTCTTTCCTACAAATCCTGTTGACATGAAATTGACAATTTTAAAACCAATGTAACTGAAAATGTTAGTTGTATTAAAATGAAATATCTTACCTCCTTGTTCAGCCAAAGTATTGTAACTGAGCCACGCGAAGTGTATCCAATTTTTATTATGCTAAAAGAAATTCCATTACACGGGTTTTGCACAAGTTATTCCAGAAATACAGAGGAGATATTACAAAATTATCTAACAGTAAGAATAATTTTATTCCAAACCCATGAAATACTACATTTTCTTTTAAAATGATCTCAACAAAAAAGGGAAAGATAACGTTTGTCAGCCATTTAAAATGTTTAATGCGTTACGTGACGTTTTTGTATAACTTTAAAGTGACATAAATTTTATTCTTACACTAATTATTAATTATACATTTTAATTATATTATAATTTAGAATATTTCAGCTTCTTGATGTTACGTGATAAAATTACTATAAAGCGTTCGTTTAAATAATTGATGTTCTTTTAGTAAAGATTGTGAATTTTCATTTCTTATTGGTTGACGCCGACATATAATCTATTTGAAATAAGATTAGACATTTAAATAAAACTTTTGTACAGTCCGTTCAACCGATCTCGACTTTTATTGCGTTGGTGGTATGATAAATGGCAGCTGCAGTAGACAGTTGGTATTATGTAACCTTTTTTGGTTTTAATGCCATCTTTATGAATAAGGTATAGAAGTCAAAATCGGTTGAACGTACTGTATACAGGTTTGTTTAAATGTCTAATCTTATTTTAAATGGAGTTTACATTTCTATAAGATATACTGTACTTTCAGTCAACCCTTTTAAATTTTTGCAAAGAGAACAAGAATCATTTTACAATTATTATAACCCGTTGAAATTATATTAAATATTATAGTCTATTATATTGTAAGACATAATATCAATTAGGGTAAGTTGATTCTAATTTAAAATTAGGAACTGTATGAACCGCGTAGGTTGACAATTAATGCGATCACCCTTAATTCATATCATGTCTAGGCACTGTTAATATAATGTTATTACTTAAACTATTTTACAAAATAAAGTATTCTTATTTTAAAACACATTTTAAACTTTTTCTTTAGAATAAACACTGGGAATATGAAAATAAAAGAGCAAGAATAGTTTTCACATTTTACCAAGCGTAAAAAATAACAACTAGCCTATATTCAAACAAAAAGTTAGCAAAGAAACCGGATTAACATTTAACCAAAAAGTGGAGCTCCTTCAACTCTCAATTATTCAAAATTTATATTCATATATTATTATTCATCATCATAAGATGATTAAAATAGTCGCAAACTAACTATTTTTGATGAAATCCTTTAGTATATTACGGGGATTTCAGTGAATATCTTGTAAATTTATTTTCTCATCCTCATCTGTACCTACAACAAAAACAAAATCTTTCCTTTTAACTAAATCTCTAACATTAACATCCCCATAATCTGTATCTCCGTAATCCAATCTCGTATATGCTGAATCCCAAATTAGACATGGTACATTGAGTGCGGCCCTTCGCAGCTGCCCACACAATTACTCCTTAACTGTCCGAAGCTAAGTGTGTGGAGTACTAGCGAGGAATGAGATAAGCTCAGCTGAAGTTATAGGTTAAACCCAGCTTTTGTGTCAATCAGAATAATTTGGTGAACGTCATGAGCCATGTCTACTGCCTTTCGGCTACGTGGGTGCACATTGTCACGGGTGATAGACATTTAATTTTATGGGTTGGTATTTGTGATAAGGAGTCATATAGCTCCAATAAATCTAATACGTATCATGGAACAATCAATTTAACACTTCAAAATACAATCCCAAAAATATCATCATATCGTTTAGATAAAAAAATTGAAAACAACTAATTTCCAAATGATTTCCCATATCAAAAGCAAAAAAATGCTCTCAAACTAAATTAACAAAACTTCTGGAACAGTAATACAGAATATTGGATTCGCAAAAGTTATCAAAATAAATCTATTAGATAAAGAGGCTCACAAGGTAAACTGTACTGAATATTAAATGAGCTTGTTCTCAAGTGTGATCACGTAGTCTCAGGTACATTTTAAGCATCTCAATGTGGTTTCAGGGCTGCTATCGGACCTGCCAGGGTTGCGGGTTAGTCCGAAAGGGATACCGGGACCTTGGCAACAGGCAACTGAAGGAACACGGGTGGGTTTTAGTCAGTAAAAGTCTGACACGCCCTTCCGCTCCACCCAGAGCGGGAGAAGTCATTGGATGATTTCCCACCGTCAAAAAAAAAAAAAAAGGGCTGCTATCGGACGCTTAGGTTAATATATTTAGGTACGATAGAATAAGTTTGCTTTGGTCTTAATTTTTCTTTATAAAGGAACTTACACTACGAGTATATTATATAAAATGTATCGTTCATCTTGTACCATAATATATGTTATTTTGACGAACTGATTTATACCTACTACCAAACTTTGTCTTGCTGCTCGTTTTATTTTTTTAATGCTTCTTTAATTAAGACACCCCTTTTTCACGAATCAAAATATTTTAGTACCTACAGAATTATGACTAAATTGGTATCATAATGTTCGGAATTTACTTGAAAATTTAACGCCAAATTCGTATTCTGTATTGTCCTCTGGTGTTAATTTATGAACTTATTCTTGATTGCCCCAACAAAGTTAAAGTGTCTTAGTATCTTTTGTATCATTACAACCATTGTCATAGTGATAAATAACACTACCAGAAGATTTAATGTTGTTTACTAATTCCTGTTTTTATTTTATGTCCTTGGTTAAAGGTATTTTTTTATTTCTGTTCTGATGCTGCTTAATAACAAACATTCACTGCTATCCGTGCCAAGATATTTCTAATAATTATTGCATAAGTTGTTGATTTGACCTAATTTCTTTATATTTTACTCTAGAAGTAAGATAACAAGAATGTCTCAACTTAAAACACCCTTTTAATTATAAACATTTTATAATCGTCATTCTAGCTTAAAATCATTAAAATTAAATTGCTCCCCTGGCTAATTGAGTAATTGTTAAAACTTGTCAAAAAAAGATAAACAGTATGTTAACTAACGAAGGGCGTTCTCGCTAACCCGCAATAGTAAAGCGTCCATAATTATCATTACGTATATCAAACCTATTCTTGCTTTTTTATTTATGTCATAGAATGATACTAATTTCGTGAACAAAAGGAATTTTATAATATTAAACAATACATCAAGTCAAATATTAAACAATTCACCTAAAATAATGCAGTGAATATTATTATTTTGTACATCTATTAGTTACAGCTAGATATAGAAAAGAATTTGATTGTGATTTACATAATAAAGCGTCAATCGTGAGTGATAATTATTATTCTATTTACATTTACAACTATCTATTGAAACCATATTTTATACTCTGCTCTAAAATTTTACAACTTTGAGGATCTTATAAATACAATGTAACAGAATCCCTAAAAATATAAAAACAGAATATAATAACGAAAATAGAAAAATAAGAACATTAACAGGACTTCATTTAAGTGACGTTATAAAAATAATTGTAAGTACCTACTTAGAATTATTTTTATAACGTCACTTAAACGAATTCTGATAAGCCAATTTTTAAATGTCCTTCAAGTTACAAACAATTGAATTTTAGTATGGTATGGAAGATCTGAATTCTAAAATAATTTTAATTTTCATCATCTATAAACAAAAATTTACCACATACATAGAAATAACCGACTTTACAATGATAAAAAAACGTCTTGTTTATCTTGCCTTCAAAACAATGATGGTAAAGAAAATCCCAAGAATGAAATTGATTCTTTGAAACAACCCTTTTACTTAATTGAAAACGGGGGTCCCATGAGTGAGCAGATAAACTTGCTTATTCATTGTCTCGGATTTACCCTGGCACCTATCAAGTCTCTAGAGATCCATAACAGAACAGTCTGCCAACGCACCCCAATCATAATAAAATACGCATTAAAAAAAAACATTATACAAAGTAAATTAAGTTTCCAGTCGAGTAGACTATCCAGAATGAGTTTAGTATTAAAACGCAGTGATGGATTTAGTACATTTAACTAAATTGCAATGTAAATCATTTGAACGATAGCCATTAGCGTCGGTGTCGGGCACAGTAACAGAATAACGCTCATAATGTTTTTATCTAATAGAAACTGCTAACGCACCAGTGTATGGCAAAATTTTAATCAAGCTTATACATTGGCAAATATTTACTGTTGCTGACAAAAGTTCTTCTTTCATTCGTGTTTGGTCAATATTCAAAACTTTGTGCACACACGGAACACGGAAAGTATCGGGCACATTTGTAGATTCATCATGTTTTTTGTACCAATGCATTTGCTTGAAAATTAAAAAAGGAATTACCGCTTTCACATAATCTTGGACTATTTTAAGAATGCCAACATAGCATCGTACGTTTTCTAAGGCGAAATCGTCTATTTTATTTTCGGATCTTCTATATAAATACATTATAAGCAAAGGGTCCTTCGATTTTTATTATTTTGTAGTCCACTACATTTGGGACAGATGGCTCCTTTGGGGACAATACCTTCGAAATCTTCAATCCTCAATCAACTGCCTCAATATTGTATATGGTTTCTTTGTTTTCCAATGATACTTTATTTTTGGATTTTATTTCAGTTTTTTTTTATTATACGAAACAATAGTTTTTGCTGTATTTTCATTAGACTGGTCATAGCAACTTGTTTGTTTTATGTTCCGTAAAAATAATAATAATTTATTTATAATTGTTATAAGTTTCGCGAAAGAATATTTTACCCGTTTCTGAATTCAGTCAGTCACACTTATTCAAAATATATATTGTTATATAAATACACTTACTTATTCAAAATATATGTTTTTATTTTGAGTATATGCAATTAAATGTCTGTAATTTTGATAAATTGCTTTATAGAGTTTATTTAAAAGTATTCCTTATTAGATTTTTCATAAAGTCCATTATGTGAAACTGCTTTTTGTTGAAATGGTTTAGTTCTAATACAAAGTGGCACCATTTCATTTGCGGTCATAATTCGCTGCAATATGGGGACTATTTTGCATGTTTATAGCATAAAAGGCAATATCCATAATTATGTACAATGATTTCCTTTACAGCACTGTGGTGGAACATCTGCTTTTTGTTATTATTTGTGACTCAGGGTCTATTTGTAGCGGTGAAAATGTTTGCAAGGACTACTGATATTTCTCCCATTTTTTTTCTCTGTTTTAAAGAGTCGCTTTCATTTTCCTTCTCAAAATAATTACATGCACATCACGTTATTGTGTAACTCTTGCCCCAGCTTCGCACGCGTGGACGTCGGAATATTTCCCACGGGAACGTTTTATCGAGATAAAAACTCCCTATCCTATGTGTTAATCCAGATTATAAACTATCTGTGTGCCCATCAAAATTAGCTCTGCCGTTTTTACGTGATTAAGTAACAAACATCCAAACATACAAACTTTCATATTTTCAATCGTATTTAATACGAGTTTATAGTAGAATTGTAATTTCTTTTAATAAATTTTGATTTTTGCTAAATTAGAAATCCTTCACTACATTTTAATCTGAACTTTTACTAATAGTGATTGAGGGCTACAGATGTTGATGATTTACACATAGAAGTATAAATTTTCTTTTTAAAATAAATGTATACGGTAAAAAAAACCTATAAATTATTTTATATATCTCAAAAAACCTTAGGGTAAGTCTGTATTGGTCAATCTTTTATTTGATTTCGAATAGTTACCTATTCTAAATTAAATAAAGATAACAGGATTGGTATCTTAATGGTGAATTTTTATCATTATAATTTATTTTTAAAACAAAAAGAACCGTATATTTCATTAGTAAAGACGATTGATCAAGACAAAGAAAATTCTATAATTAATTTTGCATTATCATTGATGTACTTACTCCAATAAATGAAATCGTTTCTCTCATTCTAATGCTATCATTACTAAATTATTGAAAAATAAATGACCAATATCTAACCTATTTACAAAGAACATATATTATGTTATTTGATTTATACATTGAACATCGTAACAGACCTTTTTTATGATCAATCGTCCGGCATCAACTAAGAAAAGTTTAAGGTTGAAGGTACAATTGCAATAATTTTTCACTAGAAAATGAATCAATCTAAAACTTTTGAATCAATCAAACATTTTTGAGGCAATCAGAAACAGAATTTGAATCAATCAATCGGTCGTAATGTTGGTCTTAGATACAGGTGTCAGAGCGGTCAGCGCGCAACTGCCGCGGTGATCAACACTGCTATAACCGATAGTATTGTGAGGGGCCGCGTTGCGTACGCGCTGTTGCATTCGTCTGAGTCACAGCAGAAGGTCCTTGCACCCCACCATTCTGGAAAAAAGAAGGGATTTTAGTATGGCAAAGGCAAAATAATAACTTACCTAGTGAAGTTTGCTACAATTGCCTTGGAAAACGGATTAGCGCGGGATATTGTTACCTATTGACAAACAATAGAAACTACCACCCATAATCCTAAAATAACAATCAAAGTAAAACCCTTATGATCCCGCTGCAATCGGGTCGAAACGGAATAAAAACAATTATGAACGGTTCAAGACGTCCAAACCAAATGATTGATTCATAAAACAAAGACTGGTTGATTTATTCAGGATCAATTGTTCATATTTCTATTCGTGGCCTGGGTTGCCTTTGTCAGCAATGTAATTGGCGTGCGATTCACAAATAACTCAATCAATGATTAATGTGATTTTAATGAAGTAAACATCCTTAATAGCCGATCCGCAGTTGAGCTGTCAAAATCTGAATTAATTAATTTTCATGTGACACGGGACAATCAGAACTCTGAGGGGATTGGCAGTTATTTACAAGAGCGTTTCAATGTACCTAATATTTGAAGAAATCGGACAGAAGAATTAAAAATATTAGGTTCTAGCACAATATAAATATGGAAGTTCAACTAAGACGTGTGAAACTAAGGAATATGTTAATGAGAATTTCATATTCCGTTTTCACAGTCACATGTTGTGTTTGTAGGTACTTCAAAATGTAGTGCAAATTCGTTGGTTAGATCGTATAATAATAGCTACGCCTAGCTCATAAGGGCCTACCCTTAAGTGCTAGGTGTAACGGTAATGGTATACCTTATGTACTAGGTTTTTTGAGGCGTAATTTACGCTGCTTTCAGTTTTTATATGAAAGTTGTGCCACACGACAACGCAAAATGAGTTGGCTGTCCGTAAAAATTGAACATAAACGCGACTCATTTTTCGCCATCGAAATTACTCTCGTTTTGTTTTACCTTAGCCAACTTGAGATATGCCTCATGTACGTTTGGCTCGAGAATTCTCTACCTTTATGTAACGGTAGGCACCGTATGCCAACATCATGGACCGAATTGCCAAATCCCCAAAAATTGCCGTCAACCACACAGTATTATAACAGAATTATCTTTTATGCGACAGTTAACAAAATCGATAACCCTGCAGTTTTAACTACCAGAGATACGCTTTTGTTATAAAGTTACTAGGTGCCCCGCGGTTTCACCCGCGTAAGTCTCGATCTCGTGGGAATATCGAGATAAAAAGTATCCTATGTCGTATTCCAGGTCATGGTGTACCCATTTGCCAAATTTCATCTAAAACCCTTCAGCCGTTTTAGCGTGAATGCGTAACAAACAAATAAACAAACGAAATCACTTTCGCATTTATATTATTAGTTACAAATGATATTCGTATGATTTGAAAGAGGTCCATTAAATAACTTTATAATTATTTACAGGGCCCTCTTATACTTTGGCAAACTGAAAACATATTAAAAAATACATATTGGACCATAATTTGACTATACAGGATGTAAGGGTAAACACTCTTGTCATTCAAACCATGGGTAGTTGATTTAAATTTAAAAATAGATGACCGAACACAACAAAAAAAAAACCTTATTTTCATTAAAAGATTTTAAAAAGTTTCTATCTAACACCGTGCTTGCTAGCGAAACAGCTGACTGACTAAGGGAGGGATCGCGCTCGCTGCCGGTCAGGTCACATCCCGTACCCCCCGCCCGTGTTGAGACGCAAGTTCGTTACCCTAGCGCATAGGGCAACGAACTTGCGTATCTTGTGGTAAAACTTAGATGTAACAAAATAAAAATAAAAGTTGTAATTTTCCATTGATTTTACGTTCTATAAATGAAACCAAACCACTGGTTGCAAGCATAACGGTGTTTACCCTAACACCCTGTATAAACATAACACAACTAACTATTTACATTATATACTAAATTAAATTACCGATTAAAACTAACTATACAAATAATCTATTAACTAAAATATGAGGTCAAAAAATTCCTCCGCATCGCTGTCGGCTGGTTACCTATGTACCCAGGAGACTGGCGGCATTGCCACGTTTGTATGGCAATGCTTAGCCTCTGACCATGGTAAAAGCAAGTCCATGGATCACGGAAAGTGTCAAACAGCCGTCTGGAGATTTCGATACAGAGATACGTGTATCAAATGTATCATTACTTTAGTTTATTACTTTTATGGGTACCATACAATGTACACCTAGTTAGTCATTGTCAGTTGCTATAATAGGCTAGATCGCGTGATGTCCCTTATCTTTCTGACTATGCAGGCAAGCGTTAATAAATTACATGTTCAGATAATAAATAATGTATCACAATTATCATAGTTGAAAAATTAAAAATAAAATAGTATATTTTGACTTAAAAGTCTATAAAGCATGTATCAAATTATAAAAACCGGCTAAGTGCGTATCGAACCACGCACAGTGAAGGGTTCAGTAGTTGGGATGAATTTATCCCAATGCGAACTTAACATTGTAGTTGAAAATCTTTTTATCCTATACGGAATGTATGGGACGGAATGTACGCTAGCCGGGGTTGGTCCGTGGATGGGTGACCATTTTTACATATCGAGACTCCTCCGTACCTCGGAAAGCACGTTAAGCCGTTGGTCCCGGCTGTCATTTGTGGATCTTTGACAGTCGTTACGAGTCGTCAGAAGCACGAAAGTCTGACAACCAGTCTAACCAAGGGGTATCGTATTACCCAGTTACTGGGTTGTGGAGGTCAGATAGGCAGTCGCTCCATGTAAAATACTGGTATTCAGCTGCATCCGGTTAGACTGGAAGCCGACCCCAACATAGTTGGGAAAAGGCTAGGCAGAGGCAGAGGGACGGAATGTATGGGAAAACATGTTCTATTATAATATATTCAAGCATAATCTAAAAAGGAGGATATCCATTTGTTTCCATTTGAAATGAAGTCAAAACAAACAGAACATCATATCTACAAAAAAATCCATGCCCTGTGTGAACAACATAATGAGCTTTTTCAAGACAACTTACATTCGAGGGAAAATACACATCTGATTCACGAACAGAACTGAGTTTTTCTTTTTTCACGGACTTGGGTTTTGGCACTAAGTAAAATAATAGGACATAATTTCAACTCTTTATACACCCCTTTGCAAAAAAAAACGGGCGATTTTGATTTTTGTACTTTAATAATCATTTCGCTTCACACTCAAATCACTGGCACTTAATAAAGAGTATGGGTAAAATAAAAAGTTAATTCCAAATTCGAAACTTTTGTTTAAAAATAATAATAATCCCGTTTTCCGTTTGTGACTTTTACTAACAATTTGCAGGTTTGCGGTTAGAAGGTTATCCTGGCAACTAAAACTAACTTTTCGTTATTTTTAGTAGAATAATTTCTGTTTGTCGCATAATCCAGACTTATTGTGACTTAAAAGTGATATCTTTGTGTCGATTGTAATGGCAGAAAAAGCAATAAGAGCTAGTAAAATTGTAGCGCTGCTGGAAGAGGGGTGTAGCCAAAAAACTATATTCTTATTGACTATAACAAATTACTAGTCATTTATGCTAATAACATAGTAAAAATATTAATATTATTATCCATACAAAAGTCAATGACTGTTAAGGTGCCAGTTTTTTTTGCAAAGGGGTGTATTTTGTTTCTTTACTAAAAGCAGATTGATTTTAATGACTGAATGAACAGTTTGGACAAACAAATCAGTAATCCATTTGTTTTTTTCCCACTTTTTCATAACTTGTCCTCATTTATTTGTCAAAAATATAATTTACCTACATTCTTGACATTGAGGCTGTGAAATACAATAGACGCAGATATATTTAGTAACTTATTCCACTTGACTATTCTTCAAGAGTCATAAAAACCCTGTAAGAAATCGACACGTGTTTCACCTCTCAACGAGGCATCTTCAGGATGACGATTGACCAATTGCAAACCAGAACGTGACGTGTTACCACACCGAGCGCTGGACGCAAACACTTTGCGTCCAGCGCTCGGAATAGGTTTCTAAATATATCTGCGTCTATTGTATTTTATAATGGATTTCCGCAAAGTCACGCCGGAATCAATTAACTATTGAGGCTGTGATGAGATTACGACTTGAGTTTGAAAGTTTTTAAGTACCTATGAGAACTGGCCTCCTAGTATTTATGAAGCGGATCCGTAAACCCTTAGATTTATTGAGCCACCACTACTTACTTAAAATGCATAAATAAACAATAAATAAATGTTTTCATTGCCATTAGGTAATGTATCACCCAACAGTTTTTCAATAATGTATCGTCTGGTATGAAAACAATACAGACTAATTAATACATTAACCACTACGTAATTACTGGAACCGCTAAATGATAGTTTATACTCAAACTGAATAAATAAATGGATACATTTGCAGAGTAATAAATGCACAACGGGATACTGTTACGGAAAGGTGTAATTTTGGTAATTAATTGAAATAAGTTTGAGATTTTTTTTATTTTTTTATTGTGTTATGGGACTGCTCTTGACCTCGATTTTGCCTGATGGAAAGATGAGGTCTAGGATGAGGTCTAGGATGGAACGAGCAAGCCCAGAAGATGCCTGTTCACTCTTGTTTTGAAGGCTGACGGGTTATACGTGGAAGGGAACACAGATGCTGGCAGAGAGTTCCACACTTTGGCCGTGGTCATAATAAATGTGGAAGAGAAGCGCTTAGTACGACTAGACGATATATCGACCAAGTGCGGATGGTACCCCGCTGTACGTCTGGTGGTCCGATAGTGAAAGGGAGATGGTGGGATCAGGTCGTGGAGCTCTAGCGCACACTCTCCGAAGTACAGTCTGTAGAAGACCGACAGGCAAGCAACATTACGCCGATGAGCCAGGCTATGAAGCCTAGCCCCCAGCGCCTCGTCACCTATGAGCTTTTTTGCTCTGCGTTCCACCGAGTCAAGTGCAGCAAGCTGGTATTTACGGCCGATTTAAAAATGATTTGCGGCCGTAAAAAATATGGATAATATAGTATTATTTAGAAGAATTATAAGTCCAGAATTATAAGTATTAGAATCAGCAATACAACTCACTAAGAAAGTGCATGTACCTAAGTGCATTGAATGACTATTTCATGAAATCATGACATTTGGCACTTATATGAACTTATGGAGTTATATAGCTGATTCTAATGATTATAATTCTGTAAATCCATGTTTGTTACGGACGCAAATCATATATTTAGATCAACATACAACTTGATACTGACCTGCAAATTGCAAAAAACGAAAGAAAATTTGAATTTCGCGGGCTACCTTAGCGTGTCCCCCTTAAGGGCCCCTTTTTCGAAATTTACGTTTCTAGATCGAGTTGTTTTCAGAGAAATCATCATATTTAAATCCGTAAAAAAATATATAGTACAGATACATCTTTGATCTAGTGACTTTTTTGGTTAAAAACACATTATTTAACATTTTGCTCGATAAAAAAAAAATCTGAAGTAAAGTCGATTTTGAAAGTATTTTAAGTTTTATGAGACTTGGGGGAACGCAACTTTTATGAAAATTTAACATTTCATTTACTAATCAGGTTTGACAGATATTTTTGGATAAATTTATAATATGGCACTTATTTTTTTTTAAATAAAATAAATACGTGAAAACGGCACGCGCGCACCGCGCCATTGTCTTGCCGGACGTCATCGAGGGAGGACCTATGCGACTTTTGCTCGCGACGACAAATTATCGTTGCCGCGCGCGTAAATAAACGTGTGTATTATAAGTAATTGAAATGGCGAATAGAAAAAACAAAATTAAGAAAAAAAGGGTATCTGAAGTGAAGAAAATCCGAAAGTGTATTGCGTAAGTACTTATTCTATAAATACGTCACAATATAATTAAGTACTCCTCTACACAGACCAGCGAAGTCAGTATGACTAGAATTTTAAATCTAGAATGGAAACATTCTTATACCTTTACAAAGTGCTGTTTTGCATCCTGGTCAAATTCAAGGAGATGTAAGTACCTAGGTATGTTGTGTTTTGTTTTTATTATTACATTCTTTTATTATGTTTATGAAGATTTGAAACAAATTGAACAATGGCTATCGGTCACTACTTGTACTCACTAGGTAAGTACCTAGAGCACGGGTTATGGTCGCGCTGCGTTTAGTAGGTAGAAATCGGCCGGCCGCGCGGCGCCTCGCACAGACCGTCGACACTCACGCATACAGCGACATGTCGCGCGATGGGTGATTCTGTTTATTAGGTACTTTCGTATTATTCTGAAATACTGTCAAAACATTTTAAAATAGAAGCTTTTTATACACCGTGACTTTTTAGTCGTCTTACAACGGCAGCCCACTTCATGTATCCAATGAGTAGAACACGAATAAAAAAATAGGTATTTATGAGATTTGAATAATTTAAAAAGAAAAATTACGCACCTTGACGGTCCGAACCTTGTAGGCCTTGCGCGCACTGCCTTGCGTTTTTCTAACGCATAATCTGTGAAGTATGGAGTATCATAGAAGTGCGCGCACTGCGGTGAAATAAACGCATGCGGTGAAATCGCCGTTGGCCTCTCGCTGCAAATTTGCGGTGAATCTACCGCAAATATTTTTGTATCGCATAGAGATCTAGGAAGCGCCGCGCACTGCGGTGAAATAAACGCACGTTTTAACCGACTTCAAAAAAAAGTTTTCAATTCGGTTGTATTTTTTTTATGTTTGTTACCTCAGAACTCCGTTGTTTATGGACCGATTTGCAATTTTTTTTTTCCCATGAAGGAAAAATCAAAAAAATTATTTTTATTAGTGTATGTGAGTATGAAGTTCCGTTGACCATTTCTGGTCTTCTTCATCAGTTCCACTTCATCAAATGTTACTTTTTGACTGTAAATGCTTAAGTTCTCGATTAAAATTCCAATATCACTATAAGGTGGCCTATAATTTTTGAGGAGTACCCTCGATTCCTCATGGATCCCATCATCAGAACTGGATTTTTCCTATAAGAGGAAAAAAAATTGCAAATCGGTCTATAAACGAAGGAGTTCTGAGGTAACAAACATAAAAAAATGATGATAAAAATACAACCGAATTGATAACCTCCTCCTTTTTTTTGAAGTCGGTTAAAACGTGCGTTAGTTTCGCCGCAGTGCGCGGCCCTGTGAATGCGTTTATTCTACCGCATGGTAGAATAAACGCACCGTATTCCACCGCAAGGCAGTGCGCGCAAGGCCGTATCAATGAAGCGGCTCCGACAGCACATCAAGCTATACGTTTTTGTTGCAAACAAGCTATTATTACCAGCACGCCAATAATATTTGAACTACTGATTTATTTATCTATACTGTGGCGAGCTCGCCCGCCGCCATAGGTCACCGGAGTTCATATCGCGACGGCTCCTGTGCAACGCGGACGCAAGCCGTCTCGGTGCGTAAAATGCCTAAACTTTCGGAATAAGGGGCCCTTAAGCAAAAATGCTTTCAATCAACTTTTAGTAATTTTAGAATAGCCTTATAATGTAGAAAACAAAATACCAGCGCCATTGTAAATGTCGCAGCATTATGCTGAGATAGGAACCTTTTCACCTCGTACAGGACATTCTGTTTTTTTTTTTAAATAATATAATTTTGTTTTTTTTTTTGTTTCCATATTGTGTTTAGTTTAGTTTGTGATCTTCCTGTGCGAGTCCCAATATAATATTTATCATTATTTCTTTCTAAAACTTATAATAATAATCCACAATATACATAGGTCTCATGTGTAAATCTCATTCCACGCCGATTCTGGATCAGAACAAGACGTGTTTGGACTGTAGGTTGCATGTTATATTTACATCCAAAAAGCACCCATGAAACATTAAATTCTCAGACAGAAACACCGTTTCTTTTAAAAAACACATTTCATTCCTGAAAATTACGAACAAAAAAAAAACCGTGTAAAGGTACCACACGTATCAATCTAACAAAGTGCTAACACTAGCTTCATGTGAAACCGGTGTCAAACAGACTCCGTGTCGCAAATTAAAGGCTGGCAAACATGTTTGACAAACACGGATCACGTGACGAAACGAACAAGACGTGACTTGTTTAGGAAGTCGTAAATAACCACTAAATAGATTAGGAAAGAAGGTTAAAAGTTGTTAAAAATATTTAACAACTTCACTTCAACAAACTGTACTATTCTTTAAAAAGCTCACCGTGTAAAGTGAAGTGAGCTTGAGGTGAACTGTAACTGCCCTAGCATCAGTATCATCCTGAGAGGATAGCACAACTGAACTGCCGATCTAGGTATTTTGTATAAATCTAACCGTGAACACTAGGGTGAAGTGAACTGTCAATAGTGTCAATCCTTTGTAACAGGTGGAATGACAGTTCACTTCACCTAAGTTTTCACGTGAGATTTTGACAGTATAGACCAGCAGCCGGTCTATTCATGCAATTGCTAGACTGATGATGATGATAATGACGCAGATTGTGTTTAGTGGAAACTCCAACCACTAAGAGCACATTATTGTTTTTTTTTTCAAAGAAATTAACATTAATTTTTACGTTTACAACACGTGTTAAATTCCCGTAACTATGGTCATCATTGTAACGGAACCTTCTGCTGCTTTTCCTAAACATCCATCTCAATCTACAATTTTATCGCATGCAATTTTATACGGTATGTTGGTCCTCTCAAATATTTTTATTTTTACGGCAGAATTCGAAATTTTTGTACTTAAAGTTAATTTCTTGTCATGTTTTACTGCTTGCCTCCATTTCGGTGAGTGTCCTCCACAATTTACATTTCCTCCAGTTGACGTTTACAGCTTGGGGAGCAGTGATGAATATATTAGACACTGCAATTTTAAAAAGGAGATAGCAATGTTTAGTTTTTCGTTTTGCAGTTCAAACAATTTTTTTTTTTTTCTCTTGAATGTAGACACGACTGAAAGAAAATGGTTATTCTATGCATCATGGCAGTCTAGTCTCTCTGATTATGCTAAAGCTGTTTTTATTCGTGCATGGGCCAGCTCTTGATCCTAATCTCGCCTGATAGACAGCGATGGGTGAAGTCTAAATTGGAACGAGTGAACTCGTGCTTTGAAGAATCTTAGAAAGAATAACATATTATATGATTACTGCAGCGATCGACGGCTTATTCTAGCCGCGTGACTAGGAACCCAAAGAATCCAACCAATGGCCGATCTCGATATACGACGTTTTAATCTCAGCGATAGATTATTAATTATTATTAAAAAAAAAAAAAAAAAAAAAAAAAAAATATTATCTTCCATTGTACATAAACACTTAGGTAAACACTAAACACTATGCAGCGTAACAACTAAAATAAAGAGTGTTTTCGATGAACTCTAGCACCCAGAGTAAGATTTAACTTGTGTTTAGGGTGCCAGCGTCCTCGCCTATAATTTGAACATATAACAGTAGTTGTATGACGAGCACAGTACCTATATTATTATTAAGAAAAACTACTTACTACTAGAAAATGCATGTTATGATGTGTCTGTTAAAGTACCTATGTGGGGGAATGTGTTTGCGTATGTATTGAGAGTGAGATAAAATATGGTGAGAACTTGAGTGTATATAAGTCTGTGTAAATGTAATTATAAATAAATGAATTAATTAATTAACTACTTAAAGATTAAGCGATTGATACATGTAGTAATTCTTCGGTCTTATCGTAACTCATTCTCAGTAGCCACTTTGTGACCTTGGTCTTACATCCATTATGGCACATGGGAGCTATGGTGCATACTTTGTTTATTTTATTATATAAATGGTTGGACAGAATATCATAATGACGCTGAGCAAGGGCTGTTCCACATCCGCGAGTTGAGCATACCTCGAAGCCTCTACGCTTTTTAGCAGCACTCTGCTTGAATATCACAGAGGGATGTTTGCGCAGAATGGTGCCAAGAACAAATAGCTGTCTCACAGTGAGGACCTGACATTCGGTGTAGAGAGCCGAGGTGGGATATCTAAACGGCTTCAAGCTCATAACCTTGAGGACAGCTCTTTGTGCTCGTTCCAGAGGCAGTAGGGTTGTCTTGGGGGCCCCACCCCACACTGTGATGCAGTAATTTATTATACTTTGACACAGGGCATAATAAACAGTTTTAATGGTACGGGAGTCCGCGGAGTGCCTTAGTTTTTTAAAAATAAATATACATTTTCGGACTCGCGATATGAGATTGCTAAGATGAGGTTTCCAGCTCAAAGAACTATCTACATAGACTCCGAGATACTTGACTGACTTACACCTTGTGAGTTGTGGACAGCCGCATTGTGACGAGGATAGACTGAGTGAGCAGGTATGAGCTCTAAGCGTCATTGTATCCGGTGAAGGGAGGTTAGTGGATAGTAAGGAGAAAGGTAAGTAAACTGTTTTTTTAAGATTTAAGGTAAGGATGTTATTTGATAGCCATTTCATCACTGAATTTAGAGCAAGTTCCGCGTATTTTACTGTTTCAGGCCAGTCGCTACCGTGAAGAAGCAAGGCCGTATCATCTGCGTAAGTGTAAATTGAACAGTTCGTTAGAGACATTTTGCATAAATTATTAATATAAATAAGAAAGAGGGTGGGACCCAAGATTGAGCCCTGAGGAACGCCGTAACTCAATGATTTGGTGTCACTAGTAACGCTATTTATTTTGACGCATTGGCTTCTATCACACAGGTATGCCCGCGAATGCCCGTAGCTTCCAGCTTAGATAAGAGGTGGGGAACAGACACAGTGTCAAATGCCTTGGAAAGATCGAGGAAAATAGCCAAGCATTTCATTTTACTATCTAGTTTAGATACTACATGATCTACCAAGGCAGCAACAGCATTTGCAGTTGACCTGCCACCTCTAAACCCATACTAGTTGTCACTTAATAATTTGTATGACTCAAGATAGTCAACCAAACGTTTATTAAGTACCTTTTCTAATATTTTAGAGATGGCAGGCAAGACTGAGATCGGTCTATAATTATCTACACCACGTCTGTCCCACTCTTGAAGATTGGATGAACGACAGCCCTTTTAAAGACCCTGGGAAAGCAACCCGTGGAAATAGAGCGATTGCAGATATGAGTGATGGCTGGGACAATCACGGGCAGGCAGGATTTTAGCAGTCTCGATGAGATTCCGTCCCAACCCACCGCAGCATCAGTTCGTAACCCAATAATGAAATTTGATACCTCTACTTCATCTGTTGGTAGAAGTACCAGCGAATTGGGAGGCGGCGCATCAAGAGAATACTCCGAGGTATACGAGGTGGATGAGAATTTGTCAGCCAAGGTCTTTCCAACATTGCCAAAAAACTCGTTAACATTGTTGACTGAAGACTTTTCATCCGAAGACATCCCTAGTAACTCGTTATGGGAATTCGCATTAAGGTTAGTCCCAGTGATATTTTTAATTATCTTCCAAGTGGCTTTAGGGTTGTTCTTTGCCGTTTGAAACTCATTCCGTTCGAGGCATGTTTTAAATTTTTGAGAAGCTTGTTACAAAAATTACGATATCGCTTATATGTGACCATGAGAATGTAGTTTTTAGGATCTGCCTCTAGGGTCCGAGCCATGCCATCTCTATTACGGATACAACGTAGCAGACCATTGGTAATCCAAGGTTTCAGGATTCTGCGTTTCGATGACATGTAAACCGATTTGGAGTGACTAGCGATGACAGAGCTAATTATGGAAACCAGAGACTCGGCGGCATTGTTTGCGTCATGAATAGTCAATATTCCACTAAAGTCCATTGATAAAATGTCGGTAGTTCCAGCTGTATAATTAACAACAATGCGATTAGCTTTATAGGTGGGGAGTGACTTTACATGTTGGATGCTTATAAACGTAGGCCTATGATCAGTAATGTAAGTATCGAAAACTAAAGTCGTATTTTTAAGATCAGATCTCAACATTACGTGATCAATACAAGAGTTAATACGGGTTGGGTATAGATGAGTAGGGAGGAGGCCATGTGAAGCGATAAGGTTAAGGTATTGATTTGATTGTTGGGAGATAGCATTCGGAGTGATGTCAACATTGATGTCGCCCATTATCACTAAGTTTTTTTGGACTGGCAACTGAGTAAGGACAGTGTCTAAATTATTAATAAAATTATCAAGATTTCGTGTGGACGGAGAGCGATATAGCGCTATAAGTAAGATATTATGAGTTTTCACATTACAGATCAGACAGCTAGCACCAGATATAGAAGGTTCGGTAACGATGTGAGGTAATTCGGATTTTACATATATTATGACACCATCGTTCTGATTGATAGGATTAGTCGTATGATAAGAAATATACCCATCCAGTGGTGAAACTGTTGACACCATCAACCAGCACTCCGTTAAAATCAAAATATCACAAGTAATTTTCATCCTAGCCAGTAGCACAAGGAAACTATCAAAGTTACAATTAACACTGCGTATATTAAGGTGCATTATATTAAGCGACTTACCATTGTTGTTAATGAAACTTCTACAAGACTCCGGTACACAGATATGTGAATCACCTATACCAAAAGAGTCAATATCGTTTAAAGCGTCAGAATCGAATATTAATGTTTGATTTATGTGCATATTGATTGTAACCGTATATATGACGTAGTTTATGTGTAATTTAGTTGTAATATAGGCAACCTTTAATAATTCTGTTTTGTAAGTTGAAGTTATATGACATATAAATAAGATAGTCGATAGGATGTACATAAACGCGGGTAAGATATGAGTTGTGTGTTTGTCATAACATATTTTCAAATTATAATAATTTTTACAAGGTCTAAAAAGATACGATGTGAATTACAGAGGTTGATACAGACAGTATACATTATATAAAGTTGATAATCTCAATAATATTTTTGTAAAAAGGTAACAGGTTGTATTTATAAAGTAGTAAAAAACATGTTTGTAAGAGGCTAGTAGTGCTCGAGTTTGTAAATAAAAATGTAAAGTACTAGAATATTTTAAAAGCATGCAGTAATAATGAAAATAAAATGCCTTGCATTCTTCATGCATGGGTGAGCAGTTTTTTAAGACAAGAAGTTGAGTTGATAACAACGGCGTCCATTCCCTCACGTTCACGGAGAAAGCTTTTTCCATTTTGCGACCAACAAAATTTATAATTGTTTGTATTAGCGAAAGAACGAGCCTCGAAGAATAGTTGTCGCTGGGTGCGAGGCAGGTGATCGGCGATATAGACCGGCTTGACTTCACCCGGAACACCAATGTGCCCCGTGTTTAGTTTCTCGGTTGATGGCAGACCCTTATTGAACGTACGGCAGGCGTCAAGCACTTGATTCTTCGAAGGGACAGTCAGGAACTCTGCCACTATAGGTCTGTTTGAGCCCTTTTTTCCAGGCAAACGATATACATCACGTAGTTGAGGAGGGGTTACCGCCGGCCGGAGGATCTCACAGGTTTTTAAAACAATTGAGGTTAGGTCGCTAGTTGTTTCCCTCTCAACTGCTGGTACATTCCTGATCTCGAGAGATGATGATCGGGAGCTCAGCTGTATATCTTCTACTTTTTTTTCCAGATCCAAAATGTAGTTGCGCTGTTCACTGTTTTCTTTTTCTAGTTTCTGCATTGATTTCTTAATAGAATCGTAATCTTGACTAAGAAATTCTACAGTTTTTAGAGTTTCAGCATTCGTTTTTTGAATCTCCACATTTTGTAGTTTAATTTCCCTCAGCTCAGACGTTAGTTTGCCAAGCAGAGCTTCTTGCTCAGTTTTCCAAGAGGTAAATAACTCCGTTATTTTATCCTCGAGATTCTTCCATTCACACTCTGGAGAGAAGTCTGGTCGCAGTCGCTTGGATCGCGAGGTAATGTTTGAGATCTCAGGCTGATTTGGGTTTTTTGAAGTGTCAGAGGTTGAGAAACTAGGTGGATTGCCCATCTCACAGACAGGAGTAGCAGGGGGCGAGCGCTGAATCCTCGGCATAGTATCGTTTACTTACAACTTGATTTTTACATCGGCACACGCGGCAATACGGAGTAGAACCCGTTTCGTAGCCGAACGTAGCACTGCAATTTGCCGCCGCGTAGCAGTCGTAGCCTTTCCAATCGTAGCTGATTATTGATGACGCGTAGTCTCGTAGCAGTCCGCTTCGGCGCAGGTGGTAGGGATGCGGTGTTTCGCGTCGATGCGTCAACGCACTTTAGCTAAGCGGTAAGTGACACCGGCTTGCGCGCACTGAGGAGGCGGTTCGAAACCGGGTTTATAAAACCAATCACGATGGACCCTTCGTATGCTTTAGGCAAGGGTAGTGACAAAAATATCGTTGTAACTTTCGTGGGGAGTGGCCTACTCGTTTACATGCTCCAGGAAGAAACGAGAATTAGAATTTTAAATTTAAACCAATCAGAATTTAGTTAAATAGATTTTAGCGCGACTAGTTTACGCGAGTGCACACGTCTATTCACTGTGGCGTACGGCGAGGACCAATTATACGCTCAAATTGTCCAATTATTGACACTTCCCGTGACCCAAGAGCTGGCTTTTACCTTGGCCAGAGGCTAAGCATTGCCATACAACGTGGCAATGCCGCCAGTCTCTTGGGTACATTACCAGTCAATAGCAATGCGGAGAAAATTCGATGCCATATTATATTAATTATTATATTATAATAGTTACGTTTGTTTAGTTTTAGTTATGATTTATTTAAGTATCAATTATATATTTATTTAAATAGCAATTGATTACCAAAGCGCGCAGCAAGCCTACAGCCATAACATTGAACTAAAAATCTTCATGCAAACATTTAACATAGATTTACTGCTATAAATATGTCAAAGTCTGGCTTCTGAGTAATCAGAGCGTTCAGCAGATTGACTGCATATCGAGCAGTATGGATACGCAATAAATTTTACAACTAAAGTTATACTTCACAAAGTATCATCAAAATCACATAAAACTGCCAAAAAACCTAAAATACAGTGCCGCTAGTTCATAATAAAACAAAGTGTACTTTTAACAGCCATTTGTAGACCTTTATGGTAATAGAAGATGTCCAAATTGCGGTTTTATTCAGAGCCGCTCAAAGCCAACGACTCTTTATGTAATTTGTTATCAGGGTAGTCTGAATCGTGGTACGATGTTAGATTTAAAAGGAAATCTTAAGATCAGTGGTTGCGGTAAAAGTTTTGGGGGTTGTTTTAGTTTTAACTTTTGTAAGTAGTTTAAATTTGTGCTCGGTTGACGGCAATAGGCTCGCCCCATTTTAAATTGGACTTAAACATAACTAAGCACAGGCCGCAGGAATCCGCTGGACGTGAGAAGCACAGAACCGGTCGCAATGGCGGTGCTTGGGGGAGGCCTATGTCCAGCAGTGGACGTCTTTCAGCTGAAATGATGATGATGATAATGAAACATAACTGGCGAATGTGAGCGTACTATAGGTACACCTCTGCTTGACCCTTCAGGGATTTCTTTTTTATTTTACTACTTTGTCGGTGTGATTAATATAAATATACCCATGCCAAATCACAGCTTTCTAGTACTTAAATCTCTGAGCTAAGCCTCGGATAGACAGACAGACGCACAAGGCGAAACTATAAGGTTTCCATGTTGACTACGGAACCCTAAAAAAGATTGGTAAGACGTAAGGCAATTGTCCAATAAAGTCCCAAGTAAAATCTACAAAGCGACAGTATTCAGGTATTTGTAAGGTCTTATAAATGTTTGTAGTGGTCTCAAGTAGACTCTCGTAACTTGATGGGTCGAGCCAATTTGAGGTCACCACAGAGACATTCGTAGAGTGTGTCTGACTAGACACGAAGCAAAGTTACTAACTAGTAACTTCATGCTTTGTCCACAAAAGTAAAACTTAAGGTTACGTTCTGCGCTTTGTGCCAATCTGTTCTTAGTTTAGTGTTTCGTGCCGCAGTTATTGTAGTCACTTGAAATATCAGTTTTTTTTTGTGTCAACTTCACAGACGTGATTTTATCCAGAATAAAACAAAAGAAAATACTTATATTACTTTGGCCAAAGAATAGGGAATATGCATGTGATTCAGATATGGGTCAATTTTTTTTTTTATAAACTATATACTTCAGAATTATGCCTCCATCAATATTTTGGAATAAAATTTCTTTTTGAGTGAGAAATTAATTTTTTTAAAGTCCCAAAAATTTGTGGGTAATTCAAATACTTGAAAAGCTAAGAGCAGATGTGACGTAACAATCCGGGATAACAATCAAAATGTCAATTATATAATAATGTTGGTAAATTGCGTTTTTGCCGTCGAATCTTTTTTTACTATTATTTGACGATGTAAACTATCGAATAAAAATATTAAAAAAATACATGCATATTCCCTATTAGCATTGCCATTCAACGTGGCAGTGCGGATGACAGCGATGCGGACGAATACTTCGACGCCTAAGGATCCCTTTGTTTTTATATAAATATATTGGTATAGTTAGTTAGTCCTTTTAGTTTTTCTGTTATTTTAAGTAGTTTAATAAATTACTAAATAAATATATATAATTAAATCAAAAACTAAAACATATTTTTTCAACTCATACTTCAATTTGCACTACCAAAGGTCGTTGACCCGCAAAAAAAAAACTTCTTTAAAAATTTTCGTGTTTAGATATCGATACCCAACACGACTGCAGAGTTTCACTAGCTAATTTAATAATACCCTGTCAAACACATCACAGAAATTTGTGGGTACTGTAACGTCTGAGGGACGTTACCTAGATATGTGAGGGTGTGTGGTGGAGGTAATTTCAAAGAGGAGTAGGTTTTCCAAGGATTTATTATAGTTGCATATCGCATAAAACCTCTACATCAGCTACGCCCCTTAATTGAATAGATGGATTGGCGCAGACAAACAAACAAGATTTCTATTCAAAACGCCCCAACAGTCAGTCCCTTCCTACCTAAGCCTATAAGCGAAGTTCGGTCTTGATGCGAATGGAGGCCTTTGGCTGTCCATGGAGAGAGGATGTTCAATCCTTACCTTGTTCAAGATACCTTTGGGGGCATGCAAGGGTAGGTTTACTACCTCGTGTTTAACCTCCCCAAAAATTTATTTTATCTGTTCAAGAGTAGCTTTGAGTTCTTCCTTTGAAGCATAAACTCTGGAACCCAATTTGAATTTGTAATCTGGGGTAACCCCTCTTAGAAACGCTTTTATGAAGCTTCTTTCGTCTTTGATCTCTGCTTTCAGAGCCAAATCCGCTAGCGTATAGAACCAATGCCATAACGTCCTCGTTGGCTCCTTGCCGAGCGTTATAAAATTTTTCTGCATAGTCCAAACTGGACGGGAATTCGGCTTTTAGTAGCTCGCAAATCCCCTTAAAGTCTAACTCACTCTTATAAATTAGTTTAAAATATGCTAGAGCAGGGCCTTGCAAGTAGGCTCCTAAGATGAGGGCTAAATCACTCTCAGGCCACTTATTTATCGCCGCGACTTGACGAAATTGCATAAAAAAATCGTCGAGGCAGTACGCCCCGGTGCCCGTAAAATGAACGGCCTGAGACATGATACTGCTTTGCCGAAACCACTTAGCTGTTATTCCGGCGTCGACTTCGCGTCTTCTTCACTTGTTTTTCGCACTAACGTAGTGGTTTCCGGTCACTCCGACAAATTTCGAATTTGAAAACTGTGTTACGAAAATAAGCCAGGCCTTCGGCGTTCGGCGCCTCCACCACATGTAACGTCTGAGGGACGTTACCTAGATATGTGAGGGTGTGTGGTGGAGGTAATTTCAAAGAGGAGGAGGTTTTCCAAGGATTTATTAATTAGAAGACACGTTTATACATATGGAGGGTCCGGGCTGCTCTGCCCCTCACAACATAAAAAAACACACCTGTCAATATTTAAATACCGACTGCTGGAGCGTTCGCAAGTCAAGGCTGCGGTTCTACCAGCCAGCCCAACGTGAGATTGCATATCGCATAAAACCTCTACAGTACCTACTGCTAATCTTTTTTTTTTTTGAGGTTAGGTTAGGTTAGGTTAGGTTAGGGCGCGGGGTGAGCAACCGATGCAGCGACACATAGAGCTGCATCGGTCTCAGCTTCGCGAGGTCCTGGTGGCGGAATGGCGGGAAAGGCTTTCACGCCCTACCGCCGGCCTCGACATCATCGAGGCGGTCCGGCCGGTGCTCGAGCGCTGGCTCGGGAGGAGGCACGGCTCCCTGTCGTTTCGGGTGACGCAGGTGCTCTCGGGGCATGGTTGCTTCGGGAAGTACCTGTGTCGCATAAACAGGGAGCCGGACGCTCGGTGTCACCACTGCGTCGACTGCCGGGAGGACACGGCGCGGCATACGCTGGCAGAGTGTGCCGCTTGGGAGGAGCCGCGCCGTGCCCTCATCTCAGAAGTAGGCAGTGACCTCTCGCTGCCGGCCGTCGTTGAGTCGATGGTCGACAGCGAGGAGTCCTGGGACGCGGTGGTTTCCTACTGCGAGACGGTCGTCTCGCAGAAGGAGGCTGCGGAAAGGGAGAGGGAGATCTCGTCCACTCACCCGGCCCGCAGCAGGCGCACCGGGCGTCGGCGGAGGGCGGATAACGCCCTCTTCCAGCCCGCCTAAATGGGTCCAGGGGCGACGGACTCGGGGACGTCCGTCGCCCCCCAAACATCAGGACCCGAGGTAAATTGCTTTATTGCCGTCGAATCTTTTTTTACTATTATTTGACGATGTAAACTATCGAATAAAAATATTGCAGGACATCAATGAGGATTTTCCACCCCGGAAAAAAAAAAAAAAAAAAAGGTTAGGTTAGGTTCCCCACCGAGGGTGTCTCCACGTTGTCGTCGTGGTGGGGCTTGCGCGTCTCAATGATCTTGGGGCTCTGCCGGTAGAGTTACTCATGCCGGAAAGGCCCAAGTGAGAGACCAGACTAAGAGAGATGCCGGGACGGGGTCGCTCCTGATCGATGATAGTCGATCGACAGTTGACGTGACCATGCCGCTGTGGTGCAGGCGCACCAAGGCGGCGCGTGTTTCTCTCGTTGAGGAGTTGTCTTCAACGAGAGAACTTTCGGCGGGTTCGCTGAGTCGGGTTGGCCGGACAGCGAACGGAGGCATGTCTAATGCCGCCGCCGGGGGCTTGGCTTAATTGCCTGGCCCAGAGGAAGGCTACCTCTAAGATAAAAAACCACCTAATCCTAAGCTTTGAAGCGCGGCGAGAGGATGAGTGGCTGGTGGGGGACCAGTCGCTAGCGCTTCCCCTGTAGAGCACCTGCCGCACTCTGCAGTATGTAGGCTTACCTGGTATCTAGGCTCTGCCAGGCGGACATTCTGACCTATATCTACTCGTGGGATTCATATGGATACAATTAAAAATAAAAAACAAACAGAGAAGGTGCCGATCGTTTTGGTCGAGCAGATGGGTGTGGGTGTGGTGTCAGATTCTGACACCACATCTGATAGGATGAGTGTGGCGAGCGTGGCGAGCGTAAGCTCAAAGCGCTCGCGGACGAAAGGGGAGGGGGCTGAGCGTGCGTCCAAGTTCTGGAAGAGGCACGCTCGCAAGGATGATGATGAAGAGCACGCGGGGTTCTCTTCCAGCGAAGAGAACGTACCCGCTAAGGTGTCGAAGGGCAGGAGAGGACGGGGTCGCGCTGCTGGTGGAGCGGGGTCGCGCGACTCTCTGGGGCGCTTTCTTAAGCGCCCCGACACGCCAGTGCCCAGCGCAGAGAATGACTCGGGGTCCAAGCAAGTGGCCCTCGAGCCCACGGTGGCGGACCTTGGCGGGGGCTCTACTGTGTCCCTGCTGGAAGCCAATAGAGCGGAGGCCAATGCTGCAAAGAGGTCGCAGCAAAAGACTGTCGCGGCTGACGAAGTCAGCGAGTTGGCCCGACAGGCCCGAGAGCGGCGCTCTGCTCGCATGGCTGACGGCGGGAGCGTATCGGCGGTGGCGCTTAGCCGCCAAGTGTTGGACGGCGTGGATGTTGTCTTGAGGGTTGCCACCAAGTCGGGCAATCTGAAGGGCACATTCACGCGTGCTCTTAAAGAGGCGGCAGACGGCATAAGGGAGGCGGTTAAGGTCCTCCTTAACCGCACTAGCACGGAGGAGACGGCGAAGCTATGGGAGGAGAATGGCCGTCTCCGATCCGAGTTGGAGGACCTCAAGCGGCAGTTTGCCAACCAGAGGGCAGCTCCCGCGGCCGCCTCCTCGACTGTGGTGCCACTGTCGTCGAGACCATCGCCGGTACCATCTTCGATGCCTGCACTTGCGGATGCAGACATCGAAAAAATCGCGCGAATCTGCATGATGCAGTGTGGAGAGATGGTGGGTGCCCGACTGGAGGCGATAGAGGCGAGGCTCCTCCCGGCTCGAAACCTCCGCCCGCCGCTCGCTGCGGACAAGCGGAGGAACCTCCTTCCTCAGCAGCCAGCGGCGGGCGCGGCGGCCGTGCCGAGCCGGTCCGGGAGGGGGGCCAACAAACCCGCGGAGGGTACTTCCGTGTCCGCCACCCAGGCGGCTGCGCCACCAGCAGCGCCACCGGCTGCACCGCCGGCGCCCGCGTCCGGGCCTACCACAGGGGCCTGGGCGACGGTCGTCAAAAGAGGCCGCCGTCATGGGAAGAAGACGGCGCCTCCGACGCCCGCTAGAGCACCGGCACCGAAGAAGGTAAAGGGACCGCCTAAGGTCAGAGCCCCACGCTCCGCGGCTGTGGTTATAACGCTGCAGCCCGGAGCCGTCGAAAGGGGCGTCACTTACAAGGCGGTCCTCACAACGGCGAAAGCGAATGTCGCGTTCCCCGACCTCGGCACACCGTCTGGCTTCAAAATGAGGCCAGCGATTACGGGAGCGCGGCTTCTCGAGGTGTCGGGTGCCTCTAGCGGCGAAAAGGCGGACATCCTGGCCGCCAAGCTGAGGGAGGTCCTCAACCCGGCGGACGTCCGGGTGTCCAGGCCAATGAAGACCGCGGAGTTGCGTGTCGATGGCCTGGACGACTCGACGACCCCGGCTGAGGTCGTGGCGGCCATCGCCAAAACTGGAGGATGTCCGCCCGAAGACGTCCGGTCGGGTGAGGTGCGCGCCGACGCTTCCGGGCTCGGCACGATTTGGGTGCGGTGCCCGGTGGCGGCGGCGAATAAAGTCGCTGACAGTGGGCGTTTGTTGGTGGGTTGGGTTGCAGCGAGGGTCAAGCTGCTGCAGCCCAGGGCCATGCGGTGCTACCGGTGCCTGGACATTGGGCATGTCAGGGCACGGTGCACCGCTGAAACTGACCGCAGCGAGCAGTGCTATCGCTGCGGCCAGCCCGGCCACAAGGCGGCCCAGTGCTCCGCGGCGCCAAACTGCAGCCTCTGTACAGCTGCAGGGAGGCCCACTGGGCACCGAGCGGGCGGAAAGGCCTGTGGCGCGCCCGCCACCAGCAAGAAAGGAAAAAAGAGAGGGGCTGCCAAGGCTGCGGGGGGGCTCTTTACCCCCTCCGCAGCCTGGCTGCCCTTCGGCCGACTCCCGGCCTAGGAATGGTGCGGAGGGAATGGATTGCGCATAACGGCGCTCTACCATTTCCTCCAGGGCAATATCAACCACTCTGTTAGAGCTCAGGATCTCTTGCTCCAGAGCATGGCAGAGTGGTCGATTCACGTGGCTGTGGTCGCCGAACCGTATTTTGTCCCCCCCAGGGATAACTGGGTGGGAGACTTGGACGGTTTGGTGGCCATCATTGGCGGGGCTCTCGTCAACCCGTCCCGAGGTCACGGCTGGGTAGCCGCCCTCGCGGACGGCATTGGCACGGTTGGGG
Source organism: Lithophane semibrunnea (assembly GCA_947363905.1). Taxonomy (NCBI): domain Eukaryota; kingdom Metazoa; phylum Arthropoda; class Insecta; order Lepidoptera; family Noctuidae; genus Lithophane; species Lithophane semibrunnea. The sequence continues at coordinate 6,127,768 of OX376209.1, forward strand.
CGTATTTTTCGCCCAACAAGAGTCTCGCCGACTTTGAGAGGTTCCTTGTCGAGTTGGGTGCCGTCGTGGGCCGACTCCACCCTCACCCGGTGCTGTTGCTGGGGGATCTCAACGCCAAGTCTGCGGCGTGGGGATCCCCTGTGACCGATGCTAAGGGCGAGGCGCTGGAGGAGTGGGCGGTCACGACTGGCTTGACCGTCCTAAATCGGGGCTCGGTCCACACGTGCGTTCGGCAGCGGGGCGGTTCTATTGTGGACGTCTCGTTCGCTAGCCCCGCTGTCGCAAGCCGTGTCCGTGACTGGCGTGTCGCTGTGGAGGTGGAGACGTTGTCGGATCACAGGTACATCCGCTTCGACGTCTCCGCCCAGACCGCCGGCGGCCGCGATCCACCGGCCCCGCGAACGGACGGTCCACGCTGGGCGCGTAAGCACATCGACAGGGAGCTTCTCGAGGAGGCCGCTATTGTCCAGGCCTGGAGCCGGGAGTCGGCAATGAACGGACCCGTCGACGTCGAGCAGGAGGCGCTGTGGTTTCGCGGGGCGATGACGCAAATCTGCGACGCGTCCATGCCCCGAGCCCACGCACAGCCCGCAAGGCGCCAGGTGTACTGGTGGACCGCCGAGATCGCGCAGCTGCGCGTCGCGTGCGTGGCGGTCAGACGCCAGTACACCCGATACCGGAGGAGACGTCGTCGGGTCCCTGAAGAAGAGGCCGCGCTGTATGAGGTGTACCGCGCGGCTAAGGAGACTCTGTGGCTGGCCATCGGCGAGTCGAGGACGCGAGCTAGGGAGGAGATGTTGGAGACTCTAGACGGGGATCCGTGGGGGCGCCCTTATCGCGCGGTCCGAGGGAAACTTCGAGCCGCGGCGCCCCCACTTACGGAGAGTCTCCAACCCGAGCTGCTGGAAGAGGTGGTTGCAGCCCTCTTCCCGGCAAGAGCGGAGCATACTCCGCCGCCGATGGCTCTGCCCACAGCCGCAGAGTCTACAGAGTTGGAGAACGCCATCAGCGTCCCAGAGGTGACACAGGCAGAGATGAGGGCAGCCGTGATGCGGCTCCGGGCCAAGAACGTGGCTCCGGGGCCCGACGGGATCCACGGCTGCGTGTTAGCCCTCGCTCTGAAGGAGCTTGAGCCCCAACTGAGAGGACTCTACACAGCGTGCCTGGAGCAGGGCCAGTTTCCCACGTTGTGGAAATCTGGTCGTCTGGTCATGCTCAGGAAGGCGGGGCGCCCTGCGGACTCGCCGTCCGCGTACCGGCCCATAGTGCTGCTAGACGAGGTGGGCAAGCTGTTCGAGCGGATAATCGCAGCCCGCCTCGTCGGCCACTTGTGCAGAGAGGGGCCGGACCTGGACGACAGCCAGTTCGGGTTTCGGCATGGGCGCTCCACAATCCACGCTGTGTCGCGGGTTAGAGTCCTGGCGGAGGAAGCGGTGTCCCGGGGCGGGGTGATGTTGGCGGTGTCCTTGGACATCTCCAACGCCTTCAACACCCTGCCCTGGAGTTGTATTCGGGAGGCACTGCGGTACCATGGGATGCCTCCCTACCTCCGCCACATCGTTGGGGCTTATTTGTCGGAGAGGTGTGTCACCTACATGGGACGTGATGGCGGAAACCAGCGCCGCATGTCGTGCGGTGTTCCACAGGGCTCGGTTGTAGGCCCGCTCCTGTGGAACATCGGGTACGACTGGGTGCTGAGGGGCGAGCTCAGTCCGGGGGTCGACCTGACGTGTTATGCGGATGACACGCTGGTCACTGCCCGGGGGAGCTCGCACAGGGAGGCAGCGTTGTTGGCGACGGCTGCGGTCTCACAGGTGGTGAGCCGCATACGTCGCCTAGGCCTGGAGGTGGCCCTCAGCAAGTCGGAGGCCATGGTGTTTCATGGCCCCCGGCGGGCGCCGCCACCCGGCTCACACATCGTGGTCGGGGGAGCTCGGATCGCTGTCGAGTCCACCATGAAGTATCTGGGATTGGTGCTCGACAGCCGGTGTGACTTCGGGCCCCATTTCCGACGGCTGGCGCCCAAGTTGCTGGGCGCTGCTGGGGCGCTGTCAACGCTGCTTCCCAATCTGGGGGGCCCGAGCGCCGCTTGTAGGCGGCTCTACGTGGGGATCGTGCGATCGATGGCCCTTTACGGGGCCCCGATCTGGGCGGCTGACCTGACGGCCGGTAGTATCGCAGTCCTGCGCAAGCCGCAGAGAGCGATGGCCGTCAGAGTCATCAGGGGGTATCGTACGATCTCCTACGAGGCGGCTTGTGCACTGGCCGGATCCCCGCCCTGGGACCTCGAGGCGAAAGTACTCGCGTCATCGTATCGGTGGCGCGAGGAAGCGAGGGCGCGGGGTAAGCAACCGATGCAGCGACACATAGAGCTGCATCGGTCTCAGCTTCGCGAGGTCCTGGTGGCGGAATGGCGGGAAAGGCTTTCACGCCCTACCGCCGGCCTCGACATCATCGAGGCGGTCCGGCCGGTGCTCGAGCGCTGGCTCGGGAGGAGGCACGGCTCCCTGTCGTTTCGGGTGACGCAGGTGCTCTCGGGGCATGGTTGCTTCGGGAAGTACCTGTGTCGCATAAACAGGGAGCCGGACGCTCGGTGTCACCACTGCGTCGACTGCCGGGAGGACACGGCGCGGCATACGCTGGCAGAGTGTGCCGCTTGGGAGGAGCCGCGCCGTGCCCTCATCTCAGAAGTAGGCAGTGACCTCTCGCTGCCGGCCGTCGTTGAGTCGATGGTCGACAGCGAGGAGTCCTGGGACGCGGTGGTTTCCTACTGTGAGACAGTCGTCTCGCAGAAGGAGGCTGCGGAAAGGGAGAGGGAGATCTCGTCCACTCACCCGGCCCGCAGCAGGCGCACCGGGCGTCGGCGGAGGGTGGATAACGCCCTCTTCCAGCCCCCCTAAATGGGTCCAGGGGTGACGGACTCGGGGACGTCCGTCACCCCCAAACATCAGGACCCGAGGTGGCGGCGCGTAGTGTTCCACGCGCGCCCCTCTTAGACGTCACGGGGGGAGTCAAACACCTCACTCCCCCCCCTGACCCGAGGAGGCCCGCAGCGGCGGGCCGGCACCAGTCGGGGGTTGCGGAAGATTTTTAAGTTCCCGCGACCCCCGGCGTAGGTGTGAGTCGGAACACCGGGGTGGTTTTTAGTCAGTAAGAGTCTGACAGACCCCTCCGCCCGCCCGAGGGCGGAGGACATCCATGAGGATTTTCCACCCCGGAAAAAAAAAAAAAAAAAAAGGATCCCCACCGAGGGTGTCTCCACGTTGTCGTCGTGGTGGGGCTTGCGCGTCTCAATGATCTTGGGGCTCTGCCGGTAGAGTTACTCATGCCGGAAAGGCCCAAGTGAGAGACCAGACTAAGAGAGATACCGGGACGGGGCCGCTCCTGATGGTCGTTGACGTGACCATGCCGCTGCGGTGCAGGCGCACCAAAGCGGCGCGTGTTTCTCTCGTTGAGGAGTTGTCTTCAACGAGAGAACTTTCGGCGGGTTCGCTGATTCGGGTTGGCCGGACAGCGAACGGAGGCATGTTTAATGCCGCCGTCGGGGGCTTGGCTTAATTGCCTGGCCCAGAGGAAGGCTACTTCTAAGATAAAAAACCACCTAATCCTAAGCTTTGAAGCGCGGCGAGAGGATGAGTGGCTGGTGGGGGACCAGTCGCTAGCGCTTCCCCTGTAGATACCTGCCGCACTCTACAGTATATAGGCTTACCGGGCATCTAGGCTCTACCCGGTGGACATTTGTGACCTATATCAACTCGTGGGATTCATATGGATACAAATAAAACAAAAAAACAAACAGAGAAGGTCCGATCGTTTTGATCGAGCAGATGGGTGTGGGTGTGGTGTCAGATTCTGACACCACATCTGATAGGATGAGTGTGGCGAGCGTGGCGAGCGTAAGCTCAAAGCGCTCGCGGACGAAAGGGGAGGGAGCGGATCGTGCGTCCAAGTTTTGGAAGAAGCACGCACGCAAGGAGGGTGAGGAGCACGTGGGGTTCTCTTCCAGGGAGGAGAACGTACCAGCTAAGGTGCCGAAGGGCAGGAGAGGACGGGGTCGTGCAGCTGGTGGAGCGGGGTCGCGCGACTCTTTGGGGCACTTTCTTAAGCACCCCGACACGCCGTTGCCCAGCGCAGGGAACGACTCGGGGTTCAGGCAAGTGGCCCTCGAGCCCACGGTGGCGAATCTTGAGGGGGGCTCCATTCTGGAAGCCAATAGAGCTGAGGCCAATGCTGCGAAACGGTCGCAGCAAAAGACTGTCGCGGCTGATGAAGTCAGCGAGTTGGCCCGACAGGCCCGAGAGCGGCGCTCTGCTCGCATGACTGACGGCGGAAGCGTAACGGCTGTGGCGCTTAGCCGCCAAGTGTTAGACGGCGTGGATGTCGTCCTGAAGGTTGCCACCAAGTCGGGCAATCTGCAGGGCACATTCACGCGTGCTCTTAAAGAGGCGGCTACGGAATTAAGGAGGCGGTTGAGGTCCTTCTTAGTCGCACTAGCACGGAGGATACGGCGAAGCTATGGGAGGAGAATGGCCGTCTCCGATCCGAGTTGGAGGACCTCAAGCGGCAGTTTGCCGCCCAGAGGGCAGCTCCCGCGGCTGTCGGCTCCACTACTACAGTGGCACTGCCATCGCCGGTCCCATCTTCGGCGCCTGCACCTGCGGATGCGGAGGTCGAAAAGATCGCGCGCATTTGCATGGTGGAGTGTGGGAAGATGGTGAGTGCCCGACTGGAGGCGATAGAGGCGAGGCTCCTCCCGGCTCAAAACCTCCGCCCGCCGCTCGCTGCGGACAAGCGGAGTAAGGAGGGGCAGCTAATGGCAAGCGCGGCGGCTGAGTCTAGCCGGTCCGGGAGAGGGTCAAAAAAGCCCGCGAAGGGTACGTCCGTGCCCGCCTCCCGGGCGGCTGCGCCACCGGCGGCCGCGCCCGGGCCTACCGCTGGGACCTGGGCAACCGTCGTCAAAAGAGGCCGCCGTCACGGGAGGAAGACAGCGCCCCCGGCGCCCGTTAGAGCACCGGCACCGAAGAAGGTAAAGGGATTGGCTTCCAGTCTAACCGGATGCAGCTGAATACGAGTATTTTACATGGAGCGACTGCCTATCTTACCTCCATAACCCAGTAACTGGGTAATACGATACCCCTTGGTAGGACTGGTTTTCAGAGTTTCGGGCTTCTGACGACCCGTAACGACTGTCAAAGATCAACGAATGACAGCCGGGACTGAAGGCTTAACGTGCTTGCTGAGGCACGGAGGAGTCTCGATATGTTAAGATGGTCACCCATCCACGAACCAACCCCGGCAAGCGTAGCTTAACCTGACGGATCGGCCCTTGCGGCTGTTATTACTTAGCCACGAGCTCCTCTACACACCTGTTTGCGAAAATAAATTTCAAATGCAAAAATAGTTTTCAATAAGGCTGACTTTCCGAATTCCAGCGGAGAATGGAAATGCAATTCCGTTTGACGCCAGAAATCATTGCGAACGCGAGAATATGGCGATATACTTGCAAGACCGCATCAATGTTAACGTGTTATAAATAGATGCGTTTTCGTCAATATCGATTTTGAAGTTGATTCATGTTTATTTCCAATTGATTTGTAAACAACGAAGAAGGTCCTCAAGTCAACGCGTATGTTTCTTATCATCATATTCAAGGTTGATTAAAGACTTAATTGGTCACAGAGTCCCAAATAGAATAAGTTCTTTAGTGGAATAGAATCTACAAAAATGTTGACTAACTAACCCTTATGTTCTTTGATGTAACATCAAAATCATCATCGTTTAATATTCACAGCTTAAATAATTAACTTTTGAATTTTATCCATCCTAACATTTCCATAATTTATGAATTACCATCGCAAAGGGTTATGTAATTAACATTTAATTTGTTTAGTCGAGGTGCTCGGTATAGCCGCTGAGTCGTCCATCATTGACCATGGACCTCAAAATAATAGCTTTGTATGAATATATTTATCCCTTAGCAACCAGTTGGATGACCACAATTTATTTCAAGTCAAAATAAAATGAAAGGTTCTTTTCCATTCCCTTAACTCCTTACTTTGCAAAAGACACCAAGGAACCGGGAGGAAGGGGTAACCAATTTTATGCCGAAAAGCATGGAGTTCCTACTAGATCGATCGACCTACAATAACAGTATCCATGCGGCATACGTTGTTATCATAGTTCACCTTAGTAGGCTGACCACTGTTTGCACTTTGAAATCCCCTCCGTAAAATGAAAAGCACGTTGTGTTACGTACGTCCCGAATATTCCCGAATGCTTTACGATCTATATCGAACGTCTCGATATTGGTATCTCGAGTTCGAATGTAAGATCATGTTAGCTTTCGTGAATGTCTGAACGAAATAACAAAGGCTTATGCTCAATCTGTTTGTTCTTCCACGTTAATTATTAGAATTGAGAAGGCATCATTTATATGCGTTTCGTCAACATTTTCTTTATAAATCGGTAATCTTGCGCAAGAAAGCCGGCGTCACTGCTGCACAGAGTGCCTGGGAGTAGCAACAGCATCCTGAGTGTGATAGCGGACAGGTATGAACTGGCAATATTTTTAACAAAATGGATCTTGGTGTTATATAAATAAATAAAAAATATCGATATTTTTCTGTTGTGCGGAGTAGCAGTGATAAAGCACTTTACAAACGTTTGTAAACACTTTGTTGTTACCAAAAAGTGATTTGACAAAATAGAAAATACACAATCTTTCATTATGAGGAGAATGTTGGAATCAAAGAGATGTGTGTATTGTTTAGACTGCATGTAGCGGTAAGTTTGTATTTTTTTAAATTTGCTCTATAACATTGACAAGTATTTTGAATTTCTACTATTCTTGGTTGGTCAAAACTTCTAAGCTATTGAAAGTCTACACAATTACTAAATACTGTACTAAAACGACCTCTGAACTCTGGAAATCAACCCAAAAGCGCTATAAGGAAGTAGTTTCTTATATCCTAATGACGTAATGACCCAAGAGTTGACACAATACAAAGCTAATGACACTACTACATTGTCTAGTACCATTGTCCGAACATTTCTTCCCGTCAACTTAGAGATGATACAGAATGGCCAATATATCATTTGTTGTATGATAAATAAGAAACTAAATAATTTATCACAAAAGGTAAAGTGCTCGCAATATAAGTCTGGGCGCGGCTGAAGTCGGAACTCATAAGTATGCTGCCGTCTTTTCGTCTATTTAAGGTCAAATTAATTAAAGAATTATTTAAAACAATATTAAGATTAATTAAGATTTAATATTAAGCATTATTATATTTTATTCAATATTATAATTTAATATTTAGCATTAAGCAATATTAAGCACGCCAGCGCCCCCAATCGCGCCCATACTTATCTGCGCGCACAATACGTTAATACTTATAGAAGTGATACGTATTCGATCTTTTGTAAAGGTTTGATTTGTATAATATAAAGCTTTCAAAATAATAATACTCCCAAAAGATTTTTTTTTTTTTTAAGACAAGAATTTTACTCCTTCAATGGATTGGTGATTGCAGTTTGATGTTACAAGCAGACAGGAAGATCCATGAAAATTACGCGACTGACCGTTTATAATTCATATAAATATATTTTTTTGATTTATGATTTATGATGTGGTATCCATAAAAATCATTTAGAGAACCATTATTCAATTTCATAAAAAGAAACCCTTACTTACCCTGATCTTTTAAAGCCAAATAATAAAACATTATGCTAACCCTTCATTAAACCCCTAAACTCAGTACAAATGATAGGCTGTTTTTTTATTAAAAACGAAACGGCTGTGATCCTACAAATTAATTTATTGTTATTTAATTTCAGGAATTTGGGAGCGCTGACGGCCTGTAATTAGGTATGTAAATTTAAATTGATTGGATCGCTTTGTTCTGTTTGATACTTGCTTTGTTAGTGATATGTTCTAAAATTCATACTAATTATAGCAGCACAAAAACATTTGATGTTGAACTGAAGCGAAAAATCGCGTGAACAAATCTTTATTAGCGGTACTTAAAATCTCTGACCTTCGTAAGATGCAAACTTTTTTTTTAGGAAACGATCCTCTTTTTGCTTTTCTGGCCTGTTCTCACAGTTAGTCGCGGTAACTAAGCTAGGGCAACCGACCAAATAGGTTAGGTTAGGACAAAATAGTAATTATTTGAGTTTCACAAAAAGAGGCGCAATCATTATTATATTAGAGTGTTCAATAATATTTTTAGGAGCGCAAAATGCCGTTTTATTTTCATTTTTAACTGCGTAATACAATTTATTGTTGGGAGGTTATGGCACAGAAAGGGTTACACGTTTAAATAATAAAAAAAACACTGGCGGGGCTCAAAACAATGCAGTGTCAGGTTATTGGGGCCTGGGTTCTTTATTGAATTGGTCACTCAACAGTAATATATTATGGAGATTATGGCATTTTTTTCCATACATTTTTTAGGTTATTTTGTGGGCTGTAGGGAAATATATTAATACTTCCTCTCACCAAGAGGAGGCCTGTGTCCCAGCAGTGGGAACACTATAAGCTGATTTTGCTATGCTTATGCTAGGGAAATGTGACCGAGGTGAAGAATAAAGTTATTTCTTGTTTTTGCCAAAACCCTTTAACACTATTTAGGAGGTAAACTTTAATTGAAATAGCGTTAATAGCGCATAATGCGTTTAGCAAATGATTTTAAGCACTTAAACCGTACGGCCACTGCTGGTTAATACGTAGAATAATTCAGTTCAGTACACTGCCGTAAATATGGGACATCAAATTCATCAGCAACTGTGGCAGTTTTGTTTCAGTTTGTAGAGTGTGGGACAGTTTAAATCCTCCGTCCGGTTAAATCCACTTAAGGGGTCATTGTACTCATCATTATGAAAACTTTCACTATGGAACCAACAATGAAATCGCGAAAAAAAGCAACTGTTCCCTACATTTATGTTCGCATAAACAGAAATGTAGGGACTACATTTCGACAAGCTACGCTGGATTTTTCATGGATGAAGAATAAATCACCTGATCTCTATATTTCGACGAGCTGAAAGTGAAAGTTAAAAAAGAACTGAAAGTTTTTTTTTTTCGCGATTTCATTGTTGTACCCTGTATATACCTACACAGTGATTTGTAATTCACTGTTCATCTTTCAGGAGGTAAAAGTACCTACTTATGATTATAAACAACTTTCACTATGGCACCAACTAAGAAATATCAACAAAAAAAATACATCTGTTTCATACATTTTCATTGGGTAAATATTATTGCATTTTTCCATGAAACAGCTGATATTTTTCGATATTTCAGAGTTGTTTTCATAGTGAAAGTTGCTCATAACCACGGCCTGAAAGGTTTCAGTGAATTAAAAATCAGCGTGTTTAACTCGATGTGTCATTTAAACCCTAGAAAGTTGTAGTTTCTTATCTCGCGATATGCCAGTATACATTGGCGGGCAGGCAATGATTATTATATTAATAATATCATTGCGGGTAGGTAAATAATTCAGTTCTTTAGGGTACGTTACCTTTTTCACTGCACGTTGGCACGCAGTCTCGAACGGTCGTCAGTTCGCTCACATATTTCTGTAACAAAACGATGACGTTAGCAAAACACGTGCGAAAAGATTTAATTAAGAGGCCCATAACAAAGCAAAATATACTTTATAAAATAAATGTTAGGACAGGTTTTCCAGTAGCCCGCTTTACGTGAGGTGAAATGGAAATTTTGGGAAATAAAAATTTCGGTGTTACGTTCCTATGTTTTTTGTTTTTTACGCCATAAACTCGTTGGATTATGGCTACAGCCATGGCTCTATTTTATATGATAATGCAGGTATATTTTCCTATTTATACCTAAATATTGGTAACTTTAGGACACGCCTCAAAACACAATAAACGCGACGTAGATATATAAGTATTTAACCTATTCCGCTTAACTATTCCTAAAGAGTCATAGAAAACCCTGTAAGCAATCGACAAGTGTTTCACCTCTCCACGAGACATCCTCAGGATATTTATTTATTCTTCAACTAATTTACATTTGTTTCGAACACTGGTTTTAACAATAAATACACGAATAATAATACACGTAGTCGTTTTAACAATAAATGTAACATAAAAATTAAACAATCATCGTAGGATGACGATTGACTTGTGAACCCGAGCACGACGTGTGAAAGTGAGAGGTGAAACACGTGTCGTTGAGAGGTGAAACACGTGTCGATTTCTTACAAGGTTTTTTATGACTCTTTAGGATTAGTTGAGCGGAATAGGTTACTAAAAATATATCTACGTCTAATGGATTTCCGCAAAGTCACGCCTGAATGAATTAAATATCTGAAACACCTCAACACATCCTAAAAAAAATTAAGCAAAAAAAAAATTATGTTTGATAAATATCGTTTTTTTTTTGGGTCACCTAATTGAATCAGATCCTGTATTTTGTTTTTAGTTTTTACTATATACTTCCAAGTCGATTGAGAGCGTCCAGTCTACACCAAGTGCAAAGGATAACTGATAGAAATCCGACGTCAGACGAAACACGAAGTTTGCATTAAGAAAAAAGTTTTACTGTCCATACATTTGTCTGTTGTGTAGGATCTATGTATTCTGTTAGCTTTTAAATGACGTAATCCCAAAGTCCTCTTTGACTTCACCCTTATGTGAAACGTTGACACAATACTGCATCAAAGCTAAACCTTTCCAAATTGTAATTTCGAAATTGTACTACAATAATAACGTTTATCTACACCCATGCTATAAATCCTCTATAAAAGTTTCTGAAACAGTTAGCTTATTGCCAACATTAAAACAACCAGTGTCATAGTAACCATAATATCATCCAAACGGGTGTTATAATGTTGTACACACGGCTACACATCAAGCTATACATTTCCAGTTTATGCTGATCTCGCATTGTATAGATTTCCGCACAATTCGAGGTCAGCTTATACTGGAAATGTATAGCTTGATGTGTAGCCGTGTGTACTGAATTTCATAATGCAACTCATTTCATAAAAAGAACATTGTCAGTCACGAGCATTTCACTAACAAAGCACCGTAATTTAAAAAGAAAACACATTCGAATTCGAAAAACTCAAATTCACGTCGTACCGCGCCATTTTTGTTCGATATTGGTGTTACAAAGAAACTTTTATAGAAGATTCATATCATGGGTGTAGATAAAATCTTGTATGCAACTGTAAATAATTAGGTATTAAAACACTCATGTGATACTATTATCACACTCGGCAACCCACATTCGTGTTTTAATACCCCTTATTATATAACAGTAAATAACTACTATTGTGTCTAATGAGCATAATGATAAGCTTTGACAGTAGTGCATAAACAAGGAGAAAACTTTGTGAGAGACGGGAGCCTGGGATAGGTTTATATATAAAAACCTATAAGGTCACCAGGGCCCTATCTTCATTCCTACCTTCATACTTTACTTACACAATAAACTAAGTGCCAAAATCCATTTAAACCTTCCTACCATTTACTGCTTTAGTCGCGCGATATTAACAGGCAGTTACTCCATTTACTAGCTTACTTAATTATTCTACAAAAGGAAACTCTGAAACCAGGGCCACTGTAAAGAATTTTCTCAGTACGTGCTGAAAAAGCGGCCAAGTGCGAGTCGGACTCGTACACAAAGAGTTCGGTACCAAAAGTATGCAAAAAAGGCCGAAAAAAAACGCATTTCCTTTATGGGACCCCATATTTCTGTAACAAAACGATGACAAACAAAACACGTGAAAATATTTAATTAAGGGCCCCAATGCAAAGGAAAATATACTTTGTAAAATAAATATTAGGACAGGTTTTCCATTAGCCCGCTTTACAGTGAAATGCGGGAAATAAAAATGTCGGTGTAACGTTTCTATATTTTTTGTTTATTAAAAACGCATTTCCTTTTAATGTTTAACTTTATTATTTACTTTTATAGCGGCCATAATAGTACACACTCTGTGAAAATTTCAAGTGTTTACCTATTGCGGTTCAAAAGATGCCAAAGAGCCCTGTGACAGACGGACGGACTGAGTAACTCGTTGGAACCTTTTGGGTACGGAGCCGGAAAATTAAATTACACAGTAAATATTGCGGTGGCACTGAAAGCTTTACGTCTTCGCAAACAAATAAGGATAGGCTTAATTTTTTTAAATGGATGGATGTACTTTTTGGATAAAATTAATTACGTAGGGATCAGTCATGAGGTCGGTTGGTGCGTTTGTGCTTTTTTATGGAGTGTTTTGTTTGCGTTTCTTTTTATTGGTATGTTGAAGTGCCACCTGTGGGTAGTCAAAAACCCAAAAGTCTGACAACAAGTCTTTTAAGCCCACTTGCGCGTCAACAGCTGGTCCTTTCCTCACTGGTCGGTACGGTAAACGAAAGCAGTGCGGTATCGTTTCGGTATTATACATGCGATTATGCCGAAACGATATCACACTGCTTTCGTTTTTTCGTTTCCTCATTGTTCGGTGCGGTATCGTTTCGTTATAATGGTCAACCCGTGTGCCAAATTTCATCCAAATTCGTTTAGCCGTTTTAGCGTGAAAGCGTAATAAACAAACTCACTTTCGCATTTACAATATTATTTATATAAAGGTAAGGCGCTCGGTAAGCTTTCAGTACCGATTATACCGAACATGCATTAAAACGCGTGACGTCACGCGGTACCGAAACGATCTCGCCCCGCTCCCGCGTAAACCAAACAATCAGAGGCCCTAGACAAAGTGACATTCTATCAGCGATAACGACGATGGAAAAGGCAAAAATGTATAGGACTGACATAAGCTATCGAAAAGCTTATGTCAATCCTGTTGAAAGTCGTTGTAGAAATACGAAACGCTTTCGAAGCGATTGTCACTTGTCTAGGCCCTCAGGAAACGCTCATTGAAATATAGGCGTTCGGTAAGCGTTCGGTATCGAGCATACCGATTCCACACCGCTGCGCTGCCGCTGACGTACCGACTAGTAAGAAAAGGGCCTTACTCGGACTTAACAGCTTACTCAGGGTTAATCCAAAGAGAATTATTGAGTTAGCTGAGTTAGCTGTTAACTCCGAGATATTTAGCATACCCATGAACGCGTAAATGGGCCTAAGTGGTATAGTGTTACCCAGCTACTGGGCTTTAGAGATCAGATAGGCAGTCGCTCGCTAATAGTATTCAGCTGCATCTGGTTAGACTGGAAGCCAGCCCAACAGTTAGTTAGGAAAGGCTTGGCAGATTGGAAGTGCCAGCTATTTATGGGGCTGCAATGTGTACTGACGACGTTCACGTTTGGTTTTAAACTCTGGTCTAACCGAGGCGAATCCCGCGAGCGACCCAGGATTAAATTCACTCTAGATGGTGTGCTCATCGAGTATTTAGGGACATCACCAAGCGGTTGGTCGACTCTTCACGTGACCAGAGGGCTGGTCAATTTCTAGGTCAAAGAATCAGCATTGCCATCCAACGTGGCAATGCTGCCAGCCTTTTGGGCACTTTTCCCACTGACAGCGATGCGGAAGAATTTTTTGACGCCCTATGAGCCCTTCCTTTGTATAATAATTTTTATTTCGTTTTGTATATAATTTTAGTGTTAGATTGTATATTAAAGATTTAAAATTTTGTCAAGAAACTGTTAATAAATAAAAACTACTCTAGATGGTTGTGCCAAATAACTTGTATGGAGATGTTCCAAACAGGCGCCAATAGTCGCGTAACTTCCTAATCATTAAATCAATTGACGCCCGCAGTCACATTCTGCGTCCCGCAAGGGATTCGCGTCAGTATAAAGAAACTTAAGGTTTTGTCTAACATCGTGAGTGAACAAGCATAATAATAATATAATAATTTGAATTCAGAACAAACATTCATAATTTGTACATAATTATGTGTTCATTTGTTGTGTTCTTTGTAACATTTAGTTTTTTTTTTATTATTAGTACTAGTACTGGCTACTTCAACGAGGTTGTATTGTTCCTTGAGGTTTTTTTTGTTGATAACAAGATAGCACTGCCAGGTTTTTTTTACGTCTCGTTGCACTCGGATAGACACTGCGAGAACAATTTAAACCATACTAATTTGTCAGGAACTTGTCCCGCATCTAAAGCCAAACTAAAGCTGCTTGACAAGCTCAAATGAAACTAGATTTAAAGATGATTAAAATTTAATTTTCTCCCCATTTCTCGTTAACTTCACTGGTCAGCAGCTGTCATTTCCTAAGCCTTTATAATTATTGTCTCTAATTTCACAGCTGGTGTCGTCAACATGAAGTTCACTCTGTTGTTTGTTCACCCCTGTTTGATGTGGTGACGTATTGGGTTTCTCGAGGCAGGCTGAAGCGTCATGGCCTGTCCTTTTGATAAAACAAGATGGCTTCCGAGTAATTATAGTGTTGAAGCAATTTCGTTGGACATTGGGCCAGGTTGATAGGTTTGAGTGCAGGGAGTATACGACTGTAGTGACAAAGGAGTCTTAACTTGGTAGTTGGTACTAGTTAGAATGATAAAGGATTTGGAGATTGCACTGTAAGCCTTGAATTGCTCAATTACTTAGTGCGGAGTTGCCCACTATTGAGGGGTTATAAGAAATACCATATTCAGGGAAAACTGAATATCGTGTTAAAAGATTCCCAGGACCAGGACCAGGACCAGGCCCGGGTCGATGGCGCTTCGTGTTCCACGCGCGCCTCAAAGAGATGTCAGCACAAGAGAGAAGGGAGAAGTCATTGGATGATTTTGCCAAACTAAAAAAAAAAAAAAAGGTTACCTATTGGCTACATGACAGACCGATTTCGTCAAAAATACAAAAAGTTATCATCACTTATGAAGACTCAATTCGGATAAATGCAAACAGTCAGCAGTCATAGCCTAGAGGTGTGACCGTCGGACTACCAAGTCATAGGTCTCGAGTTCGAACCCAAGCCACGCACCTCTTACTTTTCGGATTCATGTGCGTATTGTATAATTATCACTTGCTTCAAAAACGATGCAGGAACACATCGTGAGTAAACTGCTTGAAGATAAACATGCCTGTGACATATGACGGGTAACCACTGAAAATCAGCGCTGTGCTGTGGGTCCCCATAGCGCAACATCATGCTGAGTGGAAACCTTCTTGTCACAGTCATGACGTGCAGCTGCCGATTATTTATTGTTTTTTTTAAATTGTATTTAGATTTATTTTGGTTAATATTGCTGATTACTGTTATCTTTTTGTATGCACGTGTTTCTTTGACAAATAAACCTATTTTTCTTTCTTTCTTTCTTTATTTATTTATCAACCAAGGGTGGTGAAGAGATTAGATGGCAGGTGCTCTTATTGAGAGGAACAATGAGAAAAAATATATAATATATCGAATTCATATGTATCTCTCGACGGCATGTGAAGCCAAGACGGCATAAAAACTCTTGAAACCAGGTTAGTCAAAATAGTTACCATCAGAAAAAGAAGAATGCAAATCAAATGAGTCAGATCCCAGTTAATTTCGATTACAGATGCTTTCATTCATTGTAATAGGGTTTAAACTTCACATGCCTACAGCTGATAAAACTGTATGTTAATCGTATATCATCCTTTTAGCCTCGTTTAAAACCATTACCATTTGAACTGACATCGTAGCGACGTCCTGCAAACAGCTCGTAATTTTAAAAGGCCATAATTTAATTGCTTTTTACGTTAAATTAACGGAACCACGCGCCGACGAGCGACCCGGCACGTGCCATCTGCTCTCTGCGGAGTATGTGTACCGTACTTTATAATGATATAGCAGACAGTTAATATGAAAAGTCCTTTGTCGTACTGGTTTTTATTAACAGTCAGCTCTGTGATACAGTGGACAGTACATCAGCGGTATCAATTTGACATTTGAACCGGTATTTTTTTTACCTTAATGTCGTAGCTGTAAGGGATATTTTCGTAGTGTAGGTATGCAGCGAACAATTACGGGCACGTTTTTCCAAAATTAATTTTTAACCCCCGACGGAAAAAGAGGGCTGTTATAAGTTTAATGTTTATCTGTGTCTGTCTGCGCCATTGTAGCTGCCAAACGGCTGAACCGATTTAGATTTTTTTGGTTTTGTTTGAAAGGTGTGGTGTTCTTAGACATAAAAAAAAAATCGTTTATTAGAGGCTTTGTTTTTGTCGGGGGTTTTTAATTTAATTAGCTTGTACCTATATTTTGAAAGCACGTTCTAAATAATATTAGTTAGGATTTCATTAGTTAAGTAATAGTTAGTTGTATAATATATTGTTTATAGTTTCTGTACACATAAATAAAATTGAAGTGTCTGTAATGTCATAATAGCACTGATACATTTTACCTTAGGGCATGCAAAATTTCTAATAATCGAATTTAATAACCTACATAATAAAATTATACATACATTCATAAACTCATGCCTTCTTCCCATAGGGGTAGGTAGAAACTATAGAACGCCATTCATAATTAATAATGAACCTACATAGTAAAGTTAATTTTCCCGTTCTTCTCGATAGTAAGCCTACTGTACATTTTTGAGTGTTTATTTAACTTTCTGACTAACTGAGCGACTCCTTGATAGTTCAAAGAACAATGATCTTATTAAAATGAATCTTTGACTTGAAATACTTACTAGAAAAATATTATAAATGTAAATCCTGTATCTGACAATCAAGTGTTCCCTTGTCGTTCTCCGAAGTATATCCTTTTAGCTGTGGTTCACCAAATATAAGCATGTCGGAGACGGTCATCAGTACGGTCGCTAAACGAAGCGCGGCACGTGACGCGAGTGGTGGCAACACTGACACGCGGCTGACTTCGTGCTACGACGGAGCCTAGCTGTTGGAGGGGCGCCAGGGCGAGCTCTCTTGCCTGCTGACCGTCCTGGAGAACAGAACCTCCAGTCTAGTCTAGGAACTATCCTACGTTTCGTTTGGTTTTAAGTTATTGTGATAATCAGCTCATTAACTCGATAATTATGAAAACATAACTGAAGGCAGTGACAGTTAAAATATCAAGATGACAAATAAATTACTTTTAATCGGAAATAGTCTTATCCATAGAGGTTGACTAATAAGTTCTTAATGATAAAAATAAACACAATGTTGCATTAAGTTTATCCAATCTATTTGATACTGACCTCCTTTGAATTATAGCTCATTAACTCAATAATTCTGAAAACTTAACTGAAGACAGTGACAGTTGAAATATCGATGTCAGAGAATTTCTACGTACGCTAACGTTACTATCGCAAGAGTAACCTAGCAACAATTGTTTATCGTTGCTAGGTTACTGTTGCTAGACCTGCAATTGGTTGACTTTGAGTAGTCACTCTGCTGTCAAGTTTGTAGTTCTGGCTCTCAGGTTAGCCAACCGGTAAAGATATGAAATATAATTTTCTTCTTCTAATACGAAGACATATGACTTTGCATGTCGGGAACCGAATAAACCCGATTTGCATTACACGACTAAAATACGAACAGTGCCAGGTGGCTCGTCAATTAAAGTCCGTGACTGTACGCGGTAAACAAGACCCTTTCTCTCGACCCTAACTATTGAACTATTTTCTTAATGTCCCTCGGGAATCATCGCATTTCCGAATAAAACAAATGCTTATTTCCATGTCCATCAGTTATATTATATTTATCGTGTATAATAATTTGAATTAAGAACTAAGTACTTTATTGTTGTTTTGTTTTGATTTCCGTGGGAAATGTATAGAGCTGTAAAACTATATTCTAAAAGCTATATCCTCCTCTTTTTAAATAAATTACATTATGTTAAAAGAGTATTAACAACTCTATATACTTCAGGTCGATTGAAAGGGTCCGCTCTGACCCAAGTGCAAAGGGTCTGGATCAGGATTGCTATTCTGTAACCATCTCACGGTGAAAACTTAGGTGAAGTGGTCGTGGAGTGAGCTGTCATTGTCATCGATGCCTACTGATGCTAAGGCAGTGATCTCACTTCATCTAAGTTTTTACAGAATCGACCGGCTGTTTATCAGATTGACACATACATAACATCACAGCTGAATCCTCCGAAGGGTTAGGCAGACGACGGTGTACCTATAGTAAACCCACATTTGGCCAGCTATGTTTAAGCTTTATGTAATAGGGGGCGAGCCTACTACCATCAACCGGGCACAAATCCAGACTCTGAGCTGCTACTGAGAATTTCCAGATGGTAGACCCCAATAACACTTTGTCAGATTGACACACTGCGTCATTTTGCCTTGTTATAAGCCATGTCAAACAATTGTCAAAGAATGACGGTTGGGATTTGAATATGCGGACAGTTTAAGTTGTAGTCAATTTGATAAGCAATTAATTTCCCTGACTTTATATCAGTCTTGTGTTGATACAGTGTTCAAGTCCTTTTTGCTTGAATTCTGGAGAAAATGAGGTTAATCAAAGTAAAGTGACTTTAGCACTAGTACTTTGCACGTTCCACATAGAGGTGTCATCAAAAGATTTATGCCTATCCTTCTGTATGCCACTTTGCTCTCAAAACGGTGAAGGAAATAATTGTGAATGTCTATTTACAGAATTATAATCATTACCTATGTAATAGAAAGAAAAAAGAAAATTAAAATCAATAGAATTGTGGCAGCATATACATCGCCACATGCTATCTGTGCTTCTCACTGACGTCATGCAAAATCCTGCATCGCGCAAGCAGAGTTTGCCGCGCGACCAGCATTTATACAATGTCCCGACATCAATCGTCGGCCGGTAGTACACCAGATACAACAGCCATCTAGTTGAAGGATCCTCCCTTTTTTATGGTAACTGAATGTAATAGAACCAAAAATGCGAAATTGTGACATCCTCAGACCCGCACTGGACCCGCATGGTGGATTATAACCCACTTCCTCTCAAACAAAGGAGGCCTGAGTGTTCCAGCAGTGGAAACAATAAAGACTGTTCATGCTATTGCAGTTTTGGTGTTTACTGTCATCGCTTCATGCGCCGACTCTCCTGTGATTCATTCAAATGTCGTCGAAAAATTATGCAGTGAAATACGTTTAAATAAGCCCAAACGTTCCACAGTCCGTTTCACATTGCATTTAAAATGCAGTTCATTTAAACACACATTCGGAATACAAGAGCTAATTTTGCTGATACCCGGTAATTGTCAGGCAAAAAAGCTTAACGAAATCCCGAAAAGTCGGGCTTATAAAGCGGGAAAAGGTGTACAAAGTCAAATGGCAAGAGCAGTAAATCCAGATCCGGTAACCCTGTTGGCAGGGCTATTATTCTCATTTTAAAATACTGAATTACGAAGTTTTATCGAAATCCGCTTATCTTCTCGGCTGGTGTGTGAAGAGTGGAGTTCGTAAAGGGGCTAGTGGGTTAAGAGTATTTTTCGAGTGTTCTCGGGTGGAAAATTGGATGGGTTTTCACATTTTTAAAAGGTATGTCGACTGCCTGCCTCGTTGGTCTAGTGCTGCAGTTAAGCATGAGGTCCTTGGTTCGATTCCCAGGTCTGACAAAGTATTTTTGGGCTTTTCTATCAGTCATTTCTCAGTGGCAGCTCGAAGTCTGGATTCTAACTATTAGCATCTGCTGCCGAACTAGGTTTATAGCCTGTGTATCACCACGCAACGTAGTAGGTACACATTTTCCCAGTTTTTTTTGCTAAAGTGTGAATAAAATGGTAGGCTTAGTGAATGTATGGGGCTTGCACTTGGCCTGTTTTTTTTAATCCTGCAAGGAATGTATTACTGCTTTAGAGGGCAATTTTCATTTATTTCGTGATAAAATACATCTTACACAAACATTTTCTTTACTTGAAAACTTTTCTTTTGGTTTTGCAGTAATGTGAGGACCATGTAGATTGGTGTCTGAAATATTTTTTTGAGGAAGGAACCACACAGGTTTGAGTGAATCTAGTAGTAGTAGTCAGTGTACGCATTTATCAGTAATCGTGCAGCTCAACTCAGAACTTGAGGAGTTCAATGATTCGACGAACAATACCAAAGAAAGAACATTTGAGTACGACGCTTATAGTACTCCAACTGCCAGACCATCATTAAAACTAACTGAGAAATAAAAACTATTTTCTTGGTTATCGACTCAAGGCCTCTTTGTAAAATGCAAAAAAAAAACTTCGTAATTTGATGGAGCAGGTACATGCATAAAATATATCCCTTGTTGAATGTAGGTACATTCTATTTAATGGTCTATGCCTCGTAAAGCATAGCGTGTAACAAGCCCACAACCGTTATTTTTTATTTAATGTCCACACGAGTGATATGGCGCTATTATGTTCTTTTCATACGTTCTTCCGAATTGGAGTTTTATACTAACAATTTGTTGTCCCAAAAATTTTATGTTCAGTAGCTGTGCCCCGCGGTTTCACCCGCGTAGGTCTCGATCCCGTGGGAATATAGGGACAAAACGTCCTATTCCAGGTCATGGGCTACCCATGTGCCAAATTTCATCCTCTCTAGAGTAGGAAACGTTGTGACGGCGTCGAACGGTTCGCGTATTGTATTTCTAAACTCGTGATAATATCTTCGTAATAAATGTCCGATTTGAATGAATTAAATCGCGAAAACAAAATCAGCTGTTCCCTACATTTATGTTCGCATAGGTCGACAAAATGTAGGGAGCAGCTGATTTTTTTAGAGATTTCTTCAGGGTTGGTCAAATAGTTAAAGTTGTTCATAATGGTGAATACAATGACCCCTTAAGAGATTTCGTGTATGAATAGATACACCTTTTATATGGAACATAAGTACCACTGGTATGTGGAGATACGTTAATCATTAGGAAATATTATTTTTCAGAGATAGATTTCAGAAACTGCTCATGCGAATTAAAGTAGGTAATGAGCGAGCAAATAGTTATTTAGACCAAAGCAAAACCAAACACGTCGAGAAATCACTAAGAGCCTACAAACTTTCTTCGAAGGAAATAAATAAAGATATTAATTGGGACAGCTTGGCACTATCTTGAAGATAGTGCCAAGTTTAGGTAAATACTACTTACGTTGCAAATATTTTGTTTAAATACCTTGTTATAGTTTTACTGATGGCGGCATCAATTTATAGGACGCAGTTTAGTTGGAATGTTGCCATTTTAAATATTATTTTAATTATAAAAACCTTTAGAATGGAGTTTTGTGTATTTATTTTATTTTTGATTTCTTATTTATAATTAATTTTATGTTGCACTGATCAACGTCATCACGTCAAGACCGGCTGTCGCTGAAATGCTGGGGCTATGTACCGTATAGAGTCACAGCATTATGCTGAGCGATGGCCGTTTTGCGTGGATAATGTGGATATGACGTATATTTCCCCCAACGTCATGTTTACCGCAAATAAACGTTATTTCTTTCTTTTCTTTCTTTCTAGCTGCTTTACAGTTTCGAAGTTTTTTTGCTAATATTGTGTAAATGTAAATTATAAAAATACTTATCTGGCGAGGTTGTGTCAAAGCTTTACAACTATTGGTGGGCAGTATGCGACCATGATCTTTGATACCCTGGTTAGGTTACCCTCTACGACTTCATATACAGGCTGTAAGGGTAAACACTCTTGTCATTCAAACCATGGGTAGTTGACTTAAATATATAAATAAATAACCGAACACAACAACAAAAAAACGTTATTTTCATTAAAAGATTTTAAAAAGTTTCTATCCAACACCGTGCTCGCTAGCGAAACAGCTGACTGACGGGGGGAGGTGTCGCGCTCGCGGCCGTTCAGGTCACATCCAGCACCCCCAGCCCGTGTTGAGACGCAAGTTCGTTGCCCTAGCGCATAGGGCAACGAACTTGCATCTCTTGTGGTAAAATATAGATTTATAAAAATTAAAAAAAAAGTTGTAATTTTCCATTGATTTTACGTTCTATAAATGAAATAAACCACTGGTTGCAAGGATAACGGTGTTTACCCTAACACCCTGTATGATGACTAACGATGACTAACCAACTGCACTTTGTGCATTTGCTGATTTATACTGACATTGAAATTCAAAGTAATAGGAACAAACACATATACAATGTGGAGACGACATTACAACAATAAATGAAAACACTGGCAATACTAATGCATAAGAGAATTTTGGAATTATCAAATAAATCCTAACATCGAAATTAAAAGTCATTTTGTCAAACAAACTAAATAGTAGTGTTGGGCCGACTATGGGGTTTGCCGATCTTTGACTAGCTATCGTAACTAAACTATGGATATATTTGATTAATTGTTTGTAGGTAGACCGAGACAATCATTAGATATACGGAGTTTTAATTTTCGTTGTATTGTCGTCTCCACCTTGTACAGGGTGTTAGGGTGAACACCATTATCCTTGCAACCAGTGGTTTGGTTTCATTTATAGAACGTAAAATCAATGGAAAATTACAACTTTTTTTTTTAATTTTTGTAAATCTACATTTTACCACAGGAGACGCAAGTTCGTTACCCGATGCGCTAGGGCAACGAACTTGCGTCTCAACACGGGCGGGGGGTGCGGGATGTGGACTGACCGGCCGCGAGCACGACCCCTCCCTCAGTCAGTCAGCTGTTTCGCTAGCGAGCACGGTGTCGGATGGAAACTTTTTAAAATCTTTTAATGAAAATATTTTTTTTTGTTTTGTTGGGTTCGGTCATTTATTTTTATATTTAAGTCAACTACCCATGGTTTGAATGACAAGAGTGTTTACCCTTACATCCTGTATAATAGACACGTAAAGCATTTCTTATCATCGCAAACTTCACTCCATATAGGCAAAACACAATTTCAGGGAACCTACATCTCCTCCATCTCTCAAAAAGAGTGTATTTATTTTTCCGAGAGCAAATCTGCGACAGTAAAATATTTTAGGGACTTACGATGTGAACTCAAACGTTCATTGCGATAAGGCGAGCGTCGCTAGAATGACAATTGTCGGATTTTAGTGAGAACGATTTGTTGTCAAAGGCGGTTCCCTGGTCCCAATTGTTTTAGAAAGACAGCAGTTTTCTCTGGATAGATTTAGTTTGTTTATTTTTGTGTTAGGGAAAGATATTTATTTATTTTTGTGTTAGGGAAGGATATTTATTTATTTTGTGTTAGGGAAGGATATTTATTTATTTTGGGGAAAAATGTGCCTCTGCTCGCTGACTATTCCTAATGCTTTCTTATCGTCACGTTATAAAATATATTAGGTCCCCCACCTATGAAATTGGTGTTTTGTATGGGGAATTTTAAAGTTGCATTTTTCATACTAACGTTTTCTTAATTTATATAACAACTAGCTGCGCCCCGCGGTTTCACCCGCGTAAGTCTCGATCCCGTGGGAATATCGGGATAAAAAGTATCCTATGTGTTAATCCAGGTTATAAGCTATCTGTTTGCCAAATTTCAACCAAATCCATTCAGCCGTTTTTGCCTGATTGAGTAACAAACATCCAAACACACAAACTTTCACATTTATAATATTAGTAGGATCATGAACACTACTGTTTTAAAACTTTTATGCACTACTGTTTAAAAACTAAGATAACGTATGCCACTTAGATTAAGCGAGAAAAATAGGTTTCGGCTAAGTTAAAAAAACAAATAGTGGTCATTTCTGCTAACAAAATTAGGAGTCATTTTTAAGGTATTTTTTATGTTAAGAAAACTATATGTCATAAGGTTTTTTTACTATTGATAGTTGTATATGATGGTCATTATTCGATATAATACCAAGCAATTGATGAATATTTTAAATCATAGAAGTGACGAGGTTCTCTATAAGTGACAAAAAAAAACGCCAATTTCATAGGTGGGGACCCAATATTATACTAGCTTCCGCTCGCGGCTTCACCCGCGTGGTATGTCGACAAAAAGTAGCCTATGTCCTTCCCCGGGATGCCATCTATGCCAAATTTTATCGAAATCCGTTCAGTGGTTTAGGCGTGAAAAGGTAACATACAGACAGACAGACAGACAGAGTTACTTTCGAATTTATAATATTAGTATGGATTGTGTACCTACTAAAACCTAGTCGGAGAACTTTTCTTTGAATGAAAAATAAAACACGTGTTCGGATAACGGAATCTTAAGTTATTATGCGAACTGACAGACAGATATTACGTTTTACATGTTGTAAAGAACATATTTCCCTATTCCAACCTTTTCTTAACGAAGGGTATTTCTCATGGGCATCCATGAGATCCGCCTTAGGAAAGATGGAGGGTTATGTCAGACAGACTCCTACTAACTGATTCCCTAGATGCCCAATTTTCAACTGTTTCCGGAGACCGAGCCATCGCTCATACAGTCATTTGTTGCTGCCCTGTAGGACCTTATTTCAAGGGTACCAGAAAATTAGATGTTGTTCAAAAATGGGTCCAAAATCCAGTTGATTTTTAATGTTTGTTGACTGCCTCATTGGTGGAGGAGCTCGTGGCTAAGTAATAACAGCCGTACGGGTCGATCCGTCAGGTTAAGCAACGATTGCCGGGGTTGGTCCGTGGATGGGTGACCATCCTTACATATCGAGACTCCTCCGTGCCTTGGAAAGCACGTTAAGCCGTTGGTCCCGGTTGTCATTCGTTGATCTTTGACAGTCGTTACGGGTCGTGAGAAGCCCGAAAGTCTGTCAACCAGTCTTACGAAGGGGTATCGTATCATCCAGTTACTGGGTTGTGGAGGTCAGATAGGCAGTCGCTCCATGTAAAATACTGGTATTCAGCTGCATCCGGTAAGACTGGAAGCCGACACCAATATAGTTGGGAAAAGGCTAGGCAGATTGTGATTGTTGACTGCCTCATTCGTCTAGTGATCGCAAGTACTACTGCTGAGTATGAGGTCCTGGGTTCCATTCCCCGGTCGAGCAAAGTGTTATTGGGTTTTTCTGTCAGAAATTTCTCAGTAGCAGCTCGAAGTCTGGATTTTTACCTACCCGATTGATGGCAATAGGGTCGCCCCCTATTATGGTACTTAAATATAACTGGCGAAATGTGGGTGTACTATAGGTACACCTCTGCCTAACCTGGGGCGATGATTTTATGTTATGCGTTCTATTTAGCTTCATTTTCATTTATGTTATACACAGACAGGCAATGGAACTGAACTCTTTTGTCTAATCCATAAGACTCAGTTACATTATTCTCTACAAATACAATTTAATATCTACTATATGTGGAGACTCTAAAGTAGCTAAGCAGCTTAGGCTCTGTACTGAGATAGTACAGACCGAGTGCAGTGAGATAAAAACATTTGCAGAAATGTAAGTTAGGGGTTCCAAATGCAGGGGTTCTCAAAGTTGACTGGACCGCGACCCACCTAACAAAAACATCATAATTCAGGAGTCACCTCTTGGCTGTCCACTCTGCGTCCAGCGCTTGGTGTGGTAACAAGTCGCGTTCTGGTTTGCAATTGGTCAATCGTCATCCTGAAGATGCCTCGTTGAGAGGTGAAACACGTGTCGATTTCTTACAGGGTTTTTATAACTCTTGAAGAATAGTCATGCGGAATAGGTTACTAAATATATCTTTGTATTTTTTTTCTCTTGGCTGTCATGAAGAAAGGCCACAGCTTAATAAAATGCCGACAAACGGTACAGACAGACAAATCATGACATGATTATTTACTTTGGTAAAGTATTATATTATTTTAATTATTGTGAATGTGAAGACTATGTGGATCTTTCTTTTCTTTTTATTATTTATTTTTCCTTAGTTTTGATTAATCATGCTCTGGCAGTTTGAGTAATTTATGCGGCCTAACTAAATGTCCTTTCTTTGGTATTGTTCGTCAAATCGTTGAGCTCCTTAAATTCGGTGTTGAGCTGCACGATTACTGACAAATGCGTGCACTGACTGGACTGGTCCACTCAACCTGTATGGTTCTTTCCTAAAAAGACCATTTCAGACACCAATCTGCATGGTCTTCACATAATCTGACCAAGATTATGTCTGGACTTTAAAAGAGACTGTGAGTTTGTTTCGGCCTTTCTTCTCAGAGTAGTCAGATAGGAAACGCCAACCTCATCTAGTTTTAAAAATGTGATTGACGTGTAAAAGTGTTTGTACAAACCTGTGGCGGTATCTACATCGCCACATGCGTGCAGTGGACATATATACAAGAATCCAATATCAATCATTGGGCAGTTGCCCGCCAGACACCCGTCTGGTTGGAGGATCCTCCCTTTTCTATGGGGGATGAGTGAACTTTACACCCTGTTCCTCATACCCTTAAAAACCTACTTACAGAAATAAAATCATTTATCATTTAATCAAAAATCCGGACAGTAATCTGTTCGATTTATGCCTTATCACGTGGTTAGGGCATAAATCGAACAGATTACTTGTGACTCCTAATAATTATAATGTATATTTAAAATGAAGGACTGTTCAAAAAGTAAAAAAACATTCAATTGCAATGGGAAATTTTAATACTTAAATACGAGGAGTGCTATTTCACGAGAAAGATGTTTTTTTTTTTAAGTAACTAAAATTGATACCTTCAATTTTAGTTACTTTTAATCGCCCTGAGTTTGTTACGGTCTATTTTTTTCGGTATTTAGTTTAATATTAATCATTCCTGAAAGGCCCACCCAATATACGCCCATAGTTTGGGAACCGCACGGGTCGATCCATCAGGTTAAGCTATGCTTGCCGGGGTTGGTCCGTGGACGGGTGACCATATTTACATACCGAGAATCCTCCGTGCCTCGGAAAGCACGTTAAGCCGTTGGTCCCGGCTGTCATTTGTGGATCTTTGACAGTCGCTACGGGTAGTCAGAAGCTCGAAAGTCTGACAACCAGTCTTACCAAGGGGTATCGTATTACCCAGTTACTGGGTTGTGGAGGTCAGATAGGCAGTCGCTCCATGTAAAATACTGGTATTCATCTGCATCCGGTTAGACTGGAAACCGACCCCAATAGTTGGGAAAAGGCTAGGCAGATGATGAGTTTGGGAACCATTGATCTAGTGAGATAAGTAAGAACTGGTACACGATGCACTATCGCATCATGTGCATACAGCTTTTTTACGTTCAGAAAGGCTTTGTTTTCGTTTGTTTTGCTATTTTCTATTATGTGACCAGTGTGTCCGCAGTTTGGATTTAATAATGGCAATAGACTTGCTCCTATTACATAGGATTTTAACAGAAGATAAGATAAGATAAGATTTCTTTAAACATTGTATACATAAAAGATATTAACGTACATCGTTTGATTCCAATCAAGTTTCGCCGTAAGTATCGGCATACAAATATTTACATCACATTGAAAAGAATTAACAATAAAAAAAATCGAAAAAATACCTAGAATATCCACTTCCAAATGTATAGTTTAGAAACTTTTTTTAAGAAAATTATTTTTTATTTTCTAATGTCAAAATCATTAATAACAGAGGGTTAATTGTGTGTTACGCAATTTTTGTGTGTGTTTCTGTAATACAGTGGCTATGGCTTTCATTTTGACCGTTCAACAACATTCTGTTTTGCTGAGCAGCCAATTTTTTTCAACATACGAAGCAATGAATTACTTACCAAAATCATTCAGATTGTGAATGAAAGCATGTTATGCATTTAGGGTGTTCCTTCTTCTTTTTTATGGTTAGTGACTAACCTGGTGTCAGAGTTTTGAAGCCGCCCATGGGCCTCTGACTTGGCTTCACATGCCGTCGAGAAATATCTCTCAGGCATTTTTTCCTTCACCGTTTTTTAATAAATGCTGGTGTCTGAACTATGTTGCACACCTCTGAAATAAAGGCGTGATTAAATGTTATGTAAATATAAATATTATGAGTTTAATAAAATACCGCCCCTATAATACCTATTTCATTTTTGTCATCGACCCTCTAAAAAGAAGAATGTAATCGACTTTTTCTTTCAACTACATAGTAATGTATTCATTAATCACTACAAAACCGATCCCAAAGGACGTATTTTTTGCTTAGAACCAAAACAGTGCAGTAAAGTTGTATGAAATTTCATTGTTGCACTATTTTGCAGTCTCTCCGGCTCTGAGTTGAGTTGAGTTGAGTTGAGTTGAGTTGACTTGAGTTGACCTGAGTTGACTTGAGTTGACCTGAGTTGACCTGAGTTGACCTGAGTTGACCTGAGTTGAGTTGACCTGACTTGACCTGACTTGACCTGACTTGACGTGACTTGACCTGACTTGACCTGACTTGACCTGACTTGACCTGACTTGACCTGACTTGACCTGACTTGACCTGACTTGACCTGACTTAACCTGACTTGACCTGACTTGACCTGACTGGTTAATACAAATGGATAAATACCGTTTAAAATGACCATGTCATGTGTGAGCTGACTTCACCTGACTTGACGTGACTTGAGTTGAGTAAATTGGTAGTTGAAAGAAAAGTAGATTACGCACCTTGCTAAAAGTGTGCACTCGTGTTAATTTACATAACCCTCGTGCATCAATAACTCACTTGGCGCTCGATGCAGCAATCTACTATTGTTGAAGTTAATGGTATAAAACAAAACACTCATATTTTTTTAATTGTGACATAAGAATAGAGTTGCTAGAGTGATTAATTGTTGCATCCAGCCGATAAAAGTTTAAATGCAGAACCTATATTTTCTACTTATCGACGCAAGCTCTTGCCTACATTTTAGATACTTCCTTCCCCATCAATAAATAACAAAGAACCTAAAAGACATATTTTAAATATTCCAAAACAGGAAAAAACAAAACTGAGACATCGACGGAAATGTCTCATTTCCTTAGTAAGAAAGTTAAGGAATTCGTTCATTGAAATATTTCCTTGGTGATAAGTAGCTAGTTTTGCAGCAAAACAATGCTATTTGTACCTGCATTGCAATCTCGCCAACTTTGCGTTGCCCGAATATTCCCGCATTCTTCGTTCTGCATTCTTTAAGAGGAAACAAATGCTAGAGACGATAGAGCGAGAAATATTGAAGAGATTCTGTTGTAATGGTTTACAGTTGAAAAACTCTTTTGAATAGGAATGATACGATAAATATTTTCATACGGATGAGAAAACTACAAACTGGTTCTGCCGTTATATATATTTTCGTCAGAACCCAAAGAAAAGATGTCTAGATTTTGTGAAAGATGATATGGCTAGAAAGGAGATGATTACTAATATGGCGACTATTTATTAGAGATATACACTACATATTATAAAACAAAGTCCTCCGCCGCATCTGTCTGTTTTGTTATAAGTTTAACGTGTGTATCTGTGTGTCTGTCTGCGCCATCGTAGCTGCCAAACGGCTGAACCGATTTTGATTTCTTTGGTTTTGTTTGAAAGGTGACTTGATCGAGAGTGTTCTTAGCTATAAAAACAAATCGTTAATGCTTTTTTAGTCGGGGGTTTTTTAAATTTTTAATTTAACTCGATGTTCTGTTGTCGGCGCGACCACACGTTCCACTACGAAAAAAGGATGGTGTTAGCGGCCTTGTGTAGCTTTTTCACAAACAATGGAAAAATGGTGGCATTAATACGTCGTGGTATGGTTGCTGGTTCACCGAACAAAAAGTAACATTATTTTAGTTACTTCTTTGATTACGACATGACACTTCGACAGCTAAATGCATTGCAGATTCGAATGCGTGAATGCGCCCGCGGCGTCCCTTCGCTTGTCACCACAGATAACACCATGAATAAGTGATGTTGGAACGTCTGGCGTGAGTCGATTCATGCACAAATGTTTATAGTTACGGTTTTTATTTATGTATTATTTTTTATTGTTTTATTTATTTTTGTTATAATAGTGGGATTTATATATTGTGTCTGTAGGCGTGTCCGTGGCATCACAGCGGGCCCTATCAGAATAGCGCAGCGGTATTTTATTTTTATTTTTATATATATATCGCAGCATTATGCTGAGGCCTTTTTGGCCTCGCACAGGTTGTCTAAGTATTTTGTTAGTTTTAATTGTTCTTTTATTTTAATTTAGAACTTACTTTATATTACTGCTTGTTTTTCCTGAGCGTGTCCCAAATAAAATATATTTCTTTCTATTATGAGCTTAACGATCGCGTTTTTGCGCGGCGATCACTTTTAAATAGGACAGAGTTTTAGAATTATAAATATTCATACTCAAGATCTTCAGAGTCCTGGCACTTTGCCAAGCTTAGTCCTCACCTTCTTTCTGCAGAGCAGGCTTTGTTGATAGCTTACCTCTTCGTGTTCTAATCCTACATTAGTCGTGTGTAAATGTTGCTAATTTATTTCCATGAATATGCATTTTACGCACAGCGGGTGCCTGAATTTAGGTACATACAGGAGCCCGCTACTTGGATTAGATGGAATTTCTTCCGTGATGTCTTACGGGAACATTTACATTGGGTACATAAATGAATGCCGCGGTTTGTTTGGCTTTAAAAGAGCTGCTGGTTTAATATTTTAATTAAAACATAAAATAACATTACGCCTGTAATCTCCGAAGAGTTACACAGAGGTGTACCTATAGTACACCCTCATTCACCAGTTATGTTTAAGTCCCATATAATAGGGGGCGAGTCTATTGCCATCAACCGGGCACAAATCTAAACTTCTGGCTGGTACTGAGAAATTCCTGATGGAAAACCCAATAACACTTTGCTCGACTTGGGAATCGAACCCAGGACCTCAGGCTCGACAGTAGTGCTTGCGACCACTAGACCAACGAAGCATTTTTTAAATAATATTTTCATAAACGTTAGATTTACTAACTGCCGCACTCAAAATAATCAATCATTCATTAATTTACCAATTTAATTGTAATGCTATCAGTCAAAAACATAACTTATTGAAAACATTTATACTTGCCAGGATTTGAACTAACAACCTCGTGCATGAAAGGTCTTAATAACCACTGGGTCATGACGACCCTGATGGCTTATTTCTGAGGAGACTTATTTATGGAAACAACAAAAAGCCAATCTAAAGCAAAATAATTTAACAAATAACACAATTAATTTAACACATGGAGACCAATTTCCACTTGATTTGTTTGAAACAAAAGAGAGTTTGTTTCAGAACTATTCAATGTATTTGAATGAACCCTTTGAGAGCTTATTTTTCCGTGTATCATAACTGGGATGGGTGACCATTTCAATAAAAGTAAATTATTTTCTCTGTGTATACAGGGTGGAGATTCTTTTTGCGATAAAGAATTGCATAGCGAATACTGCATTTGAAGTCTGTTTTTTTATCTCGTAGATTTGACATATGCAAATGTAAAACTAAGTATTACAAAATAAACTAAATAAGTATTACTTAAGCATGTAGTCTTTTTAGTTTTAGTTTTTTAGTTGATTTAAGAAGTATAATAAGTTTCTCAAATAAATTAAAACGGCACGTGTTAAATTTTTGATTTTAAGACAGCGGAAAAAAAAAAATTGTATTTTTGTTAAGTGTGTATTGATTTTACTTAATTTTACAAAAACTGTATCTAATATAAACTAGTAACATGTGGAAACGTAGTGGATTGTACTTTTACTTATAGCATACTGTGTATCTAGTTGTAATATACAATGTGCGATTGTTTGTTTTCCCAAAATATATAAATAAATAAATAAAAACTCCAAATTGAAAAAACAAAACAATAATCACTTGAAATGTCAAATAAGTCTACGAGATAAAAAAATAGAATTTAGAGAAATAGAGAGATACCTCGTGTCAATGACTGCAGTTTACTGACACTTTTTTCTTTTTTTTTTTCTTTCCGTTATCCCAATTTATTTTTAAAATCGGCGCAACATAAATCCTTTTCTTACATACTTCTTTAGAAGTCGTCATCTTGGTAGTCACCGCCCTTCTAGCCATTTCATCTTAAACACAATCCATCCATTGTTTCTTTGGTGATCAAAACTTACAATGAAACAAATGTAAAAAAAAATCTCGTAGTCCACAAACTCAGCAAAGAGGTTTTATTATTACTTCAAACTCTATAAAAGTGTCCGGCAAAAAGGCTAATTGCCATTATCATAGCCACATAGTTGCCAGTGCAATTAGTTATTGATATTGCAATCAATAACAAATTGCTCTGGCCAACTTGAATGTTGAGTTTGTGAATGTAAATTAAATGTATATTTGCAGAGTTTTTATTTCAGCTTTTAATTTTTTGTTTCAGAATTTTGTATACCTACAACTTCTTGATTGGATATTGTATCGTGTTATTTTGACGTTAATAAAAAAATTTACTTGATTTACATTTTGATTACAGGTAGTACTCAATGTATCCCGCCTTATTAATAAACGTTGTATAGCGCCTGTATAGTTACACAACGTTTTGTCTTCTTCTTTCAAAAGTAATTTGACTTTTGAAAAAAGAAGATAAAGCGTTGTGTACTAACTATCGAGGCGCTATACAACGTTTATTAGTAAGGCGGTGAATGTTCTGATCTAGTTTTTCTCTATTTTCCACTGATTCCATTTCTATCATAAAAAAATATTATTTCCTTGACCGGACTTTTGAAAAAAGAAGATAAAGCATTGTGTACTAGCTATACAGGCGCTATACAACGTTTATTAGTAAGGCGGTGAATGTTCTGATCTAGTTTTTCTCTATTTTCCACTGATTTCATTTCTATCATAAAAAAAATATTATTTCCTTGACCTGAGTCATTACTATTTGAAACGCTGATCGTTGTAAGAAGCAGTTTTAGGTTAAGTAATACGAAAAGTTGGGTTTAATTGATTTAGAAAGTATTTTTTCCTATTATTACTTTATCTGGGGCTTAAAAAAATATCCTACAACATTTTCACCATCAAACTCAAACTCAAAGTCAAAGCATTATTCAAATAAACCAATTACAGGCACTTTTGAATTGTCAAGGGGTCGGTCAGTCAGAAAGATGAAGCTAGTTGCCCATTCCAAAGCGTAGTAGGTTCCTATGGAGAAGAACGGGAAAGAAACTCCACGGACACTCTTTTAAATCAGAATATTGTTACAATATATTATTTTACATCATTCTTGTTGGAATTATACATGTGAGTACAATGTAGAAAACGTGCCGGTTAAAAGCGTCCGTAAATAAAAGATACAAAACAACTCAAAAATTAAAATAAAATAAGCCGTGGCATCTAAGAGATGACTAGTCCTGATGGCGCCCGTTCACGAACATGACGCATGGATCAGCACCATTCAGCTCAACCATTTTGAAGGGAACTTAATTCATCCATTCTCGTCTCTCTGCTCACTAGAAAATGGACTTAACTCACGTCCTTCAACCCAACCACATTACCATACCATTACCTCCTAAAAATACCACCACCAGAGCCAGCACACACTCAAAAGCCATATCCAATAAGAGAAAAGATCCATCCACCAATAGAAATGGAAATTTCGAATCCAGAACGTTATTTAGAGCGCGAATTATTTGCAAGTGAAATTTCGTTGGCGCTAAAAAGCTTTAGTTGGTCGCTTGATTCAGCGCTGTAGGATTAGCAGTGCGAGATTGCAGTTTATTTGAAAGCAGGTTGGTAGTTTACAAATTGTGAATTTGCTGGTTTATCTCGTTTTGTATATCTAGTTGGATTAGTAGCCGTGTCTGCTTCTTAAGTTTGTGGGCTTGTTTTCTTATTTATTTTTTATTTACTTGAATTTTTGTTAAGTGGGGAGCGATAGTAGTGTGCTAAACTATTTGGTTTTGGTTTTTAGGACGCGGTTCTAAAATGTCGAAAGGTTTACCTACCTACTTGTTTTCATGGGTAATGATTTCTTATCATTATAAAATTTATTTAGGAACGACGTAAGGAATGACTTCATTTTTTTTCTATTCCTATAATTATTTATTACCTAAAACTTTATGCACAAATAAAAAAAAACATAAAGGCGGATATTTCATAGTTTAAGTTAAGTGTTTAATAAATTATGTGGCCTTCGGAAAATATAAGCCACTAGCGCAGTGTATGTGCATACATTTTCCGTCCATTATTAATAATTATTATTACTACGTACTATAATAGGAGAGAGTTTCCTATAATTCCATGTGATTATAATCTGACCTCTTTACATAAAACTTGTTTTTATTTTCAATCACCTTGTTCATTCTATTAAAGTTTATAATACAAGTTTTATTTTTACATACAAACGTGTAAATTATGCATGTTTAACGTTCCGTGTTGCCAATGCTTGTAACACTATAGCTTGACGTTTTTATAATATTAATAAAGCAACATGGAAATTCTTGGAAAACTATATGAGTACTACCTACCTATAACATGCAAAAATGGTGTTAAGGCAATATCCTTAAATAACATTACAATCTCAGCGTAAAACGGATTTCCGTACGTTGCAGCACTTATGATGCATGTACCTACCTAACATTTTCAGAAAGTAAATTAAATCGACTTATAATAAGTAGATTGATGTAGATGTAAATTTTATAAACTATTACCATTCAATTTAAAAAAAAAAATCTTGATTGCCTACTTAGGTGCTGTGAGATTACGATAATGTTTTTTTTCGTTTGTAATATAACTTTTCACTGAACACAACTAACTATTTGCACTATGAATTATGAAATAATTTTATAATTATTCTGTTATATAATTATTTATATTATATAATTAATATTATAAAATCATAGAAAAGAAGAAGAAAAGAAAATAATTTTTATTTTTTCTAGAATTTGTTTCAATGTTCAAATCGGTTCGTGCATGTAATATTTTTATTTATTTATTTTCTCAATGGACAGATAAGTAATCACAGTACAGTTATCAACACAATTACTCTCTCGTACCCGAAAAATAACCTTGTATTAAACAAACATCCAATATAAAATGCTAAGTAACTGCAGTAGCTTTAAAAATAAAGTCTATATTGACCGCAGCTCGGACACCGGAATGCACTCCGACATTAACTGGAGCGAAACGATACTGATAAAATCTCAGATAATTGTTTATTCGCTTCCCATTTATTGCACTGGATAGCTATTATTTGTTTATGGAATTTATTTATCTGATCCTCTAAAAACTTAATGACCTACTTCTTTGATGATGGACATGATAATTATTCAGAGTTGTTACAGTTGTAATTGGCAATCATGACTCACTTGGTTTAAATAGGTTTTTGTTTTTTAATTATATTATAATATTATTTATTTAACAGATCATACAATCCAAAGGCCTACACTGTCCTCCCATAACTATTAACACTGTAATTCAAAAATATTGTAACAGCCAATTATTTTTTAAAGAGTAACCTTAGAGTTTCTTGCCGGCTCTTCTCCATAGGAAACGACCAATTAGAACCGTGCACCTAGCTTCTGACGTTTCATAAGTGCCCATGTAGGTTTATGTGAAATAAAATATTTTGATATTTGATTTTGATGGACATTTTTTTAAAATTAATGAACCTCTAAGAACTTTTGCGCTTCAATTGATGTACACTTTTTTATATTATTGCGCCTAATTTTTACTTTATGGCTTTTTCTCACTGTTGATCTTAGTAACTAAGCTGAGGTACCCCGCGAACATGGCGGGGTAATTTCGTAACCGACTAACAGTAGCAATGGCTTTCATTTTGGCAGTTCAACAAGATTAATTGCGTTATTTACGTTGTTGAGCAGACAATTTTTTCAAACATAATTAAGAATTAATGGCCTTCAAAATCATTCAGCTTGTGATTGAAAGTGGGTTACGTAATTAGGGTGCTGGTTAGGTTAAGTTGGAACTGTGACCAACCACGCGCGAGCCGAATTGGTAGCAGTAACTAAGCTGGGGCTTCCTGACCAAACGGCGGCCAGCAAGTCGGTCGCAGTCACTTGTCCATTAATTATTTGTAGGACCCCAACTGTTGAATTATTTGAGGTTCACAAAAAGAGGCGCAATCATTATATTAGAGTGTTCAATAATATTATTTTTAGGAGCGCTAAATGGGAATTATTAGAGGAAATAACATGGGTTTGTTTATACGCTTCTCATTTATTGCACTCGATATCTATTATTTGTTTATTCACTTCCCGTTTATTGCACTCGATATCTATTATTAATAGTGAGTATCAGGTTATTGTTTTAAGCACTGTTATCTGGCGGTGCATGGAGTTTATCGGATGATTTAATAATAATGCTTCCGTGTGCAGTGTTTTTTCAGTTTTGAAACTGGGGCATTTATTATTAAGAGGGTACATTCGCAACGTCGCAAATAGAGCTGTCAAATATTTCACTGTTTTGATTAGTTAAATCATAATCAATATTTTAGTGGAACAAAGAGCGATATTTCATTACTTTAGTTATATTTGAGCTCTATTTGCGTCGTTGCAATTGCAAAAAAAAAAGAATTCACCTTTTTAAAAGAATTCACTTTAAATAAACGAAGTAAGTATTAAAAGAATTTACTTTAAAATTTAATTTGGCTTCACTAAGGTACGACTAGATTATTTGTTCATCAAGTTTCCCTAGTATTAATGACAAATCGGTAAAAGTGAGGTGATGCTGCGGCTGGCTCTATAAAAAGAAAGAAAGAATAACATTTATTTGGACACAGTTCGTGAAACACAATATACAAAAAAATAAAAAAAGAGAAAATAATGTGTGCCTCACGGCTGCGCCAAAAAGGTTCATTTCAGCATTAATGCCAGACAAATGATGCTGTCTAACGCTGGTTTTCTAATGAACCCTTACAGACGAGTGACGAGTATAAGAGTTACCTACTGATAACGGCTTGAAATATTTTCAGTTCAAAAATTAATTATTTTGACGACCCGCAGGATTTCAAAAAAGGACTGCAAAATAATAGATTTTATTACCCGACTACGGCGGAGTATTAAACGAGGGTAATATGTTTTCCTCTTTTTTTAAAGATTAGAATTTGAAAGCTTTGCTATTTCGTTCTGAAAAAAAGTTCTTATCTGGATATGTAGGTAAAGTTTATAAACGTAATAATGTAAAGTTTTGTCTAGACAAAAAGTTGTTGAAAAACTCAGGTGTTCTGTTTATTGCCTCTTAAAGATTTCTTCATATTTTGTTTGAAGACAAATTCTTTGAAAGAAACAAGTAGGTAAGGTCTATTTATTTGTTCAAAACATGAGTATACACACACATGGCATGCAAGATGTTACAATTAAATTATCACAGTATTATATTTTGCCTTAACGGCGTACAAATATAAATAAGTAGGTTATTAGGTAGGTTACTTAAACATCAAATAATTACAAATCTATTCAATTAATAAAAAAAATGCAAATTAGAATCTAGAAATTAAAATGTCCTACAGAATAGTGTCATCAAATCAAGTTATAATAGAATAATAAAATTAGTCAATGTCAAAGTAATTAGGAGACTAATTAGACTAATTTATCATTCAGAAATTCGTCAGTGCTATAGTAGGCTTTATCTAAAAGAAGGCTTTTTAACTTTCTTTTTAATTTTTCTGTTGTATATTCCCTCCAATATTTTGGCAACGCATTATACAAAGTTGGCGCCATACAGAATATACTTTTACGCAGTAGAGCTGTCCTGGATCTAGGAATGCAAAGTTTGCTATTATCGCGTCTATTTCGGATTACTTTATCTGATAATAGGGGGAACAGATTTGGGTTTGATTTGACAAACATAATGGTTTCTAAAATGTACATGGATGGAAGGGTTAATATTTTATATTTTTTGAAAAATGGTTTGCAGCTCTCAGTCACATGAAGTGCAAACATAGTTCTAAGGTACCTCTTTTGGGTTTTAAAAATGACATTCTTATTTGTTGAATTGCCCCAAAAGATTATTCCATATCTCAATTTAGAGGACACTAAGCCATAATAAGCAGTGAGCAGCGTATCAACATTTAACATAGGGGCTAATTTGTACAGGGCATATGTGGAATTACTGATTTTTTTGCTTAAGGCTTCCGTATGTCCTTTCCAATCTAATTAACTGTCTATAGTTACTCCAAGAAATTTGGTTGTGTCAACTTTGTCTATGTTATTATCACAATATGTGATCTTTGGGCAAAATGCATAATATTCGCTTTTTCAAGATTTATCTTTAGATTATTGTTTTCTAACCATTTTATCAATCCTTGTTTCCAATATTGATGTAATTTCCCCTTAAAAACAAAAATCAACTTTATGTAAGTGTAAATAAAAGATATTGACCAATTTGGACCAAATGCTGCCCAGCCATGAGAGTGCTTCCAAATGGTTCCTAGCATCAATTTATACATTAAAAAAAAATATTTAAAAAAATCGGTCCCCGGGTTAAAAAGTTATTGCCGGCAGGTATCCATAGGAACTCCTCAACCAAACAAGACAACACCATCGAGTTTGGACTCGTTGAATATGCATTAACAAGTACTTTAACTTGGCAGTGTCCAGGGTCTGATGATGGAGCCGGAAGGTGGCCATAGGAACTCCTCAACCAAACAAGATAGCACCATAATGTTTGAACTCGTTGGTTTTGTCTTGATAAGTACCTAGTATAGCCCAAGGTTGCATCCAGGGTCTAGTGATGGAGCCAGAAGGTACCAATAGGAACTCCTCAACCAAACAAGACAGCACCGTTGTGTTTGGACTCGTTGAATATGCATTGACAAGTGCTTTATACTAGGCAGTGTCCAGGGTCTGATGATGGAGCCGGAAGGTGGCCATAGGAAATCCTCAACCAAAAAAGATAGCACCATCGTGTTTGGACTCGTTGGCCTTGTCTTGACAAGTACTAAGTATAGCCCAAGATTGTATCCAGAGTCTGGTGAAGGAGCCGGAAAATACCCATAGGAACTCCTCAACCAAACAAGACAGCACCGTCGTATTTAGACTCATTGAATATGCTTTGACAAGTGCTTTATACTAGGCAGTGTCCAGGGTCTGATGATGGAGCCGGAAGGAGGCCATAGGAACTTCTCAACCAAACAAGATAGCACCATCGTGTTTGGACTCGTTGGCTTTGTCTTGACAAGTACTTAGTATAGCCCAAGGTAGTATCCAGAGTCTGGTGATGGGGCCGGAAAGTACCCATAGGAACTCCTCAACCAAACAAGACAGCACCATCGTGTTTGGACTCGTTGAATATGCATTGACAAGTGCTTTAAACTGCAATGTAAATGATATGCATAAAAATGAAATAAGAATGTGTTGTTTAACATAATTACTGTCATTATTTAATAAAATGCGACATTGGTTGGTTGGTTTTCATCAATAGAAAATACTCAACAAAAAATAGTTTTTCTCAAAATTCCTCAGATAGATTTTATTGAGCTTTGGTTTACAGAGTATAAGTCCAAGGTACATAATGCCCTATGTGTCCATTCTGGGCAGCACTTGACCCAACTGCCATAAATGGATGGTCAGTAAAGAATATTTACAATGAAAATGATATGCATACAAATGAAATAATAATGTGTTGTTTAACATAATTACTGCCATTATTTAATAAAATGTGCCATGCATTGGTTGGTTGGTGTTCATCAATAAAAAATACTCAACAAGCAATAGTTTTTCTCAAAACTCCCCGGATAGATTTTATTGAGCTTTGGTTTACAGTCTAGTATACGCCCAAGGAACATAATGCACTATGCGTTTATTCTGGGCAGCACTTGGTCCAACTCCCATATATGGATGGTCAATGTCCTTTGATTTTAGACTGACTAGTCCCATTGAAAAAGTCATAAAAAATATGAAGTTGTAGCGCAAACTGAACCTTATATGTAGGCATTACAGTTGTTTTTCCTGAAATTCGTATTTGTTTACATGTTTGACAAATAAATTGCGAACGCAAAATAGGTACCAATGTGTTTTTGTACTTAACTTTGAATGAAAGGTTGTCTAATTGTGTCTCCCTGGGTAAACTGGTTGTGATTCTTTTATTTTTAAAGGGCTATTGTCCAAACGTTTTATGAATTCGAAATAGTCTTAAACATACATACCTACATAAACTCACGCCCTCTTCCCATGGGGGTTGGCAGAAACTACTGAACGCCACCTGCTACGATCCTTACATACTCCTTTTGCTTAGTTTACGTTCATACATCTGGTTATACATGCACACCGGTTGCGAGTACTACGTACCTGACCTTTCTGAAGTACCAATAAGGTCACTCTGTCCTTCTAGGGCATCTCCCGCAACCCTGGCAGGGTTGCGGGAAAGTCCGAAAGCGATACCGGAACCTTGACAACAGGCAACTGAAGGGACACGGGTGGGTTTTAGTCAGTAAAAGTCTGACACGCCCTTCCGCTCCGCCCAGAGCGGGACCAGTCATTGGATGATTTCCCAACATCAAAAAAAAAGACATCTCCCGTCATTTCCAGTCACATCTCACTTATGAGAGATATTTTTTGTGAGTTGCCTTTCATTCATCCTCTAAAAAGCACAATAGCCAATATCGGATGGCATTAAACATTTAACACAACGATTCAATATATTCTGAAACAGTCCATTTTGACATTTATTTCAGGAAAATTCATGAATATTAATGTTTATTTAAAGCCATAAATAATTTCTAAACTGTAAATGAGTAACATTTTGTATTGTATTGTTACCCATTGCAATTTATTCATGTATGCATTTATTAACGCTATTTTGTTATGGGCATTCCGGTTTATCGAATGGGACTATTGCATTGATATTATAATTTTTGGGAGGGTTTTCTTACCAAGGGGTATCGCCAATTACTGGGTTGTGGAGGTCAGATAGGCAGTCGCTCCATGTAAAATACTGTTATACTATATATTGGAAGCCCACCCCAACATGGTTGGGAAAACGCTAGGCGGATGATGATGATTATTTTGGGGAGGACCAAAGAAACAACAGATGGACTGGGTGAAGATGATATATACATAGATGATATGGCTAGAAAGGGTTGACTCCTTGAGATGACGACTATTAGAGATGTTAGGGCCGGCGCACACCTGGTAAGGCGCAGCGCGGCGCGGTTGTCACTGTTAAACAAATATCAACGTTGCGTGCCTAAAAATAAAGTTTAGAATAGATAACCTGAGACACGCGCCTCTTGCCGCTTACGGCGCGGATGGAAGTTTATTTATTATCAACTTTATTTCAATTGGTACAAGGTAGATATTTGTTTGGCAGTGACGAATGCGCTGCGCTGCGCCTTGCCAAATGTGCGCCGGCCCTAAGGAAGGAAAGACACGTTGCGCCGATTCCAAATAAATTGAAATAACAAAAGAATGATAATGATGATGATAATTTTGGTGTGCATGACATTCTCTCGAAGTAGCCTTTTTTTTTTGATGGTGGGAAATCATCCAATGACTTCTCCCGCTCTGGTAGCGGAAGGGCGTGTCAGACTTTTACTGACTAAATCCCACCCGTGTTCCTTCAGTTGCCTGATGCCAAGGTCCCGGTATCCCTTTCGGACTAACCCGCAATCCTTGCAGGTATCGAAGTAGCCTGGAGGCTTCAAAGGCGTAGACTTCGTAGCCCAAAGCAAGCTACGCCGTAGCAAAGTGCGTAGCAAGGCGCGTAGCAAGGTGCGTAGCAACACTGAACGAGACACAATACAAGTTTTATTGTTGTAACGCGTGGGCGTTTAGTGTCTTTCAAATTGTTAATAATGTTCAACAATTTTATGTCAGGATAGATAGCTAACTATACAGGGTATTAGGTTAAACGAGGAATAGTCTGTATTATTACGAGGAATAGTCTGTATTATCAGGGTATTAGGTTAAACGAGGAATAGTCTGTCTATATTTATTCTCGTTTCTCTACG
Organism: Lithophane semibrunnea; assembly: GCA_947363905.1. Lineage (NCBI taxonomy): Eukaryota > Metazoa > Arthropoda > Insecta > Lepidoptera > Noctuidae > Lithophane > Lithophane semibrunnea. Next base: position 6,169,306 of record OX376209.1, read on the forward strand.
GAATTCAGAAAACTCCATCAACTGCGTGTCTGAGTGCCGAGGGTTTCAAAAGTTATTGTAACAAACAGAGTAGGTACAACTTAGTTTCAAAAGTTATGGAAGACGGTCCATGTGAACATGAATATTAAAAGATGAGCTTAAAGACAGATAGAAGAAATATGAATAATATTGGTCACATAACACATAACATCGCGCTAGTTTCCCCCGAAGGGTTAGCAGAGTTAAACATTTTATAGTACACTCACATTTCAACAGTTGTTTACGTTTTAAAGTTGAGTTAAGTCGTTTTAAAGTGGTTTTTGAGCTGTGTTGGTCGGTCATAGCTTAAAAGTAGTTCTAAGCCTTAAAAAGTACTTTTTATCTCAAATAATGCGCGGAAATTCAAACTGAGTAAATCCTTAATAACATTATAGATGCAAAAGTGAGTTTGTTTGTTTGCTACGCTTTCACACTAAAACGGCTGAACGGATTGGTATGAAATTTGGCAAAGGTGTAGGCCTTGACCTGGACAAGGACATGGGCTACTTTTCATCCTGGATCGTAGACGAAGTCGCGGGCAACAGGTAGTTAAATATAAATACCAGAATCAAAGATGAACATCGATCATTTTTCAGACGCCAATAATGTTCATTTGTTTCTTTCTACTTTACTTTAAACAGAATTTTAGTTACATCTCTGATGAGTTACCTCCTCAGTTGCTATGTGTTGAAGTAAAAAGTTCGTTCCATTTTTAAATAACAGGACCGATATGAACTTTCATAGTAATTTATTTGGCCGCTAAACACGACAGATATTGATTTTCATACAATCATTGCCGGCCGGGCACTCGTATGTATTCGACCAGTACCGCAATTTCGATTTATCTCGAAGAAGGTTGCCAAAATAATGTTTTAATTTCCAAGCATGTTTGAGAAAATAAAATAACTTAATAGAAAAACAAAACAAAATATCAACAAATTGCTATTTTATCATCCTATAATTAACTTTAGGGTGACAATCACAATAACGTGACACATCCAATCATCGAGCGCCATTTAGCTGACCCAATGACCCGATCGTATTGACAAAGCGAAGTTATTGCCCCGCAGTTTGTTCGGCGATAACGGGTGTTTTCACCCTAACTTTTGCCCTTTCTTGTTTGTCACGGAGAAAGTTTTTTTGCCTTTATTTCGCGACTTATTAGAATTTTCTTTTTGTTGATTTAATTATGGTAAGTGATAGTCGGTAGGCAAATATCCTTTATTATTACGGGCGAATTTCACCAATGAAATTGAACGCGATCAGCAAATCTGTCGGCTTAAAACAGCCACTTTGGCAGAATCATAATAGGAAAATATTATGAATCATTGTAAAATGTCACAAACTGCCAATTCATAATATGATCTGCGTGAAATTCTTAATACGAAATAATTCATCTGTTTGACAATTTTCTATGGAGATTTGTAAAATGGTCCACAAATTATGAATTGCTTTTGTGTCAAATTAGAGCATTTGCTAATGACAAATGTTGGGAATTCAGGAAATGAATTGCTTTTAGAGGAATTGCTAATAATGGCCGGTTTGGGCGCTTAGCAGCTGTCAGTGTCAATATTTCCATAGCAATGATGAGCCGACAGTTTGAACGCGGTTTAAATGGATTGATTGGGTTCGGTTTCGTTGGTGAAATTCGCCCTAAATGAGCAATATTTGTATAATTATATATTTGTAATTACGTTCTCAAAAACGGCTCTAACGATTTCGATGAAGTTGCAATATCCGGGTTTACGGAGGCGATAAATCGATCTAGCTAGGTCTCATTTCTGGGAAAATTCGTGTTCTCTTATTTCACGCGAGAGAGAGAGTTGGCCATCAGATGATACCAACCCATTTTCCAAGATTACAGATGTTCACATCATATGCGACTACTGCAAGGCTCGTAAGTCCCGCTCGTTCCTAGGGTTCCGTACCTAAAGGGTGACGGGACCCTATTACTAAACTCCGCTGTCTGTCTGTCTGTCTGTCCGTCTGTCACCAGGCTACCCCATGAACCGTGATAGTTAGAAAGTTGAAATTTTCACAGAAGATGTATTTTTGTTGCCGCTATAACAACAAAAATACTAAAAAACAGAATAAAATAAATATTTAAGGGGGCTCCCATACAACAAACGTGATTTTTTTGCCGTTTTTATAGATAATGGTACGGAACCCTTCGTGCGCGAGTCCGACTTGCGCTTGGCTGGTTTTTTTATTTATTTAATTAAATTATTAAATAATACTTTCAGCGCATTCAACCATTCACAACAGCTAACAAAGACTTAAAAAAGCTATAAATACCTAATAGGATGTTGTGTATGGCTTTAAACAATATTTGCCAAGTTAGGCTACACGAGAAGTCAGGTTCCGTAGAAAATACTTCACAATATTCTTCCTTCCCACCCGAAAAATCCCAAAAAATCTGGCACAAAATATAGTCAGTCCGTCGTTACAATGTTTTTATTAACCCTAAAACTTATCGAGGCTGCCCACGATAGGGTTTACGATAAAAATAAACGTTACTGATATTACACTTTCATTTAATAGGCTATTAACAGTATGGGCTATTAACTAAGTTATAAGTGGCTATAATAATTAATATATTAATTTCCTGGAATGTGTACTTAGGATGGAAGGGTAGAGTTTACTTAATTTTATGGCGATTCTTAATTTTTTATCTTCAAGCTATTTTATTATACACTTGAAGAAGGATAATCGTGTTTATGGCCAACAATAACTTCTGTTTGTTATGCTAAGGCTAAGACTGCGTTGGCTGTCAAATAGCGTCCGCAGTTAACCGTCCAATGACGTCACTGAAACGTTATTTATAAAAAAGTAAGTTGGTGTTTCCCTAAAGAGCGATTTTTGACACCGTAAAGTCAAAGTCCGGTGCTATCATTTTCATGACAGCCGTCTGGCCGTTATGTGGCGGCCACCGCTCTTCTCGGAAACCGTAGCTTTAGCTTTTATTATTTATAGCTTTAGCTTTTATTATGTATAGCTTTACCTTTTATTATTCATAGCTTTAGCTTTTATTATTTATAGCTTTAGCTTTTATTATTTATAGCTTCAGCTTTTATTATGTATAGCTTTAGCTTTTATTATGTATAGCTTTAGCTTTTATTATTTATAGCCTTAGCTTTTATTATTTATAGCTTTAGCTTTTATTATGTATAGCTTTACCTTTTATTATTTATAGCTTTAGCTTTTATTATTTATAGCTTTAGCTTTTATTATTTATAGCTTTAGCTTTTATTATGTATAGCTTTACCTTTTATTATTTATAGCTTTAGCTTTTATTATTTGTAGCTTTAGCTTTTTTTTTCTTTTTTAGCTTTTCAAACTCAAAGCATTTATTTCAAATAAACCAATTACAGGCACTTTTGAATTTTCAAAGAGTTGATCAGTCAGAAAAGATGAAGCTAGTTGCCCATTCCAAAGCGTAGTAGGTTCCTATGGAGAAGAACGGGCAAGAAACTCCACGGACACTCTTTTAAATCAGAATATTGTTACAATCTCTTGTTTACATCATTCATGTTGAAATCATACATGTGAGTACAATGTAGAAAAACGTGCAGGTTAAAAGCTTCCGTAAATAAAAGATAAAAAGATACAAAACAATTCAAAAATTCAAATAAATCAAAATAAGCAGTGGCAGCTAAGAGATGACCAGTCCCTACTGATGGCGCCCGTTCACGAACATGACGCATGGATCAGCACCATTCAGCTCAACCATTTTGAAGGGAACACATACATTTTGAAGGGAACTTAATGATTTTATAGTGGTGTGTCGGTTACTAGGACTTCATAGAAATATTTAAGGCCGCACTCATACTTCTAGGATAACACAAGAATTTACTTAGTCCGACGAAATAAGAACACGTTGTAGACCTTGTTTGCACCAGGATCTCCAAGAATGTTGGCCCTATAATGTAAGGTCTATATATTATTTAAATCCTTGTTTCCAATATTTATTTATTTATTTATATATACTTTATTGTACACCAGAAAATACATTGCGAAAATAAATAAATTTAACACTATAAAACATACAATGGGCGGCCTTATCGCTTTCTGTGATCTCTTCCAGGCAACCTTAGAATGGACAGTGATTGCGTGGACATAAAAAATGGAGTTGTCATTGGTGCAAAATAATAAGTAGGTACTTAAACTTACCAATAGATACAATATACTATAATAGATATATATATATATATTTATATATATATGCTATATAATAGATACATAAATACATACATACTGACTTTAAGAATATATAAGTAAGCAACGAAAAATAAATGACGAGTACAGATTATTACAGCTATGAGAACAAGATCACAACAACAAGTAATGCTCCTTCACAAGTCTCTTAAATACAGGTAACGATTGAGCGCGTTTTATTTGAACTGGCAATGCATTCCACAAACGAGCGGCCTAGACAGAGAAGGATTTGTCGAAGAAATTTGTGGAATGCATTGGCATTTTAAGCTTCAAGTTATCTGATGACCTTAAAAATTTCGTATGGGAGTCGCATAGATACTCGAAACGTGTCTTAAGATAGACAGGGGTGGAAGGGGAAAAGAGCACATTATACAAAAGGGAAAGAATATGAGCATTCCGGCGAAGGCGAATTGGTAACCACTTGAGCTTCACACGAAATTCGGAAACATGATCATATTTGCGCAAACCGAATATGAACCTTATACAAACATTTTGAAGCCGCTCAAGTTTATCGAGTTGGTTTTGAGTAAGGTCAAGGTAGCTGGCATCAGCATAATCAAGGATGGGTAGAAGAAGTGATTGTGCAAGCGCAATCTTAGTGGCAGTCGGTAGAAAATTGCGTAGTCTCTTCAAAGATGCAGCGGATACAAATAGCTTGCGGCTAACTTCCTGTAGCTGCGCAGTCTAAGAGAAGTTCTTGTCAATGAATATCCCCAAGTTTTTAACTTTTTCGCTGAAGGGAATAACAGAGTTGTCAAAAAAAACTTGGGGAAGAGTCGCCCAATCAATTCTTGAGACCGTCCTAGAACTGCCAACCACAACAACCTGTGTCTTTATGGGGTTGACCATAAGTCCAAACCTCTTGCTCCAGTCGCATATACAGGCTAGATCACGATTAATCACTAAGATAGCCTCGGAAAGATTACCAAGTGGAGCTCGCGAGTAAATTTGTAAATCATCTGCATAAAGATGGTAGGAGGAAATTAGTTCGTCGGAGATTGAGTTAATAAACACTGCGAAAAGTAAAGGGGATAGAACGCCTCCCTGTGGTACACCGGCAGAAGTATTACTCCAGGAAGACAAGGTCTCGCCGATGCAGATACGTTGCCGGCGACCGAACAGGTAAGTACGAAACCAGTCAATTACCGATGGAGATATATTAAGAGAGCATAGAATGCCAAGGAGAATATCGAAATCAACAGTATTAAAAGCATTACTGAAATCTAGTAATGCCAAGACCGTTAGATTACCGTTTTCCATGGCTGACCTTATATCATCCGTAATATTCAGAAGCGCTGTGGTGGTGCTATGACCAGGACGGAAGCCAGACTGGAAAGGATTGAGGAGATTATTTTTTGAGAGGAAAGTGCTTATTTGATCGTGGATTAATCGTTCAAGGACTTTGGATAGGAATGGTAAGACGGATATTGGACGATATTCAGAAAACGATGAGGGATTACATTTTTTAGGTAACGGAATTATTTGGGCATCTTTCCATGAACATGGAAAGACACCACTAGATGCAGAAAAATTGAGGATATGACAAATGACGGGAAGGATAACATCCAGCACAGGTACTAACATATTACGGCTGATACAGTCACTACCTACTGCATTGGAAGTAATCGATAGTATGCTCTTCTTAACATCACATGCGGAGAATTGACCAAAACCAAATGGAGAGTAACTGGGAGTCGGAAGTGAAGAAAGATAATTCAGTGTATTACATTTTGTTGTCCTATCAAAATCGGACGAAGCAGTAAAATGATTATTCATTGCATCAATGTCTAAATCTTTTGGGATTGTCTCTTGTCGGGTTTTACCGACCCCCAGTGACCTAAGAAATTTCCAAACTTTGGATGCGTCCCCACTTTGGACAGAAGTGTGAATGTGATGGCGATTAGCATTCCTACACACCTTATTGCAGTGAGTACGTATTGAGACATATCTTTCCCTGTTAGCGTCATTAGGCCCGCGCTTAAACTTCGACTTTGCCGTCACTTTTTTGTGCATTATTGTTTTAATCTCATCTGTGAGCCACGGCGCCGGCATATGTCTAACCTTAACTGCTCGAACAGGTGCGTGATGATCATAAAGCTCTATAAGCTTAGCCGCAAAAATATGAACTTGCTCATCGACCGATGTAGATTCAAATAGAGCAGACCAATCTATATTGTTGGCATCCTTGCAGAGACCGTCAACATTCATACCATCAAAATTGCGTTGCATGAGAACCTTGGCTTTCGCCTTAGGTGGGCGAATTTTGTAAGAAAGATAGATCAGGTCATGATATGAAAAGGCATCAGCTGAGCATTGGCCATGCTTAGCGACGCGATCAGGAGAGGAAACAATAATCAAGTCAAGAAGTGAAGGAGTAGAGTTAGGAAAATGGTGAGTGGCACTCAGCGGAAGAATGGAAAGATTACTGGAAGCTGAAATATTAGTCAGAGAAGAAGAGCGATGATCTTTTTTCAGAAGACAAGTATTAAAGTCACCCATGATTATGCTATGACTGTAAGAAGGGATCAGCATTTCTAGTAGATTTTCAAAAGATGAAAAGAAATTAACGCGTAAAGAGGGACAGTAGTAGACGCCAAGAAGTAATTTTGAATGGTGTAGTTCGACTTCAAGAAAGAGATATTCACCAGCATTTGATGGCGGTGGCTGTGCTGACACGTTAACAACAGAAAAGGGAATATGTGCGCGGAGATATATGGCAACACCACCCCCACCACCAATCGACCGGTCGTTTCTTATAAGCTGGAAGCCAGGAAGAGAGTAACAAGTTGAAGGGAGACAAGGTTTAAGCCATGACTCAGAAATAAGAATAGCATGTATGTTTTTACAGTCAAAGCTTGCCAGCATATCGTGGAAATGAGCCGGAATGCTCTGAGCGTTAATATGGATAACGTTAAAATTTTTGGGAACATCAGAAAACTGAGCTGTGATACTGTCTGCAAGAGAAGGAACACTCACGAAACTGTCATCGATTGTTGTATATTCATACTGTTAGGTGTGTACCTTTATACAAAAAGCTATGGTACTGTACTCTTTACTCTGTTCTTGTCAAATGCATAATAATATATTTTTCTTACTATAAAAAAACTGTACTGTCCTAATGTGATTCCATTAAATAAAATTCAATACCTGCTACTTCTAATTTATTCTTTCAACACGTTATCAGCACGAAGCTGCATAATTAGAACGTTAGATGTTAGGGAATAAAATGAATTTTCAAGGAATCACGATGCTATCAAACCGAGACGGCTACCCAACCTGGAAATTTAAAATGAGAATGCTTCTCATGCATGAGGAGCTCTGGACGTCCATCATTGGGTACGATGATTCTGATAAAACAGCGGAGGATGTGCGCTCTCGTATTGACCAGAAGGCGTTGTCAAAAATATGCCTTACGGTAGACGGAGGTGCAATTTCGCACGTGAGAAATGCGAAAAACGCTAAGGAGGCTTGGAGTGCTTTACAAAAAGCATACGAGGATAAGGGTATGGGTCGGAGGCTCTCTTTAGAGCGTAGACTGTACAAATATTCCTTGACCGACTTCCAAGATATAGAATCATATATTAACGCCGTTACGAGTACTGCTCAAGATCTTGAAGACATCGGCAAGAAAATCGACGATGGATCTTTGGCTGCAATTATTCTCGGAGGTTTGACATCACGGTACGAACCGATGATCATGGCTTTGGAGAATTCAAATGTTGATGTAACCAGTGAGTTGGTAAAGGCAAAGCTATTCAACGAGCTTTTCAAGGACCCTCACCAAAATGAGGTGGCTGCGCTACATTCAACAGGTTCTACAAGCAAAAAGAAGAAGCGTATAATTTGCTTTAAGTGTAGGCAACCAGGACACAAAAGTCCCGAATGTCCTAATAAGAAGGCTAAGAAAGCTATGATGAGCGCATCGGAAAAGGTTTTTAAGGGTACAGATTGCCGTCATAATGAAAAGGTGGAAGAGGCTGTTGTGAAGGAAATGGCTCTCTCTGCGCCGGCTGCATCTGATGGGAAATGGATTATTGATTCTGGTGCAACCATTCACATGACTCCACATCGCGAGTGGTTCAGCAGTTATCGGCCAGTACAAGGTGGAACGATTACTGTGGCGAATGGACAGAAATTAGCGGCTGTGGGTATTGGTGATGTATCCATTGAAACGGATACTTTGGCGAACAGAATAAAGAATGTAGTTCATGTTCCTGATTTGAACTGTAATTTACTTTCAGTGAATAAAGTAGTAGAGAAGGGTTTCTCTGTAGTTTTTAATAAAGAAGGCTGCACTATTTATGACTCAAAGTGTGATGTAGTAAATAGTAAAAATGTTTTAGCTTATGGTTCTGTATGTGATGGGCTGTATACTGTGGATTGTTTAACTAAAACGTTCAATAATGTTTCAGCTAAACTTGTGCACTCTGATTGTTCCAACTTCCAGCTTTGGCATAAAAGGTTAGGACACTTGTGCCGAATTGGCATGGATCTACTTAGAAAAGGTCAGGCTATCGGCGTGGAGTACACGGAGGTTGACAAGGAACCATGCATACCCTGCATAGAGGGTAAGCAGGCTAGAAAGCCCTTCAAAAGCTTAAAATACAGGAAGGCTACATCGCCACTTCAATTGATTCATACCGATGTTTGTGGACCTTTTTCTACGAATTCGTTTACAGGTAATAGATACTTTATTATTTTTATAGATGATTATACACGTTTTATTTTTGTGTATTTTATGTCGTCTAAAACTGAAGTCAAAAGTAAGTTTTGTTCCTTCCATTCTCATGTCGAGAGACAGTTTGGTGGAAAAATAAAGACTTTGCGGTCAGATAATGGAACTGAGTTCATCAATAAGGAATTGATGGATTATGTTCAGTCCTTGGGTATCGATTGGCAAACGACAGCACCTTATAGCCCTCAGCAAAATGGGGTAAGTGAACGGTGTAATCGTAGCATAGTAGAGAAGGCTCGGTCTCTATTGTCACATGGTTCTCTCTCAAAAGCTTTTTGGCAGGACGCAGTGGAGACAAGCGTCTACTTGAAAAATCGGTCACCACACCGCGCGCTTAGTGGTAAGACACCATTTGAAATGTGGTTTAATAATAAACCCGATCTGTCTCATCTGAAGGTTTTTGGATGCAGAGCACTTGTTCATGTTCCATCAAATCAGAGATGTAAATTGGACATGAAAGCTGAGGAACAGATTTTTGTAGGATATTCAAATGATCCTCGTACTTATTATTTCCGGAATGCGGCAAGTCCTAGACGTTTACTAAAGTCAAGAGGTGTCACATTTTTTGAAAAGAACTTTACTGGACTGAAGGAAAATATTGAGCCTATAGTTACTGTGAACTCTGATATTGTCAATTTGCTCTCACAGTCACCATCGCCAGCTGTTTTAAGACAAGAAGTGCTACCCTCTTCTTCATCTGAGAGATGTGAGGTAGATGCTCCTAACTTAGATACTTCTTTCATGGATGCTGAGGATGCTGATGTTGAAATCAATGAAGCAGACAATATAGAGGTCAATAATGTTGATGATCAGCAGTCAAGTGAATCTACAGATTCCTCAAATGAATCTAGTCGATATCCTTCAAGAGTTCGCAAACCACCGGATTACTTCTCATTTAATACCCTGCTAGACGATGGGTGCGATGATCCGAATAATTATCTAGCTGCGATTAACAGTGATGAGAAAGATAACTGGATTTTAGCAATGAAAGATGAGTATAATGCCTTAGTCAGAAAGGGCACATGGATTTTGGTAGATAAGCCAAATCATAAAACTTGTATTCCTAGCAAGTGGGTCTTCAAACTGAAGCGAGATGCGAAAGGTAGCGTCGTTAGGTATAAAGCGCGCCTAGTAGCAAAAGGTTTTCGACAAAAAGAAGGTGTAGACTACCACGAAACTTTTTCTCCAGTTGTACGCAACTCGTCGTTGCGAACCCTGTTAGCGCTTGCAGTGCAGGAAGGTTATAAGGTCCGGCATATGGATGTGGACACAGCCTTTCTGAATGGCAGTTTGGAAGAAGAAATCTACATGACACAGCCAGAAGGTTTCGTTAGGGAAGGAGAAGAGTCGAAAGTGTGTCTTTTGAAACGGTCACTCTATGGGTTGAAGCAGGCACCAAGAGCCTGGAATACAAAGTTAAAACAGACTTTGTCAGTTCTTGGTTTTACGCAAACATGTGAGCCGTGTATTTTTAAAAACAATGCGAACTCAGACTCCTTGGTTCTGGCCGTATACGTCGACGATCTAGTAGTCTTGTATAAAAATGAAAGTACGCTTGACAATTTCAAATGTCAATTTGTCAAATACTTTTCATCAAAAGATCTTGGACAAATTAGTTTCTTTACGGGAATAAATATTTACCAAGATGATTATGGAATGAAGTTATCTCAGAGTACATATATTGAAAAGATGCTGAAAAGATTTAACATGCAAGATTGTAAGGGTGTTTCTACCCCACTGGTAAAGAAAAATCTTGAGCCTGTTATAGGTGAGTGTGAGTACCCTTACAGAGAGTTAATTGGCTGTCTAATGTTTTTGGCTGTAAATACTAGACCAGATATAGCCTATACCGTGAGTTACTTGAGTCAGTTTAACTCTAAATTTGATCAGTCACATTGGAATATTGCTAAACGATGTCTACGTTATCTGAAAGCGACAAAAGATAGTGGTATTACATACAGGAAAGAAAAAGGTAATACTACAACTTTGACGGGTTTTTCAGATGCAGACTGGGCAAATTGTCCAATTGATAGACGGTCTTACACGGGGTTCTATTATGAACTTGCAGGCGGCCCTATTTCGTGGGAAGCTAAAAAAACAGCCCACAGTGGCTTTATCGTCCGCTGAAGCTGAATATATGGCATTGGCTACAGCAGTAAAGGATGCGTGCTTCTTAAAAAGACTGATATCCGATATAACAGGTAAATCGCTTAATATAGTTTTGTATACGGATAGTCAGAGTGCACAAAAAATAGCCATGAATCCGGTTCACCACAATAGGACAAAGCATATAGATGTTAAGTTCCATTTTGTCCGAGAAAAAGTGAACGATAAAACCGTTGAACTTAGGTATATGCCCACTGACAGGTTACCTGCAGATGTTTTGACGAAACCTTTGGGTCCAACAAAGCATCGCAGCTGTTTGCAAATGATTGGTATAACCTAGTTTTTCATAATGGTTTTCTTTACTGGTTTTTTATGCCTTTGTGTTATGAGTGCAATCCGATTAACTTTTTGAGGGAGCATGTTGTATATTCATACTGTTAGGTGTGTACCTTTATACAAAAAGCTATGGTACTGTACTCTTTACTCTGTTCTTGTCAAATGCATAATAATATATTTTTCTTACTATAAAAAAACTGTACTGTCCTAATGTGATTCCATTAAATAAAATTCAATACCTGCTACTTCTAATTTATTCTTTCAACATTTTACAGTCAAAGCTTGCCAGCATATCGTGGAAATGAGCCGGAATGCTCTGAGCGTTAATATGGATAACGTTAAAATTTTTGGGAACATCAGAAAACTGAGCTGTGATACTGTCTGCAAGAGAAGGAACACTCACGAAACTGTCATCGATGCTTGATAAAGAGAAAAAACTATTATTATCGCTGCTTTCATTGATAGACATAAATATAGATAATAATAAATAAATTAAAAATTAAATAAAATAAAGGTTAGCCAAATAACGAGTCCACCTGCCGGTTGCGTTATTAAAATATAAAATTTAAAACCTAATGAATCCGGGTAAGAAAAGAGCAAGAGAAGAGAAGAAATATTATACAAAATCCAAAATATTTGAGAAAGAAAAAATAAAATTAAAAAACATTTAACTGTCTCAGTCTGTCATTGCACCGTTTTGCAAAACGGAACGCAACGATGTTATCTGACATAAGTGACTGACACCTGACACTGACAGAAATTGTGATATTACAAATTAGTCTGTTGGTTTACGTCAAGTCAGGATTCGGAACAAATTGTTGAATCACATTAAATTAAAAAATAAATTGAAGGTAAACAAAACACGTATTACCCAGACTTTGAAGAAAATATTCACAAACACATCACTTCTTTAAAGCAGCAGAACGCTTCAACCTAGCGGTCTTTGCAGCAGCAGCAACCGGGACAGAGGCTAGCACAGCCGATAAAGGTGCAGTCGATTCTGGTTCACTCTGCTCTGGCTCACGGGGATTCGGCGCAATCTTGTCCAAATCAGCGAGGGACTCAACTCGATGCCGTGTTTCATTGGGACCAAGGACATACACGCAGCCTGCCTTAGTCCAGCTCTTGCTGACACCTCATCTTTCCCTCGCAGCCAAGAACACATCATGCCGCCCCTTTGTTAGGAACTCGGACATGGTGACACCTGATGCCTTTAATTTGGCTTTAGAAAACCAAATCCTATCCCGGACCGCAAGACTGCCTACCTTGAACAGGATAGGCCTGGTTTTATTCGCTACGGCGCGTCCCATCCTGTGACATCGGCTGATGTCTGCAACTGTGAACTCAGTCAACTGTAATTTATGGGATATCACCTCAGTGATCACCTTTGCAGTGTCCTCCTTCTGCTCCTCACCAACACCATGCAACAGCAAGCAATATTGATGTTATTTCCACTTAACCATACATCTACTTTATGCAAGTAAATAAAGTTGATTTTAGACTGACTACTACCGTTGAAAAAGTCATAAAATAATATGAAGTTGTACCGCAAACTGAACCTTATTATGCAGGCATTACAGTTGTTTTTCCTACAACTTGTGTTTGTTTATATGTTTGGCAAAAAACTTGCGAACGCAGAATAGGTATACATTGTACAGTAAAACTTTACAGTCACCTAAACAAATTGGCAATTTTCACAACAAAATTGTTGTATACATTTTCTTACTCATTGTACTTTTTTTTGCAGATCACAATGTCTCAAACATTTAAGAACAGTCTCCAAAGGCAGTTTTCCTGTAGCTTCAACGGTAAAAATAGCCCCCGTCTCAGAAATCCGCCCTGCATACGTACAGTCACGGACTTTAATTGATGAGCCACCTTCAAACTTTTCAATTTTGCAGTTTCATACATTCACGAGATTACACGATTAAACACGAACTCAAATCGCACGCTCGTAAACAAGATGACAAATAAATTACTTTTAATCGGAAATATCCATAGAGGTTGACTAATAAGTTCTCAATGATAAAAATAAATACAATGTTGCATTAAGTTTATCCAATCTATTTGATACCGACCTCCTTTGAATCATAGCTCATTAACTCGATAATTATGAAAACATAACTGAAGACAGTGACAGTTGAAATATCAAGATGACAAATAAATTACTTTTAATCGGAAATAGTCTTATCAATAGAGGTTGACTAATAAGTTCTTAATGATAAAAATAAATACAATGTTGCATTAAGTTTATCCAATCTATTTGATACCGACCTCCTTTGAATCATAGCTCATTAACTCGTTAATTATGAAAACATAACTGAAGATAGTGACAGTTGAAATATCAAGATGACAAATAAATTACTTTTATTCGGAAATAGTCTTATCCATAGAGGTTGACTAATAAGTTCTCAATGATAAAAATAAATACAAAGTTGCATTAAGTTTATCCAATCTATTTGATACCGACCTCCTTTGAATCATAGCTCATTAACTCGATAATTCTAAAAACTTAACTGAAGACTGTGACAGTTGAAATATCGATGTCAGAGACGTTACTTTCGAACTTTTCAAAATGACTTTTAATATTTCTCCGTACGCTAAAGTTACTATCGCAATAACCTAGCAACGATTGTTTATCGTTGCTAGGTTACTGTTGCTAGACCTGCAATTGGTTGACTTTGGGTAGTCACTCTGCTGTCAAGTTTGTAGTTCTGGCTCTCAGGTTAGCCAACCGGTAAAGATATGAAATATAATTTTCTTCTTATATTAGGAAGACATATGACTTAGCGTGTCGGAAACCGAAAAAACCCGTTTTTTATTACACGGCTTAATTACGAACAGTGCCAGGTGGCTCATCAATTAAAGTCCGTGACTGTACATATTGTTATTTTAGGGGTATGTGGAACAGGTGTAAAGTTCACTCATCCTCTATAGAAAAGGGAAGATTCTCCGACCAGACGGGTGTTGTGTCTGGCGGGCCACTGCCCAACGATTGATGTTGGATTCTTGTATATATGTCCATCGCGCGGTAAACTCTAATTGCGTGATGCAGAATTGAATTTATGTGATGTCAGGATTTTTGTGTGCCGTCAGGTCTTTGATGCGAAGTTTCGCATGTGCCGATGTAGCCGCCACATTATCACAGCTTCATTATGAGAAAGAACCAAATAAAATCTGAGGTAACACCACGTATCAAGTTATGATTATCTACACTAATATTATAAAGAGGAAAAATTTGTATTTTTGTGTGTATATTTGTAATGAATAAACTCAAAAACTACTGCGCCGATTTCAAAAATTCTTTCACCATTAGAAAGCTACATTCACCCTGAGTAACATAGGCTATAATTTATAAAGATTACACGCGGGCGAAGCCGCTGGCGGCAGCTAGTCTATTATATATTTGAGCTAGCCTAATAATTTGTGTATATACTGCCCAGAATATACACGAACCGCACCTGCTGACCTGCGTAATTCCTACAAAAAATTATGTTCTTAATACTCTCAGTTTTACTACCCATCTCTTAAAATTATAAATTTCTCACCCATTCCAAGCCAGTTGTTATTAATATCTAAGACAACAGCGCACCAATTCTCATCCATGTAAATAAAAGTCATCATAAAGAAATACAGGCTGCTGCAAAAGGCAGTTATTATAAACAGGCTGCATCGTTTGTTTCAAGAGACGTTCTGCTCAGTAAGAAATATAATGGGAGCGTTTTAAACAGGCTTTGTGCGCAGTTTATTTGTTTTTTATTGCATCTGTTTTTGCATTTAAACGATAGTAGTAACTTTGTCTAACCAAGGAGTATCCGCAGTTACCCCCCAGCCTATCTGAGCTCCACAACCCAGTTACTCCATGTAAAATACTAGTATTCAGCTGCATGCCATTTAAACTCTATGCCAGTGTGTTATTATTATTATATATATTTTTAGGGTTCCGTGCCCGGAGAGAGCCAAACGAAACCCTATTACTAAACCTCCGCTGTCCGTCAGTCTGTCAGCGGGCTGTACGAGTATCTCATGAACAGATTTTGTATTTCTATTGCGGCTATAAAAGGGTAAAATATTTTGCAATTCCTAATTAAGTTATATTGTGGCAGCTATTAATTTACATACTTAAGTATGTAAATTAATGGAATATTTTTAAATGAGCTGAATAGGATTTCAGACTGATGTGATAATGGTATTATGAGTATAATAAGGATATTATGAGTTCCCAGGAACTTGTGAAAAGCAATCGAACGAGTGCTGGTTTATACGATTAATATAAGACAAGGAACGACCGTAATTACGCGCCGTGAAGGCGGGAAAGACTAACTAGATTAATTTATTATAGTGAAATATTCTAGCAAATATTATATAAGGGGAACTATTCCCCTTCAGATCAAAAAGTTATTGGCGATTCAATTTTATTTATATAATATTATATTTTATGGAATTAATAATTAACAAAAAAAAAAAACTAAAACTAAAAGGACTTACTAATAGATATAAAAACAAAGGGGCGTCAGGCGTCGAAGTATTCGTCCGCATCGCTGTCATCCGGAAACGTGCCCAGAAGACTGGCAGCATTGCCACGTTGAATGGCACTGCTAATTCTTTGGCCAAAGAACAAGCCAGCCCTCTGGTCACGTGAAGTATCGACCAGTCGGTGAGAAATTTCCTTAAAATATTATATAATTTATATAATATTAAATTGAACCTCTGTAAACTAATAATGAGTCTAAAAATGATAAACTTTTTACTCACTCTGGTCCTTTTAATTAAAAACTATCATTACCGTGTAAGTTGGTCGCATTTACTAGGCTAGAGCACGTCCACAGCTGGACATAGGCCTCTTTTACAGAATTATAACCATTAGATACAGGAATACAACTCCTAGATTAATCCTCAAATATCATGATTTCATGAAATAGTAATTCGATAGGATTATATGAACTCTAGAGAGTTGTATGTTGTGATGATTTTTATGATTATGATTCTATAAATAAATATTTGATACGACCGCAAATCATATTTAGATCAACATAACACTATATACTGACCCGCAAATTGCAAAAAACGTAAGAAAATTTGAATTTTGCGGGCAACCCTGAAGCTTTCGCCTTATTACCTACATGCCTTTAGGTAATAAATGTTCACCATTCTTGATCACCACACCTCTTAACCTCTTTAAATTATTCGTGTAGGTACTTCAGGTGCAACAAGTAATGCCGTATATTTGATAATTAGATCGTAATCATCATACCAATTAATTAGTAACACTATCAACGGGTATGATCTTCGGCGGTGATTCAGGTTGCTGCCCCTGTTGCGTACTTTGAATACATTAGAGGTCGTTACGCTAATGGGAGCGCTTAAATTTGATTTAGGTATGCCTAGATTTTGTGCACTTACCTTAATTTGTTTTGGAAATTGTTCAAATAGCCCTTGGTTATTAAAATGGGATGTTAATTGTTATGCTTTTTGAGTGTATGGTTAAAGTCGGATTAAGGTAATATATCCCTAATTTTATATAACATTATATTTTGTTTATGCTAAACCCGAAAAGGGGTCATTGTACTCATCATTTTCAACAACTTTTTCTATGGGACCAACATTGAAATCGCGAAAAAAAATCAGCTGTTCCATACATTGTGAACACAAATGAAAGTGACAAGCGAAAGTGTGTTTTTTTTTACGCTTACACGCTAATACTGTATGAAATTGGGCATATAGGTAGACCATGACCAGGATGAGGACATAGAATACATTTTATCCCGGTATTCCCACGGGATCGAGACTTATGCGGATGAAACTGCGAAGCGCAGCTAGTAATGAATAAAATCTCATTGATCCCAATGAATTAAATAGACACAGTTTATTACTATGTATTTCTTTGTAAATAAACCCTAACAAGTAAATAAGTTTCATGACACAATACACTGTGTAATCCCCTAACTCAATTATGAGAGAAGTTAGTGGCCATACCCAATTAAAGTAAAGGCGCCTTGTGTAATATGCTTTCTAAGGGTTTGCTCTGTTCTCACTGAATTAACTACCTACGTAAAGTATTTTTAATTATAAGTTCTAAAAGTATCAACAATTTTGCAAAACTTCTTATTAAGATGCATTTAACAACCGAGACTCGACTTATGCGGTTTCATCCGCTTTATTGTTTATTTGTATAGTTAGTTTACAAATAAACAATTAATAACTAAAAATTCCATCTTAGCTGTGTATCTAGGTATATTATAAACTTTAATTAATCATTGCAATTTCAATTTCTAGGTACTTACTATAGAATATCAGCTATCTAATGGCGTAACTTATTTTCGTAACCGATTAAGACTAATTTGCTTCATTTTGACAGTTAAACAGAATTCATTCCGTTATTTACGTTGTTGCGCAGATTTTTTGTTTCGAACTTACCAAGCAATGGATTAGACATTTATTTCAGACCGATTCCGATTCTGATTGATCGTGTATTACGCAATTAGGGGGCTAGTTAGGAAATTTAAAGGGCCGGCGGTGCATCGATCGCAACTACGGATTGAGTGCTACAAATGTTGCGCTAGTGTGCCTGTCGGAACGATACACACAGCTACCGTGAACTGTACGACTACGCACACATTTTCATTGACATGACATTTGCTTGACGCGATAGCACTACTAGCTATTGAAAATTTATAATAAATTTGGATGTGTTCCGTAATACTAAAAATGATGATTGAAAAGTTAATGTTTTTCCATTTTTTTTTTCGATAATTTGTAACTTGTTAATAAATAGGCTATATTATTTCTGCTGTAACAATATCACGAGTATTGTTGATTATAATACAAAAAAAACAATATGAAAACATGTAATTTACGCTGTAAAAATGTGCGAAATTCAATTCGCTACAATTTCATTTTAGTAAGGATTTTTGGAAAAAAAAAGATGTTGGAACCTAGATAAATACTGTCTCAATCCGAACACATCATGGTGGAAATATGGTCAAATTGCAAATGATTTAGGTATAACGTTTGTATGGAAAATTCATCCGTCGCCGCGTTCTTAAGTAATTCTTTGTTACCAGGCCACAATTCGTAACGTTATAACAAGCATTGGTAAAGAGAAACATCAATTATCATGCAAAGTGGAAGAAAGGACGGAGGCTTATTCCCAGAAGTGACTCTAACTGAATAAAAGGACATGTTTTTCGTATAAGCAAAACAATTATTTGATCTGGAATTCTCGATACTCCAAAAAATACAACATTTTGTTGTTATTACGCAGAATTATCTCCCTTGTGACACAAGAACTATAAATGGATGTTTTATTTACTTCAATGTTTTCTAATACAAATAGCTATCAATAATACGTAGAAAATTACTGTTGGTAACAGCAATTCAGCACTATGTACGTTAATGATTATATTTTGAGACCATCCTAATCTTAGATTTTAGGTCGTTCCTTCTGAAAATGAGGATAGAGAAATAAGTACAAATGGTATCAATTTCAAGCATCTTACCAAACAGTACTCAACAGAAGAAACTAATCGTAACGGAATGTAAACTTGAGTAAAGGATATGGGCGTTTTCGCACGTCCCCGATAGGGATGTTGACTGGGTAAAAAAAAACTATTTAGTCCGTCAGTCAGATAATAAAAAGTAAAAAATACGTGTTCAATATTTTTAATAATCTCTTTGACGGACAATATTTTTTTTTGTCATCTTACATCTTTCGTGAGCCCGGTCGGTAGGTAGGTACCCATTTTTCTGGATCAAATAGTTGGCTAAAGATTCCAAAGCACGTGTGCATTCGCAGTCAATCAGGGCCCTATATTTAATTACTGGTAACATGGTGGTTAGTGGTATTCAACAGTCTAAACTACTGGAGAATTAGTTTTTCTTATCCCAACCTATTTGGAGTACATTATCCGCTCAACTGTTGATTGGCCTTTAGAAAGCCTATTGTGTCTCGTTAGTGACAGTTAGGAGGTTTCTAAGAGCCTCTACAAGTTACAATAATTGCTATTGTAACTTGTGGTGGCTCTAAAAGTCAAAACATGTCAGTCTTACCCGAGCAGTCAGTCATACTACCCACATAGGTAAGACTTCATAATGTCTGCTCTTTTCAGATCGTTATCATTGGCCTTGTTCCACATACTGCTGAGTATAGTCCTCCCTTTTGTTACATGCTTCCCTGGTATACGCGAGTCTCAACCAGGTCTTAGGCCGTGTCCTAACCGAAAGCTCGCAAGTGCGAAGTCGCGCAAGTACCTATGGGATGGTCGCGCTCGTTTATAATTAAAATTTTGACGTACCTACTCACGCGATCAATCAAGTCACGTTTGTACGTCATAATATATGTAATCGCGTATTCGCGCGACTATCACTTTCGGTTGGCACACAGATTTACCCTATTATAAACGACTTCTTTATTACAGCTACTTTCAAATACCTCAATGCCATTACGACAGAATAAGATTTCAATAACTTCTTCCTCACAAATTCAATTAAATACAAATCTGATACAAAACTTAAAGTTACTGAAACTTCGCAGGTACTGAACGAAGCGGGTCCGATAGTGGAACTTAGTGAGACGTTCATTGAGACAGTAGTGTTATCTTAATAACTTTATCTTAGGGAACGCTTAGTAAGGGGCCACGGACAGCGGGGAATGGACGATAAATTAACATTCGGATACATTTAGACGGTTTTCTTTTGTTTTTGGCATTACATTTGCTTGACGCGATAGCACTACTAGCTATTGGTTCCGTAATACCTAAAATTATGAATAAAAACTTATTGTTTTTCCATTTTTTTTTCGATAATTTTTAACTTAATAATATAGGCTATGTTTCTGCTGAAACAATATTATAAGTATTGTTGTTTATAATACAGAAAAAACAATAAGAAAACATGTCATTTACGCTGTAAAAATGTGCGAAATTCAATTCGCTACAACTTCATTTTAGTTAAGATTTTTGGAAAAAAAAAAGATGTAGGAACCTAGATAAATACTGTCTCAATCCACATAACAACACATTATTGTGGAAATATGCTCAAATTGCACACGATTTAGATATTACGTTTGTATGGAGAATTCATTCGTCGCCGCGTTCTTAAGTCTGCATAACAATCTTATCACCTACTTATTATTCCAAACACATAACTTCATTGGAACCTACCCTCAAAAAAATTACGCCTCATTTTCCCGCTTTCTGTGGGACCTTAAGCTTAGGGAAGCTCCAAAATCCGGGCAAAGCTGATGTCATCTCGCAAAACGTTTGGCGAATGTCCGGATAAACGTCTTGCCGTCTTACCGGATATTGGACGCGCCATCTATTGGACGAGCGGTGTAACTAAGATTGGAAGGAATTGTTGTTCTTGATTAAGGTGGGAATATAATTAATATGGGTGCTTGTATTGGAAGTAAGAGGTGCGAAGTAAGTCATAATATTTTTGTTTATGGAAAGATGTTTTAGTAAAAATCAAAGATATAATAGGTCTTTACCTATGAAATTGCCGTTCTGCAGTACTGGCCATTTCAAATCAAAATAATTTTTGTTTGGCTAAGAATTCTAATTTCAAATTAATTTTATTTTAAAAACATGGAATTCTTTTTTCAAAAGAAGTCATTTGTTTAATGATTAGTGTTACATTTTCATCGCATTTCAATCTTTTTCCTCATCATGGATACGTTAAAAATTCGAGTAATTATGGAATATGAGTACCGTCGTGGCAACAACGCGGCACAAGCGGCACGCAACATCAACGACGTTTACGGAGCTAACACTACAAACCAACGCACCACCTGTTATTGGTTTGCTCGCTTCCGTTCTGGAAATTTCGACCTAAAAAATGAACCTCGCGGTCGTCCGAAGACTTTGGTCGACAGTGACGAATTAAAGGCGATTGTGGAAGCTGATGATACACAATCTACGGCTGTAAAAAAGCTTGACAAATGGGTGCCCCATGAACTCAATGATCGCCAGCGCGAAGTACGCGTCGAGGCGAGCCTTGCACTGCTCAATAGACACACAAATGAAGGAATTTTGAACCGCATTGTTACCTGCGATGAAAAATGGATTCTGTTTGATAACCGCAAGCGCTCAGCAAGTTGGTTGGGTCCTGGTTCAGTACCTAAACAATGCTCTACACGAAAACTTACCCCTAGAAAAGTGATGGTCACTGTTTGGTGGTCTAGCGCCGGTGTGATTCATCACAGCTTCTTACCAAACGGGGTGAGCATTACTGCAGATGTGTACTATGAAGAACTGAACACAATGATGGAGAAGCTGGCACATCTCCAACCAGCATTGGTCAATGGCTCGTCTCCGCTGCTCCTGCACGACAACGCGCGACCTTTTACTGCACAGCAGACGGTCTCCAAGTTGCAAGAACTGGGGGCCTATTACGAACTTTAAAAAAACCTGGCAAGTTCCAGGCAATTCATACCCCTGCATGGTAAAATTTCGTATTATGACATTCATAATTCTGACCGACTTCACGCTGGGTAGTTTGTCTATGGCTGGTTTGTAATTCTCTGCCGTATTATTCAGAAATACAATGAAATATTTATCGGTAAGTTACGATTTTATTTAAATCACGTATTTTATGAAAAATAATAAATAAAAATACTTCTAGTTACTAAAAGTAGATGAAAATATGAACGCAATGTTTATTGTGCTATTTATACAATTAATTCATTTAATAATTTTGTGTGTTTGCAAATTGTACGACAACACGAGATTAAGTTTCCGAACGTACTCCACTTGAAGTTCAGCGGGGAATTTGACAACTTCATGGTATATTGTTGTCATTGTTGTACAAAGAAGAAATTATTTTTATTTGATTCGAAGTCTAGACAAAAAAAATCATTAGGGATAGATATGGTGGTGGATGAATATACTTACACCGGACCACCGTGTGGTGGTTTTCAAGTGTTTTTAAAATCAGTTTTCATCATGATAATGTGGAATATGAGCTCGGCTATCATTGCATTGTGCCGATAGTCGGAACGGCCATTGGCCTGGCTGATGGCCGAAAGCCTCGACCAGCGGCTCTCAGGGCTCTCGTTAGGCAGTTGGATCAAGGGCCTGATTCAGAACGCAGATAAGGCTCGCATTGTAAGGAGGTTCCTGTCTCTGCAAGTCTGCAACCTTAACCACTGGTAGCCCTGCTCCCGATACCGGCGGACCTATTTTATATTTTCAAATGATGTGTTTAATGACTTTTACAAAATATTTAAAAATGTATAATTATGTACCTATGAAAATAATAAACGAGATATTAAAAGGCAGTTGTAATTATTATACATAGTTCAGTGGATGAGAGATTTCGCCCTCGTCGGCGCCTAACTTATGTTCTGTTGGAAAAGTTGTGGGAGTTTTGCAATTTATTTCGCCGTATTTTTTCGGTATTTTTATCACTCAGAAGTGCCACTTTCTAGAGTTTCCAGAAACTCAAACGGTACATATTCGTCACACCTGATATTTTTTTATGTTAACTGGTTAACTCTCGAACAATTTCGCCAAATAAATCCAAAACAATTCACAATCCATTCAATAAAAGCTGCTTCAGAGGAGCTTTTATTGAATGGATTGTGAGGTTACATAATAACAGTTTTAATATGTCAAGATATGTCAAACAAAGGTTCGTAGTACGGTATTGCTAGGCAATATTCGGGCAGAAGGCGGCCAGGGTGACGTGACCGCTGACTGGCTTGTTTGACGATTCATAATACGAAATTTTATTTTATTTTATTTATTAGGGACAAAAAAACAGTTACATATTAAGGTTAAAAATTATGAGTCGTAACACAAATAGGTAAACATATAACCCACACCATTGTCCACGAGTTACTAGATGAATAAATCAGGAACGGAAATGTATATACAATATTATCTTATTATGTTTAACTGAATTTAAAGATTATTGATATGTTAAGATTGTGGTGAAAGAGTATTTATAGCTAGTGTTTTAAATTTTTTACTTGAAAGAGAGAAGACATCTATGTCCATGAAGTGCGTGTTATAGGTTTCAACAAGTTGACGAAGAGGCACTCGTGTCCCGGCGTTAGTCCTGCATGAATCTACGTGGAACAGCCGGGGCACGCGCGCTGCCCGTCTGATAACAGTTCTAGGCACTGTATAGCGCAACTTATTTGTGATTTCAATACAGTCAAATCTATTGTTACACAAACCATGTAGCATCATGGCCACCAAAAGTAAACGCCGAGATTCTAAACTTAAAATATTAAATTGCTGTAACAATTGTATGTAAGGAATCCTTGAATGATAACATTTATAGTTTACAGTACGTAAAAACTTTTTCTGTACTAATTCCAATTTAATGTTATATTTGAGGTAGAACGGATTCCAAATAGGAATCGCATATTCTAATTGAGATCTTATCAACGCTTTATATAGTAGCAAAAAAGTAGAGGGTCGCCCGAAGTCTTTTGAGGATCTCATGACGAAACTATACATCCGAAAGGTTTTATTTATTATGTTCTCTATGTGCAAATCAAAGTGCAAACACGAATCAAATGTCACACCAAGGTCGCGCACGGATTCTACCACATTTAAGTGATGGCCATCCAGTATATACGAACAATTATGTTTGTTTTTGTTTTTAGTAATAGATATACTATGACATTTCGGAAGGCTAAGAAAGAGTTTAGAAATTGCAAGGCAGTTCTGTTTACGCCGTAAACTGCCTGGAAATAAGAGTTCATAATAGGGCCCCTGGGGTTGGAAGCTCTCCGTCATCCGCCCTACTCACCAGACCTTGCGCCTACAGATTACTACTTTTTCCAGAATTTGGATAACTTCTTGGCGGGAAAAAAATTAAATACCCGAGAGGCAGTACAAAATGCCTTTGAAGAATTTGTTGCCTTCCGTCCAGCTGATTTCTTTAAGAAGGGCATCAATAAACTGCCACTGCGTTGGCAAAGATGCATTGATTGCATGGGTGATTACTTCGATTAATACAAATAAAAAAATCATGAAAAAAATTCGTTTAAATTGTTTCATACAAAACGGCAATTTCATAGGTAAAGACCTAAAATAAAAAAAGTTTTTTTTTCCAAGCAAACATCATCATCATCTGCCTAGCCTTTCCCCAACTATGTAGGGGTCGGCTTCGTGTCTAACCGGATGCAGCTGAATACCAATTTTACATGGACCGACTGCCTATCTGACCTCCACAACCCAGTAATACGATACCCCTTGGTAAGACTTTTCCAAGCAAACAATCGAATAGAAAATGTTCTAAGTTGTTGTTTGGCATAATTTAAAAACATTATTAAATTACTCCACGATTTCCCTTTGTCATTTCTCGTTCCACAGTTAATTATTATGTATTTAGTAACTGGTCGACCTAGCTCTGCTCGGAAGAAAATAGAGAAAACAATTTATCCCAGATATGAGACTTAGCTAGATCGATTTTTCGCCCCCGTAAACCTATATTGCAATTCATCGAAATCGATAGAGCCGTTTTCGAAAACGTTACAAGTCATATACAAAGGAACATAATTATAGATATTGCTAATTTAATAGTATAAGATAGGACATGATAGGAGGGCGACACGGTTGGCGCAGTGGCTGAGCGATGGACTGCTGCGCTACGTGTCGCGGGTTCGATCCCCGCACGGAACAAATATTTGTATGATCTGCAAGTAGTTGTTCCGGGTCTGGGTGTTAGTGTATGTGAGTTTCTATGTTTGTAAACGCACCCACGATACAGGAAGAAATTCTTAGTGTGGGGCAACGTTTTAAAAAAAAAAAAAAAAATCTTTTTAATTTCTTAAGGTGAAGTGGTTCCAAAGCACATGTTTTGACGCGTTTCGACTTCACGCAAAATCAATGTTGCTCTCAAAAAAACAACGTATTTGCGTATTTTTTTTATGATTACGAAAATTGAAGAGTGTGTTTAGTGAAGTATGAGGCCCGAAACACGAATGACAACTTACCCCGATACAAAAACGCAAAGTTTCCTTAAAATCTGTTTTTTTTAAGAGAAAAATCTATTCGATTCGATTGTTATCAAAGCAATTGTAATAAAATTTTGTCTACGTGTTCACTATTAAATATTTTAAGGGATTATGGAATTATTTTTCAATATCAACACAAATAAAATTTTAAAATTAAATATTTGTAAACATAGTGCAATAGAATTGCGCGCGGGCGGGGTCATACCGCCCCCCTCGGCACACAAAAAATTACTATCTATCGTCAGGAAAACAATTTCTATGTAAATTATTTAATATTTATACCCATTTTCACTTCAGACACGACCCTGCAGACAATACAGGCTGTTACACAAATAATATCAAACACAACCAACATCAGGATCTAAGCACACACAGGCCAAAACAATATTGCGAACATTGAAGGCAAAATTATAGTTTACACAACCTGGCAATGAAACAGAGATATACATAAATTTGCCAAACACAAATCACATAAATACATACCTAAAGGCCTAAGCAGACGAGCTACTTTTAACTACGTCCCTAAGCCGCACACCAAGAGCAGAGCAGACCAGAGCCTTTTCTGAGACTACTGAAAAATGAATCTTATGACAATTCCATACATTGCAAAATTAAATACACGCTTGCGTGTAAGAGGGCTGTCCCTTCCACCCTGTATTTAATTGTCGTATACAGGATGTTAGGGTAAACACCGTTATCCTTGCAATCAGTGGTTTGGTTTCATTTATAGAACATAAAATCAATGGAAAATTACAACTTTTTTTTAATTTTTTTAGATCTAAATTTTACCACAAGAGACGCAAGTTCGTTGCCCTATGCGCTAGGGCAACGAACTTGCGTCTCAACACGGGCGGGGGGTACGGGATGTGACCTGACCGGCAGCGAGCGCGATCCCTTCCTTATTCAGTCAGCTGTTTCGCTAGCAAGCACGGTGTCAGATAGAAACTTTTTAAAATCTTTTAATGAAAATAACGTTTTTTTTTTGTTGTGTTCGGTCATTTATTTTTATATTTAAGTCAACTACCCATGGTTTGAATGACAAGAGTGTTTACCCTTACAGCCTGTATTCAAATCACAGCTATCATTCTTTGACAGTTGTATGAAAAGGCGTCAATTTGCTTAGCAATTAATATCCCTGACTGTGTACAAACGTCGGTCGCGGCGATGAAGTAGAACTCGTCTAAACGCGCAATCGAACTCAGACAGTAGCCAAAACGCGATGCAGCATCGATGCCGTCGCAAAATCGATGATCGACGATGCTAAAAGTAGCCAGTCTGCTTAAGCCCTTATACAACAATGTTGCCATTAACATTGCGCAAATATACCTTCAAGGAGGTTCGCATTTGAGTGTTCCTCGCGAACTTCAGTCACAAAGGAAGAGGCGTCAAGAGTTTGATTAAAGCCATTTTAATTTATACCAGGATCATAATTGCCTGTGTTTCGATGATGTTATTTATGTTTTTGGAGCAGCTTTCGTGATATAGTTAAAATGTGTTTTGAGTGAGGTTGATATTTTTTATATAAAAGAGCGTATTTAGACAAGGAAATGTGCTTGTAAATATAATTCATTTATTGCGGATCACACATAAAAAAACATACAATCCATATAGTATTAGTAACAGAGACTTAGAAACTATGTTAGTAAAAAAACGAAACTATGTTAGTAAAGCTTTAAAGATTTGACTTTTGTGATATCGTTTCTGGAGGACAAGTCTACCATCACAAATGTACTAAGCATCATCTTTCTAAGTAGGGATGAATACTGGGTGAAAAAGAAACATGTAATCCGTCAGTCAAAAAAATATTAGACACATATTTTTTGCTGTATCATAATTAAAAAAAATACTTAGAAACAAATTATTAATTAAATAAAAAAAAAAGGGAAGGAAGGTTTTTTTTAAAAAAAAAATACATTATTGGTATCAAATAAAAGCCAGTAATGAGTTAATTCCAAATATATAAATTAATAAAACTAAAAAGCTTGAAATAAAACAAATTATTTGAAAAACAAAAAACCCCCTGCAAAAACGCATAACTTAAAAGAGAAAAACAAGCATTATAATCTGTAGAATTTTGGTATTACAGGCGGGGAACAAACCAATAACCTGAAATATTGTGTAACTTTTGTTTGTTCCCCGCCTGTAATACCACAATTCTACAGATTATAATGCTTGTTTTTCTCTTTTAAGTTATGCGTTTTTGCAGGGGGTTTTTTGTTTTTCAAATAATTTGTTTTATTTCAAGCTTTTTAGTTTTATTAATTTATATATTTGGAATTAACTCATTACTGGCTTTTATTTGATACCAATAATGTAATTTTTTTTTAAAAAAAACCTTCCTTCCCTTTTTTTTTATTGCAGATGAAATTTAAAAAAATCTATAGTTTATGTCACTCCCACAATTAAGACGAACCTTACGACACCTCGTATGTTAAAATCCGTCAAGCCGTTTAGGCTACAGAGCGTGCCAAAGAAATAGACATACATACATACATGCATACATACATACATACATACTTTCGAAAAACATTACCCTCCTTCTAGTACAGTCGGGTAAAAATAATTTGAATGAAGAAAACAAACACCCGAAAATGGTTTGCTACTTTGCTTCGCAACTTCGAATGGATGGATATTATGGATAACGGACTCGACTATAGGAGTGAGGCGTATTTTTCGTCACAGATAGAAATCACAGATATTAAAAAATAGCAGATAGCAGTTGCTCCTAACGATAAAAAATATCTGTTACTTAAAATCACAGATCCTCAAGACTGTTACTGTTAAAATTTCGGATACGATTTTATAACAGATAGATACGATTTTCGACTTTAACTCTAAAGAAATAAAGATGATATTCGATTGAGATACGTATTTATCGTCCGTACAAAAATCACAGGCTGTGATTTAATAACAGATATTTGGATCTGTTATTTTTTTGTCACAGTCACAGTGATCACAGATATCGTGTTTCACCTGTTACAACCCATCTCTACTCGACTACGCTATGTAGTTAGTGTGTACTAGTAACGCGTGTTACCTACGACCCGACCGAAATACTAGGCATGGGTTCGATATATCAAAACGTAACTTATATCGGATCGGTGTTTATTATCATACCATATCGATATCTAAATATACATAACCGTTTTCACAAAAACTTCATCGAGCTATGGCTTATCCAAAGCGCAACAACGAGAACGAACTACGAATAATGTCGAATAAGTAATAACGAACAAAACGCAAACTTCACATCACGAGCGATATGACATCGACGGTTTTTATTCGCTTTGTCTCTGTCTTACCATTCAATGTTTTACTGGCGTAAAAGTGATGAAGCGAATATTACGTAACTTCGGCTAGTGATTGGTTATTTGGTTAATAATAGTGCGTGCGTAATATCTATATCCTAACGCGCTAGCAATAAGGTCTAGTTTCTATTTATTTAGTTACAACAAATATTCCATAAGTTAGCAACTTTCCGGCGGCTACTCGATATCAGGGAGCAAATCGTACTACTGATATCGATATCTGAAAACGGTTTTCGATATCGATATGAAAACTGAATATCGGTTACATATCCGTTAGCAACTAAATACGAAAACGCCCATGTCTACTACGAAATACCTAACAAACAAAATAACGAATAACGAATAGGTATGGGCGTTATTTCACGTCACTAGTTACAATAACTGGTTACCTGGCATGTAACCGAATCACTAGTTTCGAGTCCACACACAAACACGTGATTTTTGTAACTGGTTACATTGCAATGCAGTGATCGAACGAAAAAGCGAAACACGTGATTTTTGTAACTAGTTACATTACAATGCAGTGCAGTGATCGAATGAAAAGCGAAACACGTGATCTTTGTAACTAGTTACATTACAATGCAGTGATCGAATGAAAAGCGAGAAATGAAACAAAGTACGTTGCGAGCGCATGTCGTTTCTTTAGCCTGAATAAAGTATGAAGGGAAGTTTATTTGTGTTAGTATTACGTTATGATGTAGCTACAAAACTTGTTCGTTCAAAAACTTAAAGCTTTCGTAACGTATTACTTAAGTAACCATTTATATTTTCGTTTCGCAAATAACCGTAATAATTCGATATAATCACTATGTTGAATCACCGAATAGAATTTGAAAAATAACTAGCTACTAAAATCACTAGTTTTCAAAACAGGTGACGCGTTCCAAGTCACTAGTTACGTTACGTTTCGCGAAAATCACGTAACGACCCATAGCTAATAACAACCAAGTGAAGATATTTTTAAGAAACCTATATTTAAACAGCTGACTGACCAAAATTCATCAAACTAACGACAATCTGTACACAAAAATGTGTGAGGGTCATTATTACACGGAAAGTCTTAACACCGCGATTCAGAAATTATCGTCATTAGCTCAACGCCATCTATCGAGCATGTAGTTAATTGCATGCTTTTGCTAATTGCATGTAACTGACTACGTGCTTGTAACGCGTTCAACCAGATACTCTGTGGGCTTTTACAACCTACTAAAAATATTATTAACTAATAACTAGTTAATCTTTTTGTAAATAATAATAATCATTAATCCAATGACACTGCAATATTATTATACAACCAGGACAATCTGCAGACAACCCAATTACGAGACAACTAACAGCAGACGTATCTGTTTCGGCTCATTCAATTGGTATCGATGATTAAGCACTTCAGCTGTGCCCCGCGGTTTCACCCGCGTTGGTCTCGATCCCTTGGGAATGTAGGGATAAAACGTATCCTATGTCCTATTCCAGATCATGGTCTACCCGTGTGCCCATCCTCTCCTCTCTAAAGTAGGGAAAGGCGTGGAGGCGCGGCGCCGCCGGCGTCGAACGGTTCGCTTATTGCATTTTTTATTTATACTCGTAATAACTTCGAAATTAAATGTCCAATTCCAATGAATTAAAAAGAATTTTACTGCTACATAAATACCCTTGGTGTTAAAACTATTTATTTGAATAATGATTAATACTATGTTGATATAACCCCTTCGCAAATATAATGCAATAATTTCGAACAAATTTGATTACCATAAAAAAGGTTATAGTGAGTCTATCATAAAAGATAGACATATGCTGTCATGGACTTTTTTTTAGAAATTTTAAAGAGGAACAATTCCATCATACATAATATTTGCGTAACTTTAACCGTTTACGCAGCGCACGCAACGGAAGCTCTCAAAAAGGAATATTTTTTCCCGTTTTTACAACATTTTTCATTTATGCTCCGCTCCTATTGGTCGTAGCGTGATGTTATATAGCCTATAACCTTCCTCGATAAATGGACTATCTAACACAAAATATTTTTTTCAATTCCAACCAGTAGTTTCTAAGACTAGCGCGTTCAAACAAACAAACAAACTCTTCAGCTTATAATATTAGTATAGATAGTATAGATATAGATTACTAGCTGTGCCCCGCGATTTCACTCGATTTGGGATTGAGTCATTACTAGTTTTTATTTGATAACACTAATATTGTTGTAATGTTTTTTTTTTAACTTTCTCACTTTTTTTTGTATTTTTAGTTGCAATATATAAATTTTATATAGCTGTTTTGGATGGTTTTGGTACTCTTCAATGAAAACTAGTGGACTGTATTATTAGATTTAATTATTATGATAGTTTGCAAAGCGGAAGGCGGACGACGCTCACTTTTCTTGAACGCGATTTTGACAGGAAGTGGCAAGTTCGCGTCGGTCGTCGCTCATTGGCTCGCAGCGCGTCGTCGTCCCGCGCGTTTAGTTTTTGCACCGCGTCCGCGCGTGGACATGCTCCCCGGGTTGAAGTGTTGGCTTCAAAAAGATGGTAGCGGGCAGATGTTGTTGAAAGCGCGCCGAATTGTCCCTTTCTTGGTCTTCAACTCGGCGACCCTCACGACGCCGTCGGAACCCGGGTACACCTGCACGACGCGACCCAGCAGCCAGCAGAGAGGTGGAAGCGCCTTATCCTTTACCAGGACGAGGCTCCCCACCTTGATGTCTCCCGATGAGGTAGACCACTTGGTCTTTTGCTGCAGCAGAGATATATATTCGGTATTAAACCTTTTCCAAAAATGCTGCTTAATGTATTCCACCCTTTGGTATCGCTCGAGTCGACTGATGTTTCCGCTGTCAGTTATCTGTGGATGCGGAACGGACGTGAGTGATCTTCCAATTAAAAAGTGAGAAGGAGTTAGGGCACATAAATCAAGTGGATCAGGAGAACAAGGAGTGAGAGGTCGGGAGTTGAGAATAGCCTCTATTTGAGTTAGGCACGTAGCCATCTCTTCGTACGTGAAGTGCGTCAGTTTAAGTAGTCTCTTTAGGTGATGTTTTGTTGAGCGCACAGCGGCCTCAGCAACGCCATTGAAATGAGGGGAGTAGGCAGGCACAAAGTTGAACTCAATTCCTTCCTGAGCAACATCGTACGCAATATTTGAATTCTGCAAGAAAAGACGTAATTGATTACAACAACCGACAAAATTTGTGCCGTTATCGGACAGTATACTACGAGGCTTGCCCCGGCGCGCAATGAATCTATTTAAAGCAGCCATGTACGCTTCCTTTGTAAGGTCCGTGACAAGCTCCAGGTGAACCGCTTTGACAGCGAGGCAGACAAAGATACATATATACGACTTTATGAGTTTGCAGCCTCTTCCCTTCCGGTCAGCGATCAGTATTGGGCCGGCATAATCAACACTTGAATTTAGGAATGGGAACT
Organism: Lithophane semibrunnea; assembly: GCA_947363905.1. Lineage (NCBI taxonomy): Eukaryota > Metazoa > Arthropoda > Insecta > Lepidoptera > Noctuidae > Lithophane > Lithophane semibrunnea. Next base: position 6,201,409 of record OX376209.1, read on the forward strand.
CTAAATTGCTTCGTGATTCTGGAAGTTGTCCCATTATTGGTTGTATAATTTGTGCCTTATGCCTAAAACAAACTACGCAATTTTTTACAGTGACCCTAGATAGATTTCTGCCCCCCAAGGGCCAATAGTTTTGACGAATATTTGCCAAGAGCAATTGAGGCCCCGCATGTAACAGTTTTCTGTGAACAGTTTGAAATAAGACTTTAGTTAAATGATGCTTACTGCACATAAGTATGGGATGTTTCACGTTATAATCATAAGGAGAGTTATTTAGCCTGCCTCCGACACGAATTATGTTATCTGAATCTAAAAAAGGAGATAAAGATATGAGCCGATTTTTATGAGGCAAAGATTTTCCTATTTTTAAATTGGAATATTCATCTGGAAAACTTTCAAATTGTGCATTGCGTAGAATACATTTTAATGATGATTGAATTTCTTGATTAGACAGACCACCTACCAACTTATTATTTTTATTTTTTAAATTGTAAATGTACCTTTTAATGTAGGCTACAATTCTTTGTAAATAGTTAAAATCTGAATATTTATTAATTAATTGTTGTATTACAGTTTCATTAACTGGAATGTGATGATTATCAGATTGATTTACAAAATAAGTTAGTTCAGGCAAGTCCTGTTTTGCAACATCGTTTGGTGGTTTCGGCCACCTACATTCTTCCTGCGACAAAAATGAGGGACCTGCCCACCATAAGCTAGAATCGCTGATATGATCAGCCTTCACGCCTCGAGAAACGAGATCTGCGGGATTGTCTCGTGTTGGCACATACCTCCATACAGATCCCAGAGTGACCTCTTGTATTTCGTTAACACGATGCCTGACGAAAGGCTTAAGTTGAGTTGATGGTGTGGATAACCAGCTCAACACTATTGTTGAGTCACACCAAAAGACGCATCGGCTAACAGGTAATGTAAGGGATTCTTTTACCTTTGTACACAATCTTGCACCTAAAAGCGCCCCACACAGCTCTAACCTGGGCATCGTTGTTGGTTTTATCGGTGCTATACGATTTTTAGAAGCTAATAAGCGTACCGTGACTGCATTACAGCTATCAATACTGCGTATATAAATACAGGCACCATATGCCTTCTCACTGCTATCTGTAAATGTATGTATTTCATTAGTGATACAGTTGTCGCATAAAACCCATCTGGGAACATTCAAGCAATTTAAACATTTTAATGCATGTACAAATGTCGACCACTGATCAGCTATGTCCTGAGGAACCTCATCATCCCAGTCGCACTTATTTACCCACAATTTTTGCATTATAATTTTGGCTTCAACAACACATGGACCAATTAACCCCAATGGGTCAAAAATTTGGCTTATAATAGACAAAATGTGTCTTTTTGTTATTGTTTTGTGAATGTCAATATTAATGGAAAATGACAAAACATCTGTTTTACATATCCATAGTAGCCCTAAAGTTTTAGATGTGTAATTATCAGACAAATCTAAATCAAGGCAAGAGTCATCCTCTGCATCTACTATCTCTTTTAGAATTTGAGTACTGTTAGATTGCCATTTTCTTAAATTAAATTTCGCTGAAGCTAATATTGTTTTTATTTGCTGGCAAAGTTCGACTGCGCCGCGTATAGTATCTGATCCACTCAACAAATCGTCTACGTAAAAATCACGTTGGATGCTACTTTTTACCTGCTCATCATCTGTGGCCTCAGCAAGGCTCACAAGGCACTTGGTCGCAAGATAAGGCGCAGACGCTGTCCCATACGTGACTGTTTTTAATGTGTAAGTTTTGAGAGGCTCAGACGGATCTTTCCTAAATATAATGCGTTGCAATGATTGTTGACTAGGATTCAATTCAACAGCTCGATACATTTTTTCGATATCCCCTGAGATTACATATTTATGTTGTCTAACTCTCAGTAAAATCGATAGTAGATCATTCTGTACAGTCGGGCCTACATATTGAATGTCATTCAGTGATAATCCTGAAGTTGACTTTGCTGATGCATCGAAGACCGTTCGCAATTTTGTCGTTTTGCTGGATTCCCGCAAAACCCCATGGTGTGGCAAGAAATAACTAATATTGCTTTTATCACTGACAGATAAATCATTGTCCTCAGTCATATGACCTAACGTTTGATATTCATTCATGAAATCAATATACATACTTTTGTAAATCGGATCGCGTTCAAAGCGTTTTTCTAATGATAAAAACCTACGTTTAGCCGCAGCGTATGAGTCACCGAGAACGCTAGGATCCGCCTTGAGTGGCATAGTAACGACAAACTGGCCGTTCGAGCCACGGACCGTATGTAATTTAAAACTTTCTTCGCAAGCGCGTTCCTCTAAAGAAAGGCAATGCTTAGGTGATATTGTATCAAGTTCCCAAAACTTATTTAAGTCTGGATTAGGGATTATTTCAGAAAAATTACAAACATGTGATTGACAACGCGAGTTAGTAGGTATGGTACCAGAAATTAACCAACCCAATTTACTTTCACACAACTTTGGTAAGTTTTTTCCTAAATTGATATGATTGGCCTGAATAACATCCCAAAATAATTCAGCTCCTAACAGAATATCAATATCTGACGGAATATTAAAAGATGGGTCCGCTAAAAATAATCCTGAAGGAATTGGTACATTATCTGTATTTATGTAGGATGCTGGCAATCTTCTAGTAATTTCAGGCAGAATAAGACAGGTAATATTAAATGAATAATATTCATATGAGGACTCAATTGTTAGGTTGCAAGAATGTGTACTGTTACTGATTGAACTATTGATACCTGTGACCCTGGTACTGGTACCAACTTGAGACAATCCCAGATCACTGCAAAGCTTTGCAGTTATAAAGTTGGCTGTGCTACCACTGTCGAGTAGGACTCTTGCGTTGTACCTTTCGCCTTTGTCACTCACCACTTTCACAACAGCTGTGGACAGTAAAATGTGTCTCTGAGAAGTAGGCTGTATATCTGCAGAAAGTGATACAGTATTAGGGGGTGTAGTAGGCATAGGGTTATTTACTACTGGAGTCTCAGGTTGATCTAAGTGAATTAAGGTATTATGACGGTTCTTACAGTACTTACAGCGTGTAAATCTACAACGCTTTTCTACATGGCCAACACGTAAACAATTCATGCATACTTTGAATTCTTTTGCTTTCTGCACTCTTTCTTCTACTGTTAATTTTCTAAAAGCTTCACATGAATAAAGAAAATGATTTTGAGAACACAAAGGACAAATAATTTTATTTTTTTCCTTGTCATCATTATTTGTTTCTTTTTTTTGTGATGTGACAATAAAACTTTTAGATTTATTACTGTTATTTGGTTGCACTGTTTCTAGTTTCTTATTTTCCTCTAATGTTTCTAATAAGTCCGCTTTATTGTTCATAAATGTACAAAACTGAAGCAAAGTTGGTGAGTTGGGTAAAGTATTACGGTACTCTTCCCAATCTCTACTGGTAATACTATCTAATTTTAATGTCATTAAATAGATAATGAGAGTATCCCGTGTAGGTTCATTCAACAATGTTAATGCTCGTATATTTTTATTTGTAACATCAACAAGGCGGCGTAATGCAGCACTGGATTCATTGGTAATAGGCTCTGCGTTAAATAGTGCCTTGACATGATTGTTTATTAATAGGCGGCTGTTATCATACCGCTCACACAATAAGTCCCAAGCTAACCCATAATTTTCATTTCTAAAATCTATATTTTTGATAATTTCACTAGCTTGTCCCTTTAGGGAAGCACGTAGATAATGAAATTTGTTTATGTTATCAATGTTATTATTATTGTGGATCAAGGATAGAAAAGTGTCCCTATATTCCAGCCAACACTGATAGCTACCATCAAAACGAGGTAAATCTATTTTAGGCAAACGTATAAAGTTGTTTTTTGTCCCACCTGTCACCTCGGAGCCTGATACGGAACCTGTAGCCTTGACCTGCTGTTGATGCTCAGCAGAAATAACCTTCCGCGCCATGGCAACCAAGCTGTGATATCTCTCTTCAAACTTAAAGCGGTCGGCGTAAGCATCCTCAGGGCGATCCGATAACAGCTCAATCTCGGTCTGCAAATCATTAAATTCGTCATACAACTGTTCAAATTTGCTAAATCGACTTTCTAGATCGAGTACCTGCAGGTCGGACAATCGATCACTGTTTTCCAAATCATTGAGAAAATTGGTGAAATTAGTAACCTTTGCCTTCATCGAACTGCGCTTTTTAATTAATTTGTCAGCCATCTTGCAATAGGGAAAGACGAACCATGAAGTTTATTTAAATGAGCTAATCATTAATGCGAGTTGTTAATGAATAGGCGCACACGCACACACACAGCTAATATGCGGTCTAACAGCTAATTAATGCCTATTACTTAGCCGTTATCTGCCCCGCATGTGATATTCGTGCAAAATAAGCTTTAATTATAAGCCTCAAAATGGCGTCAATGCGATCGCCATAAATTAGCAGAGCGAAGTGAAATTACATGCGAACCATGCGAAGATTAGCTTGGCCCAACTCAAATAAAGGGAAGATAATTGAATTGGATTAAAAAGGCTAATGCAATAAACGCACAGAAGTGTGGAAAAGGAAAATTGGAACGAACTCACAACACGCCCTTGTCCTTATCCAAATAGGTATCCAACTTATTCACTGGAGACTCCAATTCTCCAGAATGTTTCAAATCTTCACTCGTAAACAGCGATGTCACGGCCACGGCACAATAGATCGGCGCACGTGGAATCCACTGTGACTCCTGTTTTTTCAAAATCTTGCGTTGACACGGCACAATAGATAGGCGCACGTGTCCCGGGTCCAAGTCCGCGTCGTCGACTTTTGCAGTTTATCTCGGCACGACGATTCTTCTTTGCCGGTGGAAGGACCAATGTTTTGGATGGTTTTGGTACTCTTCAATGAAAACTAGTGGACTGTATTATTAGATTTAATTATTATGATAGTTTGCAAAGCGGAAGGCGGACGACGCTCACTTTTCTTGAACGCGATTTTGACAGGAAGTGGCAAGTTCGCGTCGGTCGTCGCTCATTGGCTCGCAGCGCGTCGTCGTCCCGCGCGTTTAGTTTTTGCACCGCGTCCGCGCGTGGACAATAGCCTATGTCACTCGCACAATTAAGACGAATCTAACGACACCTCAAATGTTAAAATCCATCAAACCGTTTAGGCTACAGAGCGTGCCAAAGAAATAGACATACATACATACAAACATACATACATACATACTCTCGAAAAACATTACCTCCTTCTGGGGCAGTCGGGTAAAAACGCATTAAAGATGGGAGTGGGGATCGCTACGGCACAAGTAATAATAAAATGTATATACTCGTGACGTCATGGATCATTTTAACTCAATGTATCGCCGTAATCTTTTGATTACGTAAAAAAGAAAAAATACGTGTACAATATTTTTTAATAGTTTACCTGACGGACAAAATTCATGTCATCATTCCTATTCTAACGTCAGTATTAACTCTAAAGATATGGGTGAAGTAATTAAAAATCTACTCACAATACAGTATTTCGCGTTGGCCGGACACTCTTCGAGCCTGACTAAAGTCCTGTTGCTACACGGCGTGATGGAGCCGACTCCGTCACTGTACTGTCCGCACTTCCAGCACTTGATAGCGCTGGAAGCGGCTGCGAGGGTGAGCAGGAAGTATACGGTTGCTAGCCGCGTTGTACTCGCCATTATCTGGAAAAGAAGAAACAATGTTAAATAATAAGATCATTACCGATTGGTAATCGGGAAAGTACCTATAGATTCTAACCCAACAGGTATTCTGTTTGCGGATAGATAGACGGAGATTTTATTCATGGTATGTCAGAAGTAATGTGAAAGGAATTTATTAAAGTGTGGTTAACTGTTTCCATGTTCTTATTTTGTATGTTTTAATATGTGTTTTAATTGTCTCTTTTATTTTTATAATTTTAGTTACTGTAATTGGTTGTAACACAACCGTTGTAATTAAATCTAAGTATCTAATCTAACTTAATATTATAAACGCGAAAGTTTGTAAGTAGGGATGGATGGATTGATGGATGTTTGTTACTCTTTCACGTAAAAACTACTGAATGGATTTGGATGAAATTTGGCAAATAGATAGTTTATAACCTAGATTAACACATAGGATACTTTTTATCCCGATATACCCACGGGATTGAGACTTACGCGGGTGAAACCGCGGGGCGTAGCTAGCTATTGTCTAGTGGGTTGTTGTAACAATGGGAGCAGTAGAATCATTTTCCAGCATTAACATAGTCACACTGCAAAATGAGAAGAAAATGTTCAAGAAACAGTAAAGTCATACTTTTCGAATCGACAGTACAACGCAAAAATTGCAATTTTGTTTCGGACTTACTTAGTAATCAGTGATGGTGTTCTTGTAATTTTCTAAAGTAGGAAAGAGAAAGAAATTAAATTTATTTGACCCAGGTTAAAGCAAAGGAGAGGAGATGCTGGAGACTCTGAACAGAGATCCGTGGTGCCCATACAAGATGGTGCGGGAGAAACTCCGCCCATGGGCTCCCCCGCTGACGCAGAGTCTCCGGCCTCAGCTTGTGGAGGACGTGGTGAGCGCTCTGTTCCCTTCGAGAGGGGAACATACCTCCCCACTCATGGCTCCGCCTACTGCGGTGCTCGAAGCGGACCACACCGCCGACGACGACGACGATGCTCCGGAGGTGACCGAGGTAGAAATGAGAGTGGCGGTACGAAGGCTGAATGCCAAGAATACCGCCCCAGGACCCGACGGCCTGTCTGGGAAGGCGTGGGTCCTGGCCATGGAGGCTCTCGGGCCTCGACTGAGGGGTCTCCTAAGCGCATGCATGGAGAGGGGCCAGTTCCCACTTCGTTGGAAGACGGGGAAACTGGTCCTCATTAAGAAGCCGGGGCGCCCTGCGGACTCTCCGTCCGCTTATCGGCCCATCGTGCTGCTCGACGAGGTGGGCAAGCTCTTTGAAAGAGTCATTGTAAACCGCCTCGTTGGGCGGCTGGTGCGGCAGGGGCCGGATTTGGCGGAGAGCCAGTTTGGTTTCCGCAGAGGGCGCTCTACGGTGGACGCCATTATGCGCGTACGGGCCCTCACGACGGGGGATGCTGTGGCCCGGGGTGGGGTCGTCTTGGCGGTGTCTCTAGACATCGCCAATGCCTTCAACACCCTGCCCTGGAGTTGCATAAGGGAGGCACTCCGGTACCACCGGATGCCGACCTACCTCTGTCGTGTGGTCGAGGCCTATTTGACGGACAGGGCCGTCATCTACCCCGGTCACCAGGGAGTGTGGAACCGGCGAGAGATGTCGTGCGGTGTCCCACAGGGATCGGTCCTAGGGCCGCATCTGTGGGACATCGGATACGACTGGGTGCTGCGCGCCAACCTCCCTAGCGGCGTCAGCGTGGTTTGCTACGCTGACGACACGCTGGTCCTAGCGCAAGGGAGGTCGCACCAGGCGGCGGCCGAACTCGCGACACGCGGGGTTGCGACAATCGTCGAGAGAATCCGGCAATTGGGACTCGAGGTGGCCTTGCACAAGTCCGAGGTCATAGGTTTTCATGGTCCTCGGAACGCGCCACCGTCGGGTTCCCAAATTACGGTAGGAGGGGTTCACATCGGCGTCGAGTCGACGATGAAGTACCTAGGACTCGTCCTCGACAGCCGGTGGAACTTCGTGGAGCATTTTAGACGTTTGGCTCCCAGGCTGGACCAGGCTGGAGCTGCCTTGGGGTGGCTCCTGCACAATCTGGGGGGTCCAAACGCCGCCTGCCGGAGGCTCTACGCGGGGGTCGTGCGGTCCATGGCCCTTTACGGGGCTCCGGTGTGGGCGCGTTCCCTTAGGCTGCGGCCGGCCCGCCGGTTGAACGCGTCCCAAAGGGTCATGGCCATTCGGCTGGCCCGGGGTTACCGCACGGTCTCCCGTGAGGCGGCGAGCCTCCTTGCCGGATTACCGCCATGGGATCTGGAGGCGAAAGTCCTCGCGCACATATGGGAGTGGCGCGAGGAGATGAAGCGCCGGGGCGTAACTCCGCTGCCGCGAGAAATCGAGGCACAGCGGACAGAGCTCCGGCAGGATCTCATGGCGGCATGGAGAGTGCGATTGTCGCAACCCAGTGCTGGGCACGCCACAATTGCGGCGATAAGTCCCCTCTTTGAGGAGTGGCTAGAGAGGCGCCACGGCGTCCTCACCTTCCACCTGACGCAGGTCCTCACCGGACACGGTTGCTTCGGGAGGTTCCTGTTTCGTATAAGGCGGGAGGAAACGTCCGGGTGTCACCACTGTGTGGATCGCCCGGAGGACACGGTGGAGCATACGGTGGAGGTCTGCCCCGCTTGGGCGGAGCCCCGCCGTGTCCTCTTGGAGGCGATTGGCGGCGGTGACCTCTCGCGTCCGGCTCTGGTCCAGGCCATGGTACGGAGCGAGAGGGCATGGGAAGCAGTCACCTCCTTCTGCGAAGCAGTAATGCTCGCGAAGGAGGAGGCGGAACGCGTGAGGAAGAGGCAAAGTTTGCGCCCTCACGCCCCTAACCGCCGCCGCCGCTGGAGACGCCCTGTGCGTCGGGAATCCCAGGCGGATTCCCGGCCACCATAGGCGCGGGCTTGCGGACGGCGAGCAATGGGTAGCTCGCCGTCCGATCAGGACCAGGCCCGGGTCGATGGCGCGTCGTGTTCCACGCGCGCCTCAAAGAGATGTCAGCACAATTGGCGGGGTCCGCTAGGACCGATGCCTGCCAGGGTTGCGGGTTAGTCCGAAAGGGATACCGGGACCTTGGCAACAGGCAACTTAAGGAACACGGGTGGGTCTTAGTCAGTAAAAGTCTGACACGCCCTTCCACTCCACCCAGAGTGGGAGAAGTCATTGGATGATTTCCCACCCTCAGAAAAAAAAAAAAAAAAAAAAGGTTAAAGCAAACAGAAAAAACATGGTTTTATCAGTATTCTGTGCCTCACGGCTGCACTAATTACGCCCAGTTTAGATGAATGAAGTTTAAAGAATTTCTTTTGAAGAATGCCCGACAACTAGTTCATGACGCTGGTTTTTAACTGGACCGTGAAGCAGGTATCTACCTATATAATTAATGTTTGGAACCTGGGACATATTAGTACAGATCGATTCAAACGTAATGGCGGCTTGGAAGTTAGCTTTTAGCTGCGCAGTACCCCGCCCCTCACCCCCGCTGTCACATGAAATTGTTACTGCGCAGCGACTCGCCTCATGTTCCGAACCGCCATTAAGTTTGAATCGAACTGTATAAGAGACATTATTTGGTATGTAACACCACAATTGCACTGAGTGTAGGCAAAGTGTATAGTTTCCATTCTGCCAAATTAAATAAAACACGTTTTTTTTTTTGGTTAGGGTATGATCAAATGACTTCTCCCGCTCTGGCTGGAGCGGGAGGGCATGTCAGACTTTTACCGAATAAAACCCACCCGTGTTCCTTCAGTTGCCTGTTGCCAAGGGTCCCGGTGACCACACTGATATTTCATACTTGTGGCTAAATGTTAACAGCCGCACGGGTCTTACGATGATTAAGCTATGCTTGCCGCAGTTGGTTTGTGGATGGGTGACTATCCATTACATATCGATACCCCTCCGTGCTTCGGAAAGCACGTTATGGCGTTGGTCTCGGCTGTCATTCGTAGATCTTTGACGCCCAACAATGTTACCAAGGGGTATCGTGTAATAACTGGGTTGTTGAGGTCAGATAGGCAGTCGTTTTATAAGACTGGAAGCCGACCCATAAATAGTTGAAAAAAGGCTGATTGACTGACATTTCAAAAATATGGAAAATTTCTAATTTTTGGCCACTATTCTTAGCCTATAAAACAAAGGACGATCACACTGTAATGAATCATTGCTTCTGGTATTAATAACGTCTGTGTTTGCTACAAACACTGCTATGATTGATTAGCTCTAACCCTAGCCTATATCTATGTAGTTCATATTAATCAAAACCAAGAGTCTATCAATTTTCTTTAGACAACAATAGATTTCCGCCCTACAGCACCACAAAATATAGGATGGCTAAAACCTTTGTACGTGCCATGATCTTAATTATTATCAGCCGGCAAACAGTACTAGTACTTAATCATACAGAGGTTTTACAAAGACAGCTAGAATTATAGGTGAAAGGAGAAACACATAGCACGGAGGTGTTATATCTTACTAGTTGCATCCCGCGGTTTCACCCGCGTAAGTCTCGATCACGTAAGAATATCGGGATAAAAAGTATTCTATATCCTATTTTAGATCATGGTCTACGCTGTGTCAAATTTCATCGAAATCCGTTCAGCCGTTTTAGCGTGAAAGCATAATAAACAAACAAAGTCACTTCCGCATTTTAGATTAAGATTGGATTAGGATGGTTATGATAAAGGCTCTTACATACTGGCGCGATTCGCCGCGCGACGCGAATTTTAACAAAACAATTTCTGAGAAAACTTCACGGCGCACAATGCGGAAGCGTCGCGTCGCGCAGCGGAACGCGCCAGTATGTTTCGCCAGTTAGGGTGTTTGGCAGAACGTTGAACATACGAAAATGGTGGATAGGTGGGGTCATCTGCTAGTTACTCAGCCCTAATTTATTTGGCCCTGGCCCCCTGGATATTATTTTTTTAAATGCAAGTTGTTAAGATTTAAGTATTTTTTACATCTTTCTGTAAGTTTAAGGACTCATAACTTTTTTCTAACTATCATCTGAATAAAGCAATAATTTTATAAGAATCTGCCAACATTAAAGATTAAAAAAAAAACATAAATATTGTCTGTTTTACCCATTTTTAATAAAAAATACTTTTGGGTGATCTGTAACTCACGACCCTCCTAAGTAGACACCTTTCTCTATTTAAGATAACATTTAATTTATCAGTTGCCTATAAAATATAATGATGTTGAGACAAGTAAAGATTTATTGTAATAATAAATAATTAACATTCTTTATTGGTCTCTCATAATCACAAACACAGTACAAAGTCAAGGTAACACTTAATAGGGACTTGTCTGATGTAGGTAAAACCTGTAATAAGATTATGAATAAATGAATTCCTTAAGAATTTGAGGCTTTGTTTACCGGCCAGCTATTCTAAGGAAAAGTATCAGAAATGGAACGATAAGACTACATAAAATTACATATTTAATTACTTTCATCATCTGCCTGCCTTTTCCCAACTATGTTGAGGTCGGCTTCCAGTCTAACCGGATGCAGGTGAATACCAGTATTTTACATGGAGCGACTGCCTATCTGACCTCCACAACCCAGTAACTGGGTCATACGATACCCCTTGGCAAGCCTGGTTGTCAGACTTTCGGGCTTCTGACGACCCGTTACGACTGTCAAAGGTCTACAAATGACAGCCGGGACCAACAGCTTTACGTGCTTTCCGAGGCACGGAGGAGTCTCGTTATGTAAAGATGGTCACCCATCCGCGGACCAACCCCGGCAAGCGTAGCTTATCCTGATGAATCGTCCAGTGCGGCTGTTATTACGAGCTCCAACACATAGAATATTCACATAAAATATGTCATAATATATACAAAGTAAGTAAATATGTCATATATTTACTTACTTTATTCATTATTATTTTGTGACTTGTGCCGTCGCCGTCGTGAGGACGAGATTTAAGCCACCGTGGATAAGGATTATCCCTGATAGGAGCTCATAGGGGTTGCCTTAAATCCACGATATTATATTACACCATAGTGAATTATTATGAGCTGTCTTACGCCTTAAGCCTACGTGTTAAAGCAATATTTGTATAGTAAAATACCAATTCAAAGGTTTAATCCCTTTGTTCTGTCAAATGAAAGCCGCCTGACTTACTGAAATTAACTTGAATGGTTCATATTATCATTGTTTCGTTTTAGGAGCTTCAAATACAAAGCAGGATGTAAATGAATATTACATAACATTTGCATGGCAGGTTAACTTGATTGGGTCATCGATCATGCGAGCCTAAAAAATCTTGGATTAGGTATAATCACAAATTAAAACCGTGAAGTGTTTATCATTTTGGCTCTAAATAATATATTTAAAATATCTTAGATATTGGCAAATCATTATTGTTGTTCATTGTTTTCTAGTTTTATAGTATGAAGGTATATTTTTCTGCTGTAATGCCAATAAACGCATTTTTATTTTTTTATTTCTTTGGATAAGCGAAATTCATAATCCATTATTTCATGTTTACAAAATCGTCTGCTCGACAACATAAAGAAAATAATATTTTTGAACTGTCAAATGAACCCGCTGGCTTGTCTTACTACTTGCGATCAAGCAAATTAATAAAAAAGCAATTTAAAAACATCTCAAAATGCATCCCAAATAGGCGAAACCATAGCCATTGTTCAAGTATCCAATGAAAAATTGGACAGAAAATCATTGAAGATCTCGCAACAATGTAGCCGACTTCAAAAAGCCAACTAACTGACTGGTATTAGCATCCTCAATGAAACAAAAGACTGCCTTCAATTTCCTATCCATTCAAGTTTTCAGACTTTGTGTTATCAAGCTGCAGCAGAGAGATGAAAATGTAATTGAATTAATTATAAATCTAGACTAGATTTGTTAAAGTTTTAGAAATTATACGACTTGACAAAACATCGAGATTTCCTAGTTATATGTAACTTAAAAATGAATTGCTGTTCGTTAGTCTCGCTATAACTCGAGAACGGCTACACCGATTTGGATAATTTTTTTTGTTGTGTTCGTTTTTCGCAGTAAAGGATTATACGTAAACTAGGTGTAGGTAGGTAGGAAGAGTGGGGATTAGGTAGGTAGGTAGGTAGGAGGCAGGTAGGTAGGTACGTAGGTAGGTAGGGTAGGTAGGTAGTGTAGGGTAGGTAGTGTAGGGTAGGTAGTGTAGGGTAGGTAGGTAGGTAGGTAGGTAGGTAGGTAGGTAGGTAGGTAGGTAGGTAGGTAGGTAGGTAGGTAGGTAGGTAGGTAGGTAGGTAGTGTAGGGTAGGTAGTGTAGGGTAGGTAGTGTAGGGTAGGTAGGTAGGTAGGTAGGTAGGTAGGTAGGTAGGTAGGTAGGTAGGTAGGTAGTGTAGGGTAGGTAGTGTAGGGTAGGTAGTGTAGGGTAGGTAGGTAGGTAGGTAGGTAGGTAGGTAGGTAAGTAGGTAGGTAGGTAGGTAGGTAGGTAGGTAAGTAGGTAGGTAGGTAGGTAGGTAGGTAGGTGTTATGTTCTAAATGACACGACTCCAGTGTTTGTGAAGGCGCGGCCGTTGCCTCTGGCTCTGCGTGCGCGCGTCGAACGGGAACTCGATCGGTTAATAATAATAATAACGTATACACATAAAATATAAGAACATTTAATTGATACACGAAAAACGACGACGACGATAAATTACGAAATCGACTGTGGCCGGGCTTCGTCAGAACACACGGAATAAATTTTCTAAACGAGGTAAGAATCTCATCAAAATCTGTTGCGTGGTTTAGAAGAACAACGCCGACATACAGAGAAACACGAAAACTGAATTTAATTTGAAATATGTACCTATAGATTGCAAACAAGACAAGGGCTTAAACATGACTGGCGAAATGTGAGTGTACAACTTACTATACCTCTGCCTAACCCTTCAGGAATTACAGGTGTGAGGATAAGTTATGTTACAAAGTTCAAACAAACGTAAATAAAAACATTACATATATAAGTAATTCACATTAAAGAAATGAATAAAATTTATCGCAGATGGATTCAAAATAAAAGAAATGAATAAATGTTATCGCAGATAGCTTCAAAAGAATAATTGTTTACTAGTATAATGTGTCCAACTAGGTTAGGTTTCAACAAGAGCAGATAAATGCTCAGCTCAAATCTTCGAATCTCGATAAAAAGCACGCGCGCGAGCGTAGGTAGATTACAAAAAAACTGTATTCTATGCTTGTTTCATACTATGCAATAAGGACATGAGATTATGGGACGAACAAGCAGCTGGTAAATTATTTTTATTTCTTAAATAAACAAAGAAAACAATAAAATGATGTACCTACATAACTTCCTCAGTCCCACGAGAGACCCCCCAACACAATTATCTCAATAAAACGTCAGAACCAGGGAAATAATCCAGAGATATGAACAAAGCATTATTGGTATGTAATGAGCATTATTAGATAGACCGACCGGTCCATAACTCACGAATCGGAAACGGGGCTCGCTGACATTATCATCACTGTAATGCCGATGCCGGTAATAAATTTGGACAATACTGCATCGGTAATATGGAATCAGAATCAGAATGCTTTATTTGTAAACATATTATGTCAAATTACAACAGTGTGCGAGATAGGAGTGAGGCGTATTTATCGTCACAGATAGAAATCACAGATATTAAAAAATAGCAGATAGCAATTGCTCCTAATGATAAAAAATATCTGTTACTTAAAATCACAGATCATCAAGACTGTTACTGTTAAAACTTCGGATACGATTTTCGACTTTAACGAAAAGAAATAAAGAAGATATTCAATTGAGTTAATACGTATTTATCGTCTGTACAAAAATCACAGGCTGTGATTTTATGACAGATAGATACGATTTTCGACTTTAAATCAAAAGAAATAAAGATGATATTCGATTGAGATACCTATTTATCGTGCGTACAAAAATCACAGGCTGTGATTTAATAACAGATATTTGGATCTGTTATTTTTTTGTCACAGTCACAGTGATCACAGATATCGTGTTTCACCTGTTACAACCCATCTCTAGTGCGAGATGTTACAGATTGTTAGCTCCTCTATGTTTTGCTCAGAGGCGAACAAATATATTTAGTTTCACATTAGTAATCAAAATCAAATCAAAAAGGTATTAATAGGTACATGCGTATCAATACAAAAATACAATAAATTTCAATAAATGTCAAATAGATTAAGTTACATGTCATAATAATGCATAGTGTCAAACAATTCAAAATCGTCAAAATAAGTGAGGTGATGTAAAATTTTCTGACGAGTAATTATAGAATTATCGCCCAAATATTCCTGGAATTGGGGTATCATTTTGATGTTTGCAATAAATAAATAAAATAAAATAAAATTGTTTATTTCAATTACAAACGGGTTACAGCAAACACGATTTGGAGGTCACCTTTTAAGCGATGAGATGCTTGTGTTAGGTGACTCCGCTCTTCCTCTTAACAATTAAACAGTGTATGCAATTGAAAATAAAAGAGAATACAAAAATACAAAATAAAAAAAAAAAACTGAAAGATATATAACAATACAAAAAGTATACCGTAGCGCACTTGTGTGGGTATGTGTGTGTGTGGGTATGAGTGTGTGTGGGTATGTGTGTGTGCGGGCGTGCGAGTTTGTGTGTGTACAGTCACGGACTTTAATTGATGAGCCACCTTCAACCTTTTCAATTTTGCAGTTTCATACATTCACGAGATTACACGATTAAACACGAACTCAAATCGCACGCTCGTAAAGAAGATGACAAATAAATTACTTTTAATCGGAAATATCCATAAAGGTTGACTTTATTAGTTAACCTCTATGGATATTTCCGATTAAAAGTAATTTATTTGTCATCTTGTTTACTTTCATACATTCACGAGATTACACGATTAAACACGAACTCAAATCGAAAGCTCGTAAACAAGATGACAAATAAATTACTTTTAATTGGAAATATCCATAGAGGTTGACTAATAAGTTCTCAATGATAAAAATAAATACAATGTTGCATTAAGTTTATCCAATCTATTTGATACCGACCTCCTTTGAATCAAAGCTCATTAACTCGATAATTATGAAAACATAACTGAAGACAGTGACAGTTGAAATATCAAGATGACAAATAAATTACTTTTAATCGGAAATATCCATAGAGGTTGACTAATAAGTTCTCAATGGTAAAAATAAATACAATGTTGCGTTAAGTTTATCCAATCTATTTGATACCGACCTCCTTTAAATTATAGCTTATTAACTCGATAATTATGAAAACATAACTGAAGACAGTGACAGTTGAAATATCAAGATGACAAATAAATTACTTTTAATCGGAAATAGTCTTATCCATAGAGGTTGACTAATAAGTTCTTAATGATAAAAATAAATAAAAAGTTGCATTAAGTTTATCCAATCTATTTGATACTGACCTCCTTTGAATCATAGCTCATTAACTCAATAATTCTGAAAACTTAACTGAAGACAGTGACAGTTGAAATATCGATGTCAGAGAATTTCTCCGTACGCTAACGTTTATCGTTGCTAGGTTACTGTTGCTAGACCTGCAATTGGTTGACTTTGAGTAGTCACTGCTGTCAAGTTCGTAGTTCTGCTTTCAGGTTAGCCAACCGGTAAAGATATGAAGTACCTATAATTTTCTTCTTCTAATACGAAGACATATGACTTTGCGTGTCGGGAACCGAATAAACCCGATTTGCATTACACGGCTAAAATGCGAACAGTACCAGGTGGCTCATCAATTAAAGTCCGTGACTGTACGTGGGTGTGCCTTGTGTATATGAGTTAATTTAGTTGATTAGTTTTAGGTTTTAGGTTAGCCCTGCGACCTTGTCTTGGGATCGGAAGAAGCCAAAAGCAGCTTCTTCCACTAACGATTTAGCTACTGTGGTCATGTAAGTAACTGTCACAGATTATAGAAGCGATGAAACCAAAGTCTCAATGTCGTCGTAGGTTTTGTTCATAAGCAAGCAAAGATAGATATGTTTCAAGACCTTTGTGTAAACATGTTAATAAGCACGGTGTGTCGATTTACGAGTCCGGGAGTGTATTTTCGACTTTCGTAAAATAACATACGAATTCCTGACTAAAAAAAATAAGAGGTGTTGTAGGACTTGTTCTGTTGGAACGAAGTTCTTTATGCTGAATAAGTATTAGTTGCGCCCCGCGGTTTCACTCGATCGTCTCGATCCCGCGAGAATATCGGGGAAAAAGTCCTATTGCAGGTCATGGTCTACCCCTATGTCAAACTTTATTCAAATCCGTCCAAGCGTTTTAGCGTGCGTAAAGCGTAACAAACAAACAAACTCACTTTCGCATTTATAATATTAGTTAGGATAGGAGTGAGGCGTATTTATCGTCACAGATAGAAATCACAGATATTAAAAAATAGCAGATAGCAAATTGCTCCTAATGATAAAAATATCTGTTACTTAAAATCACAGATCATCAAGACTGTTACTGTTAAAACTTCGGATACGATTTTCGACTTTAACGAAAAGAAATAAAGAAGATTTTCAATGAGTTAATACGTATTTATCGTCTGTACAAAAATCACAGGCTGTGATTTTATAACAGATAGATACGATTTTCGACTTTAAATCAAAAGAAATAAAGATGATATTCGATTGAGATACGTATTTATCGTCCGTACAAAAATCACAGGCTGTGATTTAATAACAGATATTTGGATCTGTTATTTTTTTGTCACAGTCACAGTGATCACAGATATCGTGTTTCACCTGTTACAACCCATCTCTAATTAAATAACAGGCACAATGAAATAAATTAAGTTTAAGATAAACAGAAAGGAAAAAATATATATTGTGTCGTGACGGTTAATACATTAAGCTGAGCTGAAGCCCTATTGGCAATATAATGATTGTTTTCTGTTTTTATAGTTTTAAGGTGTACCTATTTGTCTGCCTGCTGTAATAACAATAAACGCATTTTTCTTTCTTTCTTTCAAAGTTACACTTTTTTCATTTGCAGAGAATAACGTGCGATAAGGAACTTCATTCCAAAAAGTTCATCGGAAGAAACATCGTCAAAATTTAGAAGACCAGATCAAAGTGAATAACTCATCATACAGAAATGCATGACCTGAAATATGAGCTTATTACTAAACCAATTTCTCAAGCAGGTCTCCATAGATTTGAACTTTGGAGAAAACTAGGAACTTTGATTATGAATAAATTGCACTATGTCTTTGTTTCTTACAAAGTTTAGATACCACCCTAAGTTATACTCCGTAGGGACATGCAGAAAATAATTAATAATACTAGTTATATAATATTAATTAATATAATTCCTTTTAAATACACAATCTTTACATTTTTAATTATTAATATCAATTATTAATTATAGCTATCGACCTATTTATTGAATACTAGCTTCCGCCCGCGACTTCGCCCGCGTGGTATGTCGACAAAAAGTGTCCTTTCTCAGGCTCTAGACTATCTGTGTACAAAATTACATTTAAATCGGTTCAGTAGTTTTGGCGTGAAAGCGCGACAGACAGACAGAGTTAATTTCGAATTCATAATATTACTAAGGATATCTACTTATTAGACAACACACGGCCTAAAGAGCTGGGTCTTAAAGCATGAAATTTTGTAGTTTGAAAAATCCCCTAAAGAGGTTAAAAAGGGGATGAACGTTTGGATAGAAGTGCGTCACTTCTACCAATGGGAAATACCATGGGGAACATGGCTTGTCTCTTCATAAAAAACTTTAATTCCGCAACGGAATACCGGTTTATTTTGCATCGGTCGACGTCATCACGTCAATGCGAATAAGAGTTAAATGAGATCACAAATGGAGCATAAATAGATAGATAAGACGTTTATTTGGTGCACACAAAAGACAGCACAACATACAAAAACACGGTTAAATAATAACTAATTACATGAATAAATAGCTACAAGGTGCCAATATACAAAAAAAAATAAAAGGAAACTAGACACAGTGACAATTACGAAAGATGCAAGGTGCGGTGTGCAAAAAAATAAAAGTGTTTTTTACTCAATGAACTTCAATTTACTACTTTTAGCCAGTTGCTAATTGTTCGTACAATAATGTTATGCGAAGTTACTTAATAGAAAAGCAACCATGAATAATCTAGACGTATCAGCTCTATATTAAGCCGTTAACCCGTTGGTCCTGGCTGTCATTTGTAAATCTTTGACAGTCGTTTCGGGTCGTCATAAGCCCGAAAGTCTGACAACCAGTCTTACCAAGGGGTATCTTGTTACCCAGTAACTGGGTTGTGGAGGTCAGATGCAGTCGCTCCATGTAAAATACTGGTATTCAGCTGCATCCGGTTAGACTAGTAGCCGACTCCAACATAGTTGGGAAAAGGTTAGGCAGATGATGATGATCAGCTCTATAACCAATCTTCAATATGCATTTGCCAATACACCAAACGCCAACTCAATCAAACGCCTTAGTCAGATCCAAAAATCCGTTCATCAAAAAAACCCAGTCGTTCTTAGTTCACCTCGACATTTTACGGGTATTTTTAATTATTACGGCGGGTCGGCCGACGTGGAGTAGTGTCGAGCATCTACTAACAATGCCGAGGCGCACAATGATCTCTACAAAACAAATGTTCCACACAGCAATACCTGTGTTATTTGTTGTTTCGCCTTTCTGCTTTCTTGTCTGGATTAGCGTCTTAAGTAAGTGTTTTGCCTGGCTTTTGGTCTGATGGATGAGTATAGAACTTTTAGGGATATATGAATTTCAAAGTTACGTTGTAAATGTCAAGTTTAATTGTCTGCAGTAAAAAAATGTAAGCTAACGTTATCCTCATTAATCCGGATCAATATTGAAGAAATGTTTAATATGCCAAAGAAAAATAATTAATGACACACATTGAAAGAAAGAAAATAAGAAAAAGTATTTTATTGGGACTCGCACAGGAAAATCACAAATTAAACTAGGCACAAACATAGGAACATATAAAAACAAAAGCACATATAAAATAAAATAAAACAGAAAGTCCTGCACGGCCAAATGGCTCCTATCTCAGCATGATGCTGCGAAATTTAAAAATAAGTGTCGCAGCGCTGGCTGTTAAATATTCTGATGCTGTGATGTCACGGGCAGAAATAAATAAAACAGATTTATGTAAAATGGAAATAAAAATGAATGAGTATTTATTTAATATAATAATTATTGTGTGAGCGCCTGACGTAACTTCATTTCTTGTCACGCAAAAATAACCTAATTCATTAAACTCACTCAACAGAAGCCCTA
This sequence comes from Lithophane semibrunnea, assembly GCA_947363905.1. NCBI lineage: Eukaryota > Metazoa > Arthropoda > Insecta > Lepidoptera > Noctuidae > Lithophane > Lithophane semibrunnea. The sequence goes on from OX376209.1 coordinate 6,221,371, forward strand.
TCAATGAATTAAAAAATATACAGAACAATAAAGCAATATAAAAGCAAGTGCAGCCTAGAAATAAAAATATATCACATAATCACTTAAATCAAATTGAACCCGAAGTAATTTAACGATGAACCTTAATACAATGAGACACTCTTTTCTTTCTCTCCGAAAACAAACCCATTACTTTGGAAACAAATACTTTATTATTCCATGCTGAAACTAATAACAAATTAAATTGCTATATAAAGAAAACATCCCTTAACACTACATTACATTAACTAGATTAAATTCAAGAAAACAACTTATTGCTATCATGAATAATTGATTTCTGTGTCTCTAGGTTACGGGGACATAAGTAGAAGGAAACAAAATTTTGTTGTTTGTAGTAATAAATTCAAACCTTGACTCATTGTATATATGTTTGTTACTGTCAATCAAATAAGATATTAAAATGATTAAAGATATATGTAGACAATAGCTGTCAAAGTCCTTAACTAAAGTGGTGCTAAGTCCAAACTCGTCAATGCTTCGTTAAACTTGGCAGACACTCTTATCTTAAAACCCAATCATTCCTGACTTGAAGATAAGCCAGAGAATAAATTGCATAAAATTAAAAAGACCGATAAAAGTGTTCATCCAAGTTTGACAATTAATCAAGTAGATAACAAATTGGGCTTATATCGCTTTGACATTATTGTTTGGAAAAAACCATTGTAATCTTGAATTCGTACGTTGATGCATCAACAAAGATACAACAGTTAATTTATAATCATTAAAGAGATAGCAACGAGCTTATTCGATTATTATAATGAGGTGTTACTCATTATAATAATCAGAATAACACTAGTGATACAAATATATAAATAAATTAAGTTAATTGGGAAAATGAAATAATGTCCATAGCCATACCTCGTTTGGTATTGGTAACCAATGTCAACAGCCGTATTAATAACTGGCCATTGATAAATTCCAGTGACAAAGCCTACTGGCAGATGCTCAATACTGAAAGCAATCACTTTACGAACCGTTGGCTGGCTTAAAAAATGGATGACAATCACAAAGAAAATTCAACTTAACCTCTGACACGTAAGGTCTACATTTGGATGCTATCCAAACTGGCGTGGTGCCAAAATCGAGTAATGAAAGCGATAGGCGGCGTGCAAAATTTTAATGCGTTGTCGAAACTTCATGAGGACCCTCTTTTGTGGTATATTACTATGATTTGTATTCAAACTATTGTTTTAATAAATCGTTCCAGTATTTCTGATAAAAACATTTTTGCTTCTGACTGCGCAATTGACTATTTGTCAATCTTTCTGATTCTCATTTTACTCTTTAGAAAACTGTGTAATGTTTCATTAAGAAGATATTTCTTTATTTAAAGGCTCTTATAAATGACTAATAAAGAATTATTACTTTCTTAGAATCATACCTTTTGTTATAAATTGAATCAACAGATCCGAGATACATTACTTAATCAAATTTAAATATTATAATTGGATCTTGAAACAGATTAATACCGACAGCCCTGGAGCGTTTCGGGAATAAATTCAACAAAAATAAACCAACATTCTAATAAGCGGTAATCTTGAAAGAGATATTTGTAAAGATAATAATGGAAATGGAAGCAAAAGGAATATTGTATTTAATTTGGAATATGATATTGAAGAAATGGAGGACTATAATGTGCTTTGATACAAAGCCGGATTTAATTTCCAAATTGATGATAGCATAAAAATCAAAGAGGTTCATCATTAGGTATAGGCGACCAGTGTGAACCATTTCCAAATTGTATCTTGAAGATACTCATAAATGACCACAGAAGCATCCTAATACAATTTAGCTTTATAGCACCCGAAGAACCACAAACTCCTGTCCGCCATTACCACGCCCATTCATTTACGTTTCAATGATGTTTATTCGTAATTTAATTAAAAGTTTACCTATTAAAAGCAACGATGCTCATGTTTATGCAAAATCGCTATACCAGGGGTTCACGACAACTTTGGAAAATTTAATAACGCCGGACACCAGTGGCCAGTTTAGGCTAAATAGTTAGAAAGTTGTGCAATGTGATTAGGAATGGAGGAAACTGTGGATTATCTGACAATCGTTGCAAGTTATAATTGGCACGCAATCGGGTCTAGCTAGAAACGTTGAGTCAATTCAATTAGGAACAGAATTCATATTAAACACTTTGTAGAGAGATGTGTCAAAAATTAAGTTTTGTTGTGCTCGTGGATAAGTAATAGCAGCCGCACGGGTCGATCCATCAGGTTAAGCTACACTTGGCGGGGATGGTCCGTTGATGGGTGACCATCTTTGCATACCAAGACTCCTCCGTGCCTCGGAAAGTACATTAAGCCATCGGTCTCGGCTCTCATTCTTGGATCTTTGACCGACGTTACGGGTCGTCAGAAACCCAAAAGTCTGACAACCAGTCTTACCAAGGGGTATCGTAATACCCAGTTACTGGTTGTGGAGGTCATTTAGACAGTCGCTCCATGTTAAATACTGTTATTCAGCTACATCCAGCTAGACTGGAAGCCGACCCCAACATTCTTGGGAAAAGGCAGGCAAATTGTGTCTCGTTCCTTATTTTGAGTGCCAGAAAGCCAGCCAGTCAGCCATCAGTCATCAGTAGTTATAGTCAGCCAACTGACTATAACTATAAGAAGAATACTATCAGAAGATGAAAAAGACTGTAACTATTGCGAGAAGAGTTTTGAATAATGTGAATGGTTAATAGAAGACACAAATACCAAAGAAGTGATCAAAGGATTGTGTGAAAGATGGTAACGGCTAAAAAATAAAATGAAAAAAAAATAAAGGAAGGGAATAAAGATAAATCAGATAAAGATAAAAGAAATAAGAAGAAAAATGATGCAAAGAGCCTTAGTAAGAGATAAGAGCACGAAAAAGATGATGAACTGTAACTACAAACTATTCCGAGTAAAGTCTAAGAAGTACCATATTCTATTCCAAGTTACCAACTCTACGAGTATAACAACAAAAACAAATATAATCTTGGTTGTGCTCAGCCATTATGGCGTACCTAAAGTAGTACCCAACACATATAACATTCGCATTTATAGTGCCATTAAGAATTATGTATTTCTATGTTATACAAACTAACTCCAAACTGTTAATGACGTGTTAGTTTTAAGGCCTGTCCCAAAACTTGTGACTGAAACTAAGTATAAAGTTTCGACATGCTTCTAAATTGAATGAACGTTACGTGTGAAGCCACCAAGTGACGTCATCACTGGCTTGGAAGAGATTACGAGCTTTGATAGTAGCATTCTTGTTAGTAGTAAGGTCCTAGTGAAAAAGATGGCACAGGATGATCTACCAAGGCTATCTAAATACTTAAGAAATTTAATGTTCGAGTTTAAAGTTTTGGCTATTGATGACTAGCACATGCAATGTTTTTATACAATCTTGGTGACGAGCTCAATGCTGTAATGCAATGAAACGTAGTACACGGTTCCGATTTAATGGATATGAATTACTACTGGTGTAATAATGTACAGAATAAAGTACTGAGATTTTTTCTCCTATAATTGAAATGTAGGTCATCTCATCTTGTAATAGTTAGAAGTAACCGGTGATTGGCTTTTGGTGAGGCCTTTGCTAAGTACCGTCGTTTCTTCAAAATAATAATAAACATTATACCTATGAATGTTGTCTTATGCAGCACAGTGTAACGGAATTCGTAAACATAATTTATTTGCGAATTTCTATAATATATTTATATGCGCATTTAATGTCATGGGTTGCCGGTTCAAATAATTTGTTCGGCCTTCAGCTAAACTGTTCCGGTTACAATTATTATCCACTACCAGCTGCGCCCCCCGGTTTCACTCGCATACGTCTCGATCCCGTGGGAATATCGGGATAAAAGGTATCCTATGTCCTTCTCCAGTTCACGGTCTATCTATGTGCCAAATTTCATCCAAATCCGTTCAGCCATTCACGCGTGATGGCGTGACCAAGGGAAATAGGGATTCATTTTTATAAATATAGATTTCGATGTTGTGACATAAAAACAATCATGTAAACGATAACCCTAATATAACTACACAAATCACATTCGAATGTTTGGTGTAATCGGATGCATTACACACAAACGCACCCTCTAATCTATCTTGATTGAAATACCTAATTATTTGATCAGCGAATTTAATAATTATAGGCTTGACTGATTATGTGCGTGTGTTGTCTGGTATCATCCTAATTTAGGAACATTTCGAGAGGTATTTCTAGTGAGTGACGTACAAATGACACATAGCTACGACAAGCATATGCATATTCAGCCTCTGTGAGAGGGAGTGAACCGTCATCTAGAATCAGTTCTCTAGGGCAACTAGAATCAGTTCTATTTCTTTGTTTTTGACGTTCGAAAGTGCCTTTAATGTGCCTATTTGAAATAAATTATTTTTTGGCTTTGACTTTGACATCCATAACACGGGCCCAGTGTGGGTTGGTGAATGATAAAAATATTAATTTATATTGTTTTTATTATTTGACTAGCTTTTTCTCGCGGCTTTGCCCGCGGCAAGTCGGAAATTATCCAATGGGAACGTACTATCGAATTATAAAGGATTTTATCTGTGTGCTAAGTTTCATCCAAATCCGTTCAGCCGCTTTTGCGTAATTAGTAACAAACATCCAAACATTTATAATATTATCAAAGTAGGATTGGTTAGGAAATAGGTTGACGATGGCTGATACAACATGAAAGGGTTTTAGGATGTGTTTCCAATCTTAAGCACAGAAATTGAATGAATATTTCATGTGTCTGTAATTTTCCGGCACCTACTTATACCTACTCTAAAATCGAAATACAGCAATCTTGCTTGACCGTATAAATTCAAAACTATGAAGTTCAAGACGATAAGGATTACTTTTCCAGAAACAGAGGAGCTCGTGGCTACGTAATAACAGCCGCACGGGTCGATCCATCAGGTTCAGCTACGCTTGCCGGGGTTGGTCTGTGGATGGGTGACCATCTTTACACACCGAGACTGCTCCGTGCCTCGGAAAGCACGTAAGCTGTTGGTCCCGGCTGTCATTTGTGGACCTTTGACAATCGTTACGGGTCGTCAGAAGCCTGAAAGTCTGACAACCAGTCTTACTAACGGGTATCGTATTACCCAGTTGCTGGGTTGTGGACGTCCGATAGGCAGTCGCTCCATGTAAAATACTGGTATTCAGCTGCATCCGGTTAGACTGGAAGCCGACCCCAACAAAGTTGAGAAAAGGCTAGGCAGATGATGAAACATTAACATCGTTTCACATAAAAAGTTATGCACCAAAATCGTAGCTCATCCTTTTCAAATTGTTTTGTGACATTCGAAAATTGAAGACGTATGTTCTCGTCAAAACGGTTTCTGATATTTACACCAAAATAAAAATACCTTTTAAGCCATGATTACCTGTCACGCTTGACATAAATAAATTACAGGCATCGAATATTCTGGAATTATTTAACCATAAATACAGCGGCTCGAAGCGCTTCATATCAAGGAAGCGACAGCTTGTGAATCTGCATTTGCCACACAAAATATTAAATCCGAGATGTTGCATTACAGGACTCAGGAAATTAAGTTACGTTACGTATTTGGAACTGCTCGAGATGCATACAGGGGTCTTAAAACAGCCACTTTGGCAGAATCATAATAGGAAAATATTATGAATCATCGTAAAATGTCACAAACTTACAATTCATAATATAATCTACGTGTAACTCATATATATTACGAAATAGTTCATCTTTTTGACAGTTTTCAATGGAGATTCGTAAAATGGTCCACAAATTATGAATTGCTTTTCTGTCAAATTAGAGGGAATTGCTAATGTGGCTGTTTTAGGCCCCCAGGGCTCAGGAAATTAAGTTACGAGGAGTGTTGATGGCGCAGTTTCGTATTTGGAACTGCTCGAGATGCATACTGTATGTACTGGCGGATTTAATATCATAATAGTCATATGAATCAATCTGCCTAGCCTTTTCCCAACTATATTGGGGTCGCCTTCCAGTCTAACCGGATGCAGCTGAATACCCGTATTTTAGATGGAGCTACTGCCTATCTGACCTCCACAACCCAGTAACTGGGTAACACGATGCCCCTTGGTAAGACTGGTTGTCAGACTTTCGCGCTTCTGACGACCCGTAACGACTGTCACAGATCCACAAATGGCAGCCGGGACCAACGGCTTAACGTGCTTTCCGAGGCACGGAGTAGTCTAATTATACAAAGATGGTCACCCATCCATGGACCAACCCCGGCAAGCGTAGCTTAACCTGTTGGATCGACCCTTGCGGCTGTTATTACTTAGCCACGAGCTCCTCGGCGCTTAATAGTAGTAGGTATTTATGTAGAATAGGAACGCCTAATGAAGTGGTTAAGAAATACTTAATATTATATATGGGACAAATGTTTTGAAACTGACAACATATAGGGTTCGATTTGAGAGAGCAATTAAACCAGGATTAGTTTCACGATTGTATTATTGTAATCAGAGGGAATACAGCAAGGGTGAACAATAGTAGGTAGGTCGAGATAATAGCAGAACACTTAATGTAGAAAACTAGGTGACGACCGGGTCGGCGTTCGGCCAGCGCGCGTAGGCGCGTACGTGTTGATCGGTTGCTAGCGCGCGTGATACTAACTATAGGTGGCGCGCGGGGATCGCGCGGCACCGACTCGAGCGCTGAGGCGGGCAGAGCGACGACTCGGTTGGAGGGGCTGAGTAGTACGGGCTCGTGGCGGAAGATTATCATTTATGCTACGCGCTATATCCTCCCCCTCCAAGTCAGCAGAAGGCTTTGGAGCTGGCTTGGCGACTGTTACCTTACGGGGTCTACCCTTCTTCCTACCATGGACGACAGCGTCCGAATCACCTACATACGGTGTGAGGAGACTGGCATGATACTTCCCGCGAGGTTGGCTCTCTTTATCTACAATCTCGTAAGTGGTTGCGGAAACAATTTTACTAATGCGATATGGGCCCTCTCGTCTCGGGGCAAACTTACTGGTGAAGCCTTTCGCGGCTTGACTAAGTCGATGGCTCTCCACGAATACGAGGTCACCCTCCTGAAACTTCGGTCCAGGTCGACGGATTTTGTCCGTGGCATCTTTACGAATATCCTGCTGGCGCTCGACATGCCACTTCACCTCTTGCAGGCGGTGTACAAAGTCCCGTAAATATGGCGTGATTTGAGGTACGTAGTTTTCTTGATCTACGACCGCTCGCAAGTCGTGGGCTACGTCCACCGGGGACCGGAATTCACGTGCAAACGTTAAAAAGGCGGCAGAGTGTCCCGTACCTTGGTTAGGGGCCGAATTTAAAGCGAATCGCACAGCAGGTAACACCTCCGGCCAACGACGATGTTCTGAATCTATCAGGATCGACAGCATCTGCTTCATCTCGCGATTTTTCCTTTCAGCTGGATTAGCCTCGGGATGATAGACGGGGGTCAAATTTTGATGAACACCGAGAACGTGCATTGCTTTTTGCATGACGGATGACACGAATTGGGTCCCATTATCTGAGATTACTCGACGGGGAAAACCATATCGCATGAAAACTTCTTCGATAAGAGCTTTTGCACACGTCTCAGCAGTCGCATCGCACAACGCGAACAGTTCCACCCATCGGCTAGCGGTGTCCTCCACCAGAAAAATCCACTTCTCTCCCTTATTACCTTCGGGAAGTGGACCAAATAAGTCCATTGCAAGAACTTCGAAACGCTGCTGAGGCACTGGGGTCTGGAGTAGACCGGCAGGTTTCAGATTTGTGGCTTTATATTTCTGACACAGATCGCAGGACTTTAAGTACTGTGCCACATAAGTTCTCATGTTCCTAAAAAAGTATTTCTCCTTGATCTTCCTCAAGGTCCGCTCCAAACCCAAGTGTCCAGCAGTGGGCGCATCGTGAAGCTCCTTCATGAGCTCGGCCCGTAATGACTCTGGGACAACTAGTTGAGGTTCTTCGGATTCTGCATCCGTGTCACAGCGGTACAACACGCCTTGTGAAAGATAATAACCTCTATCAGTCCAGCGCATGGCTGAATCTGGGTTATTCGAATCTTCAAAATCTGCTATGATTTTGTTTACCTCGGGATCCTTAAGTTGGGCATCACGAATATCATCTGGTTTTCTCTGAGGTAAGTCAATGATCACCGGACAAATGCTGCAAGAGCTTGTAGAGCTCGGCTCTTCAACATCGGCGACTGGTCGACTGAGAGTATCAGCGACTAAGTTGACTCTTCCAGGTATATACTCGATATCCAGGTTGTAACTCTGAATCTTCATTGCCCAACGGGCCAAACGACCACTGGGTGTCTTTAAGGACAAGAGCCATTTCAATGGTTGATGATCGGTGGCCACACGAATCTGCGCTCCTTCGATATATCCTCTGAATTTATCCAGAGCCCAGACAACCGCTAGAGCTTCGCGCTCTGTCGTGTGGTAGTTACGCTCGGCGGGTGTCAGCAACCTACTCGCGTACTCAATGGGTCTTTCTTCGGTAGGACTCTCCCCTTGCATTAAAACTGCTCCAAGCGCATAAGCACTTGCGTCTGTGCGCAATACAAAGGGTTTCTCGAAGCTTGGTTGGCGTAGAATGGGGCTAGTTGAGAGCCGTACCTTAAGCTCTTCAAAAGCTCTTTGCTCCTTCTCCCCCCCATTGCCAACGTCGATCTTTCTTCGTAAGGTCCGTTAAAGGACGCGCTACCTCTGAAAACTGCGGGATAAATTTACGGAACCAAGAACCGGTTTGCAGGAACGTCTTCAGCTCTTTAAGGTTCGTCGGTGGCTTCATGTTCACTACCACTTCCACCTTCGTGGGGTCAGGCTCGATGCCCCGTGCCGAAATGACGTGTCCCAGGTAAGTAACTCTATCCCTAGCGAAAACACACTTACTCCTGTTTGCTTTCAGGTTGAACAGGCGAAGGCGCTCGAAGACCTGCTGTAGATCCCTTCCATGGGCTTCCAGATCCTCGGAAATCACCAGGATATCATCCAAGTAAGCTACCACAGTGATGTTATTCAAACCAGCTCGAAATCTGTCAATAAGGCGTTGGAATGTCGACGGGGAATTCTTCAAGCCGAACGGCATACGTCGGAAACGAAACATTCCAAAGGGTGAAATAAAAGTCGTTTTGTCCCTGTCTTCAGGAGCTACTTCAATTTGCCAATAACCAGCCTTCAGATCTATGGTAGACATCACACTGTTAGCTTTGGTGGACTGCAGAACCTCATCGATAACAGGTAAGGGATACTTATCCGTTTTGGTTACCTTGTTCAAAGCCCTGTAGTCTACGCAAAATCGTATTTCTCCGTTTTTCTTAGGTACCAGCACTACTGGGGATGCCCACGGCGATTCTGCTTCCTCTATAACTTCCTCTTCTAGCATTCTATCAATCTCTTTTCTTATAATCTCTTTCTTTGCCGGTGTCACCCTGTAAGGCGGCACTGAAATTGGAGCACTGTTCCCAGTGTCTATCCGATGCAAAGCAAAAGTAGTTGGTCCTCCCCCTGGTTCAAAGATATCCATATTGGACTCCAGCAGATTGGCCAATTTACTGCGGTCCGATGGTTGCAGGAGAGTACCCTCGTCATCGCGGAGACAAAACGCGGCACACGCGGTTTCAGAACGCCCATCCTCATACAACATGGGATATATTACTTGTGAGCCATTCAAAGACCAAGAATTCTTATGGAAGTCAAGTACCATGCCAGCATCCCTAATAAAATCTATGCCGAGCAACGACTCCACAGCCCCAGGTAACACAATAAAATGGGTGGGTACAACTCTATTACAAAAATGAACATCAACCATCGCACTCTCTACATATAAACAATTGATAGAACCATCAGCAAGCTTAATTTCAGAATAGGTTTTTACAAATTTTTGACAATTTTTAACTAAAACATTTTTTAAGCTAACACTAGCTATCGATAGTTTAGCACCGGTGTCTAAAAGAGCACTACCACTTTCACCGTAAATTGTAATGTTTAACTTTGGCCTACTACGCGGATTTAATGATTCAACACCACACGCGGACACTGATTGAAACGGAACAGAAGACGCACTAGGTTTCTTCTCTTTACACTTCGAGCAGTTCGAACGAATGACGCCGGGTGCTCCACACCCGAAACATGTAACCGAAGGCGCTGGCACAGGCGACTCTCCCTCTACAGTACGGTCTTTGGCTTTCTTTTGCTTTGCCAGCCGCTGACAAGACTCTTTAACATGGCCGTACTGTTTACAGTAATTGCAATGGGGCCTTGTCTTACTAGTTGAAGGCACAGCCGTTGGCTGCGGAGTCGGCGGCGACGAGGACGTTGGAGGTTTCTTATCCGCCGGGACGCGCGGGCGGGATTCATCAAGAATATCTTCGACGCGGCGCGCCTGCGTCAACATTTCCGCAAAAGTATTAAAATCGGTGCGCGTAAGCTTTTCTCGAATGCGGTGGTTGAGCAACCCATATGCCATGTCCAACTGAACCACCTCCGGAAGCAGGAATGGTGGTAGCTGAGCGATCAACGCCCGAATATGGCACACAAACAAATCCGTAGCTTCATCTACTCGTTGTTCCCGTTCAAATATTTTTCTATATAATTTATGCGGCGGCAATCGTGGTCCAAATGTTTGCTTTAATGAGTCTACAGCAACTTGCCAGGAGACAGTGGTATCTTTTACGCCCTGCCACCACGTAGCGGCAAGCCCCGTCAACAACATGGGTAAACCACGAAGAGCGTTGTGGTCGTCGACGCCCACACACTCTTTATACGTCTCTACAGCATCAATGAACGCCAAAACATTGCTGGACTTCTCGCCGTCGAAACGCGCCGTACACTTGGCGAAGTGGCCACTATGGCCAGAATAAACTGATGTACTTACAGGTTCGCTGCGACTTAGCCTGTTTATCAGCAACAGAAGTTGCTCGGTCGACAATGTGACCGGAGCCGCTGCAGCGGCAGCAGCCAGCTGCGGATCCACCGCGGCCACCTGCGCGGCAGCGGTGTCGGCGGCAGCGCCGCGCGGAGCCACCTCCGGCGCGGGCGCTACAGACACGGGCGGCACCATGTCCTCGGAAACGGCGCCAGCCGAAGACGGACTAGCAGCGCGTGATCTCGTTAACACCATTGCGAAATAGTCCACAGAACGAACGAAACACCAACTTAGGTACTATAGGTAGTCTAGGTTCTGCCTAAGCACTAAGACTGTTCGCAGTCCCACAACAGTATAACGGTTACTAAATCACAGTTCGTAAAATAAAAGGAATTTACGCACACACGCTGTTGTGAAACGGTCCACAAACGAACTACACACTAACTTAGGTACTTTAGGTAGTCTACGTTCTACCTGAGCACTAAGACCGTCCGTAGTCTCACAACAGTATAACAGATAGTTCACTGTTCGTAACTAAAATGAATTTACGCACACGATGTTGTGAAACAGTCCACAAACGAACGCAATATTAACTTAGGTACTTTAGATAGTCTACGTTCTACCTGAGCACTAAGACTGTTCGTAGTCTCACAATAAAACGGTTAACAATGTTGTGAAACAGTCCACAAACGAACGAAATACAAACTTAGGTAATTTAGGTAGTCTACATTCTACCTGAGCACTAAGACTGTTCGTAGTTCCACAACACTTGCAACAGTTCAGAGATCGCGACGCGAACTCGGCTTTTTGTTGGTCTGAGACTCGCGATAGTTTATAAACACACTTGTAACGCACTTAGGTTTTAGATATTATTTAGGGACTACGACTTCTCATAGTTACGCGATCAAACACTCAGTTAATAGTCACCTTCACTAGTTTTTACAACGCAAATCAAGTTCACAGTTCATACCGGCACAGTTTTTAGGTCCGTAATCTAGGTTCAGGTATATTATTCCACAATACCTGTGACGAAACCTAGCGCACAAATTACGACCTTGCGCCTACGTCCGATGTATGAAATTTGCAAAACACGCGAAGTGGGCGGTAACCAAACCGGGACACGCGGTCCGCCACAAATATACTTCACGAACCTAAGGCGATTCTAGGAAGACTAGAACATTACGTCGCGCGTCGGTCACCGTTCGGCGTTCGCGCGCTTTTCTATAGAAAGTATGTACTTATACCCATAATGTACGGTAAGTAAAGATGTGATAATGATAACACTACACGACACAAACAATGATAGGTATTAGTATCCAACACGTGAAAGTTCTGCACTTCAAAATGTACCTAGTTCACTGATTCACTCACGGTTCAGCTCCACGTTAGGCTGCCAGTTATAGGGTTCGATTTGAGAGAGCAATTAAACCAGGATTAGTTTCACGATTGTATTATTGTAATCAGAGGGAATACAGCAAGGGTGAACAATAGTAGGTAGGTCGAGATAATAGCAGAACACTTAATGTAGAAAACTAGGTGACGACCGGGTCGGCGTTCGGCCAGCGCGCGTAGGCGCGTACGTGTTGATCGGTTGCTAGCGCGCGTGATACTAACTATAGGTGGCGCGCGGGGATCGCGCGGCACCGACTCGAGCGCTGAGGCGGGCAGAGCGACGACTCGGTTGGAGGGGCTGAGTAGTACGGGCTCGTGGCGGAAGATTATCATTTATGCTACGCGCTATAAACATTTAATTTATCTATGTAGTATTAGTATAGTATTTATTTCAGTAGGTATTTATGTAGAATAGGAACGCCTAATGAAGTGGTTAAGAAATACTTAATATTATATATGGGACAAATGTTTTGAGACTGACAACATTTAATTTATCCAGTGGCAGCAGTGTGCTAAATCCAAGTAAGTTTTAGAAATAGAAATAGAAATATCATTTATTTGCTAAAAACATGGTATAAAAGATGGTAATGTTAATAATGTGAAGAACCATGTTTTTACTAGAAATAATTGATTTTTCCTTAAAAAATGTATTTGATGATTGTTCTCCGTGTACGTGTTTGTATTTTTTTCTCATTATTTTTCATAGGAAATAACATTATGTCCCTAAAAGTCATAGTCCACTGGTTTTCAGAAATGCTTGAATTATCAGCAGCCTCTAATGTTCCCGCTGCTGGGACACAGGCATCTTTGAGAGGCAGTGGGCTATAGCCCATTTTGCAGGTTGGTATTGGTACCCACACTGGGCTCACGTGTGAGATTATAGCACACATCTATCACGATGTCACATGTCTTCGAATTTTTGATTCTAGGATATGCCGGTTTCCTCACGATTATTTTCCCTCATACGTCCTAGTAACACTATGGAATCGAAATATGTATATGTCGCAGGTTATACAAGTTGAGCGATAATAGTCTCTCAATTGATTATCGTAGTACTGAGGTGAGGGTAAACTCCGTGACGCGCTCACTAGAGTGGGGCGGCACGTGGACAGAGTCGTGTTAAGGGAAGTGGCTGAACGACGAGGCAGTCTTGCGAAGGCAAGGAAAGGATGCAGACCTTCACTTCTCCTAGGTGAAACTGTCGGTTTGCCCGAACGTAGAAAGTAGTGCGTGAACATTATTAGTATTGTACCTACCTGTGATAATTATTCTGAAAGTGAAATACTAACTGATTTGCTGTATCATCGTGTTTTATTGTAAACCTGCACTATGGTGTACCACCGAATCGAGATGATGACGGCACGGCACTATCGCTCAGCTATCGCTGACGCCGTCATATAAAATATAAACCGTTTCAGGCACCTGATATCTTTTGAGAGAAGTCCTTCTTTGAAACCCTCACAGCATGTATCGAATGATTAGATAAGTACCTATGTACCTACTTCTTTGAAACGGGTTTTTTCAAGTAAATATGTAGGTTTTCTTATGAAAGATTTGGGTACCAAACAAAGCTTTTTGTCATGTTAAAAGTACCATCTAACAAATAAACACTCAGGATAATACTTACTTATTCTTTTTATTTTGTCTTTCTTTAGGTACTTTCATTTTTCATGATAAAGGAAAGATGATATCAAAATAAATTGCAAATAGAAGTAGGAAAGTACCAGAAATCTCTGTCCAGTGGAGTGTAGAGGACAGGAGCGGAGCGGAGCTGTGCCATTATTAATGGAATTGCATATAATCTCCGCTCCGGTTCAGTGGACAGGGATATGCGAACTAGTTTAAAACTTCATACAAAACTGGGAAGCGGAGCGAGGAAGCGGAGCGGGGAAATGGAAAAAACCGTCTAGCTCCGCACAGTCCGCAACTCCGCTTCGCACTACCTCGCTCCGCATCAATGGACAGACACAGTCCGCAACTCCGCTCTATATTACTCCCTCGCTCCGCATCAATGGACAGGCAGCCTAACGCCTTTTAATTGACTATTACAAAGTCATAATATAGTGGACATTTCGTCCCGATTAAAACTAAACACAGTCGACGATGGCACAGTGGTACGATTAAACAATTTTTTTTTTAGTTCCTTACTTTATGTCCTCTAGAGGGCGCCATTTTAATTTAATGTGACCTCACATAGCGTATAACCAGCGGACGATCAAAACGGTTCCAACGATACCTCATTTGTCAAATGGTGATGAGTGGTTTAGAAGATAGGAGGGAACAGATGAACATACATACATAACGGTCACAATCATAACCCTTCTTTTTTCTTCGCCGTAGTCGGGTAAAAAATCAAGATTTTACAATGAGCATCGTTTAAAGGTCTAACATACATTGTGGAACAAAGTTTACTATCGCACGTTATACTCTGCACTGGTGAATGAGAGCTAGACCGAAAAAAGTGTTGACCGTCACGACACTTTGGTTACACTTCTTTCGGTCTAGTATGCAAAATCCAAAGGAACTTCGTTCCAACCTGCTACCTAATTACGTAACTTATTTTCTTAACCGATTACGACTAATTTGTTTCATTTTGACAGTTCAACAACATTCATTGCGTTATTTACGTTGTTGAGCAGATTTTTTTTTCGAACTTGTGAAGCAATTGATTAGACATTTTTGTTTCAAACCGATTCCAATTCTGATTGATCGTGTATTACGCAATTAGAATGCGGGTGTGCCACGACACCTCTCGACTGTTTTAATTCTAATATCGTTTTACTTAAAAATTTCTACTTACCAAAGCATCTTTGCCCTTGACATTAGACAATACTACAATCAATGAACATTGTATATTGGGCCTCATAATTGCTTTATCATCCTAAGATTGATTGTCACTTGCACGTCGTAAAACGACAAGATATATTCGTCTAAGTGAGAGAGATAGTTTCAAACTAGTGAAATTTTAAATTATTGGGAATGATCATCATCATAATTTTAGCCGAAAGATGTCCAGTGCTGGACATAGGCCTCCCACAAGCACCGCGACTTCAACCGGTTCTGTGCTTCCGGCACCCGGCGCATTCCTGCGGCCTTCACCAGGTTTTCGGTTCAACTTCCAACGCTACGTCTTCCGATACGCAGTCGCCACTCCAGAATCTTTCAGGCCCATGGACCATCCGTTCTGCGAGGGGCTGTCCACTGCCACTTAAGTTTCACAATACTTCGAGAATTGGTTTGTCTAAATTGATAAAGCAATTGCGAGGCCGACTATACATTCAACATCACTTGTATTGATTTCATAGCAAAAACGATTGGCTATTGCTTTCTCAAACAATGTCGTTGTGATCTGTCTTACTTGATTTATGCCCCTGTTTACTGCAGAATGGGCAGGGCTAACATGAACATTTTATTTGCCCTCAAGCCCATCCGATTTTCAATATAGATTATTATTAATAACGTTCTTGTCTCCTTGAGTTAAATGGAAGGCACCAATTTTCAATGAGCATTCACCTATACTACGACGTATTAATGCCATCATTTTTTCAGTGTTAGTTAGAGACGGAGCTATACAAGGCCGCTAGCACCATCCTTTTTTCGCAGTGGAATAATAATAGCATTCTTCATAGTCAGCCCCCCTTTTTTTTTTTGACGATGGGATATCATCCAATGACTTCTTCCGCCCTGGGCGGAGCGGTAGGGCGTGTCAGACTCTTACTGACTAAAACCCATCCGTGTTCCTTCAGTTGCCAGTTGCCAAGTTCCCGGTATCCGTTTCGGATTTTCGCGCAACCCTGGCAGGCATCGGTCCTAGCGGACCCCGCCAACGTAGCGGACCCCGCCAACCTAGCGGACCCCGCCAATATATAGTCAGTAGTTGATCTTTCAACGCGTGTTGTAGCTTATTGCGCAACGTGAATTTCTTTGAGGCGTTTATATCAGCTTTTCTTTCATTCCTTCCATGTCCAACATTCTTCTGCCATTTTATTTTATTTTACTTTATTTGGGAAAACAAACGGTTACACATTACAATATGGTTAAGAACTTAAAACTAAAATGGTAATATAAATGTATAACCAACAACATTTTCCACATAATATAAAAAAGTTAAACTAACATGAACATCGTGCGATGTAAAGTACATAGACTTGAAAGTATGAATAAATGTTAAAATAAAACTAAACTGAAAGTTATACAGGATAAAAAAAAAAAAAAAAATTTAAAGAATGGAACTATGGTTTTAAATTGCTATGTACTTAATTCTGCTATGGTATTAAGAGCAATACTTCTAAATTTCCCAGCCGAAACAGCAAAGAACTCAATATCCTGGAAAATTTTATTGAACTGAGTGGTAAGACGTCGTAGGGGTGCTCGCGAGCCTGCGTTTGATCGACAAGAGGTTACAGCAAACAGCGGTCGCGCGCGCACACCTCGACATATAGTTGTTCTAGGTACTACATAACTTATTCTATTACTTATATCTATACAATCGAATTTATTGTTACATAAATCAAACAGAAATATCGATTCCAACATTATACGTCTAGATTTAAGATCTTGAAGTTTAAATTTATTTAGTAAGTCGCTATAAGATGCATACCTGCGAAAACAACGGTAATGCATGGCCTTTAGAAATTTGCGTTGTACTTTTTCTATCATGTTAGAATATTTTTCATAGAAGGGATTCCACACCGGGACCCCGTACTCCAACTGAGACTCCTGACCAGAGTTTTATATAGGTATAAGTAAGTACTAGGACGCCTAAATTCCTGAGCCGATCTCATTACAAACCCGTACATACGAAAAGCATTGTTCACAATTTTAGTAACGTGAGCATCTAGATGGAGTTTGTCATCTAGCAAAACACCAAGATCACGAACCACTGTTTCTCTTGCCAGATCTGTATTGTGCAAGGTATATGCATGTTTTAATAAGTTTTTATTTTTAGTGAAACTAATGCAATGGCATTTGGATATGCTCAATTTTAATTTATTTTTTACACAATATGCAGAGAATCTATTCAAGTCTTCCTGCAGCAATAAACAGTCGCGTAAATTAATAATCGGTCTAAAAATTTTTAAATCGTCTGCGTATAGTAATAATTTAGAATTTAGAAAACACGTACTTATATCATTAATAAACATAACAAACAAAAGAGGACCCAGTATAGAGCCCTGAGGAACACCGGAAGTGACATTTAGGGTCGAAGAATTAAAACCGTTTATCACAACTCTCTGAGATCTGTTAAAAACGTAAGAAGAGAACCATCTCAGTAGGTCGCCACGTATGCCATTAAAGGCAATTTTACTCAAAAGCAGTTGATGGTCCACTTTGTCAAACGCCTTTTGGAAGTCCGTGTATATAGTGTCAACTTGAATACGAGAGTCCATACTATTAAATAAATAGTCAACAAAAGTTATCAGGTTAGTGGTAGTTGATCTTTTTTTGACAAATCCATGTTGATGTGGAATTATGCTATTATGTAGTAGAGGATAAACCTTATCATGAACAAGTCTCTCAAATAACTTGGAAAATACCGATAATATCGAAATAGGTCGATAATTTTCGATATATTTGCGAGTTTCCAAGCTTGGGGAAAGACTCCTTTTGAAATGGATAGGTTAAAAATAATTTGTAATGACACACACAGATTAACAGCAGTCTTTTTAATGAACACGACTGGTAAGCCATCTGGTCCCGGGCCTTTTGACAGATCTAATGCTTTTAGCGCACTTAATATTTCATCAGCAGTAAACTGAATGCTACTAAGGAGAGAACAGGTTTCAGAGTAATCTTCTTACTGCAATGAAACACTGTGACTTGAAGTGGATGGCTCATATACCGAATTGAAAAAGCTTGAGAACAAATTACAGATGTCTTCAGGGTTGTTGGCTGAATGATTGCTATAGTGCATGATAGAAGGGAAGCTTGTAGAGGATTTGCGGGAAGAAATGAACATCCAAAAGTGCTTAACATTAATCCGGATGCCGTCTTCTACAGAGGCAATGTACTTTCTGTAACAATTTTTGCTCTCAACTTGGAATCTGGAGCGGTAAATGGAAAACTGCTCGTAGTCTGAGATATTTTGATACATCTTCCATTTTACCCAAGCTTTGGCTTTATTTTTGTAAATATGAATAAGCGATTTTGTGAACCAAACCGGAAATTTTAACGATCTACAGTTATTGAGTGGAACGTGTTTCTTAATAATGCTGAAAACAACGTCATAAAACGTGTTCAAGGTATCGTCAATGGTTTGGTTAACTAAAAATTCCTCCCAATTAATGTCTTTTAAATCCGCATTTATGTCATCATAATTTGCCTTGTAATAATTATATTTTTTAATCACCTTGCGGGCCATGGAATCGTATGGTACAGTTAGAGAAATAAAAACATTAAGTGGTGGATGGTGGCTGTCAAGCTGCAGTAAACAGTCTGTGGCTCTAGAAACATTGCATTCACCGTTACCAATAACCAAATCCAATATTTTGTAACCCGTATTCCGTATTGTATTGTATTGATGAGCGTTGAGGAACGACAAAAGTGCACTCATATGATCACAAACAGGGGAGTTACCTCTACAAACATGAGCCGATAATAAAGTACTATCTGTACAAGTGATCCAGTCGATTTCTGGAAGGTTAAAGTCTCCCACATAGAAATTATCAATGTTTGTGCCACCAAGCACAATTCTCAATTTGCTTCTTCCTTCAACCCTCATCAGATCCTCTGTCCATCTCTAAGGAACCGTCTTACGCCCTATTACTGTTTGTGCTCATCACTAGAGAACTTGACTTTCCCATACGGTTGCTGGTCTTCCGAATAATGAGTTCATTGTCGCTTCAAAGTGCTTGTTACAAGAGTATTTACTTAAATACGTCTTTAATGGTACCTGGTACTTGTTGAAAGGCCTACACTGTTCTCCCATCCATACTAATATTATAAATTCGAAAATAACTATGTCTGTCTGTCTGCCTGTCTGTATGTTACCTTTTCACGCCTAAACCGCTGAACGGATTTCGATAAAATTTGGCAAGGAGATATATGAAATCCCGGGGAAGGACACAGGCTACTTTTTATCGACATTCCACGCGGGCGAAGCCGCAAGCGGAAGCTAGTTCTCAATATGCAATTGGAAAATATTGTAAAAGCCAATTTTGAAAAGAGTAACCGGGGAGTTTCTTGCCGGCTCTTTTCCATAGAAAACGTGTTCATAAGTGCCCATGTAGGTTTATGTGAAATAAAATAATATTTTGATTTTGATTTTTAATGGCAGCGCTTTGCTCATGGTAAAGGTTGAATAGAAATGTCTGAACTACTAAACCGCCTAACTTCGATAATATTAATGAGTGTTGGTTAATACGTGACCTTGATCGATAGTATGACCTCTGACCTTTGTAAAACAATAGGTACAAGAATTTCCTATTTTAAGACAGTTAACTAATAAGTATACCTATTATGTAAATATTATGTTACTCAGTACATGAAATATAAATATTTAGACTTGATAAATATTTGAATAAAAATATTACACATGATACAATTACGGATATTTGTATTGATTGTGAAAAAGCGCCCATGCGAACTGGGCTAAATAATCAAGAAACACAATCATTATATTCTTGAGCCATATTAATCAAAGAAATGTGTCTATGTGTCAATAAATGAAGCTCGTATTATAGGACATGTGTCGCAACTTATTAATATAGAAATCAATAAAGCGTATTATTAGAAATAGCCGCTAACCATATTAATATATCTTGTGATTCACTTAGGGAAAAGTTCCTTGACGAAAATGGAAGTGACAAGCGAAACCCAAGATCTCAACTTTGCCAAAAAAGAAAAGTAGGTAACTAACTATAGAGGTGTACCCACAGCCATTTTTCTTTTGTTTATTTTTTGGGTACACATCTAATGTTCCTTTTAGGGTTCCGTACACAAAGGGTAAAACAGGACCCTATTACTAAGACTCCGCTGTCTGTCCGTCTGTCACCAGGCTGTATCTCATGAACCGTAACAGTTAGACAGTTGAAATTTAGGTACACATATGATGTATTTCTGTTGCCGCTATAACAACACATACTAAAAAACAGATTAAAATATCTAAGGGGGTTCCCGTACAACAAACGCCGCATTTTTTGCCGTTTTTACAGATAATGATACGGAACACTTCGTGCGCGAGTCCGACTCGCACTTGGCCGGTTTTCTTTTGTTTATTTTTTGGGTTAACACATCTAATGTTTTTTTTTTATGATTGACAAGGCGTAAACCCAGTATATTATACCGATGTTTCACGAAACCTTTTACCACGTATGACGGGTAATAAATCCTAGTTTTGGCAAACGTTAGGTACGTGTTAACGCCATTCAACGTGTATCTTTGTGTAACATGCCAACCACTAAGCCATCAAAATGATTCAGACTTTGCACGACACGTTTTGGCGTCGAGAAAGGGTTAGATCCCGGCTTTGGGAAAAATATAAACACTCATTCTATGCGTTCATGATTGTTTTAGGGTTTACCCAGAATTCTAATAATGGCTTCAAAAGTCCACATAATGTTTTCATTTCAGAATTCTGTTTCGTAAGGGAAAAAAAGGGTAATAACATACAGTTTCTCCAAAATTACACCAATCCTGACACGCGACATCCCCTATTATAGAACCCATTTTCCTCGCCTTTTTGCTGTATTTTAACAGAATCTGAGCTCGGAATAGTTTGATGTTAACGTTTCATTGCTTTAGCAACAGTTATTCAAATATTATTTTTCGTTTCATGATTCAAATGACATCCCTGAGGGTTTGTTTACTGAATTCACGGGAACCCAAGTATTTTTACCGAATGTTTTGGGTCGGTTTATTTTGGGCAAACCTTTGTGGACGTTGACTGTACTATTGACTTTTATTAGCGGTATGCGTTTGAGTGATATTTCGGTTCTAATGGAGTGGCTATTTTTTTCACAGTTACTTTTTTAAGGGTTTTCGGTTTTAGGTCGGCCTCATTTAATGTAATTATTTAGTAGCAATACTCGTAGTAGCATTAAGGCTCAGCAGGCAGCGCTACCCTTGTCGCGCCCGCAATATCGCGTTTTTTTCGAGAGTATGTATGCTTGTTCTTTGTTTGTATGTATGTATGTCTATTTCTTTGGCACGCTCTGTAGCCTGAACGGCTTGATGGATTTTAACATACGAGATGTCGTTAGGATCGTCTTAATTTGAGGGAGCCATAATTTAGGACTGGAAAGTAAAGTGTCGGTCATCCGGGCGGCTAGATGGTCGGATGATATTGTTTCGCGAGTAGAACCTATATGAGGCTGGTACAGGCACGTGCATGAGGATCGGCACAAGAAATGAGAGGCCTGTGCTCAGCAGTGGGTGATGTCAAGCTGTGGATGATAATGAGTAGCATCAACCCAGCCAACGCAGTAACAACCCAATAGTAGTTTTCAACCCAGTAATGATTGGGTTGAAAAACCTGGCCGTGACGAATTGATTCCATAACCACCTTAGTTATGGATCGGTTCACCTGCTAATGAACCCCACAAAATATAAAAACCATTTTATTGAATTAAGTAGTCAAACATAAAAATGTAAATTCGTTTGGCACTATCGATTGATTTTTATGAGATCAGAGATTTTTGAATCAAAACTTTCGACAAATATGCTTTTGCCTGAGAGATATTCCTCGACGGCATGTGAAGCCAAATCAGAGGCCTTTGGGTGGCTTTTAAACTCTGACACCACGTTAGTCCCCAGCCACACGAAAAGAAGAAGAAGACAAATTATTTAAGTGTAAAGAATACTTAGAAGACTAGTTTTATGTCATATTCAGTCATTTTGTTAAATCAGTCAGTTTTGTTCAGTCATTTATATAAAAATATAGACCCGCTCCTGCTTGGTACGATTTTTACAACCTGACAAAAATCGAGATTTCTAATTTGAAAACCTTTCGGAATAAATTCTCTAAATGATGTTCAAAACCGCTTCAAATCCGCTGTATAAGTTAACGTGGTCAGAAATGAAACAAAGTGACTTTAATTAATTATTTTATTTAAATTTAATTTTTAGATATTTATTTATTATTATAATATAATATATAAATAATAATACATTCCGAACCGATTCTTGCTACTAGACACAGTTACACTGAAATAAAATTCAGACATCTTCCAAGCTATTCAGATTATTTGTAACTATTTGTAGCTATTCAGATTATTTTAACAGCTCTTGATAGTCTCACTCATGTTCAGTTTGTGCCAAATGAATAATAGCCTCGTGACCTCGTCATCATGAATAGGCATTTGTATTCATAAGACTCTTCATCTAGTATTTTATACGGAATTTGTAATAATCTGTCCCAGAATTGAGAACGAAAATAATATCTCCATTTCTGGTACTTAAAGAATTTTATGAAGAGAGTTATTCTTTGAATAAAATAGGCTTATTATTTAACAAAAAGAAACGCCTAATACGATAGAATTAGAGTAAAGAGTTCTTACCAAACATTTTAAGGATCTTAGTTAAAAATCCTTTGAAGTTCGCTTTTTTTATGTTTCATAAAGTATTATAAGTAAATATAATTTAAAAAACCCTTTCGAACCATCAATGAATGCTGGCCGTAAATGAAGTACGTTGAAAACCAATCTAAAGCTAAAAAGTATTCAATTTAATTTTGCCAACTTTCCCATTAGCAAATACTTCTGTTTCCAATCGTTACATTTGACCCAGAACAAACAACAAAATAGTATCACCAGCAACGATAAAACTTTTCAATTCAAATGGAAATCTTGTAAAACTATTCCCAACAAAAAAATCGGGACTGACCGGCCAATTACGAGCCTTCGTCCATTAAAAAGAAAAAAAAAAGCGCGAGTTCATTAGTATTTCCCGTTTTGCCGGGAAAAGTTCTGTCCCCCTTTCCCCCACATTCTGGCTGGCGAGAAACGCTGACGGATTTAGAGTGATCGACTGAAGCGAATTCTAGAATTTAAATTAATTGGTTTTTGTTTTAGGTGTTCTAAATCTAAAATGTTTCGATGGGTTTGTGCAGGTGAAGTTTAAAATAAAGTGTATGTCAGTTTTAGATAGGACATGGTGGATTTAGCTATCGGGGTATTTTTAGAGTACAATTTTGTATACAATCTTTGTAGAATCTATGTGTACCTAGGTATAGCACACTGTAGGTAGGTAAGCAATACAATTCATTGCTTTTTATACAAAAACCAACAGAACTTGATGATTAGGTACTGATTTTAAGTGGTTTTTTCCACATTGTATGAATGGTTTCCTACTCAATTAAATTAAGCGTTGTACCCTCATAAGACTCTATTTTTTTTAAACATCTACTGCTCAACAACAAACTGCACGAATTGACACAACGAATACGAATTTAAATTAAGATTAACATGTTCATTATGTGTGTTAAATAAATAAGATTTAATTTACACAAAGTCTGTAGGTACTTTAACAATTTCCATCAGCCGAAATTATATTCCACAGTGGTTTGTGTTCATTTTAAAATGGCTCACAATTCGTGGTCTCAAATAAAATTACACTGACCGACACGAGGATTTAATTTTACTTATTTAAAACACATTAAATTAATGCTCAAAATGAGGTCTCAAATGATTATTATTAAGGGTGGTTTGTACAACGAGGTTAATTTTATTAAAAGATCTTTCTGCCTTTATAAATTTAACCAATTATCTGAAAACGTGCTCCCATTTAACTGACTCCAAAAATAGTTCATTGATTTTTGTATAACTTTTTGCACTAATTTTTCGTATGTATAACGTAAAAATATTAAGTAAGTACATAAAAACAAATAGATATTATGTATGCATATTTTATCAATTAAATCACTTAGAAAGTTAAAACGTCGAATCAATCAAATCACTCAACATAAACCACCCAATCAATTTATTTCAATAAATCCCTTTACTTATTCCCAACTTTACCCAAACTAAGGGGGTTATTCCGTTCATTTTCCGGTGTCACCCCCGATGTTCCGGGCCTGCTCTCCAAAGGGCACTTAAGCGTATGACACGCCTCTGCAAGCGAACCCGTGACATCTGGCCGGAGTCCGAAGTGACCGCTTTCTGGGGCTAAGAGGAACGCCCATGCCGTTATAAAAGGTAGGTAGGTAGTTTCGTCTAAAGTCAACGTTTAGGGTAAACATTGCCAAAACCTTGAATTGGTTTTATTATTTGTCAATTTTTAAACAAAGAAAGTGGTTTAGGCCTTTGGCAGTCTAATAGGACTGTCAAAGTTCTAAAACACTTTTTGTGCCACACCGAAGCTGATATGTGTGGGTTAACAAACTTAGGTTAGCGGCGGGGCATCTGAGGGAGTCTCTGACCGAGGTATGCAACTCCAGCATGCCTCGGTCTCGTCGACCACTGCCCAGACGCGCTGTGTACTGGTGGTCGGCGGAGCTGGCGGGGCTCCGAGCAGCTTGCGTGGAGGCAAGGAGGGCCTACACGCGGAGTCGGCGGCGGCGTCGAAGGGACCAGGCCGTCGGGGACCACCTCTATGAGGTATACGTGGAGACAAAAATGGTCCTCGATCGAGCCATCGCCGCCGCGAGAGACTCGGGGAGAGCTGAGATGCTGGAGGGTCTCGACAACGACCCCTACGGGAGACCATATAAGGCGGCGCGCAACAAACTGCGCCCGTTTGGTCCCCCGGTGGCCGAGACCCTGGAGCCGTTATTTCTTGATGGGGTGGTTCAGTCCCTGTTCCCGTGCAGGGACAACTTCACCCCACCAGTGATGGATCCACCGCAGACAGCTCCGCCAGCTGAGGAAGAAGAGGAGGCCCCGCCTGTCACGGAGTCGGAACTTGGCGCGGCGATTCTCCATATCCGCGCCAAGAAGACAGTTCCGGGCCCCGATGGTGTTCCGGCAAGAGTGGTGGCAATCGCTGCCACTCAAATGGAGGAGAGGTTTCGGGACCTTTTCAGCGCATGCCTTGTGTCTGGAAGGTTCCCGAAACCGTGGAAGGAGGGGCAGCTGTGCCTCCTTCGCAAGGAGGGCCGCCCAGCAGACTCCCCCTCGGCATACCGGCCCATCGTTCTGCTCGATGAGGTCGGCAAAATGTTCGAGGGGATAATCGCTGCCCGCCTAAAGTGCCATCTGCGCACTATCGGGCCGGACTTGTCGGACGCTCAGTTCGGTTTTCGGGCTGAGCTGTTCCTTCACTGGCCTGCCTCAGGGGCCAGGTGAAGGAGGCGATGGAAGCGGGGGACGGACTGTTGGCGGTGTCATTCGACATAGCCAACGCCTTCAACTCCGTTCCCCACTCCACCATCCTAGAGGCGCTCCGATTTCACGGAGTGCCTCGATACATGTGCAGGCTGCTGGCCAACTACCTGGAGGATCGGGCGATCCTCCTGGTAAATAGGACTGGCCAAGTCCGGCGGTACGCCGTTGAAGCCGGCGTTCCACAGGGGTCAGTTATAGGACCTCTCCTCTGGAACATCGGCTATGATTGGCTCCTGCGGGGAACTCTCCTCCGAGGCACGAGTGTCATCTGCTATGCGGATGACACTCTCCTCACCGCCCGGGGGGGGAATTTCGGGGAGGCGGCCAACTTGGCTTCGGCGGGCGGATCCTTGGTCGCGGGGAGGATCCGCCGCCTAGGTTTAACGGTGGCGCTGCACAAAACCGAGGCCGTGTTCTTTCACGGCCCTCGGCAGCGCCCCCCACCACCTGACGCCCACATCTTCGTGGAGGGCGTCAGAATTGAGGTGAAGGCCCAGATGAAATATCTGGGCCTTGTACTCGACAGCAGGTGGCGCTTCGGTCCGCATTTTAGCGGGCTGTCGTCGCGCCTGCTGAAAACCGCGGGCGCGCTCTCCTGGCTGCTTCCCAACTTGGGGGGGCCCAGCGCGCGATGCCGGCAACTTTACGCCGGCATCTTGAGGAGTATGGCCCTCTACGGGGCTCCTATCTGGGAGGACTGCCTCCAAAGGAGGGAGAACGCCGCCGCCCTGCGGGCACCTCAGAGGGCCATAGCCCAGCGAGCGGCGCGGGCTTACCGAACGGTGAGTTTTGGGGCAGCATGTGCTCTGACCGGCACCCCTCCTTGGGAACTCGAGGCGTGGGTGCTCGCCAGAGTATATGAATGGACGGCGGGGCGGAGGGCGAGAGGACAACGCTCAGGCCCGGAAGAGCGGGAGGCCGTCCGGCGGGAGGCGAGAGACGCCATCGTCGTCCATTGGACGGGGGACCTCCCCAACGCAGCTTTCGGCTGCCGAACCCTCGACGCGATTGGGCCAGTCCTGCGAGACTGGCTCGAGCGGTCGCATGGGTTCCTCTCCTTCCGTCTGGTGCAGGTGCTGTCCGGACACGGTTGTTTCGGATCGTACCTGCACCGAATCGGACGGGAGAGGACGCCGTCTTGCCTCGACTGTGGTGCGGCGGAGGACACGGCGCAGCACACCCTCGAGGTGTGCCCGTCGTGGTCCGAGCCACGCCGCAGTCTCATCGCGGTGATCGGACCGGACCTCTCGCTCCCCGGCTTGGTTAACGCCATGCTGAGGGATGAGAGGTCCTGGGCGGCAGTCGCCTCCTTCTGCGAACACGTCATGTCCCAGAAGGAGGCGGCGGAGCGCGCGAGGGAGGACGATCCTGACGCGGCGCCGCTCCGAAGGCGGAGGAGGGGTCGAAGAAGACGTCAGTACGATAGTCATCTCCGACTCCTCCCAGGTGGAGGCCAGCAGGCAATGGGTGCGGGGGCACCCTTGCCTGTATTGCACAGGTCTCCACCAGTGTCGGACGGGAATGGCCAGGTGTTCCCGGCCATTCCCGTAGCTCCCCAACCTGGGGGGCGTGCGGGGCCCGCCAGGTAGGCGGGCATGCGCCGGGAGGGTTGTGGATGTAAAGGCTGAGCCGGTTTCCCATGGCCCTCCCATTACGGCGATGTGGGAACACCGCTGAGTTTTAGTGGGTATACTGTCGTTAGCGACAGGAGTCCCACATACCCCAGACTCGTCCCCCACGAGCGGGGATGCGTAATGCATTTCTCAGCGACGAAAAAAAAAAAAAAAAAAAAAAAAAAAAGCTGAGCATAGTTAGCCGAAGCATGTATGAGCATGTATGTACAGAAAAAAAAAACATTATTAACATGAGTCCCACCAAAATTGAAAAACTTAGATAAGCAAGATCTAAAAATAATCTTTTTTTTCAACATTGATTGAACCCAATTAGTACCTTTTAGTGCCTTATTATTTAATTTCCAGGACGGTACGGAACTCCCAAAAATACAAGCATTCATGAAGCCCTCATAATTTTATTTCATTCACAGCTTCACGTGTTTTAATTTGGATAAAAATGGAAACTGGATTACAAAAATAATTAAATTAGCAGGGACACGTGTTGAAAAAGTAATTAAGCAACTTTTGTATTTTTTTTTATCAAAACTCCTGTTGGAATACACGTGATTCTCAAAAATATTTCGTGGTTTCAGGCGAAAAATAATTGGAGAACCTTTGCGGACCCGGAGTGAAGTTTGGCTTCTTTTTACCCTGGACTTTGAAACGGGTGAACGCGCCACGTGTCCAAAACTATAAACTATTTTCTTTTATTAGGTAAATTATACTTTCGCCCACCGGTTTCTTTTTTAATTTTTCAAGAGCAACGGTTATGTTGTTGGTAACACTGAAAATTATCCAACAGATGACTTTAATAGGTGGTTGTAAATGTGTACCTTCGAGGGTGAAAAATGGCCATGAACTGCGATCCTTGGAGCCGTGTACAGACACGTATAATGTGTAATGTAAATTATCGTGTAATGTATCGCGAATTCTGCGTATGGACGCACTACGAACATTACATTTAACAATCGGCTGTCGGTTTCTAGCGCTAACACAGTGTTCGTTTATCCACACTTTTCGCATTACATTAAATTACACAAGTCTGTACTCGCCTTTAGGTACTAAACTTGGTTCATAGATAAAAGTACAACAACCCAAAAATCTTGTATTTCATAGTGTCAATTACTTATAATAACCCCTACAGAAAAGAAATCTCAAGCCCTGAATATTTCAAGAAGAGACCGCTCATTCTTATACATGACCGTCATTTAAAGTCACAATGAAGGCGAGACACCGAGATAGTCCCCTAATTGGGTCCATCAAAACCGTTGTCCTACTTTGTATCGCGTCGATATTATCATAAACCTCAACTGAGTAAGTTTTTGTTAACCTAGAAGTGAAATTATATGAAAAGGGAGTTTGGCTTGTTTCGGGGAGAGCAGATTTGGCATTTTATTGTAATCATATTTAATAATTATTTTCTCTATTTCATTATCAATTAAAAAAAAAAATCTTTTTAATTCAGACATATTTGGTCCATAAAATTGTTAGTGGTACAAAACTTAAAAAAAAACTATGTTAGTTACATTAAAAAAACTAAAAACGAATTTAAGTATTTGCCGCCCTCTGGGGCCCCTGGCACACGCACTTGTGCTTGAACCCAGTGCCCCAGAAGGGGGCTGTCCAGCTTGTGGCTGAGCACGTTCAGGATGATGTTGGCGCTCCCACGCGTGCGGAACAACAATTAAGCGATTCGGTGCCGCAGCACAGTGTGAAAGCCGTCTGCGTGCGCGTGCGCAAACATCGCAGACGCATTACAGTAGCGTGGGAGCCCCACCAGCACCCTGAACGCGTTATTATATTGTATTGTAATGTGTTTTATTGTTCAATACATATGAGTTATATTTTTAAATATTAGAATAAAAAAATATATAAAAACATTAAAAATAAAAAAAAAACAAGTAATAATAAGACGGACCTAAAGTCTGATTTACACGGTATGATTCAATTGCCAGTGGCATGCAATAAGTCCAAGCAACAAGAGGTAAAAGTTGCACCGTTTCACGAGTGTTTAGATTTGTCAAATCATTTGTTGCTTCAATTTGATTGTCTCGGGCAAGAAACTTGCATCGTGTAAATGAGGCTTTATTTGAAGCAGGGAAAAAAACTGGTTTGCTCAATAAATTACGTAAATGAGGATAAACTTTCATACGATAAAACACCTTCGCGGTTAGCAGGTTGAAACCGCACAAAAATGCATGTACGTTTATTTAGGCACAATTTATTGTTACAATTCGTGACGCGTTTTCCCAACCGAGGTTAAATGCTGCGCCAAATTCACCCGTGGTCTGTGGGCTAATAGTAGAATATTTTTCCATATTTTAAATTGTTCCAAAAATGTTTTTCCTCGTAAATACATAGGTACCTACAACAAGCCGTACGTCTGTGGTAAAAATGAACAGAATAAGCTGGCCTCTAATTTTATTGAAACTCCGTACTGCGTTAGGACAGCTCAAGGTCAAAGTGTTTCCACAGACGTGCTAATGCAAACGCCAACACACACTAGGCATAATGAATGTATGCTGTTGTAGAAAGGATAGCTGCTGTTAACTTCCTATTTTCATTAGCCGTCCCCCGACACGACGACGCTTGGATCAAAATATTACCTACAACTTTTATGATATTATTTTTTTACTTTTTAGACGCTTTGTTTTTGTCGGGGGTTTTTTAAATTTTTAATTTAATTTTATTTCCAGCTTTTTAAATTTTATATTATATCACTAGTAGAAACGCTACGATCAAGACGCAGCTCGCCGAAATCTGCGTAGCTGTACGTTTTTTGCCACAGTGAAGCTTGTTACCTACTAATTCATTCTCATTCATCTTTCCTACTCCATCATCAGACTTTGATCACCATCTATCTGTAACCCATTTGTTGAGACCTTTCCAATGAGTACAAACACGATACCTCTGCTGTAAGTTCTTAAGGGAGTTGGGTATCCTGCAAATTCCAGGTGATGCTGCAGCATCAGCTCAAGGTTACTACATATATTCTTTTCATATCATTGAAATAAGAGAATTCTAAATTTCCAATCGATTAGACCTGTGGAAGATCACATCCATTCATCAACTAGAAAAGAGCTGATAATTTTCAAACGGCTGAACCGATTTTCTTGAATCATAGCTAAGAACACTCTCGATTAAGTCACCTTTCAAACAAAACCAAAAAAATCAAAATTGGTTCAGCCGTTTGGCAGCTACGATGGCACAGACAGACACACAGATACACAGATACACACGTTAAACTTATAACACCCCTCTTTTTCCGTCGGGGGTTAATTTTTTACTTTTTAGACGCTTTGTATTTGTCGGGGGTTTTTTAAATTTTTAATTTAATTTTTATTTCCAGCTTTTCAATTTTTATATTATATCACTAGTAGAAACGCTACGATCAAGACGCAGCTCGCCGAAATCTGCGTAGCTGTACGTTTTTTGCCACAGTGAAGCTTGTTACCTACTAATTCACTCTCATTTATCTTTCCTACTCCATCATCAGACTTTGATCACCATCTATCTGTAACCTATTTGTTGAGACCATTCCAATGAGTACAAACACGATACCTCTGCTGTAAGTTCTTGAGGGAGTTGGGTATCCTGCAAATTCCAGGTGATGCTGCAGCATCAGCTCAAGGTTACTACATATATTCTTTTCATATCATTGAAATAAGAGAATTCTAAATTTCCAATCGATTAGACCTGTGGAAGATGCTCACATCCATTCATCAACTAGAAAAGAGCTGATAATTTTCAAACGGCTGAACCGATTTTCTTGAATCATAGCTAAAAACACTCTCGATTAAGTCACCTTTCAAACAAAACCAAAAATATCAAAATCGGTTCAGCCGTTTGGCAGCTACGATGGCGCAGACAGACACACAGATACACAGATACACACGTTAAACTTATAACACCCCTCTTTTTCCGTCGGGGGTTAAAAAGAAAAGAGGAGCTCGTGGCTAAGTAATAACAGCCGCTCGGGCCGATCCATCAGGTTAAGCTACGCTTGCCGGGGTTGGTCCGTGGATGGGTGACCATTTTCACATATCGAGACTCCTCCGTGCCTCGGAAAGCACGTTAAGCCGTTGGTCCCGGCTGTCATTTGTGGATCTTTGACAGTCGTTACGAGTCGTCAGAAGCACGAAAGTCATACATCCCTGTCGTCTTATTATTCCAAGGTAGGTGTTAGCACGACTCACAAGTCAGTCGTGAAAACGGATCACCTTACCCTGACAAGTGAGAAATGTAGTTTTGCCGTGTGGGCCAATCGATCTATCAATTTAAAAGTAGCTTACAGGGTATTTGCATCGGATATCTTTCCTTTTTGAGCGAGATATGTTAGGTTTTGACTTCATCTTCTATAGGTCTAGTCTAGTGTCGTTTTCAAAAGATATGAGCTTGACCTTGTCCACCACAAGGTTTTGTAAACGGTGTCAGTTACGGTTTTCATGAAAATTCACGCCACCAGTTGGCACCACTTTCACAAGAGGTCTTCCATTTAGACATTGAATATAAAAATATGATGACGTTCATCATTCGTTTCGCATTCATTCGTTCATCATGGAGTCACGACTAAAGAAATTGAAGACACTTGGAGACTTTTGACAGGTGCCCCGACCTTTTTTTTTTGACGTTGGGAAATCATCCAATGACTTCTCCCTCTCTGGGCGGAGCGGAAGGGCGTGTCAGACTTTTACTGACTAAAACCCACCCGTGTTCCTTCAGTTGCCTGTTGCCAAGGTCCCGGTATCCGTTTCGGAATTTCCCCCAGCCCTGGCAGAGGTGCCCCGACCTGATGTTTCAGTCCTGCTACCACGTAAACGTCATTTCGGAAAACCCTCATTCAATGTTATTTTATTAGAACGAGTGACGTCATTTTTTACATCAATATGAACAAATGACTATCGAAATAATGTGCTAGGCTCAATGGTTATAAACCAATATGGCCATGGTTGTAATAGCGATTACCAGCCATATGGATGGTCGAATTCACTATTGAACCAGTAACATCATTTTACATTAAGAAAAATTACGGCTTTACTATGCTAGCTACTACTATAGGTACTCATGCCAAAAACCATAATACAAAATAGGCATAGTAAAAGCATCTACATACATTAAAATACCGATATTTCCCCTCCAAAACAAGTACTAGCGAAATCTCAGACACCCCAAGAAACCATAAACGCTACATATAAAACAAAAATGTTCCCAAGGACCCCTAATTGGGTCCTCTCGTGTTGGTGTCCCGAATTTATTCGTCCATTATCATTATTTATGTTTTCTTTTACCATAGATGAGACTGTTTTACTTTTTTGCCAGCCGTTTTAGTAAACAATCGAAAAAAGGGAGACAGATTTAGATGCTCCATGAGTGGGATGAACGAGGTACAGAAATGGGTAGAAAACATTATTTTGTTGATACGTGGGTGAATAATCTGGCGGCCTAAACCGGCCACATTAGCAATTCCTCTAAAAGCAGTTGTTTGATAATATGGTTGATTGGTAGAAAATACTTATCATGTCTTGTGTTTGCTTGAAGTATTCAATACATTATGTACGTATACCTACATAGGTATACGTGATTATGTATGTACATAATCATGAGACTGATCTTTCAAAGATTCATTTAAAGTTTAGGTAAAAATATGTTTTGGAGTTGTCACAATGTCTACAACAATTACGGAACCGATGGATTTCACCATTGATCGATGACGTTCAGATAAATGGCAGGATAATTATCCAACAATAATTATAGTTTCAACACTATCTGAATGTCTTCCTAGTTGTGGGAAAAAAGATAATTAGCAGTTAACGAATGTTAGAATTATAGTCATAAAATATGATATAAATAAAATTTCATCCAAATCCGTTCAGCCGTTTTAGCATGAAAGCGCAACAAACAAACAAACTCACTTTAGCATTTATAATATTAATTAGGATAATTGACAGCAGTTCTTGTTCAAAGTCAGTACCAAACTATAAGCTGGTTTTCAATTAAACCTTTTGACTTGTCTGTTCTGATTGTAACTCCTGATAAATACCCAGTCTTTCAACGTTCCTCGACCAAAAAAAAACAGAAAAAAAAGTAAACGTCTCACCAGGAACGGTGTTGCACTTAAAATATTAAACTCTGTAATCTCGGCCCCTTCATTACAGAATCTCGGGAGAATTGCAAATTTTCAACCACCTCCGTTAAATAAATGTTTCCTCAAACTCTGGGAAAGTTTTAAAACTTTACGTCGACAGGATTGACGCATTACATTTTCATGTCAACACCCTGTTAAATGGATAAAATTAATATTTTGTTTGACTTGAGGCCTGTAGAGTGTTACATACAGAGCTGTCAAGTGAGTTAGGATGTCTTGTGTGTTTTTATAGGGCCTGTTTGTATCATTTCCTGTGGAGCTGTCAAATTATAATGTGTTAATGATAATCCTGTCACAAACATAGCCCTCCTATTTCCTGCCAGGGTTGCGGGTTAGTCCTGCCAGGGTTGCGGGTTAGTCCTGCCAGGGTTGCGGGTTAGTCCGAAAGGGATACCGGGACCTTGGCAACAGGCAACTGAAGGAACACGGGTGGGTTTTAGTCAGTAAAAGTCTGACACGCCCTTCCGCTCCACCCAGAGCGGGAGAAGTAATTGGATGATTTCCCACCCTCAAAAAAAAAAAAAAAAGCCCTCCTATTTACGTGTCACATTTTTTTTTACTTTTACGTGTCACCTTTTTTTTTTAATTTCACCTCTAATTTATCAGGTTGTACAGAGTAACGGGAGGACTTCTAAAATTCTAAATTAAATAAGTTGCTTTAGTAGTAAAAGAGATTTTAGCATAAACTTTTTATTCAAAAACCATTAAATTCCTGCTCCGTCTAAACAAGGTATTTTTACGTAGCCAACAGAATATTTTTATGACTCCTATAGCTAACAGTATAATTTATTCTGTTTACCCAACGACTGTAAAAACAATGACTCGTTTGCTAACACTGTAAAAATATGAAATCATTTTTTGAACTCCCACAGTTTTATTTATTAAATAAATTTTATGCAAATCTGTGAGTGGGGGACTTACCTCGTTCTTTTATTCCCTTTTGAGTTAGAGGAATCGAGTGTACAGAGATTTAATTAAATTGACGAATAATATTGTTTGCAACAAGGGCGCTTTTAGCGTGCCGACAACCTGAAACAGCTAACAGCTGCTGACGTATGTCCATAGAGTTCACATTGCTTAAGGTTGCTAAAATTGATTTTTTGCCACGTATAATTTGTCTGACGATATTCATTAGGAAACAGAGTTCATATTCATTTCGAAATATGAAAAACCGTCATATAGTCCGTACTCACATTCGGTATTACTCGATAGTTTTACTCCAAAACGAGTAAAAATCAACGTGTGGGCCGCAAAACTCACAACTCGAAAGCTCGCATCGAGCCAGCTTGATGGAATTAAATAAAAGTAATTTCCTTCGCACCTACTCGAAGCGAGCCGTCAAGCTTGGCTCGAGCGTATGCGCTGAATGTGTGAAAGCCCGTGCCGAGGTTTTTACTCGACATATTTGCTCGATCAAGTAAAATCTTATGTAAGTATTTAGCTTTAGTAGGAAAATGGGTTACACATTAGATCTGATTATATTCATTTATTCTTTATCTTAACTTACTGTATTTATAATACACATACACAGATGCAAATTAGCTGGCGAAACTTCATTGTCGTGATGGGCTTCCAAATTTAAATACAATAAAACAAAAGAAGACTTTCTAAACTCATAATTTCAACTAACTTTATCTGACTATGGGGCAGTGGTGGCTCAATGGTAACGACCGTGACTTACGAATTGTAGGTCGTAGGTTCGAACCCAGAGGCGCTTCACTTTGTGTAAATTATTTCATCACCACTGCTCTCAATACGGCGGTATGTCGTAGAACCAAAAAATTCGATGACATGTGACTTAATACATAACCCGCACTGGGCCCGCGTGGTAGATTACGCGGCCCACTCGCTCTCCAGAGAGGACGCCTGTGTCCCAGCAGTGGGAATATTATAGCCTGATTAGGCTATAGCTGACTACGAGGTCAGCGGCCATTCGTAGAGAAGTTACTGAAATTATGCGTATGGAAAACTAATTTTGTTTTTTTTATTGTCATTTGATTTCTAAACGAATCATGTCTGTGGTGTTGAAGCATGTCAACGTCATCATCATCATTTTCTCCTGCATTTATCTCAATTTATTTGAGTCGGTTAAATGTGTCTTTTTTCTCCTATTAGTCGTCTTAAGTCAATGTCAACCCTGTATGTATAATAATACAAGTAAAATAATAGGTATATTATAGTAAAGTAAAAAGTAATAGGTACACTGTTTAATTACCTCCTTCCCAAAATTAGTCGCAACATCTCCCAATCTCCATGTTTTTACTTGGGGATCATTACACGAACGGATATGGCGCCCATAATCCACGGATTACTTACGCAGCAATTACTTTTAATATCTCTCTCGCGAACATTAGCGCCTGCGCCTCCTAATAACCCTTTTCCGCTAAATTGACTTTTACGAGAGACGTCGTACACACGAAGACATCTCAAGATGTACATTTTCAGTATAAGTTGACCTAGAATTGAAAGAAAGAAAAATATTTTATTTGGGGCACGCACAGGAAATACAAATAGTAAAAAAGGAACATTCAAAACGAATAAAATAATGAGAAAAAGACCTGTGCGAGGCTAAAAAGGCACCTACCTCTGCATAATGCTACGATATTTAAAAAAATAATACCGCAGCGCTGTTGGTGGTTGTACAGGTAAAAAGATGTTTCGAAGCAGAGAGTCACTTGTTCTTCCTGTCAATGTGAGATTTTTTTTTAACTGGACTATGGTCCAGTAGATTCCCGGTTATGCCCGGGAATATCTGTAACCAGAGGGTGTTGAAGGTTGACCTAGATTTGACGTTTTTTTTTACGAAATGAAGGGTATTTAAAGTTAATTTATAACGTAAACAGCGATTTTTCACGCCGAAAATAAAAGTAGTTTTCCAGCTATTATTTTGTACAAAGTTAATTAGTTAGATGTTTAGAATGTAGATGGCGGCGGCTTTGTGACCCTTCCGTACTATGAGAGGTCAAGTTATACTTGATATGTCTTTGAGCGTACTTGTAACAGATGTTGGGAATCACATGCGATCGTGAGTGTCAAGTGGAGTGGATAAGACTATATCTCCGTATCTTTTGTAAGTCCCTTTTTACTACCCGTTTGGTACGAAAAGGGTTTTATGTTTAGCATGTATGTTTTTTGATAGAGCCTAAATGGTGCGGTGATTTAAACAAATGAGTTATTTATAGATTTGAAATAATTCAAGCACGTTTAACATCTCAAACGTTCACAAACTCAATCCCCTCACTTTAAACGTTGCTTAAAGTTAAGATAAACTTAATCGTCAGAAAATGTAGTTAAGGTTAAAATGAAAGGTTGACTAGTAGAAAATGTCTCACCTTTGTACATAATTTTTATACTTGTGCATAACCCAACACTGTACCAACACTGGACCAACACCGTAATCGCAAATAAATAATCAGCTGTCGCTTACAAAACTCAAATACATACTTGGCTCACAAGTGTGGAAATGTGTGGAGTTATTTAGGGGTAGATATGACCCCTTAACCGGAATTGACCAGCAAAAATGTAGGTAGGTGGAGTGGACACATGATTAGAGCAAAACGGTGTAAAATAATAACGGATTGGTATCCCAGAACTGCCCAGAAGTAGTAAACGAAAAGGAGGAAAACAACAAAGGAGATGGGAGGACGAGATAAGGAGGCGATGAGGAGGCCTTTGCCAAGAGGCATGCTGAATTGAGAGACTTAATTTAACAACACAACAGAGTAAAAACAATTCAGAATAAAGAGGCAAATAAATAAATAAAAACAAAAATGACCCTTAGATAAATCTGACCACACATTTCTGATATACCTAAGTACGGTGTATGATTAGATATAGACCGGAATCTTTATAGTTATTTATGTAACTGTTATATAATAAGGGTTAGAAAGTTATTTACAGTTGCATACAAGATTATATCTACACCCATGATATGAATCTTCTATAAAAGTTTCTTTGCAATACCAATATCGAACAAAAATGGCGCGGTACGACGTAAATTCGAATTTTTCGAATTCGAATGTATGTTTTGTTTTTAAATTACGGTCCTTTGTTAGTGAAATGCTCCTGAATGACAATGTTCTTTTTTTGAAATAAGTTGCATTATGAAATTCAGTACAACATTATAACACCCGTTTGGATTATATTATGGTTACTATGACACTGGTTGTTTTAATGTTGGCAATAAGCTAACTGTTTCAGAAACTTTTAGAGAGCATTTATAGCATGGGTGTAGATAAAAGAATTAAAAGCTCATTCAATGCAACATAATGTCACTAGTATTTTTTTACGACATTTACAATGCATGTACAACACCACATTACTACCTACCTCTTTACACGAAGTATAAAAATTAATCTCGCATTATTTCTCCCCATTCACTTCAAGACAAAAGCTTGAGTGTTTTCTCATGCAACACACGACTTATATGGCACCATAAACAGGGAAAACAGTCTGTTGTTTACCAAGTAAGATAATAAAATGTCTGTGATACTTGTTATGCACATTGACATTTCATGTTTATCCCTCACTTTGGATATGGGGTTGATCAGTGACTGCTGTTATGACAGATAGGAAAACGGATGTTAAACTTTTTCTTTATGTTCTCATGTTAAGTGATACATTATTAATCCCTTCATAAGGCTTTGTTTATTGTATATGTATTTATTAACTAGCTGCCTGCCCTGGCTTCGCACGGATAGCACTGAGTGCCTACCTTACCTAACCTACCTACCTACCCTACCTACCTACCTACTTTCATACCTACCTACCTACCTACCTATACCTACCTACCCTATCTACCTCCACCTACTTACCTTCCTACCTACACATTTACTTACCTACAAACCTTGTCCTGAGAATAACGAACTCAACAAAACAATAATTATCCAAATCGGTCCAGCCATTCTCGAGTTTTAGCGAGACTAACGAACACCAATTCATTTTCATATACATGATAACGAAGAAGAAGAAGATTAAGTAGTACACATACATTACATTTAAGTTGGTGCAAACATAAACTCATTGGAGTTTTACGCTCGTGAGAAATGTTGAAGCATCATCTAAATGGGGCCTTATTTTAACTATCTGCAATATCTTATGACTTTGCTTTATCAGTACTAAACGAACTTATTTCGAGAGAATATAATCGTTGGTCGAAGATTATATTCTCTCGAAATAAGTTCGTTACTTAAAAACTATTGGGAATTATGAGATTTTATTAATTTAGCCTGTAGGTATGCATTACATGAGAGATATTTCCATTTTCATGATCAACTAGCATATTAACCATTCATTCGTAACTACACTACACAACACAGACATCAGCACTATGCTATAAAAATGCAACGTAGGTATATCAAGTAGCGTCTCCTCCCTTCCTTGACCATCACAAACAGCTTCCATCAGCAAATACGTTTCGTTCTTCACAGTATTACACCACGGCCATACACAGCGGTGCTTTTTAAATATTCAGACCCCTAGAGCGCCGTGTCACTATTAAAAATATACACAGAAGAGTCATTCAATATTATGCTAATCACAATCAGGCATAATTACACTCCTATTCTGTGTCACTATATAAATAAGGAACAGTATTATATCTTCATAGAAAACGCATGAAACGACGCGCTTCGAAATCTCAGTGTATACCAGAGGGCCTAGACAAAGTAACAGTCACTTCGAAAGCGTTTCGTATTTCTACAAAGACTTTCAACAGGATTGACATAAGCTTTTCGATAGCTTGTGTCAGTCCTATACATTTTTGCCTTCTCCATCATCGTTATCGCTGATAGAATGTCACTTTGTCTAGGGCCTCAGTTCCCGTATTTTTTAAGAACGTTCGCATTCTAATCTCATTCGCAATCTGTCAAAAATACAATCAATTTGCCAACATTTTTTACAAGTTTGACAGATTGCGACTCAAATGTGAACGTTTTTTAAGTATGAGAATTGGGTTTCAGTACGTAACAGTCTCCGAGTGCGCGCCAGTTCCGCATGGATGCGGAATGTTTGCCTACCGAGCGGCCGTAGGTAATTATTTTAAGGTCACTGCCGGAAATAATACTGTTACTTTATTATACTGTGTCTGTGTGTAATGTACATAGCAAGATGATACAACAATCCTACTATCCTACTAATATTATAAATGTGAAAGTTTGTGTTTTTGGATGTTTGTTACTCAATCACGCAAAAACGGCTGAATGATTTGGATGAAATTTGGCAAACAGATAGTTTATAAACTGGATTAACACATAGATAGATAGATACTTTTTATCCCGATATTCCCACGGGATCGACACTTACGCGGGTGAAACCGCAGGGCGCAGCTAGTAATTAATATAACAAATCCACCCAACTGTCGATTGGCTTTAGAAGGCGATAACAATATTAAAATTCTATTGTGTCTCGTTAGTGACAATTGGAGGTATAACAGGAGAGGTGTAGCTATAGGTAGTAGGTACAGTCACGGACTTTAATTGATGAGCAACCTTCAAACTTTTCAATTTTGCAGTTTCATACATTCACGAGATTACACGATTATACACGAACTCAAATCGCAAGCTCGTAAATTACTTTTAATCGGAAATATCCATAGAGGTTGACTTTATTAGTCAACCTCTATGGTTATTTGTCATCTTGTTTACTTTCATACATTCACGAGATTACACGATTAAACACGAACTCAAATCGCAAGCTCGTAAACAAGATGACAAATAAATTACTTTTAATCGGAAATATCCATAGAGGTTGACTAATAAGTTCTCAATGATAAAAATAAATACAATGTTGCATTAAGTTTATCCAATCTATTTGATACCGACCTCCTTTGAATCATAGCTCATTAACTCGATAATTATAAAAACATAACTGAAGACAATGACAGTTGAAATATCAAGATGACAAATAAATTACTTTTAATCGGAAACAGTCTTATCCATAGAGGTTGACTAATAAGTTCTTAATGATAAAAATAAATACAATGTTGCATTAAGTTTATCCAACCTATTTGATACTGACCTCCTTTGAATCATAGCTCATTAACTCAATAATTCTGAAAACTTAACTGAAGACAGTGACAGTTGAAATATCGATGTCAGAGAATTTCTCCGTACGCTAACGTTACTATCGCAACAGTAACCTAGCAACAATTGTTTATCGTTGCTAGGTTCCTGTTGCTAGACCTGCAATTGGTTGACTTTGAGTAGTCACTGCTGTCAAGTTTGTAGTTCTGCTCTCAGGTTAGCCAACCGGTAAAGATATGAAATATAATTTTCTTCTTCTAATACGAAGACATATCTTTGCGTGTCGGGAACCGAATAAACCCGATTTGTATTACACGGCTAAAATACGAACAGTGCCAGGTGGCTCATTAATTAAAGTCCGTGACTGTACATACACCCATATTTTGCCAGTTAAAATTCTAGTAAGTACATAATATAACCAAAGTACGAGAAATGCATTAACTATTTTGCTTATCAGTTTTAAAAAATGATAGAGAAGAAAGAAAGGAACAAAATACGTTTATTTGCGGCAAACATGACGCTAAGAATGGACAAATACACGAAAATAACAAGTTGAGGAAAAATATGCGTCACAATTACGCAAAACGGTCATCGCTCAGCATAATGCTGCGAGCCTATGCAAGACCGAGCCCCAGCGCTGGTTTTCAGATAGCTATATTTAAAGCGAAAGGAATTCATCATCAACAACCTATGGCAGTCACCCTGCGAAAATGGCCACTCCACCTAGCCTCAGGTCGTCTTACCCATCTTACCCTTAGTCGAGCGAAGAAATAGCTACAATTTTCGTGCATCGTCAGGAGTGGGTCTTCTATAAATGCTTACTATATGTCCGTAGCCCTAAAGCGCTCTAGTCGCAGTGATTTAGTTCAGTGTGATTGCGTCAACGAAGCCCTGCGGCTGTACCCGCTTCATTCACGTTGTGGAGACTTTCCCAAATAGATTCTGTTTGGATACAAACTTTTTGGGGTTTATTCCTTAATTTCAGGTACCATAGGCAAAGTGTAGCTCTAATACTACTAACACCGCCATCTTGTTTTTAAATGTTTTAAAAAATACATTTAATGAAATAAAATAAAAAAAAATTTAATTCGGACAACTAAGAGATCCATAAATTGTTAGTAACAGGGAATTAAAACACTATTGTTAGTAACTTAAACTAAAGACGAATTTGTGATAAGACCAACCCTCACTAGACACCCAGACGTGGAAACTAGGGTATAAGTCTTCTCACAAATTGCCTTATTATGGCGGAGGAATTATCTGCCGCCACAACCGTCAGGATGCTATTGTGTGTGTATTTAATACATTTTACAAAACAAATTGCAATTATTTACCAACGCCTCTATCGAGCGCTAAAAGATCTTTTTTGCAATATACTTTCTTCTTCATTGTAGCTAGGAAACAGAAGCAAAAGTCCTGGTTGAGGAGCATTCGCGACTGGACTGTAGTCACAAGTACTGCGGAGCTGCTTCACCTCGCAAAGGACAAGGAGAAATATTCGGAATTAATGGCTAACCTTCAAAAATTAAAAAAGAATCAATAGAAAAAAAAACCTCTCCCTACTATAGCTTTTATAAGACACCAGTGTTGGTGAATAGGAACTCTTCAATTACCATTGTGGGGCTTGGGAAGCCAAGATGTAATTGGCATCCCGTCGAAGTAGTGCTTGAGGTAGTTACGTTCGAAACACTCTATGCAATAATGCCGCTATCAACCTCGCTATCTAGAGCTATAGCTCTAGACCTGTCAGTGTCTACTGACAGGTCACTTCAAACTCATTTCACATAAGTTTTTAAGATGAGATTTTTACAGAATTGATCTGCTGAGCAGTTAAATCACTAATATCTACTGTTTATTTAAAAACAGATTTTTCAGGAGGTTTACTTTTATATTATAAATTAGCGACTGCTATTTTAAGTACACGTAAGAATTTGAACCCAATCAGCAAAATCATGAAGTGTGACGACGATTCGTACTCCCAGATAAGAGGAGCTACGGTTCAGGGGGCCAAGTCTACTTATTTACAAACGTGTTAGTGGTCTCGCAATGATGAGTTTTTGACAGATTTTGTATGGCATATCTGTCAAAAACTGACCATTGTGAGACCACTGGCCGAGCTCCCTGGTCCGATCGTTAAGTACATGACCAGTTACCGATCCCACAACTTCCGTGTATATGGGAAACATGATTCTTTTATTCCATTGTTTTTTTTAAAAGTCTCTAGTTTAGTACAAAAGGTTTTCTATAAAAGCAAAGTAGAAGGCTCAATTTATAGACAACCTTAATCTAAAACCGAAGCCTTTTTGGTAAAGGTAGCAGAAAAATTGAGGAGTAATTTAAAAACTAAGGTTATTCTCAAACCCTCAAAGTAAATAACAGTAAAATTAAGAGACTTAATACAAAGAAAAGGACAACATATCGATCGGTATTTGTTTTCGTATTTCCGAACGATCAGATGGCGCATTAGTATAAATAATTATGCGACTTGCCTGTCGCACACAAAAAAAAAATTGTAAAAAAAAAATGTTGTAAAATAAATTCAT
Organism: Lithophane semibrunnea; assembly: GCA_947363905.1. NCBI lineage: Eukaryota > Metazoa > Arthropoda > Insecta > Lepidoptera > Noctuidae > Lithophane > Lithophane semibrunnea. The sequence goes on from OX376209.1 coordinate 6,264,235, forward strand.
AATTATATATTCACTATCAGGATAGGTTACACTATTGCACAGAAAACCTCTTAAAATTGTCCAAATATGAGTTTTTCCTTTTCAAATTCGTCAGATTTATGGAAAGCCCACAATTTCTTCATCTTGCCTAATTAAGTCATTAAGGATTAAGCTGGACATGATCATGCTGGCTCTGAAGATCACCTTACTTTTGGTCTATTTTCGAAATCTGAAAGTGGACTTCTGACCATGGGGCTCTTATCTGAAACTTTCAAATATATTTTCGGTGTTTTCTCATCATGCTGCACCTACTCAGCTATGAAATTTTTGCCCTACATAATTATGCTTGCTCAAAAACCCTCTGAGCTCCCCAACCAACACCTGAATAGCAACAATGATTACGTATTAGAGCACTAATTTCTCTAGGTAGAACTAGGTAGGTAGGTATGTACGAGGGGTGTTCAATAAATAGTGATAATGCGATACAATCTCCTTGGAACGAAAAAAAAAAATACTGGCAGGCATAGACCAGACAGTTGATATGATGATAATAAACAAAACAATCAATTCTCTTTTGTTTTTTTTTAAATACTCGTAGAAGTCATTTGTTTGCGTCATTTCGGAACGTGTTCTGTTGTTTGTTTATTTCACCAAGATAACGACCCCCCGCGCACAAGTCCAGAGTTGCGATGGCTGCCATTAAAGAAGCTGGCTTCGAATTGATGGAACATCCTCCATATTCACCAGACCTTGCTCCTAGTGATTATTATCTTGAATTGCGTCATACTCATTACACTTTTTATTGAACACCCCTAGTACATACCTTCATCATACTATGGTTTGCAAACGTAATTTATCTTACCTTATGAAACGTTTTTGCGGCTGAGCTTCTTTAAAAATGATAATGAAATTCGCCTGGGATCTATCTCGTGCTTACTTGAAAAGGACAAGGGGTTCCCATTCAAAATGAAAAATTAAAAAGTTTTTATTCACCCATTTAGTATCTATATGTATGTCTTTTTAGCTATAACGATTTTCGCTTTGATCTTACAACTCCTTCAGAAAAACTTCATCATGAATTCCGCACAAGTCGGCAAATATCGTGTCCACGGAAATATTGTATGGTGGACAAAAAATATCATATTGGTTTCGTGGTATATTTTTACTCCAGATATTTCATCCGTTTGTCGCCAAGGCTACTAACTACCTACTGGGTCCGGTTGTTACTTAAATGTAGCGTGAATAAGGGTCAATGTCTGTTACCGGGGAGCAATTTTACAAATTACCCAATAGTTAGTAGGTAAGTCCCGGATCCTTAATACTCAATACGTTTATTGCATTCCACAATGTGAACTTAGGTGGTAGGTACATAAAGACATACATTCGTTTTGGAGCATTGTGAGCCCTGTCGGGCATAACAACATAAAAATTAGGAGGAGGGCTATTATAGATATTTGTTAACAATCTTAATCTACTCTTTCGTTTTGTGTAGGTAGGTAGACTGATAACTAATTGTGTACATATAATTTTTACCACTCATATATTGGATTTAAACATTAATATTTATTTAAATTATACATATAATATTATTATCATTGGTAATTATAAATAAATTACCACTTTACCTACTCCATTGCAGCTGACGGGGTCACTGTGGCTCAAGTACCTACAGTTTTTAGTTACATGAATCATATCTCATGTTAAAGTGATCATGCTTCTTCTTGTTTTCGTGTCGATGGAACTTTATTTTTATAATGTTTGAGTCTAGTAGATGGCCACAGTGATTGCGACATCAGTGGCATTCTTTATCATGTCATCCAATGTGCAAGTGAACATGCACTTAGAACATTCCAGCAAATCTGACCATGGTCATCCATACATAGATTATAACTTCGAAAGTAGCTCTGTCTGTCTGTACCTAAACTATTGAAAGGATTTCGATAAAATTTGGCAAAGAGATAGATGGCAACCCGGGGAAGGACATAGGCATACTTTTTATCGACATACCACGCGGGCGAAGCCTCGGGCGGAAGCTAATTAAAAAGCAAGGAATTTTATACGATCGGCGATCCTATGAGCTGACCAAGTTTGCTAACAATTTTGTTGGAAAACAACGCAGTTTTTAGCGGCAGCAAGGCGCTGGTTTTAGCGGCTCCCAACTGAAAGTTTTCAAGTTTTTTTAATCTTTGCTTTCAAAGATCGATAGTTTAAAGTGGTATTTTCAATTTAACTTTTAATTGACAGGCTTTCTGCTGAAGATGGGGTAATTAAAATTATGTTAAAGTCGGTAGTTGGATCGGATTTTGGACTCTCAATATGTGCCAATAATCTCCCAATTTCGGTCGCAATGGATGTTATCATCATACAATCAGCTCACGAACATCCTGTTTTGCAAATTGGGTCTACTGACGGACCAATATAATGAGCTATGAGCAAAATTGCTCGGCCAACATTGTCATTGTGATTGCATGCTGAATCATCTTGAAAAAAACAAAAGAAGTTTGCTTGAAATGGGTAATGCACACTTCGTCCCGCGTTCTCTGTTTGTCACATTAGCACTTGGTCTCATTCGCACTTGGTCCCATTTGCACTTGGTCCCATTTGCACTTAGTCCCTTTCACACTTGGTCCCATTTGCACTTGGTCCCTTTCGCACTTGGTCCCATTCGCACTTGGTCCCATTCGCAGTTAGTCCCACTCGCAGTTCGTCCCATGCAAGTAGTTTGTAAGGGAAGAGGGGTAGGTTTATGGACCAAATTGGGTTGGTGCTCCACATGGATAAAATGACGTAATAAGGTGTTCGTAGATGAAAAGGAAATAATACTATATACGGTATTCATAAACCTTCATTATAGAGCCCTTTTAGGATCACTTCGTTGTCTGTCCGTCTGTCAAGACCCTTTTTCTCAGGAAGTGGGGTCCCTTGGAGCTCTCAAAAAAATAAGCTTCTAAAACAACGCAATAAAAAAAACACGGCTATTTGCGACATATTTTGATACTCGCAAAAACCAGTAGGGTGCTTCCCGTTGACCTAGTATCATGAAAGGCAAGAAGCAAGGTGTCACAGCACACATGAAGGAAAAATTCCGAAAATCATTCATTTGTAGTTTTATCAAAATTTTTTCCCGTGGCGTATATCGATGTATGGGAGAACAATAATTTTTCAACTACAAAGTTAAGTTTCTTCTTGAGATACATTCATCCCAACTACGGAACCCTTCATTGTGCGCGGTCCGACACGCAATTCGCCGGTTTTTTCTTTTTAAAATCAGCATCTCAAAAGGTATTCAAACGACACTTCAATGGGAAGTTCTCAAACAAGAGTGATTTATTAATTCGTACTTTTGATAAGTTTCTGCCCGGTACCGTCAGCGACAGAGTAGATTTTGAATTGAAAACTCATAATATAACAATCTTTATAAAGTACAAAACTAGGTTCTAAGACATTATAGTATAATCTAAATTCTCAAATGATTATAGACTTTTGTCGCTAACTGTTGAGTCCTTAATTTCACAGACTTGTTAGACGCGTTACATTACACGATACAGTCTTTAGCTTCTGGAAACTTTATAAAAAAATTAACAATGCTAAGTAACAAACTATCAAATCTCATGTTAACTGCACGTCTACGGAGTTTCGCTATCTGATTTTATTTAACCCTGTATAAGTTTAAACAAAATAGAAAAAAAAAACATCTGTCCATGCGGCGATCCACTTTCCATACAGTCGACGTCAAACATCGTGTTTTTAAATCTAACACCGCTCGCTTTTCAAACATCCCGATGCGGGCGAAAACGAATCCGGACTCCAGACGACATCCTCCGACGAAGTTTTGTACAAAATCCGTGTTTCAAATTCCGTAAAGCATTTGTGAAGCGGTATTAAATCGGTCTCCGGCAATACATCAAAGGGATTGTCGTGATTAGTCTCCGTTTGAATAATAGCGGAATCTAACAGATTTATTGGGTTAGAGCAATACCAAAAGTCGTGACTTGGTAGAAGAGCTATAATATTGTGGATTTTGTTTGTTTTAATTTTTTACAAAAAAAATATTTACAGTTTACAGTAATTCAATAATATGCATTAATATACATCTCACACTAAAATAATAATAATATGTACAAGTATATAAAAGGGGGGGGGGGGGAAATAGTCACTATAGTGCATCAAAAAATTCGTCCGTATCGCTGTCAGCAGGAAAAGTGCCCAAAAGGCCGGCAGCATTGCCACGTTGCCTTGTATAGCAATGCTGATTTTTGATTGATTCTTTTTCGGCTTTATGTCATAAGAGAAAGATGGTTTTCTCAGTTTCAGTAACTTTTATCATTATACTCATTAAATCGAAGTAGGTCACTTCTCAATTTTTCTTTTCTGACTGCATCTTGTGCAACAATCCTTTGGTAAATGAATTAACTTTAAAATTCTTGAATTAATTAATTTCTTATTTTGACAAGTTACAGGATCAAATGCAATTCTTTCCGGCCCTATAGTGAAATGTTGCCCTGAATTCTTTAATAGTAATTTGCCCACAGAACAAATATTATTAACTATATTGAGGTCGGAGGCAGCGGAATACCAGTATTATACATGGAGCGACTGCCTATCTGACCTGTACAACCCAGTTACTGGGTAGCACGATACCCCTTGAGGAGACTGGTTGTCAGACGCCGTAAGGTAGACTGTAGCCGATCTCATTAATTTATGTACAACATCTTATAGTTAAATTCATAGCAAATCTTTTTTTTAATCTTTTTATAATAGCTGGTATATTTAAATAATGAATTATAATATATACTCCAACAGACTTAAAAATAAATATGTTCAATTATATAACAAAATTAAAAAGAAAAAGTAAAGGGGAGGAGCTGATTGGGCATCAAAATATTGGTCCGCATCGCTGTCAAAAGGGAAAATAATTTAAAAAAAAACTGATTCTGATTCACACTGCATGTTGTGCTTTTGACTACCCCTAAAGACTGTCAAAGATCAACAAATGACAGCCAGGACCAGCGGCTTAAAGTCCTTTCTGAGACACGAAGGGGCTCGATATGTAATGGATAGTCACCCATCCTCGAAACAGCTGCGGCAAGCGTAGCTTAACGATCGCCCTGTGCGGTTGTTATCATTGAGCCACGAGTCCATTTCCCACAGAACCAATGTCCTTGTACTCAAAATAACTATGTCGTTATCACAAACGTGCATGATATTTTAGTTGCGGTTTAAAAATAGGTCAAACGCATTGAGAGGCTTTGCAAAAATACCGCGTATTTTCAGTGCGGGGACATTTTACGCATATTTACGTTATGACAGGAAATTTACTCTTTTATATTACCTATCTAAAGTGTTATGGTGCGATGTTATTTGCGGAAAAATCTAGCTATGGGGGTTGTTAAACTCAAGGTAGAGAGAGGTGGTAAAGCGAAATGGTACGTATTGTCAGCGTTGTAAAGTAAGCAAATTTTAGTAGGGCAACATTACCCGAGCCCCAATATCATTTTCACAACATAACATAACATCACGCCTTTATTCCCCGAAGGGCTAGACAGAGGTGTAACTATATAGTATACGCACATTTCGTCAGTTATGTTTAAGTCCCATGTAATAGGGGGCGAGTCTATTGGCATCAACTGGGTAGGTACAGATCCAGATCCGGGCCGCTACTGAGAAATCATGGCATATCATTTTTAAATCAAGGTATGTAAATAACCGAAGTGATAGCATCAGCGCCATCTGCGTTGTAGTAGCTGTCCAAAATTTGTATAAATGTAATTGTCATTTGTCTATGAATTATGTCTAAAAATACTCACACAGACACGAAATAGAACATTTCCTGCTGCCTTTACTTATGCAGTTTCAGTTAAAATTAAACTTAGGTACCTATAAGTAAACAACACCAATAAAACAACCTCAATTAGCAACATAAACAGCAGAAGAACAACAAAAACAATTTATCCTAATGAAAACGCGATACGGAAGTTGTTAACCAGAGTTATAACTATTTAACTTTGGGGACTTTACCGAAAGATTGGTCTCGATCGGAGTGAGCTAATTCCCCGCGAGGGGACGCTGCACGCGCTGTCTCAAATTCGAAATCGGAATTTATCGAATATACCGTTTTCTAGTTCCGTTTACAAATGTCATAGCGGAAATTGAGGTTAGAATGGTGTTAATGACAATAGAAAATATGCATGTGATTCAAATATGGGTCAAATATTTTTTTTTTATAAATTATATTACTTCAGAATTATGCCTCCATCAATATTTTTGAATAAAATTTCTGTTTGAGCGAGAAATTAATTTTTTAAATGTCCCAAAAAACTGTGGGTAATTCAAATACTTGAAAAGCTAAGAGCGGATGTGACGTAACGATCCGAGATAGCAATCAAAATGTCGATGTCAAGACAATCAACAAATCAAGTCAATGTCAAACGCTCCTACAAAAAGGAGAGTTTGACGTTGACTTGACAGTTGCTTGTCTGTTTTCACGGACTGTGACGTCACCACACCAAGCGCTAAATGGAGGGCGTTTAAATAGCCCGGATCGGTTGGATATTTTTACAAAAAAATTTAAGTACTTTAAATTGCTTTTTTGCCGTCGATTTTTTTTTAACTATTACTAGCCGATGTAAACTATCGAATAAAAATATTTAAAAAAAGCATGCATATTCCCTATTGTGGGATCATTTAGATGAATATTTATTAGGGTGTTGCGTGCGGTTTTGAGTGTATAGCCTGTACTTTTGAAGCTGCAGTCTGATAATGAAAGAGTTCATATAAAGAGAGCAAAGTTCTACACTAAAATTGATGAAAGCTTTGGTACCTTTGTGGCGGCATCTACATCGCCACATGCGACGTCTCGCAAAATCCTGTATCGCGCAAGCAGTGTTTACCACGCGCCCACCAGACACAACACCCTTCTGATCCTCCCTTTTATATGGAATACGAGTGAACTTTACACCCTATTCCTCATACCTCTATACCTACTAGCAACTTGAGTTGCACATACTACACCCCTTTGCAAAAAAAAACGGGCGGTTTTGATTTTTGTACATTATTGGTAATCATTTAGTTGTAAAGAGGTTTTAATAGCCAAACTATGTAACTGGCACTTAATAAAGAGTGGGTAAGAAAAAAAGTTAATTCCAAATTCGAAACTTTTATTTAAAAACACTAATAATCCCGTTTTTCGTTTGTGACTTTTACTAACATTTTGCAGGTTTGCGGTTAGAAGGTTATCCTGGCAACTAAAACTAACTTCTCGTTATTTTTAGTAGAATAATTTATGTTTGTCGCATAATCCAGCCATAATTTAACTTAAAAGTGATATCTTTGTGTTGATTGTAATGGCAGAAAAAGCAATAAGAGCTAGTAAAATTGTAGCGCTGCTGGAAGAGGGGTGTAGCCAAAAAACGATAAGAATATACGATTATAACAAATTACTAGTCATGTATGCTAATGACTTAGTAAAAATATTAATATTATCCATACAAAAGCCAATGACTGTTAAGGTGCCCATTTTTTTGGCAAAGGGGTGTAGTATTTCTGATTAATTTTCCCTCCAACTAAACTAATTCAACATCTGCCTAGCCTTTTCCCAACTATGTTGGGGTCCGCTTCCAGTCTAACCGGATGCAGCTAAATACCAGTATTTTACATGGGGCGACTGCCTATCTGACCTCCACAACCCAGTAACTGGGTAATACGATACCCCTTGGCAAGACTAGTTGTCAGACTTTCGGGCTTCTGACGACCCGTAACGACTGTCAAAGATCCACAAATGACAGCCGGGACCAACGACTTAACGTGCTTTCCGAGGCACGGAAGAGTCTCGATATGTAAAGATGGTCACCCATCCACGGACCAACCCCGGGAAGCGTAGCTTAACCTGATGGATCGATCCGTGCGGCTGTTATTACTTAGCCAAGAGGTCCTACAACTAAACTAATTCAATTGTACAAAAAAATATGGTTTTGCTACCCTAAATTCAAGACCTCCTTTTTGCAAATACGAACTTCAACCGTTGGGCTATGTATGCTCCAAGTTTATCTGAAAAATACGATAGTCAAAGAAGCCTTACCTATACAAAGAACTTACCAATCACAATAATAGGAAATAACACAAACTTCTACCGTATATATCACAACAATAAACAACAGAACCCTTCTCTATGAAACATGAATAAAATCTGGAAAAAGTTTTCGTTTTGATATTTTTTCGGGCAAAGCCCTTCCTGTTTTCCAAACGATGATTAATGACACTTTCTGGATATTAATACATAGCGTGGAAAGGGGAAGGGAACAATATTCAGATTCTTAAATGTCAACAGAACATGCATGTGATATTAATGTATTTATAAACATGTACACAATTCATTGATGGCCGGAGTAACTATTTTGTTAGTGTAAGTCAATTGCTGACCATAGTTCATAGCTGACCATAGTTCATAGCTGACCATAGTCCAAAGTAGACCGTGGTCCATTGCTGCCCACAGTCTATTTCCAGTGTATAATGCTAACGGTAGACTGATTTAAATAAGATGAAATTAAATTAGCTGGTGAACTCCACAGACGCAACGGGTACCTATCGATGTCTAAACACGGTCACGGACACAATTTTTTTTTTTACCTCTTTTATTTATCGATACCCATCAAGATTTTGAAGTTTCGCTAACTAATTAGATTTGACCCTGTATAAACCGCTAAACATCTTAGTATTGATGACCTCTAGCTATCGAGAAGAGTTAATTTTAAATGTTCTTTATAGCGTCCTATTTTAAAGACGATATTATCATTCTTCGAAAACAAAACTATAAATCACTATCGAAAACAAATATGTGGGCAAAGTTTGCCCTTAGCTAAAGTGAGGAAACTTCAACAATTGCGTCATCATCATTGGCAGCCTTGCTCCACCCACTGCTGAGTATCAAGCCCCCTCCCTTTCGTGCCAAGAAATTGCGTGCCGTTAAAATATATGTAGATAATATTCCCTCCAAAAGCGAATAGTGATACTTTAATTAGAATTAAACAGTACCCTGTACAATTTCCTTAAAATCTTGATATTTAACTTAAAACTAATAACGTCGTGTAGACTAAGCAAGAAAGCAATTTTCGTTAAGATTTGATCTTCAACAACTAACGAAGCTATTTTCCAAATTGAATTTAAATTACGACTAAGTTCTACTTGCCATCGGTTTTCAATTTAGGAGTCACGCAAAAAGTATAATTAATGAAATGGGTTCCTGAAGAAAGGCTCAGAGCTAATGATGATGATTTCTGGTGTAAGTTATTCTTAGAATTTATTCGGTAATTCAAGGGGTATCGGGTTACCCAGTAACTGTGTTGTGTGGTCCAATAGGCAGTCGTTTCATGTAAAATACTGGTGTTCAGCTGCATCCGATTAGACTGGAAGCCGAGCCACAGACAAAGGAAAAGGCGTTGATCAACAAATTAAATCTTCATCGCATGGTAACATAGAATACCTAGATAAAATTAAAAGCAGGAGGCAGTTTTCATCTGATTTCCAACTATTCAGTCCCCATTTTCCATGTGAAACATTTCAGGGTTTATGCCACTGATTGCATCATCCGCGTTTAAGTTTATTGGCTGAAATCGGAACGTAATTAATTCACTTTTGATTCGCTTATAGTGTCAAAAATTTATCGTAGGTACTAGACCATTTTTCGTATTACACATTTTTATTTTTGGTCGTTTTCGTATTGGACGTTTATAATTTACTAGCTGCTCGCCCCGGCTTCGCACGGGTAGCTATCTACGGCGTACCTACCCTACCTACCTACCTACCTACCTACCCTACCTACCCTACCTACCTACCTATATACTTACCCTACCTACCTACCTAACTACCCTACCTACCCTACCTACCTACCTATATACTCAAACTCAAACTCAAAGCATTTATTTCAATTAAACCATTTACAGGCACTTTTGAATTGTCAAAGAATCGGTCAGTTAGTCAAAAAGTTGAAGCTAGTTGCCCATTCCAAATCGTAGATCTCTATGGAGAAGAACGGGCAAGAAACTCCAAGGACACTCTTTTAAAATTGGATATAGATATTACAAAATCCTGGGTACAGTATTCTTGGTGCTTCTATATGTGAGAACAATGTCAAATGAAAAATAATCAAAAACAATTCAAGATATAAGATTAAAAATAAGCCCTGGCAGATGAGAGATGACCAGTCTCAACTGACAGCGCCCGTTCACGAACATGACACGTGGATCAGCACCATCCAGCTCAACCATTTTGTAGGGAACCGAATGATCCAACACACGCGCCACCATCAGCGACACATTTAAGTGAGTATGACATACTCTCATCAGCCATGCTCTTTCAAGTCAATATAAAACATGATACCATATTAAACGGCTTCATGGTACTCACATTTACAAAATTGAAAAAATGCTTCTAATTTATACAAAACTATAATTTGCAATGTACATGAAAGATTAAAATAATAGAATTTAAAGAAAAAAATAAACTTAAGTTTGTAAAGTCAGAAAAAAAAAAGGGGGAAGCAACTCTTCCAAATGTTAAAATTTTTAACTAGTGAGCCCTAGTGCCTGTGGAGCAGGACCAGCATTAAGCCAAGCATTTTTATCTACGATATAATCATCCAACTTATAATATGCCTGTCTACATAGTGTGCGTTTAATGCATGTTTTAAATTTCTTCTCATTTAGTTGAAGAATAATGAGTGGTATTTTATTATAACATTTTACACAGTACCCCATAAAAGAAGTATGTACTTTAGACAATCTGAAACGTGGTTGATCTAATTTGTTCCTATTTCTAGTGTTAAAGTTATGCCTGTCACTTATCTTACTAAAAAGATGTAGATTTTTCCGAACATACATAATGTTTTCATATATGTACTGACAAGGAACCGTCATGATGTTAATTTTTTTAAACAGTTCCCTTAGAGATTCGCGTTTGTGGAGGTTGTATATGGCTCGGACAGCCCTCTTTTGCAAAATAAAGATAGAATCAATATCTGCAGCCCGTCCCCACAGCAAAATACCGTAAGACATGATGCTATGAAAGTAACTAAAATAGACCAGTCTCGCGGTATCCACGTCTGTTAGTTGGCGGATTTTCCAAACAGCGTAAGCGGCTGAACTTAGTCGCCCTGCAAGTGATGTTATGTGAGGACCCCACTGTAGTTTTGAATCAAGCGTGATCCCCAGGAAAACTGTCTTTTCGACGAATTCTAGTATCTCCTCGTTCAGTACAACATGACATTCACTACTTCTTACATTCGGTAACGTGAATCTTATGCATTTAGTTTTCTTCTCATTTAATACCAAATTATTTATAGTAAACCAATTATGGACCTTGAACATAGCGTTATTTACGTCGTCAAGCTCCCGTGCATGTCTATTTACTTTAAAAATCAGTGATGTGTCATCAGCAAATAACACCATTTGTGGTCGATTTTTCAGTAGTTGAGGTAAATCATTTATATATACTAAGAAGAGGAATGGACCCAATATCGAGCCCTGTGGTACACCCATTCTAACTACTTACCCTACCTACCTATATACCCTATTTACCCTACCTACCCTACCTACCTACCCTACCTACCCTACCTGCCCTACCTACCTACCTATATACTTACCCTACCTACCTACCTAACTACCCTATCTACCCTACCTACCTACCTATATACCTACCCTACCTACCTACCCACCCTATTTACCCTACCTACCTACCCTACCTACCCTACCTACCTACCTATATACTTACCCTACCTACCTATATACCCTATTTACCCTACCTACCCTACCTACCTACCCTACCTACCCTACCTGCCCTACCTACCTACCTATATACTTACCCTACCTACCTACCTAACTACCCTATCTACCCTACCTACCCTACCTACCTACCTACCCTACCTACCTACCTACCCTACCTACCCTACCTACCCTACCTACCCTACCTACCCTACCTACCCTACCTACCCTACCTACCCTACCTACCCTACCTACCCTACCTACCCTACCTACCCTACCTACCCTACCTACCCTACCCTACCTACCCTACCTACCCTACCCTACCCTACCTAGCTTTACCCTACCTACCTACCCTACCTACCTACCCTACCTACCTACCCTACCCTACCTACTCTAACCTACATAAACTACCCTACTTAAAAAAAAAAACCTACACTACCTACCTACCCTACCCTACCCTACCTACCTACTCTACATACTTACCCTACTCACCTACCTACCTACCAACCCTACCAACCCCTACCTACCTATATACCGAGATATTATCAAAAGACCCATTCTATACTGAATGTATGAGAAAACGATTTTCTTCATATTTTTTTTTTCGTGAAATTTTCCAATTTTTTTATTGTTATTCTGCTATTCTGGGCGGAGACAAATCCAACAAATCAAAGATCATCAAAATCAGTCCAGCCGTTCTCGAGTTATAAGTGTTGTAACAAACACGACTTTCTTTCATACAGGGTGTTAGGGTAAACACCGTTATCCTTGCAACCAGTGGTTTGGTTTCATTTATAGAATGTAAAATCAATGGAAAATGACAACTTCTTTTTTCTTTTTTTTCAATCTACATTTTACCACAAGAGACGCAAGTTCGTTGCCCTATGCGCTAGGGCAACGAACTTGCGTCTCAACACGGGCGTGGTGTGCGGGATGTGACCCGACCGGCCGCGAGCGCGACCCCTCTCTCAGTCAGTCAGCTGTTTCGCTAGAGAGCACGGTGTCGGATAGAAACTTTTTAAAATCTTTTAATGAAAATAACGTTTTTTTTTGTTGTGTTCGGTCATTTATTTTTAAATTTAAGTCGACTACCCATGGTTTGAATGACAAGAGTGTTTACCCTTACAGCCTGTATATATAGAAGATGACATTATTTTATTAAACCGAACTTTAAGCATCATACTTTTTTGGACAATAATTATTTATGTATACTTAGACATAACGTAATAATATCACGCCTGTATTCCCCGAAGGGAAATGCAGACGTGTATAAATGAGCACACCCACATTTCCCTAGTTATTATTATGGTCCTTATAAAATATAACATTCACGAACTGGGGCGGGCTTACTCTCACGTAAGTATCAGGCACAATATCCGAATTTCCACCAGGAAAAATATCGTATTCGAAAAATCGCAATATCACATGGCCCCAGTATCGAGTCGGGCTAAACACTTTCCACGTCACGGCCGGCTACCGGAGCGGTCAAAGGCAATTTTCTGCTCAATTTTGTTTGCGCCCAAATCACGGGAAACGTTAACGATGAAAAATATTGACTCTAATTATTTAAAAAGCGGGTGACCCCTGACTTTTTCTTTCTTTGTGATTTACTGATTTGTTAGTTTATGTCAGAGAGGTATTTTGCAGGAGGGGTAGGCAGGGGTGTAGCTATTAGGTACACAGTTTGTTAACAGTGATAGATACTTATTTAGAGTAAAATAATTATAGGCCATGAAACATACACGACTCACTGTCCACTGTTAACTAGTCAACTGTTATTAGCATAATCAGCATTATGATGTGAGAGGAGATCGTTGCTTGAGAGGAGCTCGTGGCTAATAGCAGCCGCACGGGTCGATCCATCCGGTTAAGCTACGCTTGCCAGGGTTGGTCCGCGGATGGGTGAGCTTCTTTACAGACTGAGACTCCTCCGTGCCTCGGAAAGCAAGTTAACCCATACGTCCCAGCTGTTATTCGTGGATCTTTGACAGTCGTTACGGGTCGTCAGAGGCCGAAAGTCTGACAACCAGTTTTACCAAGGGGCCAAGGGGGGTATTACCCAGTTGCTGGGTTGTGGAGGTCAGATAGGCACTAGGCACTAACTCCATATAAAATACTGGTATTCTGCATCTGGTTAGACTGGAAGCCGACCCCAACATAGTTGGGAAAAGGCTAGGCAGATTTTGAACCTATAATGTTCCCACTGCTGGGAATCAGGCCACATATTTAGTATTATACCTACCTACCCTGTTTTTCAAGACTACTAAAACTGTCAAGAAAATGGTATATAACTCATTTCACTGTTGAATCACAACTAAAGATGTTCAATATAAAAACTTTGTCCCTTAAAAAGTCGCGTAAAAAAAACTCCAAGCTTCTGCGGCATTTTTATTAAAATCCCCGTTTAGAAAGGACCATGGGACGATATATCTTTCGACTTTTTTTAAGGGATCCCTTTAAATGTTAGAATAATATGGAAACGGGACTTAATGAAAGCCGCAACCCTCGACTGCAGGGTAACTGCAAAATAGGGTGGACGAAACTTAGGCCGAGATTGGAAAGCGGAATAGGGTTTAAATTAGTCACTACCCTATTTCGTGCAAAGTTTAAATATGGTAGGAAATTGGGGGCTTACGAAAGTAGTCTACTTGTTTGTTTTTTTTGTGTATTACTTGCTCGCTCACAGGTACATGTACTTCCTAATTATTATTCTTGGGAGCAGTGGGTCAAATAGCTTGGATTATAAAGTCTTAATTTAAAATTAATATAGAAGTCAGCACTGATTTTTATAAAGAACACGCGAATCAAGTGTTTTCCCCATAACTGAATAGGAAAGACGTTATTGGACGATTTCTTAATTTTATAGTTTCTTAGCAGTTTAAGTTACATTTAAATTACATATTAGCTAATAGGCTAGTTTGTAATGAGAATAATGTAAGTTCTGTCAATGTTAATATTAGGTAAGTAAAGTTAAAATTCTGACAACAGAGCGCTTCAAAAGCGTATCGCATTTCTACACATAGCTTATGTCAGTCCTATACATTTTTGCCTTTTCTATCATCGTTATCGCTGATAGAATGTCACTTTGTGTAGGCCCTCTGGTTAGTCACTAACCATACGAAAAAGAAAAAGAAAGAAAGAAATAAAGATTAAAGAAGTAAAATTAAAACAGCATGTCTATGGTAATAATTTGAAAGTGACAGCGCAGAAGCATTAAGCGCACTTTGGAGTTCATTGTGTAACAGGACCAATTTTTTTTTTTTTTTCGTTTTATCTTGTTTATGGCTGTTGCCCGCAGCTTCGTCTGCATTACAAAGTCTGTAAAGTTATTTTTTTAACACTCTATATCCCGGGATAAAAAGTATCCTATGTCCTTCTCCAGGTCATTGAATACTCCTGTGCCAAATTTCATCCAAATCTGTTCAGCCGTTTTAGCGTGAAAGTGTAACAAATAAACAAACTCACTTTCGCATTTATATTAGTTAGGAAGTTAGCAAGAGGCTTTGCAGCCATTTATAGGCTGATAGTATTAACAAACAACCTTTTGTTTGGGTGTACTAGGCCTAATCGAATGCCAAATAATCGAATATCAATTAATCGACCAATTTCATTCTATCTAAATATCGATAATGTTTGATTTATTAACCATTCGATATTATGAACGTTCGAGTATTTAGACGTTCGATTTTTAGTGGTCGATCAATAATTGATATTTGATTATTTGGCATTCGATTAGGCATAGTACACCCATTTTGTTACATAAGCACTTAAATTTTGCTATGGCTTTATTTTCACTTCTCCTGATACTTAAACTTAAACCATTTTTCAAGGTAAATTTAAATAAAATTATCTGTTGCAAAAGAAGTAAAATACATTTACGAGTAATTACGATCTCTTTATTACACTTCAGAGAATAATAACTTTATATTAGAAGGCCGTAAAAACTTGTTAATGAATTTAAAAAGTATACGGAACCATAAAAAGTAAGTTTAGGGGTACCTACTTACTGCAATGCTGTAACCTATAAATAAATTAAAATATTGAGTTTCGGCAGTATCTCGTTACGGGTCGTCCGAAGGCCGAAAATCTGTGCCGAAAGTTGAAAATCCAACAACGTACTTTTATGTGGGTATTTATTTAGGTGTCGCCTAGTGAATCGTGACACCGTTCCAATTTGTCAACGGGTTTTCTCCAACTTACAAGCGGTATCGTGTTACCCAGTAACTGGGTTGTGAAGGTCTAATACTGGTATCCAGCTGCATTTACATAGTTTATTTATTTATTTATTGGTTCACCAACAATTGTTTACACTGGTATTTTGCTAAAGGTAACATGCGATAAAATGAGTACAATAAATAGTGTAACAATCACTTACAGGTAAACTCCGCATGCTTTAAAGATAAGTAACATATGAGAAAAATAAAAATATATCAAAAAAGGGAACTTAACTAAACTAAACCAAAACTATTATTGAAAACTCGCGACATCATAAATGTCTAATCCAAGTCGAGATGATATTTATAGATAGTTAGACTAAAAGTAAGTATATCAGTCCCGATGTAAGTATATCGTGAGGTTTTTTATCGATAATTCCTTAAGCTTTCCGAGAATATGCATAATTACAATCATTAAATGATATTTTGACAGTTTTTTAGGATTAAATCCCTGACCTCGGTCTGCCGACAAATGGCTTCCTCACGTAATTATTATCATGTATGTTTAAATCATAATTGGCCAAAGCATAATCAGCCTGTAATGTTCCCACTGCTGGGACGCAGGCCTCCTCTCGTTGAAAGGGAATGGGCCGTAATCCACCACGCGGGCTCAGTGCGGGTCTTCAAATTTTTGGTTCTAGGACATGCCGGTTTCCTTGCAAGGTTTTCCTTCACCGTTTTGCAGCGGTGATGGTAACACAAAGTAAAGCGCCTGCCTGTGTTCGAACCAAGTTGCAGCCGTTACCACTGGGCCACCACTGCTGTCACTGCATAATGAGGAATTCCAACATTTAATTTAAAAACCTATCATAGAAATTTATTTTTAGACCGTCAAAGGAGTCGTCCCAAAGAAACCTTCCAATTTTTCTAAACGCGACTGTGTTACTTACGTACAAAGTAAAAGAAAACTGAGTCTTTGCACTATCATGTCATACAGTTATTTATCAATATCGGCTACAAGTACCATCCATAAGATTAATGGAGCCAGTCAGTTACATTCAACACTCGTATATACCTTTGTCACGCCTACTGCTTCAAAAGGTAACGGTCTGTTTTGTAGATACCTAAATAATAGTGAAACTATTTTTCTTCTTCTAAATATGTGTACTTCCTTAGTTTATCTTGGACATTACTAATATCGATGAAGGAAAATCATCGTCCTGTATACCATGAAAGGTCAACGGCAGTTTTTAGTATGAGATCCAAGGTTAAAAAAGGCCCACGGAAGTTCAAGAAGACATAACCAATTGCAGTAAGACATCACCGTCGTTGACTCTTCACGTGACCAGAGGGCTGCTTATTTTTTGATCAAAGAATCAGCAATGCCATACAACGTGGCAATGCTGCCAGCCTTTTGGGCACTTTTCCTGTTGACAGCGATGCAGACGAATTTTTTGATGCACTATGATTTTCCCCCCTTTTTACATATAAATACTTTATATTATTTTAACTCTGTAAACTTTTAAAATGATGTAAATAAAATTAAAAACACTTCAGTAAGTGATTTTACTCATGATATAGAAGGATATTTTTTTTTGTATTTAAATTATACTGACATTCAAATCACAATTTCACAGTTGAATGAAATGACTCTAATACGGAAAATTGATGTAGTTTGTCGATTAAATAAACAATTAATTTCCCAGAATGTACCTTATCGATTTCTTACATTACATTTTTACTTTGGTAAATATTGGCTGAAAAACTGTGCTCTCAACTCTTTAGGTATTTCGAATGAAATAGTTAATTTCGGGAAATAGGTCACCTCACTACATTATATGTATAGGTACCTGAATATGTAAGGATAGAACATGCCGAATTGCCGAGCGTCTTACAACGTACAATCCATGCCTAATTAATGTGAACCCGCTATAAAATGACCCTTTAACCAAAAACCTATACTTATTCCGACGTACGTGAGGTAAATCCCTAATTGGGCCCGTAAGTTGGGTCATTTCACGGTCTGCAGGCTATTCTGTAGAAACTATTTCTTTTGACGTAATCGCTAAAAAGAGCACTTTTACTTGCATTAAAGACATTTTGATGTACGATAGTCTATGTTCATTTCTTTATCGATTTGAAGCGTTTATTCGGATTTCCTTAAGAACTATTTTGAAAAAAAATCGTTAAAAAGAACTCTTTTACTAGCATTTTATACATTTTCGTGTACGATAGTCTATGTATGTTCATTTTTTTATCGATTTGAAGCGTTTATTCGTATTTCCTTAAGAACTATTTTAAAAACCAGTTCATACAGTTAGCTTTTTCTAAGAAAATTACACCGTTTACGGTTTAGCACCGGATATAAGGTACTAGCTATTCTTTTTTTTCCTAAACTGTACTATAATATTGACACACGTCATTTTTTATTTGCTTCTTTAAAAGCCAGAAATACACACGCCAGTTACTTGCACAGAAGTATACAAGCTACTTGCATGCTATTGTGCCATAAAAACCTCTGCAATGAAGACCAATTTTCGTACTTAAAAAAACAATCAAATACAAGTGATGTGGCACCCAAGTCACACAAGTTTTGACATCGATTCTAGCTGAGATCACTCAGCGACAATCAATGTCAAATCTTGTCAAACATGTAGCTATAATATAGGTTTTATTTTTGACAGTTCTAGACTGAGATTTGAATGCCTCGATTAAAAACGGGCACACTACATCAAGAGGCTATCTAAACTCGACCTGAATATTTCAGTAACAGCTGAAAAGAGGCCTACGCGCTTTCAGGTCCCCATACATTTTTAAACAGTTTCTACTCTGACAAAATTTAGTTAGGAAACTTTGAAACTTTATGTTTGTTATCATTCGAATTTTCAAATTCAACGGTTATTTTGGTTTACTTTATGGTTGGATCTCGACTGGGAATTGAATTAGGAGAATTTAGAGGAGTTTTTATGGCAGTATTTTAGGATTTTTTTAAGTTCTGAGCATTCATCATTTCATTCATTTTGTAGGAGCTCGTGGCTTAGTAATAACAGCCGCACGGGTCGATCCATCAGGTTAAGCTACACTTGCTGGGGCTGGTCCGTGGATGGGTGACCATCTTTACATATCGAGACTCCTCCGTGCCTCGGAAAGCACGTTAAGCCGTTGGTCCCGGCTGTCATTTGTGGATCTTTGTGTCTTTGTCGTCAGAAGCCCGAAAGTCTGACAACCAGACTTGCCAAGGGGTATCGTATTACCCAGTTACTGGGTTGTGGAGGTCAGATAGGCACATTCAGCTGCATCCGGTTAGACTGGAAGCCGACCCCAACTTGGTTGGGAAAAGGCTGGGCAGATGTGAGATTTCAACATTTCAGCCGAAAGCCGACGTTCTTTTCTGATTCGATCACGTAGGGAAACTCCAAGAATAGCACTCTCCGTTGCCCTTTGGGTGACTTTTGGCCTTCTAATAAGGCACATTGTGAGCGACTCCATTTCTAGTTTTGAGCAGTGATGCGGAAAATATAATAAATATTATAGCTTTAGAACCAAATGACTTTTATCACAAATTTGAATCTTTCAACAAATGGGCCTTTTGTTTTCTATTATCACTACATTTTTAATACCCAACGACTTTTTTTTATGTACGAAGTTAAACCTAGTTTAGAAGCCAGGTGGACCCATGTTTAAGACACTGCTTCTGTATTTATTTAAACTTTTCGCACAAAAAAAAGGTACAAAGGCGGACTTAATGCCTGAGGCATTCTCTACCAGTCAACCAAAGGGTGGTGAAGAGATTAGATGGCAGGTGCTCTAATTGAGAGGAACAAAGAGAAAAAATACTATAATATATCGTATTGCATTATAGATAAAACAGGTTTACAGTACATAAATAAGCTATAAACTTATAATACATAAATAACACATAAATGTATGTTGTAAATGTAATGTTTGTATCAATATTAATAGTTCTCACTTCTTTGAAATAACATTATTAAGTTCATTATTTAGTTTATGTATATTATCATCTAATTATCATTCGACCCATCATTGTAACGATATTTTAGGAAGCTTTTGTTGATAATAAGATCGGCAAGATTAATTACGTTCTGTTGTAAAAAAAAACAACGAAGATTATTTTTAATGCAAACCACAAATTCGTCTACGTTTCCTCCTATGTTGTTTATCTCCGAAAAGAATTCATTCATCAAATTGCATAATTTATGAACGAGCAAATTTTTTTAGGTCGTTGAACAATATTATCTATTAGTTAAATTAAATCATTTTAATGCCGCAAATCAATATTTTTTACTAAAGCTAGGTTCAAAAAGTTTATAATTTATTAAAAATCTTTTATAATATTAGGTACATTACTGTCTCACCAGACTGACCTCCTGTCGAAATTTCAATCATTCATACAAAAAGCCCATAGAAAGAAGCACTTTCAGTTTTTCCGGAATTTACCATTTTCCCGGAATCTTTTCCAATTTTTCTTTCCCTAAAAACCTTATTCGGAATATAATAAGGAACATAAAAAAATAAATAAACTAATCAGTCCAGTTCTCAAGTTACCAACCTTTAATTTTAATATATAAAGCCATCTCATATCACTAAACAAAATAGATCTATTTTGTTTAGACACATGGCGATTATGTAAATTATGGAATATTTCCTGATGATAATCGCTTTTGAGCTTATACATATTTATAATAGCTAAAATTCGACTTTTCGGCTAAAACTTAAATGAAAATCTTGGGGGAACAAAGCATGATGTTACGTTTATTAAATCTAAAATGGGTTTGAAATAATATTAATTATTTCACATTTAGTATGTATTGTAGTAAGAATTTTAAATAATGTGTTATTGTGCACCACAGTATTTAAAATGAACTTAGATTGTTTATCTTGAAATTAATTGGAATGTAATTATTTATGACCTTTTTATAAGTAGGTAGATAATTGTAGAGCGCAATCAATATTTTTATTCGAGGTTGTTTTTATGTTAATCCTAAAAGTAGGTATGGGTATACCTAACTATTGTAAATTATCGTTGTCAATATTGACAGTCAATCTCCTGTTCTACAAATATTATTTTTCAGTTTAAAAATCATCCAACAAAAAAGTTTACGTAACTTCAAAACTTACCTTAAACTTTGAAAACTTTTTTCAAACACCAAACACGTAATTACAAATCACTTTTATTTTTAAACCACGAAAAAAATACAAAGTAATTTACTTTAATCGAAGTAAATTTTTATAAGTATATTTTTAACATACAGTCCGCAGAACGTGCGAACCAAGCCACGCCGAACGCTAAACTGAAGCCGCGGTCCTAAAGACCAATTTAGCTGTAGCTTCGAACTTACTCCATGCATCTCTGCATTACCCCCTGACGTTAGTACCGAAGGGGCCGGAGAAGGTCTTTCTAAACTGGTCAAAGCCCTTTGCGGGTTACGGTAATTGAATTTCAATTTACGATAGTAAGTCAACAATGGATGGAATTATGTCTTGGGCCTGTACACACGTAGTCATAAATATTGTTTTGAATTAATTTCTTGAGTTGGTAGTAGATACATGTAACTATAATATTTTTGTTTAGTTATAATTATCATCTTATCATTGAGCAAACAGGAAACACTTGAAATAATAATTATGTCGCAGATTGAAAACCGCATCGAATCCGCAGTTTTACGTACCCGCTAGCGCTAGCTATTTTACGAAACAGCTGCGTTATGTACAACAGCTGAACGACGTTTAGCGATTTTCCACAATTACTGAACCATTGTATAAACGTTTTGCATTTATCAATGCAGCGGGTAACGATTAAGGTTATATAAAACAGCGTAGTATGAAACGTCAAATTGAAATTGAAAAGATTTCACTTCATATTATAAAACAAAGTCCTCCGCTGCGGCTGTCTGTTCGCGATAAACTCAAAAAATACTGCACCGATTTTCATGCTGTTTCGATTTTCACCAATGGATAGAGTGGTTCTCGAGGAAGGTTTTAGTATAGAATAACCGCCATCCACGCGGGCAAAGCCGCGGGCATCAGCTAGTTAATACTAAATTTTGTCGCTCGTGTCTTAAACATAATCAGCCTATAATGTTCCCACTGCTGGGACACAGGCCTCCCCTCTATGAGAGGGAGTGGGCCGTAATCCACCACGCGGGCCCAGTGCGGGTTGGTAGATGTCACATGTCTTCGAATTTTTGGTTCTAGGACATGCCGGTTTCCTCACGATGTTTTTCCTTCACCGTTTTGAGAGCAGTGGTGATGAAATTATTTACACAAAGTAAAGCGCCTGTCGGGGTTCGAACCTACGACCTACAACTCGTAAGTCGCGGCCGTTACCACTGGGCCATCACTGCTCGTGTCTTGGTGTATCCGAAACAGAAATAAATAAAACGAGTAAAATTTGTGAAAATTACCATAACTCAAGTGAAATCAGTAATTTTAAGGACAATTTTAAATATAAAGCTACCAGAGTTTTATTGAAAGTAATTTCTAAAAATACTAAATAGCCATATAACTGCGACCAACTTGGAAGTAGCGCTCTCCGGCCGCTGCCACGGCACCGCTCGCTTTGCTCGCTCTGCTTGCGCGCAGTTGGTCACAGTTATAACCTAACCTAAGCCAATTGGTCAAGGGTAGCTTAGTTACTGCGACCGATTCGGCATTAGAACCCATACTTTGGTGTGCCCGCGCTTATTGTGACTGCAGATAAGCCTTTCTGCATTACGTCCAAACGTGGGTAGTGGGTAGTAGTAGCATTGACAATCCAGTTTTACATAACGGAGCTGTTTTGTTAAACAGCGGTTATATAAGGCAGTGGATTTGATAATGCATCTGCGTGATAGTATCAGACAGCTCAGATAAAATTTTTAATGAAATCCATCCAAAAAACCTTTTTGTTTTTTGTAGAGAGCACAAATAAACTTTCAAATATTATTTGAAATTTTGGATGCTCAGATTTCGCTACATTGTTTCTTATTTTTTATACCCAAGCCATCCAACGATGAAAAATTGTTGGAATTTCATCACGAAAAATTAAAATTAATTTGAGGGCGTTATTAAGTACCGAAGGAAGGGTTTTCATTTAATAACTTTTCCGCATTCGAGGTCGTCAGAAGGGGTATCGTATTACTCAGTTACTGGGTTGAAGTCATATAGGCAGTCCCTCCATGTAAAATATTGAAAGCTGACCCCAACATAGTTAAAAAATACAATAGACACAGATATATTTAGTAACCTATTCCGCTTGACTATTCTTCAAGAGTCATAAAAAACCTGTAAGAAATCGACACGTGTTTCACCTCTCAACGAGGCATCTTCAGGATGACGATTGACCAATTGCAAACCAGAACGCGGCGTGTTACCACACTGAGCGCTGGACGCAAAGTGAATCAAATCGCCCGTCACCCGCACTTATATAGGATTGCTGCTCGGCGCTGATTGGCTAGGATCGTTATCAGTGCGATAGTTAGTCCCAACATAGTTGGCAAAAGGCTAGGCAGATTGATTAACTTTGCCACGTTCGGGGGTGTGCAACTTTTTTATACTTATGTGTGAACTGCAAGATTAATATTGGCAGTTCAGTGAAATATGAGCTTTATTAGGTACAGAATTTGAATATAAGATGTACACGGAGACAACGAAATAGGGTCAAGGGATAAGAAGGAATCACGGTCGCTTATCCAGTTCTCGCATACTTATTGTATGTTAACAAATGAATAAATGCGTCGAAATGAACGAATGCCCTATTCGTCCAGTGTACATCGCGCCGAATATTCAAATTCTATAATAAATCTCACGTTTGTCATCAGCCTAAGACACACGGTAAGTATTTGTTTACCTACTGGATCTATAGGTATTAATAGGCCTCTCCAATGTCAAGCCACGTAGGGAACCAGCCCACGGTTGCGGGAACGTCCGAAAGGGATACCGGGACCTTGGCAAAAGGCAACTGAAGGAACACGGGTGGGTTTTAGTCAGTAAAAGTCTGACACGCCCTTCCGCTCCGCCCAGACCGGGAGAAGTATAGGATGATGTCCCACCATAAAAAAAAAGGCAGTTTAGCCTGTGCGTCGTCTGTCAGTGCGATAGTTTAGCCTATGCGTCGTCTGTCAGTGCGATAGTTTAGCCTGTGCGTCGTCTGTCAGTGCGATAGTTTAGCCTGTGCGTCGTCTGTCAGTGCGATCAGTTCCATACATTTTGTCGATTTAAGTGAACACAAATGTATGGAACAGCTGCTTTTTTTTCGGGATTTCAAGGTTGGTCCCATAGAAAAAGTTGTTCAAAACTATGAGTACAATGACCCCTTTTCGGGTTTAGCATAAACAAAAAATAATGTTGTATAATCAGTGTTATAAACAAAAAACTCATATTCAAGTAGGTAGGTAACTACAATACTGGCAGTTACTGTTGAAGTGTTGACCCCATAATCAGCTGGTACAGCTATCTAATTGCGCAACTTATTTTTGTAACCGATTGAGACTAATCTGTTTCATTTTGACAGTTCAACGCAATGAATGTTTCATTGCCTTATTTACGTTGTGTGAGCTGATTTCGAACTTATGAAGCAAATATCACTCTGCCTAGCCTTTTCCCAACTATATTGGGGTCGGCTTCCAGCCTAACCGGATGCAGCTGAATACCAGTATTTTACATGGAGCGACTACCTATCTGACCTTCACAACCAACTGGTTAATACGATACCTCTTGGCAAGACTGGTTGTCAGACTTTCGGGCTTCTGACGACCCATACCGACTGTCAAAGATCCACAAATAACAGCCGGGCCCAACGGCTTAACGTGCTTTCCGAGCACGGAGGAGTCTCGGTATGTGAAGATGGTCACCCGTCCATGGACCAACCCCGGTAAGCGTAGCTTAACCTGTTGGATGGACCCGTGCGGCTGTTATTACTTAGCCACGAGCTCCTCCCAGCTATGAAGCAAAGGATTAATAATTTGTTTCAAACCGATTCAGATTATGATTGATCTTGTATTACGCAATTAGAATGCAGGTTTTATTTTTACGACAAAACTCTACTAAATAATAGCAAGTGTAATAAAGATAAATGGAATGCCGTTAAATCCATTATCAGTACATCAAAACAAAAAAATGCTAGGGAACACCTTTTAGTCCCGCATAAAAGTCGGTCAAGTGTTGTAAATGAGATAAACACCTACTTCTCTAATGTTGGTAAACTGCTGGCAGATAAAATTACACCTGCTCAAAATAGTTATAAATTTGACATAAGCCCCTTCCAAAATTCAATTGTACTACTTCCGCCAGACGAAGCCGAAGTTGAAGCGCTGATTATGAATCTCAAGAGTGACTGTGCTACTGGTTGGGATTCTATTTCCGCTAAGTTTCTAAAACTTTCTAGACACATTATCGTCCCCCATCTGACTAAACTAATTAAGATCTGCCTTACCCAGGGTATTTTTCCGAAAGTTTTTAAAAAGTCCCTTATTACTCCTGTCCACAAGGGGGGGAAGAAGGACGATGTCGGAAACTACAGGCCAATCTCAGTTCTTACGACTTTACCAAAAATATTAGAAAAGATTTTAAACAAAAGCCTCACAAACTTTTTACAACACAATAAGATACTGTCTGAAGCCCAGTTTGGCTTTAGGTCGGGAAAAAGCACGGAAGATGCCGTAAGTCAACTGGTAGATCACGTAACGCTAAAGATAGATCAAAAACAGAAATGCATCGGCATATTTCTCGATCTGGCCAAAGCTTTCGACACCGTCATGATTCCTCTCCTTGTGAACAAATTAGATAAGATCGGTGTTCGCGGTAATGCTCTCAAAATTTTTAAAGATTTTCTTTGCGACCGTACGCAGAGAGTTAAGGTAAAAGAATACGTTAGTTCTGATACTTGGGTTACTTATGGGGTCCCACAAGGCAGTATTCTTGGCCCGAGTCTCTTCTTGATTTACATAAATGACCTGTGTCAGCTGCCACTTATAAACGGTAAGATCTTTACCTACGCTGACGATACGGCATTAATATTTCATGGGGGGACCTGGGACGAGGTTCGAAGAAACGCCGAACTGGGACTGCATAAAGTGAGCCACTGGCTAGGAACTAACCGCCTCACTTTGAACCTGTCCAAATCTACATTCCTCCAATTCTCTTTTGCTAAAGTTAAACCTGTAAATTTCGATATTAGACTACATGTATGTAACTTCGTTGCTTCAACGACATGTTTATGCACATCTATCACTAAGTCTACGCATGTGAAATACCTTGGTGTGATTGTAGATGAAAAGCTTGGCTGGCGTCAGCATATAGACCTCACTACAACGCGAATAAGGAAGCTTATCTGGGCATTTAAAAAACTAAGACACGTGGCCGACTTCGAACTCCTACGCACTGTGTACTATGCGCTCGTGCAGTCGGTCTTGGGATATTGTGTTACCGTATGGGGTGGTGGTTGTAAGACTTTTATGATTCACCTGGAACGGGCCCAAAGAGCTCTACTTAAAGTCATGACTTTCAGACCCTTTAGATTTCCCACTAGAGTCTTATATGAGAAGTGTGAAGTTCTTACGGTAAGACAGAATTATATTCTGCAAGTGGTCAGTAGGCAGCACAGTATTACACCTTATAATGCACAAAATAATAAGAAGCGCAACATTGCAAATGTTTGCTTACCTTTGCGTTGTCATACGGCGTCCGCCAGGCGACAACGGGTATATCTTGCCACTTTTCTGTATAATAAGCTGAACAAAACCTTGAACCTAAATCCCCTTACGACTCGTGAGACAAAAAAGAAGGTAAAGATCTGGCTACTCAAACGGGACTACAACGCAACGGAAAACTTACTGCAATCAACCTAAATATACAAGAACACAAATCGTTGGTATTCACGCACACATATACACACGTACACATGCACACATGCACACATACACTAACACACACGCACATACCTACGTACTATGTTTTATTTAAATTTGTTTAATTTTAATTTGTAATTTGTTTTAATTTTATTTTATTTTAATGATAATGTTATTATTTGTTCTAGATTTTTAACCAAATTTTTTGTTTAAATCCACATTTATAATAATCTTGCTTTGAGTATTTTATTTAATTCCAATTACATTTTTCTTTTCTATTTTAAAACTTAAACTTAATTAAGTAACATAATTTATTTAGTTGCTAATTGTAACCTAAATGGAAGTAGGCACTGGTTCCTGAAATACAGGTACTCTAACCTAGCTCTGGAGCCAGGGTCTCAAATTTTGTAAACTTTTTTCATGGCAATAAAGAATTTATTTATTTTATCATCGTTAGATATCGATACGCATCAAATCAGTGAAGTTTGCTTGTTAATTTCATTTGAACATGTGTATTGGACACGAATTAATGTGGGAAGGATGACATTTCAAGCGCCACTAATCGCATTTTTGAATGTTGCTCTTTCTTTTCATGTAAATCTCTTAGAAAGAAAGAAATAAAATACGTTTATTTGCGGAAAACATGACGTTAAAAAAGGACAAATACAGGAAACATTACAAATTGGGGGAAAATATGCGTCACATTCACGCAAAACGGCCATCGCTCAGCTTAATACTGCGACCCTATGCAAGACAGAGCCCCAGCGCTGGTTTTCAGTGACAGCCGGCGTTGACGTCATGACGTCAATCGGTGCAGCATCCGCTCAACTGTCGATTGGCCTTCTAATGGCCGATAACAATCAAAATTCTATTGTGTCTCGTTGATGACAGTTGGAGGTTTATAATAAATTAACAATAACAAAAAAAAGGAAATAAAAATATTTATACAATAAAACTAAATGTTGCCTTGTATGCTGATCAATAGATATGCCAAACCCATATCATATTGTACAAATCTATTCTATTTCTGTAGCTATTATTATGCAGGCAACATGATAATAGGGCGTGTTGTAAGCAGCCTTCAACGTTTTACTCTACGACATCCAATTTCCTCTCATTCGCTATTTCCTACATGTGAATAAGGCACCTGTCCCGCCAGCGGCGATTAACGAGAAGTGAGTAGAGCTAACAACTAGACACGAGTTGACGAGCAACGAGCAAACTCAAACTCAAACCATTTATTTCAATTTAACCATTTACAGGCACTTTTGAATTGTCAAGGAATCGGTCAGTCAAAAATATGAAGCTAGTTGCCCATACCAAAGCGTGGCAGGTACCTATGGAGAAGAACGGGCAAGAAACTCCACGGACACTCTTTTAAATAAATAAAAAATTGTTACAAAAAATTGGTTAGGTACATCATTTATGTTGAAATTATACATGTGAGAACAATGTAGAAACCTCGTTAAAAGCGTCCGCAATTAGAAAATATAAATCAAAAAGCAATTCAAAAATTAAAATAAGCCGTGGCAGCTAAGAGATGACCAGTCACCACAGACGGCGCCCGTTCACAAAAATTACGCATGGCATGGCAGCAGTTAGGGCGGGTTGTTTCACGTTCACTTTACGCACGGGTAAACGTCAAAAATGGCGCTAACTATCGTCAAATCAAAAACAAAAGTTGTTTCGCGAAATAATGGAATAACTTTGACACAACGCTTTATAGTTAACGCACGTTAAATTTGACGTACGTTTGTTACGTTAACCAACCGTTTGAAACAACCGGCCCAGTACAGTACGTGCAATTCTTTATGAACTCTCGGAAGTTGCACGCGAGTGGCTGTGCAGTAAGCATACTATAGGTGTCCGAGAGACGGGACTATAGACGGGTAAATTTTTGTCGTTTAAATCCTCTTAAGGGGTCATCGTACTTATCATTATGAATAACTTTCACTATGGGATCAAACCAGAAATCTCGAAAAAAAATCAACTGTTCCCTACATTTATGTTCGCAAAGCTCAACGTTCAACGGAACGTGGACTAAACCGTCAAAATGTAGGGAACAGCTGAATTTTTTTCGCGATTTCAGTGTTGGTCCCATAGTGGAAGTTGTTCACAATATATATTATACGTCCAAGCTATTAATATTGATGGCTTAAACCAGTTTAGGATGTCACGCTTGATAACATCCCCAATAGGGAATATGCATATATTTTTTTAATATTTTTATTCGATAGTTTACATCGTCAAATAAAAGTAAAAAAAATTCGACGGCATAAAAGCAATTTAAAGTAGTTAAAAAAATGTTTAAAAATATCCAACCGATCCGGGCTATTTAAACGCCCTCCATTTGGCGCGCTTGGTGTGGTGACGTCACAGTTCGTGAAAACAGACAAGCAACTGTCAAGTCAACGTCAAACACTCCTTTTTCTATGAGCGTTTGACATTGACTTGACACTTGTTGATTGACTTGACATTGACATTTTGATTGTTAGCCCGGATTGTTACGTCACATCCGCTCTTAGCCTTTTCAAGTATTTGAATTACCCACAGTTTTTTGGGACTTTTTAAAAATTAATTTCTCGCTCAAAAAGAAATTTTATTCAAAAATATTGATGGGGGCTTAATTCTGAAGTACCTAACATAGTTTATAGAAAAAAATATTTGACCCATATTTGAATCACATGCATATTCCCTATTAATATGGGACAATAATATTGAATACTAACTAATATTATAAATGCGAAAGTGAGTTTGTTTGTTACGCTTTCACGCTAAAACAGCTGAACGGATTTGGATGAAATTTGGCACACGGGTAGATCATGACCTGGAATAGGACATAGGATACTTTTTATGCCGATATTCTTACGCAATCGAGACTTACACGGGTGAAACCGCGGGGCGCAGCTAGTAATACAATAGTTTGAATTTGTGCCCGATTGATGGCAATTAGTCTCGCCCCCTATTACATGGGACTTAAACATATCTAGAGATACGTGGGTATACTATAGGTACACCTCTGCCTAACCCTTCGGGAATACAGGCGTGATGATAAAAATACGTTTGTAATAGTAATGTAATGGAGCCCGAAAGTTAGACAATCAGTCTTACCAAGGGGTATTGTATTGACCAGTTACTCCATGTGAAATACTGGTATTCAGCTGCATCCGGTTAGACTGGAAGCCGACCCCAAAATAGTTGGGAAAAGGCTAGGCAGATTGATTGTAATAGTAATGTACCTTACATTATGTACCGTGTGCTGAAAAATTATGAATGCTTTTATCTCATTTAGTTTGAATAGCCTTGGCTTGGCTCACATTGGCTGAGCGAACCAAAACAGAACACCAAATCTCCAGAGCACAGTTAAAGTTAAATTAATCAATTTAATTGAACTGAATTGAATTGTGTTCATACGATTGGCAATAGTCCAGATTCCTGCAGTTATTAGAAATAGATATGTGCCTAGCTTTAATTACATTTTAAACTCAACTTAGTCAGTATATAATTACGGATAGATTACTTTTGGAGAAATAAAAGCACTGGACGGGTATCTTTGTAACTGATGACAACTTTGTGTTTATGTATGTTTTGATATTGTTCTCAAGTAATTTAAATGTATACCTATGTATTTATTGAGAACTAGCTTCCGCCATGATATGTCGATAAAAAGTAGCCTATGTCCTTTCTCAGGCTCTAGACTATCTGTGTACCAAATTTCATTTAAATCGGTTCAGTCGTTTTGGCGTGAAAGCGCGACAGACAGACAGAGTTACTTTCGCATTTATAATATTAGTAAGGATAAAGTTTTTTTTAAACCTAATTAACGAATAAATTAATTGATCTTTGGTCTCGTGGTCGCAAGCGCTACTGCAGAGCATGAGGTCCTGGGTTCGATTCATGGATCAAGCAAAGTGTTATTGGGTTTTTCCATCTGGAATTTCTCAGTAACAGCCCGGAGTTTGGTTTTGTACCCAGTTGATGGCAATAGGCTACTTTTTATCGACATAACATAGACTCCACATACATGGAACATGGACATGGGACTTAAACATAACTGGCGAAATCTGGATGTAATACAGGTACACTTGTGCCTAACCTAAACATTTGAGAGGTCTCCATGTAGGTTAAAAAATTAATAAAAAATAAAAATTAATAGAAATGTGCTTCAATTGCCCTTTTTATTGCCCAAAACCCATTCAAAACCCTACAATGCTGTGGGTATGATTTAAGAGAAGGTTACCGACCATTTTCTCCAAACCGTATTACAAGAACATGACTCAGACTAACCATATTATAATAATAAACTCACACGGTCCGTGTTCACGGTACATTGCCTAGAGTTACTTTAACATTACCTGTATTGGAGCCGGTCCAAGCCAGTTCAGACTACACCCTGAATAATTTACTTACAAGATAGCATTACTTAGTCGAACTACCTACCATTTACTGAAGTTTTGAATTTTCCACTTATGTCGAGAGGTGTAAGACCAGTTAGGCTAGCCGTCACTGCGAAGTCTCACCGCACGATTTTTATTCCCGCGGTTATTATTCAGTGTACGGAATTTAAACGAGCGCGAATTTTAAATCGCCAGTGTATGTAGAGACATGATATGATTACAAAAATCGCGCGATTTTTTATCGCAGTGCGGGCTAGGCCTTCGTCTGTCTGTAGGTATATGTCATCGTGGTTCCCAATCAACACTGCATTCAAGTCGTTCTAGAATAACTTCTCCTTGACGTCCTCTTCAATTCCGAATTTAGAAATTCTCCTTTGATAGAAAAATAATAGGAAATTATGTGTAAAACGGGTATCTAATTTAACATGTCATGCAAGAAAATGACTTCAAGATTACATTGAGAATCATTAAACCATGCCAACAGTTGAAAGTTTATTTCGCCTGGAAGAATTTTCTTACACGTTTTCAAAGTAATCATCAAACAACAAATCATCGACAAACACCAAACAATTTTCCCTCACATTACATTCGCTAAATAATAATAAACATAACAAATGTGCTTCCTTTCGACGCCTAAAGCTCTTACACACGAGACCCGTATGTCGTCTTCCCAGCGTTCACTCAAACCTCTAATTTCCGTACTCCAGTCTGGACTCCCATTTATGTAATGCTTAAGCTAATATTAGACGCTTCACCATTTATTATTTTATGTCTTTCATTCGGCATTTTTCATTCAACGTGAAGTGGCTTTAAGGCCAAAAATGAATTAAAAGTGCCGAATAATGAATATTAGTGAACCAATTCAAATAATGTTGGATTTCGGCATTCGGTATTTTTCACTGAAATGAAATTAATGGAATGATCGAAAAATTAAACGTCTGAATACAGAACGAAAAAAATTAGATGAACGTTCATCATGTCATTTTGCAAGTATCATGTGAACGTGAAATGAAATATTATATAGTGAAGATGAAAAATCACTCGAATGAACATTCACCCGAATGAAGCATCTGCCAAGTGTTATAAATATTCTCAGGATATTTTTTTAAATATTATTTGCTAATAAATCTCCAGTGTGCCAGTATTCGCGGCCGCCGCACCGCGCCGGCCGTTCCATAGGTAGTAGGATCAAAGATGGGGGTGGAAAGTGCGATTTGGATAGTAAAAAGTTTGGGATCTCCTTTGGACGAGAATTTTCGACGTATGATGAGGTTTAGTTGCAAATTGTTTTGTTGTAGTTGTTAAGTTCTATTTTAGTACTTATGGGTCCACTGTTTGTACGTGTTGGCAATTATTTTGCCTTGTGGTCTTAAATCTTCGTTACTTCAAGCTATTTATGTTAATCGTATTATGCAGAAATGTATCTTTTTTTTTTGTCAACGTGATGTGTTTTTTATCTACGTCATTAATAAACCAGCCTTTTGTGAATACCAACTTTATCCTCCCTCTTGCATAAAACCTCATTATTAATTATCGCTCTTATTCCCCCTCATTATTAAAATGAAGACAAAACTTGAAACGAACAAAAAAGACGAAGAATTCTTTTCTTTTTCCCAAAACTTTTACGATATTAGTTACCCCAAGATCCCTCTTTGCCTCGAAAATTTCAGGATGCATAAAATGCTACATTATACTCTGGGGACGAGACCCAAATTGTGGTGAGAGAAAATGAGGCCAAGTGTTTATTTCGGTGATGAAATTGCATACTTAATGCTGCACATTACTTTTTTATTACATTGTTTTAGTGGTCGAAATGTTTACGAATTCGTCTGGGGTATCCTATAACAAACTGGCCGATATTGATAAAAAGTAGCACTCCATATTAAGCCTAGTACATTTGCGAATTAAATGTAAAGTGTCTAACTTATAATAATAAAAGTTCCGTTAAGATTAACCCGCGTACTGCAAGCAAAGTTAGTGAAAAACACTTGAAAAAAATAAAAGTCTTAAAACTAAAACCCAACTTCGACAAAAAGTCAACCAAAAGATATACAAATTAAAAAACCGTAGTCACACGTGTTAGGGCCATAAATCGAACAGATTACGTGTGACTCTGGATTTTTAATTTATCTGTATATTAAAATAAAAGTTATAAAACGAAAACCCAACTACGACAAAAAGTCAAATAAAAGTTAGTTGACTTTTTGTCGTAGTTGGGTTTTAGTTTTATAACTTTTATTTAAATTCTTAGAAATTTATGAGGGAACAGATGAACAAACATACATACTAGTTAAAATCATAACCCTCCTTTTTGCTTCACCGTAGTCGGGTAATAAATAATAGGAATCATCGTAGCTACTGGGAACCTTTCTTCCCAGAGGTATCGTAAAAAGCGGCTAAGGGGTAATGACAGCCATCTTTTATTTCTATTCAGTTCCGTATGTCCCCAGTGTATTAAATCTCGAGGAAGTTATCCCCTCTAGCCAATGATAGAATCTGAACTCTATCTACAATCGAAGTTTTTTTTTATCCTGACAGCGTAATCCGTATTTTTAACCAACTTCTTCAAAAAGGAGGAGGTTCTCAATTAGTCTGTACTTATGTCTTTTTCGTTTATTTCTCTCTCTCCAGCATTAGGGTCATATTTTTTTTAGCATGTTTATACGCTATACCTACTATTGCAGGTTAACGGGAACGCCCTTTGTTAGATAACATACCGTATTGTGCGTCAGGTGACTCCAAAATAAGATGGAAAACTTTTAAGAACCAATTATAACTTAACATCGCGCCTTGTTTCCCCGAAGGGTTGCGCAGAGGTGTATATGTAGTACACCCACATTTCGCCGGTTATGTTTAAGTCCCATATAATAGGGGCCGAGCCTATTGCCATCAACCGGGCACAAATCCAAGCTCCGGGATTCTATTGTGAACAAATTATCTGCATGCTATCATATTTACCAACGAGACGAATCTCCGTGAGTCGACAATGATTTACTATCGGACGTAATCACCGATGGTCTACATAAAGTGATACCCGCAGTTTAGCTAACCGTAGCTTAACTATATCTCAGAGTTTAACGATATTTCTATTCTATTGGTAACCAAAACTGGCTATGTATCACTCAGGACCACTTGCAATGTGCATAAAAATTTACAATAAATTACCCAATGAAATTAAAGACATAGAATTAGACAATAAATTTGTAAACGCACTTAAAATTCACCTAATGCAGAAGTGTTATTATAGCCTAAATGAGTTCTTTATTTAACACTTCACTAATAATTATAAAATATTATTTGACAAATTGACATTCTGATAAATTAATGATGTAGATTTTTTGAAAATTGACGCAATGTAGTAAAAACATCCAATAATAAATGAATGAGTAATGAAATGATAACAATAGACATTAGAAATTGGAAATGTAATATTATATTTTTAAATAACTTTACATAAGAATGCTTGTAATTATAAATACATACTAATTGTTGCGGTACCCTAGCAGGGTTCATGTACGAGACTTTTAAAATGTAACAAGACCTTGTAAACGACATGAATGCAATAATAAATAAATAAACCGAGGTTAGATCCCCTCGAAAATTTGTTAAAATGAGAATTAGATAATTCAATTAACGTTGAATTTGAGGTGAACGGAAGCCGTTTTATACGTGAAGCTGTTATTTATTTAAATCTTTTATGTAGGACGCTTTCTTGCTCAAGTTAATTAGCATTTTATTTCACTCATCTAATAGTTTCTGATATTAATTGCTCAAACATAATAACGTCCTTTTTTTTGAAGTCGGTTAAAAATATTGCTACGCATCTCAATTTGTATTGTTTAGTAATCGAACCGGCATAGAATAAAACCCAAACGTTCTGGCTCTATGACAAACGAGAAGCTAAAATATTATGAACACAAACTTTAAGTTATTACTAATTAACTTGAAGTTAACTATTTTATAACTTCAGCCTCATCGCGTAACGTTGCACTTTCTAGTT